>OX638127.1:0-1200000 GCA_951804975.1 Anthophora plumipes
TCGAAAAACACGTTTTCTAGTGTTTTGAGCACGCCACAGAGCGTTTGACATGCGGAAACTGCGATATCTTCGGTATCGTTGTTGTTTCCAGCTGAGATATGCATTTTCAGTGATAATCTTCATGATTCTGCTGTTACAAGTGTGCAGAATCACCGAAATCGCTGTTTTCGTGCTATTGAATGCGAAAAACACGTTTTCTTGTGTTTTCAGCACTCCACAGTGCGTTTGATATGCGGAAACTGCCATATCTTCGGTATCGTTGTTGTTTCCAGCTGAGATATGCATTTTCAGTGATAATCTTCATGATTCTGCTGTTACAAGTGTGGAGAATCTCCGAAATCGCAGTTTTCGTGCTTTTGAATGGGAAAAACACGTTTTCTAGTGTTTTCAGCACGCCACAGAGCGTTTGACAAGCGGAAACTGCCATATCTTCGGTATCGTTGTTGTTTCCAGCTGAGATATGCATTTTCAGTGATAATCTTCATGGTTCTGCCGTTATAAATGTGCAGAATCTCCGAAATCGCTGTTTTCGTGCTTTTGAATGCGAAAAACACGTTTTCTGGTGTTTTCAGCACGCCACAGAGCGTTTGACATGCGGAAACTGCGATATCTTCGGTATCATTGTTGTTTCCAGCTGAGATATGCATTTTCAGTGATAATCTTCACGATTCTGCTGTTACAAGTGTGGAGAATCTCCGAAATCGCTGTTTTCGTTCTTTTGAATGCGAAAAATACGTTTTCTAGTGTTTTCAGCACGCCACAGAGCGGTTGACATGCGGAAACTGCGATATCTTCGGTATCGTTGTTGTTTCCAGCTGAGATATGCATTTTCAGTGATAATCTTCACGATTCTGCTGTTACAAGTGTGCAGAAACACCGAAATCGCTGTTTTCGTGCTTTTGAATGCGAAAAACACGTTTTCTGGTGTTTTCAGCATTCCGCAGTGCGTTTGATATGCGGAAACTGCCATATCTTCGGTATCGTTGTTGTTTCCAGCTGAGATATGCATTTTCAGTGATAATCTTCATGATTCTGCCGTTATAAATGTGCAGAAACTCCGAAATCGCTGTTTTCGTGCTTTTGAATGCGAAAAACACGTTATCTAGTGTTTTCAGCACGCCACAGAGCGTTTGACATGCGGAAACTGCGATATCTTCGGTATCGTTGTTGTTTCCATCTGAGATATGCATTTTCAGTGATAATCTTCACGATTCTGCTGTTACAAGTGTGCAGAATCACCGAAATTGCTGTTTTCGTGCTATTGAATGCGAAAAACACGTTTTCTGGTGTTTTCAGCACTCCACAGTGCGTTTGATATGCGGAAACTGCCATATCTTCGGTATCGTTGTTGTTTCCAGCTGAGATATGCATTTTCAGTGATAATCTTCATGATTCTGCCGTTATAAATGTGCACAATCACCGAAATCGCTGTTTTCGTGCTTTTGAATGCGAAAAACACGTTTTCTAGTGTTTTCAGCACGCCACAGAGCGTTTGACATGCGGAAACTGCGATATCTTCGGTATCGTTGTTGTTTCCAACTGAGATATGCATTTTCAGTGATAATCTTCATGATTCTGCCGTTATAAATGTGCACAATCACCGAAATCGCTGTATTCGTGCTTTTGAATGCGAAAACACGTTTTCTGGTGTTTTCAGCACTCCACAGTGCGTTTGATATGCGGAAACTACGATATCTTCGGTATCGTTGTTGTTTCCAGCTGAGATATGCATTTTCAGTTATAATCTTCATGATTCAGCAGTTATAAATGTGCAGAATCTCCGAAATCGCTGTTTTCGTGCTTTTGAATTCTAAAAACACGTTTTCTAGTGTTTTGAGCACGCCACAGAGCGTTTGACATGCGGAAACTGCGATATCTTCGGTGTCGTTGTTGTTTCCAGCTGAGATATGCATTTTCAGTGATAATCTTCACGATTCTGCTGTTACAAGTGTGCAGAAACACCGAAATCGCTGTTTTCGTGCTTTTGAATGCGAAAAACACGTTTTCTGGTGTTTTCAGCACTCCGCAGTGCGTTTGATATGCGGAAACTGCCATATCTTCGGTATCGTTGTTGTTTCCAGCTGAGATATGCATTTTCAGTGATAATCTTCATGATTCTGCCGTTATAAATGTGCAGAAACTCCGAAATCGCTGTTTTCGTGCTTTTGAATGCGAAAAACACGTTTTCTAGTGTTTTCAGCACGCCACAGAGCGTTTGACATGCGGAAACTGCGATATCTTCGGTATCGTTGTTGTTTCCAGCTGAGATATGCATTTTCAGTGATAATCTTCACGATTCTGCTGTTACAAGTGTGCAGAAACACCGAAATCGCTGTTTTCGTGCTTTTGAATGCGAAAAACACGTTTTCTGGTGTTTTCAGCACGCCACAGAGCGTTTGACATGCGGAAACTGCGATATCTTCGGTATCGTTGTTGTTTCCAGCTGAGATATGCATTTTCAGTGATAATCTTCACGATTCTGCTGTTACAAGTGTGCAGAAACACCGAAATCGCTGTATTCGTGCTTTTGAATGCGAAAAACACGTTTTCTGGTGTTTTCAGCACCCCACAGTGCGTTTGATATGCGGAAACTGCGATATCCTCGGTTTCGTTGTTGTTTCCAGCTGGGATATGCATTTTCAGTGATAATCTTCATGATTCTGCTGTTACAAGTGTGGAGAATCCCCGAAATCGCTGTTTTCGTTCTTTTGAATGCGAAAAACACGTTTTCTGGTGTTTTCAGCACGCCACAGAGCGTTTGACATGCGGAAACTGCGATATCTTCGGTATCGTTGTTGTTTCCAGCTGAGATATGCATTTTCAGTGATAATCTTCATGATTCTGCTGTTACAAGTGTGGAGAATCACCGATATCGCTGTTTTCGTGCTATTGAGTGCGAAAAACACGTTTTCATGTGTTTTCAGCACTCCACAGTGCGTTTGATATGCGGAAACTGCCATATCTTCGGTATCGTTTTTGTTTCCAGCTGAGATATGCATTTTGAGTGATAATCTTCATGATTCTGCTGTTACAAGTGTGGAGAATCTCCGAAATCGCTGTTTTCGTGCTTTTGAATGCGAAAAACACGTTTTCTAGTGTTTTCAGCACGCCACAGAGCGTTTGACATGCGGAAACTGCGATATCTTCGGTATCGTTGTTGTTTCCAGCTGAGATATGCATTTTCAGTGATAATCTTCATGATTCTGCTGTTACAAGTGTGCAGAACCACCGAAATCGCTGTTTTCGTGCTATTGAATGCGAAAAACACGTTTTCTGGTGTTTTCAGCACGCCACAGAGCGTTCTACATGCGGAAACTGCGATATCTTCGGTATCGTTGTTGTTTCCAGCTGAGATATGCATTTTCAGTGATAATCTTCATGATTCTGCTGTTACAAGTGTGGAGAATCACCGAAATCGCTGTTTTCGTGCTTTTGAATGCGAAAAACACGTTTTCTGGTGTTTTCAGCACGCCACAGAGCGTTTGACATGCGGAAACTGCGATATCTTCGGTTTCGTTGTTGTTTCCAGCTGGGATATGCATTTTCAGTGATAATCTTCATGATTCTGCTGTTACAAGTGTGGAGAATCTCCGAAATCGCTGTTTTCGTTCTTTTGAATGCGAAAAACACGTTTTCTGGTGTTTTCAGCACGCCACAGAGCGTTTGACATGCGGAAACTGCGATACCTTCGGTATCGTTGTTGTTTCCAGCTGAGATATGCATTTTCAGTGATAATCTTCATGATTCTGCTGTTACAAGTGTGCAGAATCACCGAAATCGCTGTTTTCGTGCTATTGAATGCGAAAAACACGTTTTCTGGTGCTTTCAGCACGCCACAGAGCGTTTGACATGCGGAAACTGCGATATCTTCGGTATCGTTGTTGTTTCCAGCTGACATATGCATTTTCAGTGATAATCTTCATGATTCTGCTGTCACAAGTGTGCAGAATCACCGAAATCGCTATTTTCGTGCTATTGAATGCGAAAAACACGTTTTCTTGTGTTTTCAGCACTCCACAGTGCGTTTGATATGCGGAAACTGCCATATCTTCGGTAACGTTGTTGTTTCCAGCTGAGATATGCATTTTCAGTGATAATCTTCATGATTCTGCTGTTACAAGTGTGGAGAATCTCCGAAATCGCTGTTTTCGTGCTTTTGAATGCGAAAAACACGTTTTCTAGTGTTTTCAGCACGCCACAGAGCGTTTGACATGCGGAAACTGCCATTTCTTCGGTATCGTTGTTGTTTCCAGCTGAGATATGCATTTTCAGTGATAATCTTCATGATTCTGCTGTTACAAGTGTGGAGAATCACCGAAATCGCTGTTTTCGTGCTTTTGAATGCGAAAAACACGTTTTCTAGTGTTTTCAGCACGCCACAGAGCGTTTGACATGCGGAAACTGCCATATCTTCGGTATCGTTGTTGTTTCCAGCTGAGATATGCATTTTCAGTGATAATCTTCATGATTCTGCTGTTACAAGTGTGGAGAATCTCCGAAATCGCTGTTTTCGTGCTTTTGAATGGGAAAAACACGTTTTCTAGTGTTTTCAGCACGCCACAGAGCGTTTGACAAGCGGAAACTGCCATATCTTCGGTATCGTTGTTGTTTCCAGCTGAGATATGCATTTTCAGTGATAATCTTCACGATTCTGCTGTTACAAGTGTGCAGAATCACCGAAATTGCTGTTTTCGTGCTATTGAATGCGAAAAACACGTTTTCTGGTGTTTTCAGCACTCCACAGTGCGTTTGATATGCGGAAACTGCCATATCTTCGGTATCGTTGTTGTTTCCAGCTGAGATATGCATTTTCAGTGATAATCTTCATGATTCTGCCGTTATAAATGTGCACAATCACCGAAATCGCTGTTTTCGTGCTTTTGAATGCGAAAAACACGTTTTCTAGTGTTTTCAGCACGCCACAGAGCGTTTGACATGCGGAAACTGCGATATCTTCGGTATCGTTGTTGTTTCCAGCTGAGATATGCATTTTCAGTGATAATCTTCATGATTCTGCTGTTACAAGTGTGCAGAATCACCGAAATCGCTGTTTTCGTGCTATTGAATGCGAAAAACACGTTTTCTTGTGTTTTCAGCACGCCACAGAGCGTTTGACATGCGGAAACTGCGATATATTCGGTATCGTTGTTGTTTCCAGCTGAGATATGCATTTTCAGTGATAATCTTCATGATTCTGCTGTTACAAGTGTGCAGAACCACCGAAATCGCTGTTTTCGTGCTATTGAATGCGAAAAACACGTTTTCTGTTGTTTTCAGCACGCCACAGAGCGTTCTACATGCGGAAACTGCGATATCTTCGGTATCGTTGTTGTTTCCAGCTGAGATATGCATTTTCAGTGATAATCTTCATGATTCTGCTGTTACAAGTGTGGAGAATCACCGAAATCGCTGTTTTCGTGCTTTTGAATGCGAAAAACACGTTTTCTGGTGTTTTCAGCACGCCACAGAGCGTTTGACATGCGGAAACTGCGATATCTTCGGTTTCGTTGTTGTTTCCAGCTGGGATATGCATTTTCAGTGATAATCTTCATGATTCTGCTGTTACAAGTGTGGAGAATCTCCGAAATCGCTGTTTTCGTTCTTTTGAATGCGAAAAACACGTTTTCTGGTGTTTTCAGCACGCCACAGAGCGTTTGACATGCGGAAACTGCGATACCTTCGGTATCGTTGTTGTTTCCAGCTGAGATATGCATTTTCAGTGATAATCTTCATGATTCTGCTGTTACAAGTGTGCAGAATCACCGAAATCGCTGTTTTCGTGCTATTGAATGCGAAAAACACGTTTTCTGGTGCTTTCAGCACGCCACAGAGCGTTTGACATGCGGAAACTGCGATATCTTCGGTATCGTTGTTGTTTCCAGCTGACATATGCATTTTCAGTGATAATCTTCATGATTCTGCTGTCACAAGTGTGCAGAATCACCGAAATCGCTGTTTTCGTGCTATTGAATGCGAAAAACACGTTTTCTTGTGTTTTCAGCACTCCACAGTGCGTTTGATATGCGGAAACTGCCATATCTTCGGTAACGTTGTTGTTTCCAGCTGAGATATGCATTTTCAGTGATAATCTTCATGATTCTGCTGTTACAAGTGTGGAGAATCTCCGAAATCGCTGTTTTCGTGCTTTTGAATGCGAAAAACACGTTTTCTAGTGTTTTCAGCACGCCACAGAGCGTTTGACATGCGGAAACTGCCATATCTTCGGTATCGTTGTTGTTTCCAGCTGAGATATGCATTTTCAGTGATAATCTTCATGATTCTGCTGTTGCAAGTGTGGAGAATCACCGAAATCGCTGTTTTCGTGCTTTTGAATGCGAAAAACACGTTTTCTAGTGTTTTCAGCACGCCACAGAGCGTTTGACATGCGGAAACTGCCATATCTTCGGTATCGTTGTTGTTTCCAGCTGAGATATGCATTTTCAGTGATAATCTTCATGATTCTGCTGTTACAAGTGTGGAGAATCTCCGAAATCGCTGTTTTCGTGCTTTTGAATGGGAAAAACACGTTTTCTAGTGTTTTCAGCACGCCACAGAGCGTTTGACAAGCGGAAACTGCCATATCTTCGGTATCGTTGTTGTTTCCAGCTGAGATATGCATTTTCAGTGATAATCTTCACGATTCTGCTGTTACAAGTGTGCAGAATCACCGAAATTGCTGTTTTCGTGCTATTGAATGCGAAAAACACGTTTTCTGGTGTTTTCAGCACTCCACAGTGCGTTTGATATGCGGAAACTGCCATATCTTCGGTATCGTTGTTGTTTCCAGCTGAGATATGCATTTTCAGTGATAATCTTCATGATTCTGCCGTTATAAATGTGCACAATCACCGAAATCGCTGTTTTCGTGCTTTTGAATGCGAAAAACACGTTTTCTAGTGTTTTCAGCACGCCACAGAGCGTTTGACATGCGGAAACTGCGATATCTTCGGTATCGTTGTTGTTTCCAGCTGAGATATGCATTTTCAGTGATAATCTTCATGATTCTGCCGTTATAAATGTGCACAATCACCGAAATCGCTGTATTCGTGCTTTTGAATGCGAAAACACGTTTTCTGGTGTTTTCAGCACTCCACAGTGCGTTTGATATGCGGAAACTACGATATCTTCGGTATCGTTGTTGTTTCCAGCTGAGATATGCATTTTCAGTTATAATCTTCATGATTCTGCAGTTATAAATGTGCAGAATCTCCGAAATCGCTGTTTTCGTGCTTTTGAATTCGAAAAACACGTTTTCTAGTGTTTTGAGCACGCCACAGAGCGTTTGACATGCGGAAACTGCGATATCTTCGGTATCGTTGTTGTTTCCAGCTGAGATATGCATTTTCAGTGATAATCTTCATGATTCTGCTGTTACAAGTGTGCAGAATCACCGAAATCGCTGTTTTCGTGCTATTGAATGCGAAAAACACGTTTTCTTGTGTTTTCAGCACTCCACAGTGCGTTTGATATGCGGAAACTGCCATATCTTCGGTATCGTTGTTGTTTCCAGCTGAGATATTCATTTTCAGTGATAATCTTCATGATTCTGCTGTTACAAGTGTGGAGAATCTCCGAAATCGCAGTTTTCGTGCTTTTGAATGGGAAAAACACGTTTTCTAGTGTTTTCAGCACGCCACAGAGCGTTTGACAAGCGGAAACTGCCATATCTTCGGTATCGTTGTTGTTTCCAGCTGAGATATGCATTTTCAGTGATAATCTTCATGGTTCTGCCGTTATAAATGTGCAGAATCTCCGAAATCGCTGTTTTCGTGCTTTTGAATGCGAAAAACACGTTTTCTAGTGTTTTCAGCACGCCACAGAGCGTTTGACATGCGGAAACTGCGATATCTTTGATATCGTTGTTGTTTCCAGCTGAGATATGCATTTTCAGTGATAATCTTCACGATTCTGCTGTTACAAGTGTGGAGAATCACCGAAATCGCTGTTTTCGTGCTTTTGAATGCGAAAAACACGTTTTCTGGTGTTTTCAGCACGCCACAGAGCGTTTGACATGCGGAAACTGCGATATCTTCGGTATCATTGTTGTTTCCAGCTGAGATATGCATTTTCAGTGATAATCTTCACGATTCTGCTGTTACAAGTGTGGAGAATCTCCGAAATCGCTGTTTTCGTTCTTTTGAATGCGAAAAATACGTTTTCTAGTGTTTTCAGCACGCCACAGAGCGGTTGACATGCGGAAACTGCGATATCTTCGGTATCGTTGTTGTTTCCAGCTGAGATATGCATTTTCAGTGATAATCTTCACGATTCTGCTGTTACAAGTGTGCAGAAACACCGAAATCGCTGTTTTCGTGCTTTTGAATGCGAAAAACACGTTTTCTGGTGTTTTCAGCACTCCGCAGTGCGTTTGATATGCGGAAACTGCCATATCTTCGGTATCGTTGTTGTTTCCAGCTGAGATATGCATTTTCAGTGATAATCTTCATGATTCTGCCGTTATAAATGTGCAGAAACTCCGAAATCGCTGTTTTCGTGCTTTTGAATGCGAAAAACACGTTATCTAGTGTTTTCAGCACGCCACAGAGCGTTTGACATGCGGAAACTGCGATATCTTCGGTATCGTTGTTGTTTCCAGCTGAGATATGCATTTTCAGTGATAATCTTCACGATTCTGCTGTTACAAGTGTGCAGAATCACCGAAATTGCTGTTTTCGTGCTATTGAATGCGAAAAACACGTTTTCTGGTGTTTTCAGCACTCCACAGTGCGTTTGATATGCGGAAACTACGATATCTTCGGTATCGTTGTTGTTTCCAGCTGAGATATGCATTTTCAGTGATAATCTTCATGATTCTGCTGTTACAAGTGTGCAGAACCACCGAAATCGCTGTTTTCGTGCTATTGAATGCGAAAAACACGTTTTCTGGTGTTTTCAGCACGCCACAGAGCGTTCTACATGCGGAAACTGCGATATATTCGGTATCGTTGTTGTTTCCAGCTGAGATATGCATTTTCAGTGATAATCTTCATGATTCCGCTGTTACAAGTGTGGAGAATCTCCGAAATCGCTGTTTTCGATCTTTTGAATGCGAAAAACACGTATTCTAGTGTTTTCAGCACGCCACAGAGCGTTTGACATGCGGAAACTGCGATATCTTCGGTATCGTTGTTGTTTCCACCTGAGATATGCATTTTCAGTGATAATCTTCATGATTCTGCCGTTATAAATGTGCACAATCACCGAAATCGCTGTTTTCGTGCTTTTGAATGCGAAAAACACGTTTTCTAGTGTTTTCAGCACGCCACAGAGCGTTTGACATGCGGAAACTGCGATATCTTCGGTATCGTTGTTGTTTCCAACTGAGATATGCATTTTCAGTGATAATCTTCATGATTCTGCCGTTATAAATGTGCACAATCACCGAAATCGCTGTATTCGTGCTTTTGAATGCGAAAAACACGTTTTCTGGTGTTTTCAGCACTCCGCAGTGCGTTTGATATGCGGAAACTGCCATATCTTCGGTATCGTTGTTGTTTCCAGCTGAGATATGCATTTTCAGTGATAATCTTCATGATTCTGCCGTTATAAATGTGCAGAAACTCCGAAATCGCTGTTTTCGTGCTTTTGAATGCGAAAAACACGTTATCTAGTGTTTTCAGCACGCCACAGAGCGTTTGACATGCGGAAACTGCGATATCTTCGGTATCGTTGTTGTTTCCAGCTGAGATATGCATTTTCAGTGATAATCTTCACGATTCTGCTGTTACAAGTGTGCAGAATCACCGAAATTGCTGTTTTCGTGCTATTGAATGCGAAAAACACGTTTTCTGGTGTTTTCAGCACTCCACAGTGCGTTTGATATGCGGAAACTGCCATATCTTCGGTATCGTTGTTGTTTCCAGCTGAGATATGCATTTTCAGTTATAATCTTCATGATTCAGCAGTTATAAATGTGCAGAATCTCCGAAATCGCTGTTTTCGTGCTTTTGAATTCGAAAAACACGTTTTCTAGTGTTTTGAGCACGCCACAGAGCGTTTGACATGCGGAAACTGCGATATCTTCGGTATCGTTGTTGTTTCCAGCTGAGATATGCATTTTCAGTGATAATCTTCACGATTCTGCTGTTACAAGTGTGCAGAAACACCGAAATCGCTGTTTTCGTGCTTTTGAATGCGAAAAACACGTTTTCTGGTGTTTTCAGCACTCCGCAGTGCGTTTGACATGCGGAAACTGCGATATATTCGGTATCGTTGTTGTTTCCAGCTGAGATATGCATTTTCAGTGATAATCTTCATGATTCTGCTGTTACAAGTGTGCAGAACCACCGAAATCGCTGTTTTCGTGCTATTGAATGCGAAAAACACGTTTTCTGGTGTTTTCAGCACGCCACAGAGCGTTCTACATGCGGAAACTGCGATATATTCGGTATCGTTGTTGTTTCCAGCTGAGATATGCATTTTCAGTGATAATCTTCATGATTCCGCTGTTACAAGTGTGGAGAATCACCGAAATCGCTGTTTTCGTGCTTTTGAATGCGAAAAACACGTTTTCTGGTGTTTTCAGCACGCCACAGAGCGTTTGACATGCGGAAACTGCCATATCTTCGGTATCGTTGTTGTTTCCAGCTGAGATATGCATTTTCAGTGATAATCTTCATGATTCTGCTGTTACAAGTGTGGAGAATCACCGAAATCGCTGTTTTCGTGCTTTTGAATGCGAAAAACACGTTTTCTGGTGTTTTCAGCACGCCACAGAGCGTTTGACATGCGGAAACTGCGATATCTTCGGTATCGTTGTTGTTTCCAGCTGGGATATGCATTTTCAGTGATAATCTTCATGATTCTGCTGTTACAAGTGTGGAGAATCTCCGAAATCGCTGTTTTCGATCTTTTGAATGCGAAAAACACGTATTCTAGTGTTTTCAGCACGCCACAGAGCGTTTGACATGCGGAAACTGCGATATCTTCGGTATCGTTGTTGTTTCCACCTGAGATATGCATTTTCAGTGATAATCTTCATGATTCTGCTGTTACAAGTGTGCAGAATCACCGAAATCGCTGTTTTCGTGCTATTGAATGCGAAAAACACGTTTTCTGGTGTTTTCAGCACGCCACAGAGCGTTTGACATGCGGAAACTGCGATATATTCGGTATCGTTGTTGTTTCCAGCTGAGATATGCATTTTCAGTGATAATCTTCATGATTCTGCTGTTACAAGTGTGGAGAATCACCGAAATCGCTGTTTTCGTGCTTTTGAATGCGAAAAACACGTTTTCTGGTGTTTTCAGCACGCCACAGAGCGTTTGACATGCGGAAACTGCGATATCTTCGGTATCGTTGTTGTTTCCAGCTGGGATATGCATTTTCAGTGATAATCTTCATGATTCTGCTGTTACAAGTGTGGAGAATCTCTGAAATCGCTGTTTTCGATCTTTTGAATGCGAAAAACACGTATTCTAGTGTTTTCAGCACGCCACAGAGCGTTTGACATGCGGAAACTGCGATATCTTCGGTATCGTTGTTGTTTCCACCTGAGATATGCATTTTCAGTGATAATCTTCATGATTCTGCTGTTACAAGTGTGCAGAATCACCGAAATCGCTGTTTTCGTGCTATTGAATGCGAAAAACACGTTTTCTGGTGTTTTCAGCACGCCACAGAGCGTTTGACATGCGGAAACTGCGATATCTTCGGTATCGTTGTTGTTTCCAGCTGAGATATGCATTTTCAGTGATAATCTTCATGATTCTGCTGTTACAAGTGTGCAGAATCACCGAAATCGCTGTTTTTGTGCTATTGAGTGCGAAAAACACGTTTTCTTGTGTTTTCAGCACTCCACAGTGCGTTTGATATGCGGAAACTGCCATATCTTCGGTATCGTTTTTGTTTCCAGCTGAGATATGCATTTTCAGTGATAATCTTCATGATTCTGCTGTTACAAGTGTGGAGAATCTCCGAAATCGCTGTTTTCGTTCTTTTGAATGCGAAAAACACGTTTTCTGGTGTTTTCAGCACGCCACAGACCGTTTGACATGCGGAAACTGCGATATCTTCGGTATCGTCGTTGTTTCCAGCTGAGATATGCATTTTCAGTGATAATCTTCATGATTCTGCTGTTACAAGTGTGGAGAATCACCGATATCGCTGTTTTCGTGCTTTTGAATGCGAAAAACACATTTCTGGTGTTTTCAGCACGCCACAGAGCGTTTGACATGCGGAAACTGCGATATCTTCGGTATCGTTGTTGTTTCCAGCTGGGATATGCATTTTCAGTGATAATCTTCATGATTCTGCTGTTACAAGTGTGGAGAATCTCCGAAATCGCTGTTTTCGTTCTTTTGAATGCGAAAAACACGTTTTCTAGTGTTTTCAGCACGCCACAGAGCGTTTCACATGCGGAAACTGCGATATCTTCGGTATCGTTGTTGTTTCCACCTGAGATATGCATTTTCAGTGATAATCTTCATGATTCTGCTGTTACAAGTGTGCAGAATCACCGAAATCGCTGTTTTCGTGCTATTGAATGCGAAAAACACGTTTTCTGGTGTTTTCAGCACGCCACAGAGCGTTTGACATGCGGAAACTGCGATATATTCGGTATCGTTGTTGTTTCCAGCTGAGATATGCATTTTCAGTGATAATCTTCATGATTCTGCTGTTACAAGTGTGCAGAATCACCGAAAACGCTGTTTTCGTGCTATTGAATGCGAAAAACACGTTTTCTGGTGTTTTCAGCACGCCACAGAGCGTTTGACATGCGGAAACTGCGATATCTTCGGTATCGTTGTTGTTTCCAGCTGAGATATGCATTTTCAGTGATAATCTTCATGATTCTGCTGTTACAAGTGTGGAGAATCACCGAAATCGCTGTTTTCGTGCTTTTGAATGCGAAAAACACGTTTTCTAGTGTTTTCAGCACGCCATAGAGCGTTTGACATGCGGAAACTGCCATAGCTTCGGTATCGTTGTTGTTTCCAGCTGAGATATGCATTTTCAGTGATAATCTTCATGATTCTGCCGTTATAAATGTGCAGAATCTCCGAAATCGCTGTTTTCGTGCTATTGAATGCGAAAAAACACGTTTTCTGGTGTTTTCAGCACGCCACAGAGCGTTTGACATGCGGAAACTGCGATATCTTCGGTATCGTTGTTGTTTCCAGCTGACATATGCATTTTCAGTGATAATCATCATGATTCTGCTGTTACAAGTGTGCAGAATCACCGAAATCGCTGTTTTCGTGCTATTGAATGCGAAAAACACGTTTTCTTGTGTTTTCAGCACTCCACAGTGCGTTTGATATGCGGAAACTGCCATATCTTCGGTATCGTTGTTGTTTCCAGCTGAGCAATGCATTTTCAGTGATAATCTTCATGATTCTGCAGTTATAAATGTGCAGAATCTCCGAAATCGCTGTTTTCATGCTTTTGAATTCGAAAAACACGTTTTCTAGTGTTTTGAGCACGCCACAGAGCGTTTGACATGCGGAAACTGCGATATCTTCGGTATCGTTGTTGTTTCCAGCTGAGATATGCATTTTCAGTGATAATCTTCATGATTCTGCTGTTACAAGTGTGCAGAATCACCGAAATCGCTGTTTTCGTGCTATTGAATGCGAAAAACACGTTTTCTGGTGTTTTCAGCACGCCACAGAGCGTTTGACATGCGGAAACTGCGATATCTTCGGTATCGTTGTTGTTTCCAGCTGAGATATGCATTTTCAGTGATAATCTTCATGATTCTGCTGTTACAAGTGTGCAGAATCACCGAAATCGCTGTTTTCGTGCTATTGAATGCGAAAAACACGTTTTCTGGTGTTTTCAGCTCGCCACAGAGCGTTTGACATGCGGAAACTGCGATATCTTCGGTATCGTTGTTGTTTCCAGCTGACATATGCATTTTCAGTGATAATCTTCATGATTCTCCTGTCACAAGTGTGCAGAATCACCGAAATCGCTGTTTTCGTGCTATTGAATGCGAAAAACACGTTTTCTTGTGTTTTCAGCACTCCACAGTGCGTTTGATATGCGGAAACTGCCATATCTTCGGTAACGTTGTTGTTTCCAGCTGAGATATGCATTTTCAGTGATAATCTTCATGATTCTGCTGTTACAAGTGTGGAGAATCTCCGAAATCGCTGTTTTCGTGCTTTTGAATGCGAAAAACACGTTTTCTAGTGTTTTCAGCACGCCACAGAGCGTTTGACATGCGGAAACTGCGATATCTTCGGTATCGTTGTTGTTTCCAGCTGAGATATGCATTTTCAGTGATAATCTTCATGATTCTGCTGTTACAAGTGTGGAGAATCGCCGAAATCGCTGTTTTCGTGCTTTTGAATGCGAAAAACACGTTTTCTAGTGTTTTCAGCACGCCACAGAGCGTTTGACATGCGGAAACTGCGATATCTTCGGTATCGTTGTTGTTTCCAGCTGAGATATGCATTTTCAGTGATAATCTTCATGATTCTGCTGTTACAAGTGTGCAGAATCACCGAAATCGCTGTTTTCGTGCTATTGAATGCGAAAAACACGTTTTCTGGTGTTTTCAGCACGCCACAGAGCGTTTGACATGCGGAAACTGCGATATCTTCGGTATCGTTGTTGTTTCCAGCTGAGATATGCATTTTCAGTGATAATCTTCATGATTATGCTGTTACAAGTGTGCAGAATCACCGAAATCGCTGTTTTCGTGCTATTGAGTGCGAAAAACACGTTTTCATGTGTTTTCAGCACTCCACAGTGCGTTTGATATGCGGAAACTGCCATATCTTCGGTATCGTTTTTGTTTCCAGCTGAGATATGCATTTTGAGTGATAATCTTCATGATTCTGCTGTTACAAGTGTGGAGAATCACCGAAATCGCTGTTTTCGTGCTTTTGAATGCGTAAAACACGTTTTCTGGTGTTTTCAGCACGCCACAGAGCGTTTGACATGCGGAAACTGCGATATCTTCGGTTTCGTTGTTGTTTCCAGCTGGGATATGCATTTTCAGTGATAATCTTCATGATTCTGCTGTTACAAGTGTGGAGAATCTCCGAAATCGCTGTTTTCGTTCTTTTGAATGCGAAAAACACGTTTTCTGGTGTTTTCAGCACGCCACAGAGCGTTTGACATGCGGAAACTGCGATATCTTCGGTATCGTTGTTGTTTCCAGCTGAGATATGCATTTTCAGTGATAATCTTCATGATTCTGCTGTTACAAGTGTGGAGAATCACCGAAATCGCTGTTTTCGTGCTTTTGAATGCGAAAAACACGTTTTCTGGTGTTTTCAGCACGCCACAGAGCGTTTGACATGCGGAAACTGCCATATCTTCGGTATCGTTGTTGTTTCCAGCTGAGATATGCATTTTCAGTGATAATCTTCATGATTCTGCTGTTACAAGTGTGCAGAACCACCGAAATCGCTGTTTTCGTGCTATTGAATGCGAAAAACACGTTTTCTGGTGTTTTCAGCACGCCACAGAGCGTTCTACATGCGGAAACTGCGATATCTTCGGTATCGTTGTTGTTTCCAGCTGAGATATGCATTTTCAGTGATAATCTTCATGATTCTGCTGTTACAAGTGTGGAGAATCACCGAAATCGCTGTTTTCGTGCTTTTGAATGCGAAAAACACGTTTTCTGGTGTTTTCAGCACGCCACAGAGCGTTTGACATGCGGAAACTGCGATATCTTCGGTTTGGTTGTTGTTTCCAGCTGGGATATGCATTTTCAGTGATAATCTTCATGATTCTGCTGTTACAAGTGTGGAGAATCTCCGAAATCGCTGTTTTCGTTCTTTTGAATGCGAAAAACACGTTTTCTGGTGTTTTCAGCACGCCACAGAGCGTTTGACATGCGGAAACTGCGATATCTTCGGTATCGTTGTTGTTTCCAGCTGAGATATGCATTTTCAGTGATAATCTTCATGATTCTGCTGTTACAAGTGTGGAGAATCACCGAAATCGCTGTTTTCGTGCTTTTGAATGCGAAAAACACGTTTTCTGGTGTTTTCAGCACGCCACAGAGCGTTTGACATGCGGAAACTGCGATATCTTCGGTATCGTTGTTGTTTCCAGCTGACATATGCATTTTCAGTGATAATCATCATGATTCTGCTGTTACAAGTGTGGAGAATCACCGAAATCGCTGTTTTCGTGCTTTTGAATGCGAAAAACACGTTTTCTGGTGTTTTCAGCACGCCACAGAGCGTTTGACATGCGGAAACTGCCATATCTTCGGTATCGTTGTTGTTTCCAGCTGAGATATGCATTTTCAGTGATAATCTTCATGATTCTGCTGTTACAAGTGTGCAGAACCACCGAAATCGCTGTTTTCGTGCTATTGAATGCGAAAAACACGTTTTCTGGTGTTTTCAGCACGCCACAGAGCGTTCTACATGCGGAAACTGCGATATCTTCGGTATCGTTGTTGTTTCCAGCTGAGATATGCATTTTCAGTGATAATCTTCATGATTCTGCTGTTACAAGTGTGGAGAATCACAGAAATCGCTGTTTTCGTGCTTTTGAATGCGAAAAACACGTTTTCTGGTGTTTTCAGCACGCCACAGAGCGTTTGACATGCGGAAACTGCGATATCTTCGGTATCGTTGTTGTTTCCAGCTGAGATATGCATTTTCAGTGATAATCTTCATGATTCTGCTGTTACAAGTGTGGAGAATCACCGAAATCGCTGTTTTCGTGCTTTTGAATGCGTAAAACACGTTTTCTGGTGTTTTCAGCACGCCACAGAGCGTTTGACATGCGGAAACTGCGATATCTTCGGTTTCGTTGTTGTTTCCAGCTGGGATATGCATTTTCAGTGATAATCTTCATGATTCTGCTGTTACAAGTGTGGAGAATCTCCGAAATCGCTGTTTTCGTTCTTTTGAATGCGAAAAACACGTTTTCTGGTGTTTTCAGCACGCCACAGAGCGTTTGACATGCGGAAACTGCGATATCTTCGGTATCGTTGTTGTTTCCAGCTGAGATATGCATTTTCAGTGATAATCTTCATGATTCTGCTGTTACAAGTGTGGAGAATCACCGAAATCGCTGTTTTCGTGCTTTTGAATGCGAAAAACACGTTTTCTGGTGTTTTCAGCACGCCACAGAGCGTTTGACATGCGGAAACTGCCATATCTTCGGTATCGTTGTTGTTTCCAGCTGAGATATGCATTTTCAGTGATAATCTTCATGATTCTGCTGTTACAAGTGTGCAGAACCACCGAAATCGCTGTTTTCGTGCTATTGAATGCGAAAAACACGTTTTCTGGTGTTTTCAGCACGCCACAGAGCGTTCTACATGCGGAAACTGCGATATCTTCGGTATCGTTGTTGTTTCCAGCTGAGATATGCATTTTCAGTGATAATCTTCATGATTCTGCTGTTACAAGTGTGGAGAATCACCGAAATCGCTGTTTTCGTGCTTTTGAATGCGAAAAACACGTTTTCTGGTGTTTTCAGCACGCCACAGAGCGTTTGACATGCGGAAACTGCGATATCTTCGGTATCGTTGTTGTTTCCAGCTGAGATATGCATTTTCAGTGATAATCTTCATGATTCTGCTGTTACAAGTGTGGAGAATCACCGAAATCGCTGTTTTCGTGCTTTTGAATGCGAAAAACACGTTTTCTGGTGTTTTCAGCACGCCACAGAGCGTTTGACATGCGGAAACTGCCATATCTTCGGTATCGTTGTTGTTTCCAGCTGAGATATGCATTTTCAGTGATAATCTTCATGATTCTGCTGTTACAAGTGTGCAGAACCACCGAAATCGCTGTTTTCGTGCTATTGAATGCGAAAAACACGTTTTCTGGTGTTTTCAGCACGCCACAGAGCGTTCTACATGCGGAAACTGCGATATCTTCGGTATCGTTGTTGTTTCCAGCTGAGATATGCATTTTCAGTGATAATCTTCATGATTCTGCTGTTACAAGTGTGGAGAATCACCGAAATCGCTGTTTTCGTGCTTTTGAATGCGAAAAACACGTTTTCTGGTGTTTTCAGCACGCCACAGAGCGTTTGACATGCGGAAACTGCGATATCTTCGGTTTGGTTGTTGTTTCCAGCTGGGATATGCATTTTCAGTGATAATCTTCATGATTCTGCTGTTACAAGTGTGGAGAATCTCCGAAATCGCTGTTTTCGTTCTTTTGAATGCGAAAAACACGTTTTCTGGTGTTTTCAGCACGCCACAGAGCGTTTGACATGCGGAAACTGCGATATCTTCGGTATCGTTGTTGTTTCCAGCTGAGATATGCATTTTCAGTGATAATCTTCATGATTCTGCTGTTACAAGTGTGGAGAATCACCGAAATCGCTGTTTTCGTGCTTTTGAATGCGAAAAACACGTTTTCTGGTGTTTTCAGCACGCCACAGAGCGTTTGACATGCGGAAACTGCGATATCTTCGGTATCGTTGTTGTTTCCAGCTGACATATGCATTTTCAGTGATAATCATCATGATTCTGCTGTTACAAGTGTGGAGAATCACCGAAATCGCTGTTTTCGTGCTTTTGAATGCGAAAAACACGTTTTCTGGTGTTTTCAGCACGCCACAGAGCGTTTGACATGCGGAAACTGCCATATCTTCGGTATCGTTGTTGTTTCCAGCTGAGATATGCATTTTCAGTGATAATCTTCATGATTCTGCTGTTACAAGTGTGCAGAACCACCGAAATCGCTGTTTTCGTGCTATTGAATGCGAAAAACACGTTTTCTGGTGTTTTCAGCACGCCACAGAGCGTTCTACATGCGGAAACTGCGATATCTTCGGTATCGTTGTTGTTTCCAGCTGAGATATGCATTTTCAGTGATAATCTTCATGATTCTGCTGTTACAAGTGTGGAGAATCACAGAAATCGCTGTTTTCGTGCTTTTGAATGCGAAAAACACGTTTTCTGGTGTTTTCAGCACGCCACAGAGCGTTTGACATGCGGAAACTGCGATATCTTCGGTATCGTTGTTGTTTCCAGCTGAGATATGCATTTTCAGTGATAATCTTCATGATTCTGCTGTTACAAGTGTGGAGAATCACCGAAATCGCTGTTTTCGTGCTTTTGAATGCGTAAAACACGTTTTCTGGTGTTTTCAGCACGCCACAGAGCGTTTGACATGCGGAAACTGCGATATCTTCGGTTTCGTTGTTGTTTCCAGCTGGGATATGCATTTTCAGTGATAATCTTCATGATTCTGCTGTTACAAGTGTGGAGAATCTCCGAAATCGCTGTTTTCGTTCTTTTGAATGCGAAAAACACGTTTTCTGGTGTTTTCAGCACGCCACAGAGCGTTTGACATGCGGAAACTGCGATATCTTCGGTATCGTTGTTGTTTCCAGCTGAGATATGCATTTTCAGTGATAATCTTCATGATTCTGCTGTTACAAGTGTGGAGAATCACCGAAATCGCTGTTTTCGTGCTTTTGAATGCGAAAAACACGTTTTCTGGTGTTTTCAGCACGCCACAGAGCGTTTGACATGCGGAAACTGCCATATCTTCGGTATCGTTGTTGTTTCCAGCTGAGATATGCATTTTCAGTGATAATCTTCATGATTCTGCTGTTACAAGTGTGCAGAACCACCGAAATCGCTGTTTTCGTGCTATTGAATGCGAAAAACACGTTTTCTGGTGTTTTCAGCACGCCACAGAGCGTTCTACATGCGGAAACTGCGATATCTTCGGTATCGTTGTTGTTTCCAGCTGAGATATGCATTTTCAGTGATAATCTTCATGATTCTGCTGTTACAAGTGTGGAGAATCACCGAAATCGCTGTTTTCGTGCTTTTGAATGCGAAAAACACGTTTTCTGGTGTTTTCAGCACGCCACAGAGCGTTTGACATGCGGAAACTGCGATATCTTCGGTTTGGTTGTTGTTTCCAGCTGGGATATGCATTTTCAGTGATAATCTTCATGATTCTGCTGTTACAAGTGTGGAGAATCTCCGAAATCGCTGTTTTCGTTCTTTTGAATGCGAAAAACACGTTTTCTGGTGTTTTCAGCACGCCACAGAGCGTTTGACATGCGGAAACTGCGATATCTTCGGTATCGTTGTTGTTTCCAGCTGAGATATGCATTTTCAGTGATAATCTTCATGATTCTGCTGTTACAAGTGTGGAGAATCACCGAAATCGCTGTTTTCGTGCTTTTGAATGCGAAAAACACGTTTTCTGGTGTTTTCAGCACGCCACAGAGCGTTTGACATGCGGAAACTGCGATATCTTCGGTATCGTTGTTGTTTCCAGCTGACATATGCATTTTCAGTGATAATCATCATGATTCTGCTGTTACAAGTGTGGAGAATCACCGAAATCGCTGTTTTCGTGCTTTTGAATGCGAAAAACACGTTTTCTGGTGTTTTCAGCACGCCACAGAGCGTTTGACATGCGGAAACTGCGATATCTTCGGTATCGTTGTTGTTTCCACCTGAGATATGCATTTTCAGTGATAATCTTCATGATTCTGCTGTTACAAGTGTGCAGAATCACCGAAATCGCTGTTTTCGTGCTATTGAATGCGAAAAACACGTTTTCTTGTGTTTTCAGCACTCCACAGTGCGTTTGATATGCGGAAACTGCCATATCTTCGGTATCGTTGTTGTTTCCAGCTGAGCAATGCATTTTCAGTGATAATCTTCATGATTCTGCAGTTATAAATGTGCAGAATCTCCGAAATCGCTGTTTTCGTGCTTTTGAATTCGAAAAACACGTTTTCTAGTGTTTTGAGCACGCCACAGAGCGTTTGACATGCGGAAACTGCGATATCTTCGGTATCGTTGTTGTTTCCAGCTGAGATATGCATTTTCAGTGATAATCTTCATGATTCTGCTGTTACAAGTGTGCAGAATCACCGAAATCGCTGTTTTCGTGCTATTGAATGCGAAAAACACGTTTTCTGGTGTTTTCAGCACGCCACAGAGCGTTTGACATGCGGAAACTGCGATATCTTCGGTATCGTTGTTGTTTCCAGCTGAGATATGCATTTTCAGTGATAATCTTCATGATTCTGCTGTTACAAGTGTGCAGAATCACCGAAATCGCTGTTTTCGTGCTATTGAATGCGAAAAACACGTTTTCTGGTGTTTTCAGCACGCCACAGAGCGTTTGACATGCGGAAACTGCGATATCTTCGGTATCGTTGTTGTTTCCAGCTGACATATGCATTTTCAGTGATAATCTTCATGATTCTCCTGTCACAAGTGTGCAGAATCACCGAAATCGCTGTTTTCGTGCTATTGAATGCGAAAAACACGTTTTCTTGTGTTTTCAGCACTCCACAGTGCGTTTGATATGCGGAAACTGCCATATCTTCGGTAACGTTGTTGTTTCCAGCTGAGATATGCATTTTCAGTGATAATCTTCATGATTCTGCTGTTACAAGTGTGGAGAATCTCCGAAATCGCTGTTTTCGTGCTTTTGAATGCGAAAAACACGTTTTCTAGTGTTTTCAGCACGCCACAGAGCGTTTGACATGCGGAAACTGCCATATCTTCGGTATCGTTGTTGTTTCCAGCTGAGATATGCATTTTCAGTGATAATCTTCATGATTCTGCCTTTATAAATGTGCAGAATCTCCGAAATCGCTGTTTTCGTGCTATTGAATGCGAAAAACACGTTTTCTGGTGTTTTCAGCACGCCACAGAGCGTTTGACATGCGGAAACTGCGATATCTTCGGTATCGTTGTTGTTTCCAGCTGAGATATGCATTTTCAGTGATAATCTTCATGATTCTGCTGTTACAAGTGTGGAGAATCACCGAAATCGCTGTTTTCGTGCTTTTGAATGCGAAAAACACGTTTTCTAGTGTTTTCAGCACGCCACAAGGCGTTTGACATGCGGAAACTGCCATATCTTCGGTATCGTTGTTGTTTCCAGCTGAGCAATGCATTTTCAGTGATAATCTTCATGATTCTGCTGTTACAAGTGTGGAGAATCTCCGAAATCGCTGTTTTCGTGCTTTTGAATGCGAAAAACACGTTTTCTAGTGTTTTCAGCACGCCACAGAGCGTTTGACAAGCGGAAACTGCCATATCTTCGGTATCGTTGTTGTTTCCAGCTGAGATATGCATTTTCAGTGATAATCTTCATGGTTCTGCCGTTATAAATGTGCAGAATCTCCGAAATCGCTGTTTTCGTGCTTTTGAATGCGAAAAACACGTTTTCTAGTGTTTTCAGCACGCCACAGAGCGTTTGACATGCGGAAACTGCGATATCTTTGATATCGTTGTTGTTTCCAGCTGAGATATGCATTTTCAATGATAATCTTCACGATTCTGCTGTTACAAGTGTGGAGAATCTCCGAAATCGCTGTTTTCGTGCTTTTGAATGCGAAAAACACGTTTTCTAGTGTTTTCAGCACGCCACAGAGCGTTTGACATGCGGAAACTGCGATATCTTCGGTATCGTTGTTGTTTCCAGCTGAGATATGCATTTTCAGTGATAATCTTCATGATTCTGCTGTTACAAGTGTGGAGAATCACCGAAATCGCTGTTTTCGTGCTTTTGAATGCGAAAAACACGTTTTCTGGTGTTTTCAGCACGCCACAGAGCGTTTGACATGCGGAAACTGCGATATCTTCGGTATCATTGTTGTTTCCAGCTGAGATATGCATTTTCAGTGATAATCTTCACGATTCTGCTGTTACAAGTGTGGAGAATCTCCGAAATCGCTGTTTTCGTTCTTTTGAATGCGAAAAACACGTTTTCTAGTGTTTTCAGCACGCCACAGAGCGTTTGACATGCGGAAACTGCGATATCTTCGGTATCGTTGTTGTTTCCAGCTGAGATATGCATTTTCAGTGATAATCTTCATGATTCTGCTGTTACAAGTGTGGAGAATCACCGAAATCGCTGTTTTCGTGCTTTTGAATGCGAAAAACACGTTTTCTGGTGTTTTCAGCACGCCACAGAGCGTTTGACATGCGGAAACTGCGATATCTTCGGTATCATTGTTGTTTCCAGCTGAGATATGCATTTTCAGTGATAATCTTCATGATTCTGCTGTTACAAGTGTGGAGAATCACCGAAATCGCTGTTTTCGTGCTTTTGAATGCGAAAAACAAGTTTTCTGGTGTTTTCAGCACGCCACAGAGCGTTTGACATGCGGAAACTGCGATATCTTCGGTATCGTTGTTGTTTCCACCTGAGATATGCATTTTCAGTGATAATCTTCATGATTCTGCTGTTGCAAGTGTGCAGAATCACCGAAACCGCTGTTTTCGTGCTATTGAATGCGAAAAACACGTTTTCTGGTGTTTTCAGCACGCCACAGAGCGTTTGACATGCGGAAACTGCGATATATTCGGTATCGTTGTTGTTTCCAGCTGAGATATGCATTTTCAGTGATAATCTTCATGATTCTGCTGTTACAAGTGTGCAGAATCACCGAAATCGCTGTTTTCGTGCTATTGAATGCGAAAAACACGTTTTCTGGTGTTTTCAGCACGCCACAGAGCGTTTGACATGCGGAAACTGCGATATCTTCGGTATCGTTGTTGTTTCCAGCTGAGATATGCATTTTCAGTGATAATCTTCATGATTCTGCTGTTACAAGTGTGGAGAATCACCGAAATCGCTGTTTTCGTGCTTTTGAATGCGAAAAACACGTTTTCTGGTGTTTTCAGCACGCCACAGAGCGTTTGACATGCGGAAACTGCGATATCTTCGGTATCATTGTTGTTTCCAGCTGAGATATGCATTTTCAGTGATAATCTTCATGATTCTGCTGTTACAAGTGTGGAGAATCACCGAAATCGCTGTTTTCGTGCTTTTGAATGCGAAAAACACGTTTTCTGGTGTTTTCAGCACGCCACAGAGCGTTTGACATGCGGAAACTGCGATATCTTCGGTATCGTTGTTGTTTCCACCTGAGATATGCATTTTCAGTGATAATCTTCATGATTCTGCTGTTACAAGTGTGCAGAATCACCGAAACCGCTGTTTTCGTGCTATTGAATGCGAAAAACACGTTTTCTGGTGTTTTCAGCACGCCACAGAGCGTTTGACATGCGGAAGCTGCGATATATTCGGTATCGTTGTTGTTTCCAGCTGAGATATGCATTTTCAGTGATAATCTTCATGATTCTGCTGTTACAAGTGTGCAGAATCACCGAAATCGCTGTTTTCGTGCTATTGAATGCGAAAAACACGTTTTCTGGTGTTTTCAGCACGCCACAGAGCGTTTGACATGCGGAAACTGCGATATCTTCGGTATCGTTGTTGTTTCCAGCTGAGATATGCATTTTCAGTGATAATCTTCATGATTATGCTGTTACAAGTGTGCAGAATCACCGAAATCGCTGTTTTCGTGCTATTGAGTGCGAAAAACACGTTTTCATGTGTTTTCAGCACTCCACAGTGCGTTTGATATGCGGAAACTGCCATATCTTCGGTATCGTTTTTGTTTCCAGCTGAGATATGCATTTTGAGTGATAATCTTCATGATTCTGCTGTTACAAGTGTGGAGAATCTCCGAAATCGCTGTTTTCGTGCTTTTGAATGCGAAAAACACGTTTTCTAGTGTTTTCAGCACGCCACAGAGCGTTTGACATGCGGAAACTGCGATATCTTCGGTATCGTTGTTGTTTCCAGCTGAGATATGCATTTTCAGTGATAATCTTCATGATTCTGCTGTTACAAGTGTGCAGAATCACCGAAATCGCTGTTTTCGTGCTATTGAATGCGAAAAACACGTTTTCTTGTGTTTTCAGCACGCCACAGAGCGTTTGACATGCGGAAACTGCGATATATTCGGTATCGTTGTTGTTTCCAGCTGAGATATGCATTTTCAGTGATAATCTTCATGATTCTGCTGTTACAAGTGTGCAGAACCACCGAAATCGCAGTTTTCGTGCTATTGAATGCGAAAAACACGTTTTCTGGTGTTTTCAGCACGCCACAGAGCGTTCTACATGCGGAAACTGCGATATCTTCGGTATCGTTGTTGTTTCCAGCTGAGATATGCATTTTCAGTGATAATCTTCATGATTCTGCTGTTACAAGTGTGGAGAATCACCGAAATCGCTGTTTTCGTGCTTTTGAATGCGAAAAACACGTTTTCTGGTGTTTTCAGCACGCCACAGAGCGTTTGACATGCGGAAACTGCGATATCTTCGGTTTCGTTGTTGTTTCCAGCTGGGATATGCATTTTCAGTGATAATCTTCATGATTCTGCTGTTACAAGTGTGGAGAATCTCCGAAATCGCTGTTTTCGTTCTTTTGAATGCGAAAAACACGTTTTCTGGTGTTTTCAGCACGCCACAGAGCGTTTGACATGCGGAAACTGCGATATCTTCGGTATCGTTGTTGTTTCCAGCTGAGATATGCATTTTCAGTGATAATCTTCATGATTCTGCTGTTACAAGTGTGGAGAATCACCGAAATCGCTGTTTTCGTGCTTTTGAATGCGAAAAACACGTTTTCTGGTGTTTTCAGCACGCCACAGAGCGTTTGACATGCGGAAACTGCGATATCTTCGGTATCGTTGTTGTTTCCAGCTGGGATATGCATTTTCAGTGATAATCTTCATGATTCTGCTGTTACAAGTGTGGAGAATCTCCGAAATTGCTGTTTTCGATCTTTTGAATGCGAAAAACACGTATTCTAGTGTTTTCAGCACGCCACAGAGCGTTTGACATGCGGAAACTGCGATATCTTCGGTATCGTTGTTGTTTCCACCTGAGATATGCATTTTCAGTGATAATCTTCATGATTCTGCTGTTACAAGTGTGCAGAATCACCGAAATCGCTGTTTTCGTGCTATTGAATGCGAAAAACACGTTTTCTGGTGTTTTCAGCACGCCACAGAGCGTTTGACATGCGGAAACTGCGATATATTCGGTATCGTTGTTGTTTCCATCTGAGATATGCATTTTCAGTGATAATCTTCATGATTCTGCTGTTACAAGTGTGCAGAATCACCGAAAACGCTGTTTGCGTGCTATTGAATGCGAAAAACACGTTTTCTGGTGTTTTCAGCACGCCACAGAGCGTTTGACATGCGGAAACTGCGATATCTTCGGTATCGTTGTTGTTTCCAGCTGAGATATGCATTTTCAGTGATAATCTTCATGATTCTGCTGTTACAAGTGTGCAGAATCACCGAAATCGCTGTTTTTGTGCTATTGAGTGCGAAAAACACGTTTTCTTGTGTTTTCAGCACTCCACAGTGCGTTTGATATGCGGAAACTGCCATATCTTCGGTATCGTTTTTGTTTCCAGCTGAGATATGCATTTTCAGTGATAATCTTCATGATTCTGCTGTTACAAGTGTGGAGAATCTCCGAAATCGCTGTTTTCGTTCTTTTGAATGCGAAAAACACGTTTTCTGGTGTTTTCAGCACGCCACAGAGCGTTTGACATGCGGAAACTGCGATATCTTCGGTATCGTTGTTGTTTCCAGCTGAGATATGCATTTTCAGTGATAATCTTCATGATTATGCTGTTACAAGTGTGCAGAATCACCGAAATCGCTGTTTTCGTGCTATTGAGTGCGAAAAACACGTTTTCATGTGTTTTCAGCACTCCACAGTGCGTTTGATATGCGGAAACTGCCATATCTTCGGTATCGTTTTTGTTTCCAGCTGAGATATGCATTTTGAGTGATAATCTTCATGATTCTGCTGTTACAAGTGTGGAGAATCTCCGAAATCGCTGTTTTCGTGCTTTTGAATGCGAAAAACACGTTTTCTAGTGTTTTCAGCACGCCACAGAGCGTTTGACATGCGGAAACTGCGATATCTTCGGTATCGTTGTTGTTTCCAGCTGCGATATGCATTTTCAGTGATAATCTTCATGATTCTGCTGTTACAAGTGTGCAGAATCACCGAAATCGCTGTTTTCGTGCTATTGAATGCGAAAAACACGTTTTCTGGTGTTTTCAGCACGCCACAGAGCGTTTGACATGCGGAAACTGCGATATCTTCGGTATCATTGTTGTTTCCAGCTGAGATATGCATTTTCAGTGATAATCTTCACGATTCTGCTGTTACAAGTGTGGAGAATCTCCGAAATCGCTGTTTTCGTTCTTTTGAATGCGAAAAACACGTTTTCTAGTGTTTTCAGCACGCCACAGAGCGTTTGACATGCGGAAACTGCGATATCTTCGGTATCGTTGTTGTTTCCAGCTGAGATATGCATTTTCAGTGATAATCTTCATGATTCTGCTGTTACAAGTGTGGAGAATCACCGAAATCGCTGTTTTCGTGCTTTTGAATGCGAAAAACACGTTTTCTGGTGTTTTCAGCACGCCACAGAGCGTTTGACATGCGGAAACTGCGATATCTTCGGTATCATTGTTGTTTCCAGCTGAGATATGCATTTTCAGTGATAATCTTCATGATTCTGCTGTTACAAGTGTGGAGAATCACCGAAATCGCTGTTTTCGTGCTTTTGAATGCGAAAAACACGTTTTCTGGTGTTTTCAGCACGCCACAGAGCGTTTGACATGCGGAAACTGCGATATCTTCGGTATCGTTGTTGTTTCCACCTGAGATATGCATTTTCAGTGATAATCTTCATGATTCTGCTGTTACAAGTGTGCAGAATCACCGAAACCGCTGTTTTCGTGCTATTGAATGCGAAAAACACGTTTTCTGGTGTTTTCAGCACGCCACAGAGCGTTTGACATGCGGAAGCTGCGATATATTCGGTATCGTTGTTGTTTCCAGCTGAGATATGCATTTTCAGTGATAATCTTCATGATTCTGCTGTTACAAGTGTGCAGAATCACCGAAATCGCTGTTTTCGTGCTATTGAATGCGAAAAACACGTTTTCTGGTGTTTTCAGCACGCCACAGAGCGTTTGACATGCGGAAACTGCGATATCTTCGGTATCGTTGTTG
Organism: Anthophora plumipes; assembly: GCA_951804975.1. Classification (NCBI taxonomy): domain Eukaryota; kingdom Metazoa; phylum Arthropoda; class Insecta; order Hymenoptera; family Apidae; genus Anthophora; species Anthophora plumipes. The sequence continues at coordinate 27,776 of OX638127.1, forward strand.
TTTCCAGCTGAGATATGCATTTTCAGTGATAATCTTCATGATTATGCTGTTACAAGTGTGCAGAATCACCGAAATCGCTGTTTTCGTGCTATTGAGTGCGAAAAACACGTTTTCATGTGTTTTCAGCACTCCACAGTGCGTTTGATATGCGGAAACTGCCATATCTTCGGTATCGTTTTTGTTTCCAGCTGAGATATGCATTTTGAGTGATAATCTTCATGATTCTGCTGTTACAAGTGTGGAGAATCTCCGAAATCGCTGTTTTCGTGCTTTTGAATGCGAAAAACACGTTTTCTAGTGTTTTCAGCACGCCACAGAGCGTTTGACATGCGGAAACTGCGATATCTTCGGTATCGTTGTTGTTTCCAGCTGAGATATGCATTTTCAGTGATAATCTTCATGATTCTGCTGTTACAAGTGTGCAGAATCACCGAAATCGCTGTTTTCGTGCTATTGAATGCGAAAAACACGTTTTCTTGTGTTTTCAGCACGCCACAGAGCGTTTGACATGCGGAAACTGCGATATATTCGGTATCGTTGTTGTTTCCAGCTGAGATATGCATTTTCAGTGATAATCTTCATGATTCTGCTGTTACAAGTGTGCAGAACCACCGAAATCGCAGTTTTCGTGCTATTGAATGCGAAAAACACGTTTTCTGGTGTTTTCAGCACGCCACAGAGCGTTCTACATGCGGAAACTGCGATATCTTCGGTATCGTTGTTGTTTCCAGCTGAGATATGCATTTTCAGTGATAATCTTCATGATTCTGCTGTTACAAGTGTGGAGAATCACCGAAATCGCTGTTTTCGTGCTTTTGAATGCGAAAAACACGTTTTCTGGTGTTTTCAGCACGCCACAGAGCGTTTGACATGCGGAAACTGCGATATCTTCGGTTTCGTTGTTGTTTCCAGCTGGGATATGCATTTTCAGTGATAATCTTCATGATTCTGCTGTTACAAGTGTGGAGAATCTCCGAAATCGCTGTTTTCGTTCTTTTGAATGCGAAAAACACGTTTTCTGGTGTTTTCAGCACGCCACAGAGCGTTTGACATGCGGAAACTGCGATATCTTCGGTATCGTTGTTGTTTCCAGCTGAGATATGCATTTTCAGTGATAATCTTCATGATTCTGCTGTTACAAGTGTGGAGAATCACCGAAATCGCTGTTTTCGTGCTTTTGAATGCGAAAAACACGTTTTCTGGTGTTTTCAGCACGCCACAGAGCGTTTGACATGCGGAAACTGCCATATCTTCGGTATCGTTGTTGTTTCCAGCTGAGATATGCATTTTCAGTGATAATCTTCATGATTCTGCTGTTACAAGTGTGGAGAATCACCGAAATCGCTGTTTTCGTGCTTTTGAATGCGAAAAACACGTTTTCTGGTGTTTTCAGCACGCCACAGAGCGTTTGACATGCGGAAACTGCGATATCTTCGGTATCGTTGTTGTTTCCAGCTGGGATATGCATTTTCAGTGATAATCTTCATGATTCTGCTGTTACAAGTGTGGAGAATCTCCGAAATTGCTGTTTTCGATCTTTTGAATGCGAAAAACACGTATTCTAGTGTTTTCAGCACGCCACAGAGCGTTTGACATGCGGAAACTGCGATATCTTCGGTATCGTTGTTGTTTCCACCTGAGATATGCATTTTCAGTGATAATCTTCATGATTCTGCTGTTACAAGTGTGCAGAATCACCGAAATCGCTGTTTTCGTGCTATTGAATGCGAAAAACACGTTTTCTGGTGTTTTCAGCACGCCACAGAGCGTTTGACATGCGGAAACTGCGATATATTCGGTATCGTTGTTGTTTCCATCTGAGATATGCATTTTCAGTGATAATCTTCATGATTCTGCTGTTACAAGTGTGCAGAATCACCGAAAACGCTGTTTGCGTGCTATTGAATGCGAAAAACACGTTTTCTGGTGTTTTCAGCACGCCACAGAGCGTTTGACATGCGGAAACTGCGATATCTTCGGTATCGTTGTTGTTTCCAGCTGAGATATGCATTTTCAGTGATAATCTTCATGATTCTGCTGTTACAAGTGTGCAGAATCACCGAAATCGCTGTTTTTGTGCTATTGAGTGCGAAAAACACGTTTTCTTGTGTTTTCAGCACTCCACAGTGCGTTTGATATGCGGAAACTGCCATATCTTCGGTATCGTTTTTGTTTCCAGCTGAGATATGCATTTTCAGTGATAATCTTCATGATTCTGCTGTTACAAGTGTGGAGAATCTCCGAAATCGCTGTTTTCGTTCTTTTGAATGCGAAAAACACGTTTTCTGGTGTTTTCAGCACGCCACAGAGCGTTTGACATGCGGAAACTGCGATATCTTCGGTATCGTTGTTGTTTCCAGCTGCGATATGCATTTTCAGTGATAATCTTCATGATTCTGCTGTTACAAGTGTGGAGAATCACCGAAATCGCTGTTTTCGTGCTTTTGAATGCGAAAAACACGTTTTCTGGTGTTTTCAGCACGCCACAGAGCGTTTGACATGCGGAAACTGCCATATCTTCGGTATCGTTGTTGTTTCCAGCTGAGATATGCATTTTCAGTGATAATCTTCATGATTCTGCTGTTACAAGTGTGGAGAATCACCGAAATCGCTGTTTTCGTGCTTTTGAATGCGAAAAACACGTTTTCTGGTGTTTTCAGCACGCCACAGAGCGTTTGACATGCGGAAACTGCCATATCTTCGGTATCGTTGTTGTTTCCAGCTGAGATATGCATTTTCAGTGATAATCTTCATGATTCTGCTGTTACAAGTGTGGAGAATCACCGAAATCGCTGTTTTCGTGCTTTTGAATGCGAAAAACACGTTTTCTGGTGTTTTCAGCACGCCACAGAGCGTTTGACATGCGGAAACTGCGATATCTTCGGTATCGTTGTTGTTTCCAGCTGGGATATGCATTTTCAGTGATAATCTTCATGATTCTGCTGTTACAAGTGTGGAGAATCTCCGAAATCGCTGTTTTCGTTCTTTTGAATGCGAAAAACACGTTTTCTAGTGTTTTCAGCACGCCACAGAGCGTTTGACATGCGGAAACTGCGATATCTTCGGTATCGTTGTTGTTTCCAGCTGAGATATGCATTTTCAGTGATAATCTTCATGATTCTGCTGTTACAAGTGTGCAGAATCACCGAAATCGCTGTTTTCGTGCTATTGAATGCGAAAAACACGTTTTCTGGTGTTTTCAGCACGCCACAGAGCGTTTGACATGCGGAAACTGCGATATCTTCGGTATCGTTGTTGTTTCCAGCTGAGATATGCATTTTCAGTGATAATCTTCATGATTCTGCTGTTACAAGTGTGCAGAATCACCGAAATCGCTGTTTTCGTGCTTTTGAATGCGAAAAACACGTTTTCTGGTGTTTTCAGTACGCCACAGAGCGTTGGACATGCGGAAACTGCGATATCTTCGGTATCGTTGTTGTTTCCAGCTGAGATATGCATTTTCAGTGATAATCTTCATGATTCTGCTGTTACAAGTGTGGAGAATCACCGAAATCGCTGTTTTCGTACTTTCGAATGCGAAAAACACGTTTTCTGGTGTTTTCAGCACGCCACAGAGCGTTTGACATGCGGAAACTGCGATATCTTCGGTTTCGTTGTTGTTTCCAGATGGGATATGCATTTTCAGTGATAATCTTCATGATTCTGCTGTTACAAGTGTGGAGAATCTCCGAAATCGCTGTTTTCGTTCTTTTGAATGCGAAAAACACGTTTTCTGGTGTTTTTAGCACGCCACAGAGCGTTTGACATGCGGAAACTGCGATATCTTCGGTATCGTTGTTGTTTCCAGCTGAGATATGCATTTTCAGTGATAATCTTCATGATTCTGCTGTTACAAGTGTGGAGAATCACCGAAATCGCTGTTTTCGTGCTTTTGAATGCGAAAAACACGTTTTCTGGTGTTTTCAGCACGCCACAGAGCGTTTGACATGCGGAAACTGCCATATCTTCGGTATCGTTGTTGTTTCCAGCTGAGATATGCATTTTCAGTGATAATCTTCATGATTCTGCTGTTACAAGTGTGGAGAATCACCGAAATCGCTGTTTTCGTGCTTTTGAATGCGAAAAACACGTTTTCTGGTGTTTTCAGCACGCCACAGAGCGTTTGACATGCGGAAACTGCGATATCTTCGGTATCGTTGTTGTTTCCAGCTGGGATATGCATTTTCAGTGATAATCTTCATGATTCTGCTGTTACAAGTGTGGAGAATCTCCGAAATCGCTGTTTTCGTTCTTTTGAATGCGAAAAACACGTTTTCTAGTGTTTTCAGCACGCCACAGAGCGTTTCACATGCGGAAACTGCGATATCTTCGGTATCGTTGTTGTTTCCACCTGAGATATGCATTTTCAGTGATAATCTTCATGATTCTGCTGTTACAAGTGTGCAGAATCACCGAAATCGCTGTTTTCGTGCTATTGAATGCGAAAAACACGTTTTCTGGTGTTTTCAGCACGCCACAGATCGTTTGACATGCGTAAACTGCGATATATTCGGTATCGTTGTTGTTTCCAGCTGAGATATGCATTTTCAGTGATAATCTTCATGATTCTGCTGTTACAAGTGTGCAGAATCACCGAAAACGCTGTTTTCGTGCTATTGAATGCGAAAAACACGTTTTCTGGTGTTTTCAGCACGCCACAGAGCGTTTGACATGCGGAAACTGCCATATCTTCGGTATCGTTTTTGTTTCCAGCTGAGATATGCATTTTCAGTGATAATCTTCATGATTCTGCTGTTACAAGTGTGGAGAATCTCCGAAATCGCTGTTTTCGTTCTTTTGAATGCGAAAAACACGTTTTCTGGTGTTTTCAGCACGCCACAGAGCGTTTGACATGCGGAAACTGCGATATCTTCGGTATCGTTGTTGTTTCCAGCTGAGATATGTATTTTCAGTGATAATCTTCATGATTCTGCTGTTACAAGTGTGGAGAATCACCGAAATCGCTGTTTTCGTGCTTTTGAATGCGAAAAACACGTTTTCTGGTGTTTTCAGCACGCCACAGAGCGTTTGACATGCGGAAACTGCGATATCTTCGGTTTCGTTGTTGTTTCCAGCTGGGATATGCATTTTCAGTGATAATCTTCATGATTCTGCTGTTACAAGTGTGCAGAATCTCCGAAATCGCTGTTTTCGTTCATTTGAATGCGAAAAACACGTTTTCTAGTGTTTTCAGCACGCCACAGAGCGTTTGACATGCGGAAACTGCGATATCTATGGTATCGTTGTTGTTTCCAGCTGACATATGCATTTTCAGTGATAATCTTCATGATTCTGCTGTTACAAGTGTGGAGAATCACCGAAATCGCTGTTTTCGTGCTTTTGAATGCGAAAAACACGTTTTCTGGTGTTTTCAGCACGCCACAGAGCGTTTGACATGCGGAAACTGCGATATCCTCGGTATCGTTGTTGTTTCCTGCTGAGATATGAATTTTCAGTGATAATCTTCACGATTCTGCTGTTACAAGTATGCAGAAACACCGAAATCGCTGTTTTCGAGCTTTTGAATGCGAAAAACACGTTTTCTGGTGTTTTCAGCACTCCACATTGCGTTTGACATGCGGAAACTGCGATATCTTCGGTATCGTTGTTGTTTCCAGCTGAGATATGCATTTTCAGTGATAATCTTCATGATTCTGCTGTTACAAGCGTGCAGAATCACCGAAATCGCTGTTTTCGTGCTATTGAATGCGAAAAACACGTTTTCTTGTGTTTTCAGCACTCCACAGTGCGTTTGACATGCGGAAACTGCGATATCTTCGGTATCGTTGTTGTTTCCAGCTGAGATATGCATTTTTAGTGATAATCTTCATGATTCTGCTGTTATAAATGTGCAGATTCTAAAAAATCGCTGTTTTCGTGCTTTTGTATGCGAAAAACTCGTTTTCTAGTGTTTTCAACACGCCACAGAGCGTTTGACATGCGGAAACTGCGATATCTTCGGTATCGTTGTTGTTTCCAGCTGAGATATGCATTTTCAGTGATAATTTTCATGATTCTGCTGTTACAAGTGTGGAGAATCACCGAAATCGCTGTTTTCGTGCTTTTGAATGCGAAAAACACGTTTTCTGGTGTTTTCAGCACGCCACAGAGCGTTTGACATGCGGAAACTGCGATATCTTCGGTTTCGTTGTTGTTTCCAGCTGGGATATGCATTTTCAGTGATAATCTTCATGATTCTGCTGTTACAAGTGTGGAGAATCTCCGAAATCGCTGTTTTCGTTCTTTTGAATGCGAAAAACACGTTTTCTAGTGTTTTCAGCACGCCACAGAGCGTTTGACATGCGGAAACTGCGGTATCTACGGTATCGTTGTTGTTTCCAGCTGAGATATGCATTTTCAGTGATAATCTTCATGATTCTGCTGTTACAAGTGTGCAGAATCACCGAAATCGCTGTTTTCGTGCTATTGAATGCGAAAAACACGTTTTCTGGTGTTTTCAGCACGCCACAGAGCGTTTGACATGCGGAAACTGCGATATCTTCGGTATCGTTGTTGTTTCCAGCTGGGATATGCATTTTCAGTGATAATCTTCATGATTCTGCTGTTACAAGTGTGGAGAATCTCCGAAATCGCTGTTTTCGTTCTTTTGAATGCGAAAAACACGTTTTCTAGTGTTTTCAGCACGCCACAGAGCGTTTGACATGCGGAAACTGCGATATCTTCGGTATCGTTGTTGTTTCCAGCTGAGATATGCATTTTCAGTGATAATCTTCATGATTCTGCTGTTACAAGTGTGCAGAATCACCGAAATCGCTGTTTTCGTGCTATTGAATGCGAAAAACACGTTTTCTGGTGTTTTCAGCACGCCACAGAGCGTTTGACATGCGGAAACTGCGATATCTTCGGTATCGTTGTTGTTTCCAGCTGAGATATGCATTTTCAGTGATAATCTTCATGATTCTGCTGTTACAAGTGTGCAGAATCACCGAAATCGCTGTTTTCGTGCTATTGAATGCGAAAAACACGTTTTCTGGTGTTTTCAGTACGCCACAGAGCGTTGGACATGCGGAAACTGCGATATCTTCGGTATCGTTGTTGTTTCCAGCTGAGATATGCATTTTCAGTGATAATCTTCATGATTCTGCTGTTACAAGTGTGGAGAATCACCGAAATCGCTGTTTTCGTACTTTCGAATGCGAAAAACACGTTTTCTGGTGTTTTCAGCACGCCACAGAGCGTTTGACATGCGGAAACTGCGATATCTTCGGTTTCGTTGTTGTTTCCAGATGGGATATGCATTTTCAGTGATAATCTTCATGATTCTGCTGTTACAAGTGTGGAGAATCTCCGAAATCGCTGTTTTCGTTCTTTTGAATGCGAAAAACACGTTTTCTGGTGTTTTCAGCACGCCACAGAGCGTTTGACATGCGGAAACTGCGATATCTTCGGTATCGTTGTTGTTTCCAGCTGAGATATGCATTTTCAGTGATAATCTTCATGATTCTGCTGTTACAAGTGTGGAGAATCACCGAAATCGCTGTTTTCGTGCTTTTGAATGCGAAAAACACGTTTTCTGGTGTTTTCAGCACGCCACAGAGCGTTTGACATGCGGAAACTGCCATATCTTCGGTATCGTTGTTGTTTCCAGCTGAGATATGCATTTTCAGTGATAATCTTCATGATTCTGCTGTTACAAGTGTGGAGAATCACCGAAATCGCTGTTTTCGTGCTTTTGAATGCGAAAAACACGTTTTCTGGTGTTTTCAGCACGCCACAGAGCGTTTGACATGCGGAAACTGCGATATCTTCGGTATCGTTGTTGTTTCCAGCTGGGATATGCATTTTCAGTGATAATCTTCATGATTCTGCTGTTACAAGTGTGGAGAATCTCCGAAATCGCTGTTTTCGTTCTTTTGAATGCGAAAAACACGTTTTCTAGTGTTTTCAGCACGCCACAGAGCGTTTCACATGCGGAAACTGCGATATCTTCGGTATCGTTGTTGTTTCCACCTGTGATATGCATTTTCAGTGATAATCTTCATGATTCTGCTGTTACAAGTGTGCAGAATCACCGAAATCGCTGTTTTCGTGCTATTGAATGCGAAAAACACGTTTTCTGGTGTTTTCAGCACGCCACAGATCGTTTGACATGCGTAAACTGCGATATATTCGGTATCGTTGTTGTTTCCAGCTGAGATATGCATTTTCAGTGATAATCTTCATGATTCTGCTGTTACAAGTGTGCAGAATCACCGAAAACGCTGTTTTCGTGCTATTGAATGCGAAAAACACGTTTTCTGGTGTTTTCAGCACGCCACAGAGCGTTTGACATGCGGAAACTGCCATATCTTCGGTATCGTTTTTGTTTCCAGCTGAGATATGCATTTTCAGTGATAATCTTCATGATTCTGCTGTTACAAGTGTGGAGAATCTCCGAAATCGCTGTTTTCGTTCTTTTGAATGCGAAAAACACGTTTTCTGGTGTTTTCAGCACGCCACAGAGCGTTTGACATGCGGAAACTGCGATATCTTCGGTATCGTTGTTGTTTCCAGCTGAGATATGCATTTTCAGTGATAATCTTCATGATTCTGCTGTTACAAGTGTGGAGAATCACCGAAATCGCTGTTTTCGTGCTTTTGAATGCGAAAAACACGTTTTCTGGTGTTTTCAGCACGCCACAGAGCGTTTGACATGCGGAAACTGCGATATCTTCGGTTTCGTTGTTGTTTCCAGCTGGGATATGCATTTTCAGTGATAATCTTCATGATTCTGCTGTTACAAGTGTGCAGAATCTCCGAAATCGCTGTTTTCGTTCATTTGAATGCGAAAAACACGTTTTCTAGTGTTTTCAGCACGCCACAGAGCGTTTGACATGCGGAAACTGCGATATCTATGGTATCGTTGTTGTTTCCAGCTGACATATGCATTTTCAGTGATAATCTTCATGATTCTGCTGTTACAAGTGTGGAGAATCACCGAAATCGCTGTTTTCGTGCTTTTGAATGCGAAAAACACGTTTTCTGGTGTTTTCAGCACGCCACAGAGCGTTTGACATGCGGAAACTGCGATATCCTCGGTATCGTTGTTGTTTCCTGCTGAGATATGAATTTTCAGTGATAATCTTCACGATTCTGCTGTTACAAGTATGCAGAAACACCGAAATCGCTGTTTTCGAGCTTTTGAATGCGAAAAACACGTTTTCTGGTGTTTTCAGCACTCCACATTGCGTTTGACATGCGGAAACTGCGATATCTTCGGTACCGTTGTTGTTTCCAGCTGAGATATGCATTTTCAGTGATAATCTTCATGATTCTGCTGTTACAAGCGTGCAGAATCACCGAAATCGCTGTTTTCGTGCTATTGAATGCGAAAAACACGTTTTCTTGTGTTTTCAGCACTCCACAGTGCGTTTGACATGCGGAAACTGCGATATCTTCGGTATCGTTGTTGTTTCCAGCTGAGATATGCATTTTTAGTGATAATCTTCATGATTCTGCTGTTATAAATGTGCAGATTCTAAAAAATCGCTGTTTTCGTGCTTTTGTATGCGAAAAACTCGTTTTCTTGTGTTTTCAGCACGCCACAGAGCGTTTGACATGCGGAAACTGCGATATCTATGGTATCGTTGTTGTTTCCAGCTGACATATGCATTTTCAGTGATAATCTTCATGATTCTGCTGTTACAAGTGTGCAGAATCACCGAAATCGCTGTTTTCGTGCTATTGAATGCGAAAAACACGTTTTCTGGTGTTTTCAGCACGCCACAGAGCGTTTGACATGCGGAAACTGCGATATCTTCGGTATCGTTGTTGTTTCCAGCTGAGATATGCATTTTCAGTGATAATCTTCATGATTCTGTTGTTACAAGTGTGCAGAATCACCGAAATCGCTGTTTTCGTGCTATTGAATGCGAAAAACACGTTTTCTGGTGTTTTCAGCACGCCACAGAGCGTTTGACATGCGGAAACTGCGATATCTTCGGTATCGTTGTTGTTTCCAGCTGAGATATGCATTTTCAGTGATAATTTTCATGATTCTGCTGTTACAAGTGTGGAGAATCACCGAAATCGCTGTTTTCGTGCTTTTGAATGCGAAAAACACGTTTTCTGGTGTTTTCAGCACGCCACAGAGCGTTTGACATGCGGAAACTGCGATATCTTCGGTTTCGTTGTTGTTTCCAGCTGGGATATGCATTTTCAGTGATAATCTTCATGATTCTGCTGTTACAAGTGTGGAGAATCTCCGAAATCGCTGTTTTCGTTCTTTTGAATACGAAAAACACGTTTTCTAGTGTTTTCAGCACGCCACAGAGCGTTTGACATGCGGAAACTGCGATATCTTCGGTATCGTTGTTGTTTCCAGCTGAGATATGCATTTTCAGTGATGATCTTCATGATTCTGCTGTTACAAGTGTGGAGAATCACCGAAATCGCTGTTTTCGTGCTATTGAATGCGAAAAACACGTTTTCTTGTGTTTTCAGCACTCCACAGTGCGTTTGACATGCGGAAACTGCGATATCTTCGGTATCGTTGTTGTTTCCAGCTGAGATATGCATTTTCAGTGATAATCTTCATGATTCTGCTGTTACAAGTGTGGAGAATCACCGAAATCGCTGTTTTCGTGCTTTTGAATGCGAAAAACACGTTTTCTGGTGTTTTCAGCACGCCACAGAGCGTTTGACATGCGGAAACTGCGATATCTTCGGTTTCGTTGTTGTTTCCAGCTGGGATATGCATTTTCAGTGATAATCTTCATGATTCTGCTGTTACAAGTGTGCAGAATCTCCGAAATCGCTGTTTTCGTTCATTTGAATGCGAAAAACACGTTTTCTAGTGTTTTCAGCACGCCACAGAGCGTTTGACATGCGGAAACTGCGATATCTATGGTATCGTTGTTGTTTCCAGCTGACATATGCATTTTCAGTGATAATCTTCATGATTCTGCTGTTACAAGTGTGGAGAATCACCGAAATCGCTGTTTTCGTGCTTTTGAATGCGAAAAACACGTTTTCTGGTGTTTTCAGCACGCCACAGAGCGTTTGACATGCGGAAACTGCGATATCCTCGGTATCGTTGTTGTTTCCTGCTGAGATATGAATTTTCAGTGATAATCTTCACGATTCTGCTGTTACAAGTATGCAGAAACACCGAAATCGCTGTTTTCGAGCTTTTGAATGCGAAAAACACGTTTTCTGGTGTTTTCAGCACTCCACATTGCGTTTGACATGCGGAAACTGCGATATCTTCGGTATCGTTGTTGTTTCCAGCTGAGATATGCATTTTCAGTGATAATCTTCATGATTCTGCTGTTACAAGCGTGCAGAATCACCGAAATCGCTGTTTTCGTGCTATTGAATGCGAAAAACACGTTTTCTTGTGTTTTCAGCACTCCACAGTGCGTTTGACATGCGGAAACTGCGATATCTTCGGTATCGTTGTTGTTTCCAGCTGAGATATGCATTTTTAGTGATAATCTTCATGATTCTGCTGTTATAAATGTGCAGATTCTAAAAAATCGCTGTTTTCGTGCTTTTGTATGCGAAAAACTCGTTTTCTAGTGTTTTCAACACGCCACAGAGCGTTTGACATGCGGAAACTGCGATATCTTCGGTATCGTTGTTGTTTCCAGCTGAGATATGCATTTTCAGTGATAATTTTCATGATTCTGCTGTTACAAGTGTGGAGAATCACCGAAATCGCTGTTTTCGTGCTTTTGAATGCGAAAAACACGTTTTCTGGTGTTTTCAGCACGCCACAGAGCGTTTGACATGCGGAAACTGCGATATCTTCGGTTTCGTTGTTGTTTCCAGCTGGGATATGCATTTTCAGTGATAATCTTCATGATTCTGCTGTTACAAGTGTGGAGAATCTCCGAAATCGCTGTTTTCGTTCTTTTGAATGCGAAAAACACGTTTTCTAGTGTTTTCAGCACGCCACAGAGCGTTTGACATGCGGAAACTGCGATATCTTCGGTATCGTTGTTGTTTCCAGCTGAGATATGCATTTTCAGTGATAATCTTCATGATTCTGCTGTTACAAGTGTGCAGAATCACCGAAATCGCTGTTTTCGTGCAATTGAATGCGAAAAACACGTTTTCTGGTGTTTTCAGCACGCCACAGAGCGTTTGACATGCGGAAACTGCGATATCTTCGGTATCGTTGTTGTTTCCAGCTGAGATATGCATTTTCAGTGATAATCTTCATGATTCTGTTGTTACAAGTGTGCAGAATCACCGAAATCGCTGTTTTCGTGCTATTGAATGCGAAAAACACGTTTTCTGGTGTTTTCAGCACGCCACAGAGCGTTTGACATGCGGAAACTGCGATATCTTCGGTATCGTTGTTGTTTCCAGCTGAGATATGCATTTTCAGTGATAATTTTCATGATTCTGCTGTTACAAGTGTGGAGAATCACCGAAATCGCTGTTTTCGTGCTTTTGAATGCGAAAAACACGTTTTCTGGTGTTTTCAGCACGCCACAGAGCGTTTGACATGCGGAAACTGCGATATCTTCGGTTTCGTTGTTGTTTCCAGCTGGGATATGCATTTTCAGTGATAATCTTCATGATTCTGCTGTTACAAGTGTGGAGAATCTCCGAAATCGCTGTTTTCGTTCTTTTGAATGCGAAAAACACGTTTTCTAGTGTTTTCAGCACGCCACAGAGCGTTTGACATGCGGAAACTGCGATATCTTCGGTATCGTTGTTGTTTCCAGCTGAGATATGCATTTTCAGTGATGATCTTCATGATTCTGCTGTTACAAGTGTGGAGAATCACCGAAATCGCTGTTTTCGTGCTATTGAATGCGAAAAACACGTTTTCTTGTGTTTTCAGCACTCCACAGTGCGTTTGACATGCGGAAACTGCGATATCTTCGGTATCGTTGTTGTTTCCAGCTGAGATATGCATTTTCAGTGATAATCTTCATGATTCTGCTGTTACAAGTGTGCAGAATCACCGAAATCGCTGTTTTCGTGCTATTGAATGCGAAAAACACGTTTTCTGGTGTTTTCAGCACGCCACAGAGCGTTTGACATGCGGAAACTGCGATATCTTCGGTATCGTTGTTGTTTCCAGCTGAGATATGCATTTTCAGTGATAATCTTCATGATTCTGTTGTTACAAGTGTGCAGAATCACCGAAATCGCTGTTTTCGTGCTATTGAATGCGAAAAACACGTTTTCTGGTGTTTTCAGCACGCCACAGAGCGTTTGACATGCGGAAACTGCGATATCTTCGGTATCGTTGTTGTTTCCAGCTGAGATATGCATTTTCAGTGATAATTTTCATGATTCTGCTGTTACAAGTGTGGAGAATCACCGAAATCGCTGTTTTCGTGCTTTTGAATGCGAAAAACACGTTTTCTGGTGTTTTCAGCACGCCACAGAGCGTTTGACATGCGGAAACTGCGATATCTTCGGTTTCGTTGTTGTTTCCAGCTGGGATATGCATTTTCAGTGATAATCTTCATGATTCTGCTGTTACAAGTGTGGAGAATCTCCGAAATCGCTGTTTTCGTTCTTTTGAATGCGAAAAACACGTTTTCTAGTGTTTTCAGCACGCCACAGAGCGTTTGACATGCGGAAACTGCGATATCTTCGGTATCGTTGTTGTTTCCAGCTGAGATATGCATTTTCAGTGATGATCTTCATGATTCTGCTGTTACAAGTGTGGAGAAACACCGAAATCGCTGTTTTCGAGCTTTTGAATGCGAAAAACACGTTTTCTTGTGTTTTCAGCACTCCACAGTGCGTTTGACATGCGGAAACTGCGATATCTTCGGTATCGTTGTTGTTTCCAGCTGGGATATGCATTTTCAGTGATAATCTTCATGATTCTGCTGTTACAAGTGTGGAGAATCTCCGAAATCGCTGTTTTCGTTCTTTTGAATGCGAAAAACACGTTTTCTAGTGTTTTCAGCACGCCACAGAGCGTTTGACATGCGGAAACTGCGATATCTTCGGTATCGTTGTTGTTTCCAGCTGAGATATGCATTTTCAGTGATAATCTTCATGATTCTGCTGTTACAAGTGTGCAGAATCACCGAAATCGCTGTTTTCGTGCTATTGAATGCGAAAAACACGTTTTCTGGTGTTTTCAGCACGCCACAGAGCGTTTGACATGCGGAAACTGCGATATCTTCGGTATCGTTGTTGTTTCCAGCTGAGATATGCATTTTCAGTGATAATCTTCATGATTCTGTTGTTACAAGTGTGCAGAATCACCGAAATCGCTGTTTTCGTGCTATTGAATGCGAAAAACACGTTTTCTGGTGTTTTCAGCACGCCACAGAGCGTTTGACATGCGGAAACTGCGATATCTTCGGTATCGTTGTTGTTTCCAGCTGAGATATGCATTTTCAGTGATAATTTTCATGATTCTGCTGTTACAAGTGTGGAGAATCACCGAAATCGCTGTTTTCGTGCTTTTGAATGCGAAAAACACGTTTTCTGGTGTTTTCAGCACGCCACAGAGCGTTTGACATGCGGAAACTGCGATATCTTCGGTTTCGTTGTTGTTTCCAGCTGGGATATGCATTTTCAGTGATAATCTTCATGATTCTGCTGTTACAAGTGTGGAGAATCTCCGAAATCGCTGTTTTCGTTCTTTTGAATGCGAAAAACACGTTTTCTAGTGTTTTCAGCACGCCACAGAGCGTTTGACATGCGGAAACTGCGATATCTTCGGTATCGTTGTTGTTTCCAGCTGAGATATGCATTTTCAGTGATGATCTTCATGATTCTGCTGTTACAAGTGTGGAGAATCACCGAAATCGCTGTTTTCGTGCTATTGAATGCGAAAAACACGTTTTCTTGTGTTTTCAGCACTCCACAGTGCGTTTGACATGCGGAAACTGCGATATCTTCGGTATCGTTGTTGTTTCCAGCTGAGATATGCATTTTCAGTGATAATCTTCATGATTCTGCTGTTACAAGTGTGCAGAATCACCGAAATCGCTGTTTTCGTGCTATTGAATGCGAAAAACACGTTTTCTGGTGTTTTCAGCACGCCACAGAGCGTTTGACATGCGGAAACTGCGATATCTTCGGTATCGTTGTTGTTTCCAGCTGAGATATGCATTTTCAGTGATAATCTTCATGATTCTGTTGTTACAAGTGTGCAGAATCACCGAAATCGCTGTTTTCGTGCTATTGAATGCGAAAAACACGTTTTCTGGTGTTTTCAGCACGCCACAGAGCGTTTGACATGCGGAAACTGCGATATCTTCGGTATCGTTGTTGTTTCCAGCTGAGATATGCATTTTCAGTGATAATTTTCATGATTCTGCTGTTACAAGTGTGGAGAATCACCGAAATCGCTGTTTTCGTGCTTTTGAATGCGAAAAACACGTTTTCTGGTGTTTTCAGCACGCCACAGAGCGTTTGACATGCGGAAACTGCGATATCTTCGGTTTCGTTGTTGTTTCCAGCTGGGATATGCATTTTCAGTGATAATCTTCATGATTCTGCTGTTACAAGTGTGGAGAATCTCCGAAATCGCTGTTTTCGTTCTTTTGAATGCGAAAAACACGTTTTCTAGTGTTTTCAGCACGCCACAGAGCGTTTGACATGCGGAAACTGCGATATCTTCGGTATCGTTGTTGTTTCCAGCTGAGATATGCATTTTCAGTGATGATCTTCATGATTCTGCTGTTACAAGTGTGGAGAAACACCGAAATCGCTGTTTTCGAGCTTTTGAATGCGAAGAACACGTTTTCTTGTGTTTTCAGCACTCCACAGTGCGTTTGACATGCGGAAACTGCGATATCTTCGGTATCGTTGTTGTTTCCAGCTCAGATATGCATTTTCAGTGATAATCTTCATGATTCTGCTGTTACAAGTGTGCAGAATCACCGAAATCGCTGTTTTCGTGCTATTGAATGCGAAAAACACGTTTTCTGGTGTTTTCAGCACGCCACAGAGCGTTTGACATGCGGAAACTGCGATATCTTCGGTATCGTTGTTGTTTCCAGCTGAGATATGCATTTTCAGTGATAATCTTCATGATTCTGCTGTTACAAGTGTGGAGAATCACCGAAATCGCTGTTTTCGTGCTTTTGAATGCGAAAAACACGTTTTCTGGTGTTTTCAGCACGCCACAGAGCGTTTGACATGCGGAAACTGCGATATCTTCGGTATCGTTGTTGTTTCCAGCTGGGATATGCATTTTCAGTGATAATCTTAATGATTCTGCTGTTACAAGTGTGGAGAATCTCCGAAATCGCTGTTTTCGTTCTTTTGAATGCGAAAAACACGTTTTCTGGTGTTTTCAGCACTCCACAGTGCGTTTGATATGCGGAAACTACGATATCTTCGGTATCGTTGTTGTTTCCCGCTGAGATATGCATTTTTAGTGATAATCTTCATGATTCTGCTGTTATAAATGTGCAGATTCTAAAAAATCGCTGTTTTCGTGCTTTTGTATGCGAAAAACTCGTTTTCTAGTGTTTTCAGCACGCCACAGAGCGTTTGACATGCGGAAACTGCGATATGTTCGGTATCGTTGTTGTTTCCAGCTGAGATATGCATTTTCAGTGATAATCTTCATGATTCTGCTGTTACAAGTGTGCAGAATCACCGAAATCGCTGTTTTCGTGCTATTGAATGCGAAAAACACGTTTTCTGGTGTTTTCAGCACGCCACAGAGCGTTTGACATGCGGAAACTGCGATATCTTCGGTATCGTTGTTGTTTCCAGCTGAGATATGCATTTTCAGTGATAATCTTCATGATTCTGTTGTTACAAGTGTGCAGAATCACCGAAATCGCTGTTTTCGTGCTATTGAATGCGAAAAACACGTTTTCTGGTGTTTTCAGCACGCCACAGAGCGTTTGACATGCGGAAACTGCGATATCTTCGGTATCGTTGTTGTTTCCAGCTGAGATATGCATTTTCAGTGATAATTTTCATGATTCTGCTGTTACAAGTGTGGAGAATCACCGAAATCGCTGTTTTCGTGCTTTTGAATGCGAAAAACACGTTTTCTGGTGTTTTCAGCACGCCACAGAGCGTTTGACATGCGGAAACTGCGATATCTTCGGTTTCGTTGTTGTTTCCAGCTGGGATATGCATTTTCAGTGATAATCTTCATGATTCTGCTGTTACAAGTGTGGAGAATCTCCGAAATCGCTGTTTTCGTTCTTTTGAATACGAAAAACACGTTTTCTAGTGTTTTCAGCACGCCACAGAGCGTTTGACATGCGGAAACTGCGATATCTTCGGTATCGTTGTTGTTTCCAGCTGAGATATGCATTTTCAGTGATGATCTTCATGATTCTGCTGTTACAAGTGTGGAGAATCACCGAAATCGCTGTTTTCGTGCTATTGAATGCGAAAAACACGTTTTCTTGTGTTTTCAGCACTCCACAGTGCGTTTGACATGCGGAAACTGCGATATCTTCGGTATCGTTGTTGTTTCCAGCTGAGATATGCATTTTCAGTGATAATCTTCATGATTCTGCTGTTACAAGTGTGGAGAATCACCGAAATCGCTGTTTTCGTGCTTTTGAATGCGAAAAACACGTTTTCTGGTGTTTTCAGCACGCCACAGAGCGTTTGACATGCGGAAACTGCGATATCTTCGGTTTCGTTGTTGTTTCCAGCTGGGATATGCATTTTCAGTGATAATCTTCATGATTCTGCTGTTACAAGTGTGCAGAATCTCCGAAATCGCTGTTTTCGTTCATTTGAATGCGAAAAACACGTTTTCTAGTGTTTTCAGCACGCCACAGAGCGTTTGACATGCGGAAACTGCGATATCTATGGTATCGTTGTTGTTTCCAGCTGACATATGCATTTTCAGTGATAATCTTCATGATTCTGCTGTTACAAGTGTGGAGAATCACCGAAATCGCTGTTTTCGTGCTTTTGAATGCGAAAAACACGTTTTCTGGTGTTTTCAGCACGCCACAGAGCGTTTGACATGCGGAAACTGCGATATCCTCGGTATCGTTGTTGTTTCCTGCTGAGATATGAATTTTCAGTGATAATCTTCACGATTCTGCTGTTACAAGTATGCAGAAACACCGAAATCGCTGTTTTCGAGCTTTTGAATGCGAAAAACACGTTTTCTGGTGTTTTCAGCACTCCACATTGCGTTTGACATGCGGAAACTGCGATATCTTCGGTATCGTTGTTGTTTCCAGCTGAGATATGCATTTTCAGTGATAATCTTCATGATTCTGCTGTTACAAGCGTGCAGAATCACCGAAATCGCTGTTTTCGTGCTATTGAATGCGAAAAACACGTTTTCTTGTGTTTTCAGCACTCCACAGTGCGTTTGACATGCGGAAACTGCGATATCTTCGGTATCGTTGTTGTTTCCAGCTGAGATATGCATTTTTAGTGATAATCTTCATGATTCTGCTGTTATAAATGTGCAGATTCTAAAAAATCGCTGTTTTCGTGCTTTTGTATGCGAAAAACTCGTTTTCTAGTGTTTTCAACACGCCACAGAGCGTTTGACATGCGGAAACTGCGATATCTTCGGTATCGTTGTTGTTTCCAGCTGAGATATGCATTTTCAGTGATAATTTTCATGATTCTGCTGTTACAAGTGTGGAGAATCACCGAAATCGCTGTTTTCGTGCTTTTGAATGCGAAAAACACGTTTTCTGGTGTTTTCAGCACGCCACAGAGCGTTTGACATGCGGAAACTGCGATATCTTCGGTTTCGTTGTTGTTTCCAGCTGGGATATGCATTTTCAGTGATAATCTTCATGATTCTGCTGTTACAAGTGTGGAGAATCTCCGAAATCGCTGTTTTCGTTCTTTTGAATGCGAAAAACACGTTTTCTAGTGTTTTCAGCACGCCACAGAGCGTTTGACATGCGGAAACTGCGATATCTTCGGTATCGTTGTTGTTTCCAGCTGAGATATGCATTTTCAGTGATAATCTTCATGATTCTGCTGTTACAAGTGTGCAGAATCACCGAAATCGCTGTTTTCGTGCAATTGAATGCGAAAAACACGTTTTCTGGTGTTTTCAGCACGCCACAGAGCGTTTGACATGCGGAAACTGCGATATCTTCGGTATCGTTGTTGTTTCCAGCTGAGATATGCATTTTCAGTGATAATCTTCATGATTCTGTTGTTACAAGTGTGCAGAATCACCGAAATCGCTGTTTTCGTGCTATTGAATGCGAAAAACACGTTTTCTGGTGTTTTCAGCACGCCACAGAGCGTTTGACATGCGGAAACTGCGATATCTTCGGTATCGTTGTTGTTTCCAGCTGAGATATGCATTTTCAGTGATGATCTTCATGATTCTGCTGTTACAAGTGTGGAGAATCACCGAAATCGCTGTTTTCGTGCTATTGAATGCGAAAAACACGTTTTCTTGTGTTTTCAGCACTCCACAGTGCGTTTGACATGCGGAAACTGCGATATCTTCGGTATCGTTGTTGTTTCCAGCTGAGATATGCATTTTCAGTGATAATCTTCATGATTCTGCTGTTACAAGTGTGCAGAATCACCGAAATCGCTGTTTTCGTGCTATTGAATGCGAAAAACACGTTTTCTGGTGTTTTCAGCACGCCACAGAGCGTTTGACATGCGGAAACTGCGATATCTTCGGTATCGTTGTTGTTTCCAGCTGAGATATGCATTTTCAGTGATAATCTTCATGATTCTGTTGTTACAAGTGTGCAGAATCACCGAAATCGCTGTTTTCGTGCTATTGAATGCGAAAAACACGTTTTCTGGTGTTTTCAGCACGCCACAGAGCGTTTGACATGCGGAAACTGCGATATCTTCGGTATCGTTGTTGTTTCCAGCTGAGATATGCATTTTCAGTGATAATTTTCATGATTCTGCTGTTACAAGTGTGGAGAATCACCGAAATCGCTGTTTTCGTGCTTTTGAATGCGAAAAACACGTTTTCTGGTGTTTTCAGCACGCCACAGAGCGTTTGACATGCGGAAACTGCGATATCTTCGGTTTCGTTGTTGTTTCCAGCTGGGATATGCATTTTCAGTGATAATCTTCATGATTCTGCTGTTACAAGTGTGGAGAATCTCCGAAATCGCTGTTTTCGTTCTTTTGAATGCGAAAAACACGTTTTCTAGTGTTTTCAGCACGCCACAGAGCGTTTGACATGCGGAAACTGCGATATCTTCGGTATCGTTGTTGTTTCCAGCTGAGATATGCATTTTCAGTGATAATCTTCATGATTCTGTTGTTACAAGTGTGCAGAATCACCGAAATCGCTGTTTTCGTGCTATTGAATGCGAAAAACACGTTTTCTGGTGTTTTCAGCACGCCACAGAGCGTTTGACATGCGGAAACTGCGATATCTTCGGTATCGTTGTTGTTTCCAGCTGAGATATGCATTTTCAGTGATAATTTTCATGATTCTGCTGTTACAAGTGTGGAGAATCACCGAAATCGCTGTTTTCGTGCTTTTGAATGCGAAAAACACGTTTTCTGGTGTTTTCAGCACGCCACAGAGCGTTTGACATGCGGAAACTGCGATATCTTCGGTTTCGTTGTTGTTTCCAGCTGGGATATGCATTTTCAGTGATAATCTTCATGATTCTGCTGTTACAAGTGTGGAGAATCTCCGAAATCGCTGTTTTCGTTCTTTTGAATGCGAAAAACACGTTTTCTAGTGTTTTCAGCACGCCACAGAGCGTTTGACATGCGGAAACTGCGATATCTTCGGTATCGTTGTTGTTTCCAGCTGAGATATGCATTTTCAGTGATGATCTTCATGATTCTGCTGTTACAAGTGTGGAGAAACACCGAAATCGCTGTTTTCGAGCTTTTGAATGCGAAAAACACGTTTTCTTGTGTTTTCAGCACTCCACAGTGCGTTTGACATGCGGAAACTGCGATATCTTCGGTATCGTTGTTGTTTCCAGCTGGGATATGCATTTTCAGTGATAATCTTCATGATTCTGCTGTTACAAGTGTGGAGAATCTCCGAAATCGCTGTTTTCGTTCTTTTGAATGCGAAAAACACGTTTTCTAGTGTTTTCAGCACGCCACAGAGCGTTTGACATGCGGAAACTGCGATATCTTCGGTATCGTTGTTGTTTCCAGCTGAGATATGCATTTTCAGTGATAATCTTCATGATTCTGCTGTTACAAGTGTGCAGAATCACCGAAATCGCTGTTTTCGTGCTATTGAATGCGAAAAACACGTTTTCTGGTGTTTTCAGCACGCCACAGAGCGTTTGACATGCGGAAACTGCGATATCTTCGGTATCGTTGTTGTTTCCAGCTGAGATATGCATTTTCAGTGATAATCTTCATGATTCTGTTGTTACAAGTGTGCAGAATCACCGAAATCGCTGTTTTCGTGCTATTGAATGCGAAAAACACGTTTTCTGGTGTTTTCAGCACGCCACAGAGCGTTTGACATGCGGAAACTGCGATATCTTCGGTATCGTTGTTGTTTCCAGCTGAGATATGCATTTTCAGTGATAATTTTCATGATTCTGCTGTTACAAGTGTGGAGAATCACCGAAATCGCTGTTTTCGTGCTTTTGAATGCGAAAAACACGTTTTCTGGTGTTTTCAGCACGCCACAGAGCGTTTGACATGCGGAAACTGCGATATCTTCGGTTTCGTTGTTGTTTCCAGCTGGGATATATATTTTCAGTGATAATCTTCATGATTCTGCTGTTACAAGTGTGGAGAATCTCCGAAATCGCTGTTTTCGTTCTTTTGAATGCGAAAAACACGTTTTCTAGTGTTTTCAGCACGCCACAGAGCGTTTGACATGCGGAAACTGCGATATCTTCGGTATCGTTGTTGTTTCCAGCTGAGATATGCATTTTCAGTGATGATCTTCATGATTCTGCTGTTACAAGTGTGGAGAATCACCGAAATCGCTGTTTTCGTGCTATTGAATGCGAAAAACACGTTTTCTTGTGTTTTCAGCACTCCACAGTGCGTTTGACATGCGGAAACTGCGATATCTTCGGTATCGTTGTTGTTTCCAGCTGAGATATGCATTTTCAGTGATAATCTTCATGATTCTGCTGTTACAAGTGTGCAGAATCACCGAAATCGCTGTTTTCGTGCTATTGAATGCGAAAAACACGTTTTCTGGTGTTTTCAGCACGCCACAGAGCGTTTGACATGCGGAAACTGCGATATCTTCGGTATCGTTGTTGTTTCCAGCTGAGATATGCATTTTCAGTGATAATCTTCATGATTCTGTTGTTACAAGTGTGCAGAATCACCGAAATCGCTGTTTTCGTGCTATTGAATGCGAAAAACACGTTTTCTGGTGTTTTCAGCACGCCACAGAGCGTTTGACATGCGGAAACTGCGATATCTTCGGTATCGTTGTTGTTTCCAGCTGAGATATGCATTTTCAGTGATAATTTTCATGATTCTGCTGTTACAAGTGTGGAGAATCACCGAAATCGCTGTTTTCGTGCTTTTGAATGCGAAAAACACGTTTTCTGGTGTTTTCAGCACGCCACAGAGCGTTTGACATGCGGAAACTGCGATATCTTCGGTTTCGTTGTTGTTTCCAGCTGGGATATGCATTTTCAGTGATAATCTTCATGATTCTGCTGTTACAAGTGTGGAGAATCTCCGAAATCGCTGTTTTCGTTCTTTTGAATGCGAAAAACACGTTTTCTAGTGTTTTCAGCACGCCACAGAGCGTTTGACATGCGGAAACTGCGATATCTTCGGTATCGTTGTTGTTTCCAGCTGAGATATGCATTTTCAGTGATGATCTTCATGATTCTGCTGTTACAAGTGTGGAGAAACACCGAAATCGCTGTTTTCGAGCTTTTGAATGCGAAGAACACGTTTTCTTGTGTTTTCAGCACTCCACAGTGCGTTTGACATGCGGAAACTGCGATATCTTCGGTATCGTTGTTGTTTCCAGCTCAGATATGCATTTTCAGTGATAATCTTCATGATTCTGCTGTTACAAGTGTGCAGAATCACCGAAATCGCTGTTTTCGTGCTATTGAATGCGAAAAACACGTTTTCTGGTGTTTTCAGCACGCCACAGAGCGTTTGACATGCGGAAACTGCGATATCTTCGGTATCGTTGTTGTTTCCAGCTGAGATATGCATTTTCAGTGATAATCTTCATGATTCTGCTGTTACAAGTGTGGAGAATCACCGAAATCGCTGTTTTCGTGCTTTTGAATGCGAAAAACACGTTTTCTGGTGTTTTCAGCACGCCACAGAGCGTTTGACATGCGGAAACTGCGATATCTTCGGTATCGTTGTTGTTTCCAGCTGGGATATGCATTTTCAGTGATAATCTTAATGATTCTGCTGTTACAAGTGTGGAGAATCTCCGAAATCGCTGTTTTCGTTCTTTTGAATGCGAAAAACACGTTTTCTGGTGTTTTCAGCACTCCACAGTGCGTTTGATATGCGGAAACTACGATATCTTCGGTATCGTTGTTGTTTCCAGCTGAGATATGCATTTTTAGTGATAATCTTCATGATTCTGCTGTTATAAATGTGCAGATTCTAAAAAATCGCTGTTTTCGTGCTTTTGTATGCGAAAAACTCGTTTTCTAGTGTTTTCAGCACGCCACAGAGCGTTTGACATGCGGAAACTGCGATATGTTCGGTATCGTTGTTGTTTCCAGCTGAGATATGCATTTTCAGTGATAATCTTCATGATTCTGCTGTTACAAGTGTGCAGAATCACCGAAATCGCTGTTTTCGTGCTATTGAATGCGAAAAACACGTTTTCTGGTGTTTTCAGCACGCCACAGAGCGTTTGACATGCGGAAACTGCGATATCTTCGGTATCGTTGTTGTTTCCAGCTGAGATATGCATTTTCAGTGATAATCTTCATGATTCTGTTGTTACAAGTGTGCAGAATCACCGAAATCGCTGTTTTCGTGCTATTGAATGCGAAAAACACGTTTTCTGGTGTTTTCAGCACGCCACAGAGCGTTTGACATGCGGAAACTGCGATATCTTCGGTATCGTTGTTGTTTCCAGCTGAGATATGCATTTTCAGTGATAATTTTCATGATTCTGCTGTTACAAGTGTGGAGAATCACCGAAATCGCTGTTTTCGTGCTTTTGAATGCGAAAAACACGTTTTCTGGTGTTTTCAGCACGCCACAGAGCGTTTGACATGCGGAAACTGCGATATCTTCGGTTTCGTTGTTGTTTCCAGCTGGGATATGCATTTTCAGTGATAATCTTCATGATTCTGCTGTTACAAGTGTGGAGAATCTCCGAAATCGCTGTTTTCGTTCTTTTGAATGCGAAAAACACGTTTTCTTGTGTTTTCAGCACGCCCCATAGCGTTTGACATGCGGAAACTGCGATGTTACGTTCCGGATCGCGCTATTTTGGCAAAATCGAGACGGAGCACAATAATATACTGTTCTTTGCGTTCACGCAGCGCGTACGTCTGCGTCTAACGGGGACTTTTCGCTAATTCAGTCGATTGTAAATGGTACTTACCTAGACTCCTTGTTAACTGCAGGCGGAATGATAATAGTGTAGCAGTTGATATGTGAATCGCGCACTTTGGTAAATGTTTATAATAATTGAATATGGAATTATAATATGAATAATCTATTTGATATACTTCACGATGTAGGTTATATAAGATATGGAATACAATTGAATATGGTAATAGTAATATAATATAAGATATAGGAATACAATGAAATAGTAACACTTGGATATAGAAACACTTAGAAATAGTAACGCTTAGAAATAGAAACACTTAGAAATAGTAACGCTTAGAAATAGAAACACTTAGAAATAGTAACGCTTGGAAATAGAAACACTTGATGTAGAAACGCGATGTACACTCCGGGAGTTCCGGAGTGGAACTGTCTTTGAGGTCTGGGCGCTTGCTTGTTTTATACTAGTGGAGTATGGAGATAAGATATGAGGAGCGTGAGACCGGGGTAGATTAGGTAGGTGGATGTTTATAAGATAGGAGAAGAATTCGTATGTTACTGGATCCGGTGTTTATGAGATAAGATAAGGAGTTGGAGTCGAGGAGGATGTTTATAAGATAGGAGAGGAATTCGTATGTTACAGGATCTGGTGTTTATGAGATAAGATAAGGAGTTGGTCGTGAGAGCGGATGTCGGTAGTTGACGTTTCGTCTGGAGATATTGGAGGAATGTGTTTATAGATAAGAGTTGGTCGTGAGAGCGGATGTCGATAGTCGAGGTTTAGTCTGGAGATAATGAAGGAATGTGTTTATAGATAAGAATATGTCGTGAGAGCGTATGTCGGTAATAGAATATGGTAGTGCTTAATATCTATGTTGTGGTTAATGCGGTCTTAAGGTTATTGGTTACGTGCTTACTTGCTATCTTAATATTCTAGAATGTTCTACGCTATCTTACATGCTAATAGCGTTCGTTGCTTCTCACTCTCACTGTCACAGGTAAGTGTCTAAGTCCAACGTCGCTAGACGTAACAGCGATATCTTCGGTATCGTTGTTGTTTCCAGCTGAGATATGCATTTTCAGTGATAATCTTCATGATTCTGCTGTTACAAGCGTGCAGAATCACCGAAATCGCTGTTTTCGTGCTATTGAATGCGAAAAACACGTTGTCTTGTGTTTTCAGCACGCCACAGAGCGTTTGACATGCGGAAACTGCGATATCTTCGGTATCGTTGCTGTTTCCAGCTGAGATATGCATTTTCAGTGATAATCTTCATGATTCTGTTGTTACAAGTGTGCAGAATCACCGAAATCGCTGTTTTCGTGCTATTGGATGCGAAAAACACGTTTTCTGGTGTTTTCAGCACTCCACAGTGCGTTTGATATGCGGAAACTGCGATATCCTCGGTATCGTTGTTGTTTCCAGCTGAGATATGCATTTTCAGTGATAATCTTCACGATTCTGCTGTTACAAGTGTGCAGAAACACCGAAATCGCTGTTTTCGTGCTTTTGAATGCGAAAAACACGTTTTCTGGTGTTTTCAGCACTCCGCAGTGCGTTTGATATGCGGAAACTGCGATATCCTCGGTATCGTTGTTGTTTCCAGCTGAGATATGAATTTTCAGTGATAATCTTCACGATTCTGCTGTTACAAATGTGCAGAATCACCGAAATCGCTGTTTTCGTGCTTTTGAATGCGAAAAACACGTTCTCTGGTGTTTTCAGCACTCCACAGTGCGTTTGATATGCGGAAACTGCGATATCTTCGGTATCGCTGTTGTTTCCAGCTGAGATATGCATTTTCAGTGATAATCTTCACGATTCTGCTGTTACAAGTGTGCAGAACACCGAAATCCCTGTTTTCGTGCTTTTGAATGCGAAAAACACGTTTTCTGGTGCTTTCAGCACTCCACATTGCGTTTGATATGCGGAAACTGCGATATCCTCGGTATCGTTGTTGTTTCCAGCTGAGATATGCATTTTCAGTGATAATCTTCACGATTCTGCTGTTACAAGTGTGCAGAAACACCGGAATCGCTGTTTTCGTGCTTTTGAATGCGAAAAACACGTTTTCTGGTGTTTTCAGCACTCCACAGTGCGTTTGATATGCGGAAACTGCCATATCTTCGGTATCGTTGTTGTTTCCAGCTGAGATATGCATTTTCAGTGATAATCTTCATGATTCTGTTGTTACAAGTGTGCAGAATCACCCAAATCGCTGTTTTCGTGCTACGGAATGCGAAAAACAGGTTTTCTGGTGTTTTCAGCACTCCACAGTGCGTTTGATATGCGGAAACTGCCATATCTTCGGTATCGATGATGTTTCCAGCTGAGATATGCATTTTCAGTGATAATCTTCATGATTCTGCTGTTACAAGTGTGCAGAATCACCGAAATCGCTGTTTTCGTGCTTTTGAATGCGAAAAACACGTTTTCTGGTGTTTTCAGCACTCCACATTGCGTTTGACATGCGGAAACTGCGATATCTTCGGTATCGTTGTTGTTTCCAGCTGAGATATGCATTTTCAGTGATAATCTTCATGATTCTGTTGTTACAAGTGTGCAGAATCACCAAAATCGCTGTCTTCGTGCTATTGGATGCGAAAAACACGTTTTCTGGTGTTTTCAACACTCCACAGTGCGTTTGATATGCGGTAACTGCGATATCCTCGGTATCGTTGTTGTTTCCAGCTGAGATATGCATTTTCAGTGATAATCTTCACGATTCTGCTGTTACAAGTGTGCAGAAACACCGAATTCGCTGTTTTCGTGCTTTTGAATGCGAAAAACACGTTTTCCGGTGTCTTCAGCACTCCACAGTGCGTTTGATATGCGGAAGCTGCCATATCTTCGGTATCGTTGTTGTTTCCAGCTGAGATATGCATTTTCAGTGATAATCTTCATGATTCTGCTGTTACAAGTGTGCAGAATCACCGAAATCGCTGTTTTCGTGCTATTGAATGCGAAAAACACGTTTTCTGGTGTTACCAGCACTCCACAGTGCGTTTGATATGCGGAAGCTCCCAAATCTTCGGTATCGTTGTTGTTTCCAGCTGAGATATGCATTTTCAGTGATAATCTTCATGATTCTGTTGTTACAAGTGTGCAGAATCACCGAAATCGCTGTTTTCGTGCTATTGGATGCGAAAAACACGTTTTCTGGTGTTTTCAGCACTCCACAGTGCGTTTGATATGCGGAAACTGCGATATCCTCGGTATCGTTGTTGTTTCTAGCTGAGATATGCATTTTCAGTGATAATCTTCACGATTCTGCTGTTACAAGTGTGCAGAAACACCGAAATCGCTGTTTTCGTGCTTTTGAATGCGAAAAACACGTTTTCTGGTGTTTTCAGCACTCCGCAGTGCGTTTGATATGCGGAAACTGCGATATCCTCGGTATCGTTGTTGTTTCCAGCTGAGATATGAATTTTCAGTGATAATCATCACGATTCTGCTGTTACAAATGTGCAGAATCACCGAAATCGCTGTTTTCGTGCTTTTGAATGCGAAAAACACGTTCTCTGGTGTTTTCAGCACTCCACAGTGCGTTTGATATGCGGAAACTGCGATATCTTCGGTATCGCTGTTGTTTCCAGCTGAGATATGCATTTTCAGTGATAATCTTCACGATTCTGCTGTTACAAGTGTGCAGAACACCGAAATCGCTGTTTTCGTGCTTTTGAATGCGAAAAACACGTTTTCTGGTGCTTTCAGCACTCCACAGTGCGTTTGATATGCGGAAACCGCCATATCTTCGGTATCGTTGATGTTTCCAGCTGAGATATGCATTTTCAGTGATAATCTTCATGATTCTGCTGTTACAAATGTGCAGAATCACCGAAATCGCTGTTTTCGTGCTTTTGAATGCGAAAAACACGTTTTCTGGTGTTTTCAGCACTCCACAATGCGTTTGATATGCGGAAACTGCGATATCTTCGGTATCGCTATTGTTTCCAGCTGAGATATGCATTTTCAGTGATAATCTTCACGATTCTGCTGTTACAAGTGTGCAGAAACACCGGAATCGCTGTTTTCGTGCTTTTGAATGCGAAAAACACGTTTTCTGGTGTTTTCAGCACTCCACAGTGCGTTTGATATGCGGAAACTACGATATCTTCGGTATCGTTGTTGTTTCCAGCTGAGATATGCATTTTTAGTGATAATCTTCTTGATTCTGCTGTTATAAATGTGCAGAATCACCAAAATCGCTGTCTTCGTGCTATTGGATGCGAAAAACACGTTTTCTGGTGTTTTCAACACTCCACAGTGCGTTTGATATGCGGTAACTGCGATATCCTCGGTATCGTTGTTGTTTCCAGCTGAGATATGCATTTTCAGTGATAATCTTCACGATTCTGCTGTTACAAGTGTGCAGAAACACCGAATTCGCTGTTTTCGTGCTTTTGAATGCGAAAAACACGTTTTCCGGTGTCTTCAGCACTCCACAGTGCGTTTGATATGCGGAAGCTGCCATATCTTCGGTATCGTTGTTGTTTCCAGCTGAGATATGCATTTTCAGTGATAATCTTCATGATTCTGCTGTTACAAGTGTGCAGAATCACCGAAATCGCTGTTTTCGTGCTATTGAATGCGAAAAACACGTTTTCTGGTGTTTTCAGCACTCCACAGTGCGTTTGATATGCGGAAACTGCCATATCTTCGGTATCGTTGTTGTTTCCAGCTGAGATATGCATTTTCAGTGATAATCTTCATGATTCTGTTGTTACCAGTGTGCAGAATCACCCAAATCGCTGTTTTCGTGCTACGGAATGCGAAAAACAGGTTTTCTGGTGTTTTCAGCACTCCACAGTGCGTTTGATATGCGGAAACTGCCATATCTTCGGTATCGATGATGTTTCCAGCTGAGATATGCATTTTCAGTGATAATCTTCATGATTCTGCTGTTACAAGTGTGCAGAATCACCGAAATCGCTGTTTTCGTGCTTTTGAATGCGAAAAACACGTTTTCTGGTGTTTTCAGCACTCCACATTGCGTTTGACATGCGGAAACTGCGATATCTTCGGTATCGTTGTTGTTTCCAGCTGAGATATGCATTTTCAGTGATAATCTTCATGATTCTGTTGTTACAAGTGTGCAGAATCACCAAAATCGCTGTCTTCGTGCTATTGGATGCGAAAAACACGTTTTCTGGTGTTTTCAACACTCCACAGTGCGTTTGATATGCGGTAACTGCGATATCCTCGGTATCGTTGTTGTTTCCAGCTGAGATATGCATTTTCAGTGATAATCTTCACGATTCTGCTGTTACAAGTGTGCAGAAACACCGAATTCGCTGTTTTCGTGCTTTTGAATGCGAAAAACACGTTTTCCGGTGTCTTCAGCACTCCACAGTGCGTTTGATATGCGGAAGCTGCCATATCTTCGGTATCGTTGTTGTTTCCAGCTGAGATATGCATTTTCAGTGATAATCTTCATGATTCTGCTGTTACAAGTGTGCAGAATCACCGAAATCGCTGTTTTCGTGCTATTGAATGCGAAAAACACGTTTTCTGGTGTTACCAGCACTCCACAGTGCGTTTGATATGCGGAAGCTCCCAAATCTTCGGTATCGTTGTTGTTTCCAGCTGAGATATGCATTTTCAGTGATAATCTTCATGATTCTGTTGTTACAAGTGTGCAGAATCACCGAAATCGCTGTTTTCGTGCTATTGGATGCGAAAAACACGTTTTCTGGTGTTTTCAGCACTCCACAGTGCGTTTGATATGCGGAAACTGCGATATCCTCGGTATCGTTGTTGTTTCTAGCTGAGATATGCATTTTCAGTGATAATCTTCACGATTCTGCTGTTACAAGTGTGCAGAACACCGAAATCGCTGTTTTCGTGCTTTTGAATGCGAAAAACACGTTTTCTGGTGCTTTCAGCACTCCACATTGCGTTTGATATGCGGAAACTGCGATATCCTCGGTATCGTTGTTGTTTCCAGCTGAGATATGCATTTTCAGTGATAATCTTCACGATTCTGCTGTTACAAGTGTGCAGAAACACCGGAATCGCTGTTTTCGTGCTTTTGAATGCGAAAAACACGTTTTCTGGTGTTTTCAGCACTCCACAGTGCGTTTGATATGCGGAAACTGCCATATCTTCGGTATCGTTGTTGTTTCCAGCTGAGATATGCATTTTCAGTGATAATCTTCATGATTCTGTTGTTACAAGTGTGCAGAATCACCCAAATCGCTGTTTTCGTGCAATGGAATGCGAAAAACAGGTTTTCTGGTGTTTTCAGCACTCCACAGTGCGTTTGATATGCGGAAACCGCCATATCTTCGGTATCGTTGATGTTTCCAGCTGAGATATGCATTTTCAGTGATAATCTTCATGATTCTGCTGTTACAAATGTGCAGAATCACCGAAATCGCTGTTTTCGTGCTTTTGAATGCGAAAAACACGTTTTCTGGTGTTTTCAGCACTCCACAATGCGTTTGATATGCGGAAACTGCGATATCTTCGGTATCGCTATTGTTTCCAGCTGAATATGCATTTTCAGTGATAATCTTCACGATTCTGCTGTTACAAGTGTGCAGAACACCGAAATCGCTGTTATCGTGCTTTTGCATGCGAAAAACACGTTTTCTGGTGTTTTCAGCACTCCACATTGCGTTTGATATGCGGAAACTGCGATATCCTCGGTATCGTTTTGTTTCCAGCTGAGATATGCATTTTCAGTGATAATCTTCACGATTCTGCTGTTACAAGTGTGCAGAAACACCGGAATCGCTGTTTTCGTGCTTTTGAATGCGAAAAACACGTTTTCTGGTGTTTTCAGCACTCCACAGTGCGTTTGATATGCGGAAACTACGATATCTTCGGTATCGTTGTTGTTTCCAGCTGAGATATGCATTTTTAGTGATAATCTTCTTGATTCTGCTGTTATAAATGTGCAGAATCTCCGAAATCGCTGTTTTCGTGCTTTTGTATGCGAAAAACTCGTTTTCCGGTGTCTTCAGCACTCCACAGTGCGTTTGATATGCGGAAACTGCCATATCTTCGGTATCGTTGTTGTTTCCAGCTGAGATATGCATTTTCTGCGATAACCTTGGTGAGTCTTCTGCCACAAGTATGCAGAATCATCTTGATCGCTCTTTTCGAGATATTTAATGCGAGAAACACGCTTTCTGGTGTCTTCACCACTCCACAGTACGTTAGACATGCACAACCGGCGATATCTTCGTTTCGGTCTTGTTTCAAGCTGAGATGTGCATTTTCTACGATAATATTGGTGAGACCTCTGTCAGTAGTATGCAGAATCTTCGATATGTCTCTTTTCGAGCTATTTAATGCGAGAAACACGTTATCTGGTGTGTTGACCACTCCACAGTGCGTTTGATATGCAGAAATGGCGAAATCTTGGTTTTCTTCGGTTTTCATCCTGAGGTATGCATTTTCTGCGATAATCTTGGTGCGACTTCAGTCAGAAGTATGCAGAATCATCGAGATCGCTCTTTTCGAGCTATTTAATGCGAGAAACCCAGTTTTCTGCTGTTTTCAACATTCCACAGTGCTTTTGATATGCAGAACCGGCGATATCTTGATTTTCGTGGGGTTTCCAGCTGAGATATACATTTTCTGCGATAATCTTGGTGAGTCTTCTGTCAGAAGTATGCAGAATCATCTACATCGCACTTTTCGAGCTATTTAATGCGAGAAACACGTTTTCTGGTGTTTTCACCACTCCACAGTGCATTTGATATGCAGAACCTGCGACATCTTGATTTTCGTGAGGTTTCCAGCTGAGATGTGCATTTTCTGCGATAATCTTGGTGAGTCTTCTGTCAGCAGTATGCAGAATCATCTAGATCGCTCTTTTCGAGCTATTTAATGACAGAAACACGTTATCTGGTGTATTCACCACCCCACAGTGCGTTTGATATGCAGAACCGGCGACATCTTGGTTTTCGTCGGGTTTCAAGCTGAGATATGCATTTTCTGCGATGATATTGGTGATACTTCAGTCAGAAGTATGCAGAATCATCTAGATCGCTCTTTTCGAGATATTTAATGCGAGAAACACGCTTTCTGGTGTATTCACCACTCCACAGTACGTTAGACATGCAGAACCGGAGATATCTTCGTTTCGGTCTGCTTTCAAGCTGAGATATGTATTTTCTACGATAATATTTATGAGACCTCTGTCAGAAGTATGCAGAATCTTCGAGAACGCTCTTTTCGAGCTACTTAATGCGAGAAACACGTTTTCTGGTGTTTTCACCACTCCACAGTACGTTTGATGTGCAGAACCGGAGATATCTTGGTTTTCGTGAGGTTTCAAGCTGAGATATGCATTTTCTGCGATAATCTTGGTGAGACTTCAGTCAGAAGTATGCAGAATCATCTAGATCGCTCCTTTCGAGCTATTTAATGCGAGAAACACGTTTTCTTGTGTTTTCACCACCCCACAGTGCGTTTGATATGCAGAACCGGCGACATCTTGGTTTTCGTGAGGATTCAAGCTGAGATATGCATTTTCTGCGATAATATGGGTGAGACTTCTGTCCGAAGTATGCAGAATCACCGATATGTCTCTTTTCGAGCTATTTAATGCGAGAAACACGTTATCTGGTGTGTTGACCACTCCACAGTGCGTTTGATATGCAGAAATGGCGAAATCTTGGTTTTCTTCGGTTTTCATCCTGAGGTATGCATTTTCTGCGATAATCTTGGTGCGACTTCAGTCAGAAGTATGCAGAATCATCGAGATCGCTCTTTTCGAGCTATTTAATGCGAGAAACACGTTATCTGGTTGTTTTCACCACTCCACAGTGCGTTTGATATGCAGAACCGGCGACATCTTGATTTTCGTGAGGTTTCAAGCTGAAATATGCATTTTCTGCGATAATATTGGTGAGACTTCTGTCCGAAGTATGCAGCATCATCGATATCGCGCTTTTCGAGCTATTTAATGCGAGAAACACGTTTTCTGGTGTTTTCACCACTCCACAGTGCGTTTGATATGTAGAGCCGCCGATAACTTGGTTTTCGTGGGGTTTCCAGCTGAAATATGCATTTTCTGCGATAATCTTGGTGTTTCATCTATGAGAAGGATGCAGAATCATCGAGATCGCTCTTTTCGAGCTAGTTAATGCGAGAAACACGTTTTCTGGTGTTTTCACCACTCCACAGTGCATTTGATATGCAGAACCTGCGACATCTTGATTTTCGTGAGGTTTCCAGCTGAGATGTGCATTTTCTGCGATAATCTTGGTGAGTCTTCTGTCAGCAGTATGCAGAATCATCTAGATCGCTCTTTTCGAGCTATTTAATGACAGAAACACGTTATCTGGTGTATTCACCACTCCACAGTACGTTTGACATGCAGAAACGGAGATATCTTGGTTTCGGTCGGGTTTCAAGCTGAGATATGCATTTTCTGCGATAATATTGGTGAGACTTCAGTAAGAAGTATGCAGAATCATCTAGATCGCTCGTTTCGAGCTATTTAATGCGAGAAACACGTTTTCTGGTGTTTTCACTACCCCACAGTGCGTTTGATATGCAGAACCAGCGACATCTTGGATTTCGTGAGGTTTCAAGCTGAGATGTGCATTTTCTACGATAATCTTGGTGAGTCTTCTGTCAGCAGTATGCAGAATCATCTACATCGCTCTTTTCGAGCTATTTAATGCCAGAAACACGTTATCTGGTGTATTCACCACTCCACAGTCCGTTTGACCTGCAGAAACGGAGATATCTTGGTTTCGGTCGGGTTTCTAGCTGAGATATGCATTTTCTGCGATAATATTGGTGAGACTTCAGTCAGAAGTATGAAGAATCATCTATATCGCTCGTTTCGAGCTATTTAATGCGAAAAAACAAGTTTTCTGGTGTTTTCAACATTCCAAAGTGCGTTTGATATGCAGAAACGGCGATATCTTGATTTTCGTGGTGTTTCCAGCTGAGATATGCATTTTCTGCGATAATCTTGGTGCCACTTCTGTCAGAAGTATGCAGAATCATCTAGATCGCTCTTTTCGAGCTATTTAATGCGAGAAACACGTTTTCTGCTGTATTCACCACTCCACAGTACGTTTGACATGCAGAACCGGAGATATCTTGGTTTCGGTCGGGTTTCAAGCTGAGATATGCATTTTCTACGATAATCTTGGTGAGACTTCCGTCAGAAGTATGCAGAATCATCTAGATCGCTCTTTTCGAGCTATTTAATGCGAGAAACACGTTTTCTGGTGTTTTCACCACCCCACAGTGCGTTTGATATGCAGAACCGGCGACATCGTGTTTTTCGTCGGGTTTCAAGCTGAGATATGCATTTTCTGCGATAATATTGGTGAGACTTCAGTCAGAAGTATGCAGCATCACCTAGATCGCTCGTTTCGAGCTATTTAATGCGAGAAACACGTTATCTGGTTGTTTTCACCACTCCACAGTGCGTTTGATATGCAGAACCGGCGAAATCTTGATTTTCGTGAGGTTTCAAGCTGAAATATGCATTTTCTGCGATAATATTGGTGAGACTTCTGTCCGAAGTATGCAGCATCATCGATATCGCTCTTTTCGAGCTATTTATTGCGAGAAACACGTTTTCTGGTGTTTTCACCACTCCACAGTGCGTTTGATATGTAGAGCCGCCGATAACTTGGTTTTCGTGGGGTTTCCAGCTGAAATATGCATTTTCTGCGATAATCTTGGTGTTTCATCTATGAGAAGGATGCAGAATCATCGAGATCGCTCTTTTCGAGCTAGTTAATGCGAGAAACACGTTTTCTGGTGTTTTCGCCACTCCACAGTGCGTTTGATATGCAGAACCGGCGACATCTTGATTTTCGTGAGGTGTCAAGCTGAGATATGCATTTTCTGCGATAATCTTGGTGTTTCATCTATGAGAAGTATGCAGAATCATCGAGAACGCTCTTTTCGAGCTAGTTAATGCGAGAAACACGTTTTCTGGGGTTTTCAACATTCCACAGTGCGTCTGATATGCAGAACCGGCGATATCTTGGTTTTCGTGGGGTTTCCTGCTGAGATATGCATTTTCTGCGATCATCTTGGTGAGTCTTCTGTCAGAAGTATGCAGAATCATCGAGAACGCTATTTTCGAGCTAGTTAATGCGAGAAACACGTTTTCTGGTGTTTTCACCACCCCACAGTGCGTTTGATATGCAGAACCGGCGACATCGTGGTTTTCGTCGGGTTTCAAGCTGAGATATGCATTTTCTGCGATAATATTTGTGAGACTTCAGTCAGAAGTATGCAGCATCACCTAGATCGCTCGTTTTGAGCTATTTAATGCGAGAAACACGTTTTCTGGTGTTTTCACTACCCCACAGTGCGTTTGATATGCAGAACCAGCGACATCTTGGATTTCGTGAGGTTTCAAGCTGAGATGTGCATTTTCTACGATAATCTTGGTGAGTCTTCTGTCAGCAGTATGCAGAATCATCTACATCGCTCTTTTCGAGCTATTTAATGCCAGAAACACGTTATCTGGTGTATTCACCACTCCACAGTCCGTTTGACCTGCAGAAACGGAGATATCTTGGTTTCGGTCGGGTTTCTAGCTGAGATATGCATTTTCTGCGATAATATTGGTGAGACTTCAGTCAGAAGTATGAAGAATCATCTATATCGCTCGTTTCGAGCTATTTAATGCGAAAAAACAAGTTTTCTGGTGTTTTCAACATTCCAAAGTGCGTTTGATATGCAGAAACGGCGATATCTTGATTTTCGTGGTGTTTCCAGCTGAGATATGCATTTTCTGCGATAATCTTGGTGCCACTTCTGTCAGAAGTATGCAGAATCATCTAGATCGCTCTTTTCGAGCTATTTAATGCGAGAAACACGTTTTCTGGTGTATTCACCACTCCACAGTACGTTTGACATGCAGAACCGGAGATATCTTGGTTTCGGTCGGGTTTCAAGCTGAGATATGCATTTTCTACGATAATCTTGGTGAGACTTCCGTCAGAAGTATGCAGAATCATCTAGATCGCTCGTTTCGAGCTATTTAATGCGAAAAACAAGTTTTCCGGTGTTTTCAACATTCCACAGTGCGTTTGAAATGCAGAACCGGCGATATCTTGATTTTCGTGGTGTTTCCAGCTGAGATATGCATTTTCTGCGATAATCTTGGTGAGTCTTCTGTCAAAAGTATGCAGAATCATCTAGATCGCTCTTTTTGAGCTATTTAATGCGAGATACATGTTATCTGGTTGTTTTCACCACTCCACAGTACGTTTGATATACAGAACCGGCGAGATCTTGATTTTCGTGAGGTTTCAAGCTGAGATATGCATTTTCTGCGATAATATTGGTGAGACTTCTGTCCGAAGTATGCAGAATCATCGATATCGCTCCTTTCGAGCTATTTAATGCGAGAAGCACGTTATCTGGTGTTTTGACCACTCCACAGTGCGTTTGATATGCAGAAATGGCGAAATCTTGGTTTTCGTCGGTTGTCATCCTGTGGTATGCATTTTCTACGATAATCTTGGTGAGTCTTCCGTCAGAAGTATGCAGAATCATCGGAAACAACAACGATACCGAAGATATGGCAGTTTCCGCATATCAAACGCACTGTGGAGTGCTGAAAACACCAGAAAACGTGTTTTTCGCATTCAATATCACGAAAACAGCGATTTCTGTGATTCTGCACACTTGTCACAGAAGAAACTCGAAGATTATCGTAGAAAATGCATGTCTCAGCTGGAAACAACAACGATACCGAAGATATCGCAGTTTCCGCATATCAAACGCACTGTGGAGTGCTGAAAACACCAGAAAACGTGTTTTTCGCATTCAATAGCACGAAAACAGCGATTTCGGTGATTCTGCACACTTGTAACAGCAGAATCATGAAGATTATCACTGAAAATGCATATCTAAGCTGGAAACTCAACGATACCGAAGATATCGCAGTTTTCGCATGTCAAACGCTCTGTGGCGTGCTGAAAACACCAGAAAACGTGTTTTTCGCATTCAATAGCACGAAAACAGCGATTTCGGTGATTCTGCACACTTGTAACTGCAGATTATCACTTAAAATGCATATCTCAGCTGGAAACAACAACGATAACGAAGATATCGCAGTTTCCGCATATCAAACGCACTGTGGAGTGCTGAAAACATCAGAAAACGTGTTTTTCGCATTCAATAGGACGAAAACAGCGATTTCGGTGATTCTGCACACTTCTTACAGCAGAATCATGAAGATTATCACTGAAAATGCATATCTCAGCTGGAAACACAACGATACCGAAGATATCGCAGTTTCCGCATGTCAAACGCTCTGTGGAGTGCTGAAAACATCAGAAAACGTGTTTTTCGCATTCAATAGCACGAAAACAGCGATTTCTGTGATTCTGCACACTTGTAACAGCAGAATCATGAAGATTATCACTGAAAATGCATACCTCAGCTGGAAACAACAATGATACCGAAGATATTGCAATTTCCGCATATCAAACGCACTGTGGAGTGCTGAAAACACCAGAAAACGTGTTTTTCGCATTCAATAGCACGAAAACAGCGATTTCGGTGATTCTGCACACTTGTTACAGCAGAATCATGAAGATTGTCACTGAAAATGCATATCTCAGCTGGAAACCCAACGATACCGAAGATATCGCAGTTTCCGCATGTCAAACGCTCTGTGGCGTGCTGAAAACACCAGACAACGTGTTTTTCTCACTCAATATCACGAAAACAGCGATTTCGGTGATTCTGCACACTAGTAACAGCAGAATCATGAAGATTATCACGGAAAATGCATACCTCAGCTGGA
Organism: Anthophora plumipes; assembly: GCA_951804975.1. Classification (NCBI taxonomy): domain Eukaryota; kingdom Metazoa; phylum Arthropoda; class Insecta; order Hymenoptera; family Apidae; genus Anthophora; species Anthophora plumipes. Next base: position 65,854 of record OX638127.1, read on the forward strand.
AACAACAATGATACCGAAGATATCGCAATTTCCGCATATCAAACGCACTGTGGAGTGCTGAAAACACCAGAAAACGTGTTTTTCGCATTCAATAGCACGAAAACAGCGATTTCGGTGATTCTGCACACTTGTTACAGCAGAATCATGAAGATTGTCACTGAAAATGCATATCTCAGCTGGAAACCCAACGATACCGAAGATATCGCAGTTTCCGCATGTCAAACGCTCTGTGGCGTGCTGAAAACACCAGACAACGTGTTTTTCTCATTCAATATCACGAAAACAGCGATTTCGGTGATTCTGCACACTAGTAACAGCAGAATCATGAAGATTATCACTGAAAATGCATATCTCAGCTGGAAACAACAACGATACCGAAGATCACACAGATTGCGCATACCAAACGCACTGTGGAGTGCTGAAAACACCAGAAAACGTGTTTTTCGCATTCAATAGCACGAAAACAGCGATTTCGGTGATTCTGCACACTTGATACAGCAGAATCATGAAGATTATCACTGAAAATGCATATCTCAGCTGGAAACCCAACGATACCGAAGATATCGCAGTTTCAGCATGTCAAACGCTCTGTGGAGTGCTGAAAACACCAGAAAACGTGTTTTTCGCATTCAATAGCACGAAAACAGCGATTTCGGTGATTCAGCGCACTTGTAATAATAGAATCATGAAGATTATCACTGAAAATGCATATCTCAGCTGGAAACCCAACGATACCGAAGATATCGCAGTTTCCGCATGTCAAACGCTCTGTGGAGTGCTGAAAACACCAGAAAACGTGTTTTTCGCATTCAGTAGCACGAAAACAGCGATTTCTGTGATTCTGCACACCTGTCACAGAAGAAACGCGAAGATTATCGTAGAAAATGCATATCTCAGCTGGAAACAAAAACGATACCAAAGGTATCGCAGATTCCGCATATCAAACGCACTGTGGAGTGCTGAAAACACCAGAAAACGTGTTTTTCGCATTCAATAGCACGAAAACAGCGGTTTCGGTGATTCTGCACACTTGTTACAGCGGAATCATGAAGATTATCACTGAAAATGCATATCTCAGCTGCAAACCCAACGATACCGAAGATATCGCAGTTTCCGCATGTCAAACGCTCTGTGGAGTGCTGAAAACACCAGAAAACGTGTTTTTCGCATTCAGTAGCACGAAAACAGCGATTTCTGTGATTCTGCACACCTGCCAGAGAAGAAGCTCGAAGATTATCGTAGAAAATGCATATCTCAGCTGGAAACAACAACGATACCGAAGATATCGCAGTTTCCGCATAGCAAACGCACTGTGGAGTGCTGAAAACACCAGAAAACGTGTTTTTCGCATTCAATAGTACGAAAACAGCGATTTCGGTGATTCTGCACACTTGTTACAGCAGAATCATGAAGATTGTCACTGAAAATGCATATCTCAGCTGGAAACCCAACGATACCGAAGATATCGCAGTTTCCGCATGTCAAACGCTCTGTGGCGTGCTGAAAACACCAGACTACGTGTTTTTCTCATTCAATATCACGAAAACAGCGATTTCGGTGATTCTGCACACTAGTAACAGCAGAATCATGAAGATTATCACTGAAAATGCATACCTCAGCTGGAAACAACAATGATACCGAAGATATCGCAATTTCCGCATATCAAACGCACTGTGGAGTGCTGAAAACACCAGAAAACGTGTTTTTCGCATTCAATAGCACGAAAACAGCGATTTCGGTGATTCTGCACACTTGTTACAGCAGAATCATGAAGATTGTCACTGAAAATGCATATCTCAGCTGGAAACCCAACGATACCGAAGATATCGCAGTTTCCGCATGTCAAACGCTCTGTGGCGTGCTGAAAACACCAGACAACGTGTTTTTCTCATTCAATATCACGAAAACAGCGATTTCGGTGATTCTGCACACTAGTAACAGCAGAATCATGACGATTATCACTGAAAATGCATATCTCAGCTGGAAACAACAACGATACCGAAGATCACGCAGATTGCGCATACCAAACGCACTGTGGAGTGCTGAAAACACCAGAAAACGTGTTTTTCGCATTCAATAGCACGAAAACAGCGATTTCGGTGATTCTGCACACTTGATACAGCAGAATCATGAAGATTATCACTGAAAATGCATATCTCAGCTGGAAACCCAACGATACCGAAGATATCGCAGTTTCCGCATGTCAAACGCTCTGTGGAGTGCTGAAAACACCAGAAAACGTGTTTTTCGCATTCAATAGCACGAAAACAGCGATTTCGGTGATTCAGCGCACTTGTAATAATAGAATCATGAAGATTATCACTGAAAATGCATATCTCAGCTGGAAACCCAACGATACCGAAGATATCGCAGTTTCCGCATATCAAACGCACTGTGGAGTTCTGAAAACAGCAGAAAACGCGTTTTTCGCATTCAATAGCAGAAAACAGCGATTTCTGTGATTCTGCACACTTGTCACAGAAGAAACTCGAAGATTACCGTAGAAAATGCATATCTCAGCTGGAAACCCAACGATACCGGAGATATCGCAGTTTCCGCATATCAAACGCACTGTGGAGTTCTGAAAACACCAGAAAACGTGTTTTTCGCATTCAATAGCACGAAAACAGCGATTTCGGTGATTCTGCACACTTGATACAGCAGAATCATGAAGATTATCACTGAAAATGCATATCTCAGCTGGAAACCCAACGATACCGAGGATATCGCAGTTTCCGCATGTCAAACGCTCTGTGGAGTGCTGAAAACACCAGAAAACGTGTTTTTCGCATTCAATATCACGAAAACAGCGATTTCGGTGATTCTGCACACTTGTCACAGAAGAAACACGAAGATTATCGTAGAAAATGCATATCTCACCTGGAAACAACAACGATACCAAAGATATCGCAGTTTCCGCATAGCAAACGCACTGTGGTGTGCTGAAAACACCAGAAAACGTGTTTTTCGCATTCAATAGCATGAAAACAGCGATTTCGGTGATTCTGCACACTCGTTACAGCAGAATCATGAAGATTATCACTGAAAATGCATATCTCAGCTGGAAACGCAACGATACCGAGGATATCGCAGTTTCTGCATGTCAAACGCTCTGTGGAGTGCTGAAAACACCAGAAAACGTGTTTTTCGCATTAAATAGCACGAAAACAGCGATTTCGGTGATTCTGCATACTTCTCGCAGAAGGATATCCAAGATTATCGTAGAAAATGCATGTCTCAGCTGGAAACCCTACGTAAACGAAGATATCGCTGTATCAGCGTATCAAAAGCACTGTCGAGTGCTGAAAACACCAGAAAACGTGTTTTTCGCATCCAATAGCACGAAAACAGCGATTTCGGTGATTCTGCACACTTGTTACAGCAGAATCATGAAGATTATCACTGAAAATGCATATCTCAGCTGGAAACAACAACGATACCGAAGATATCGCAGTTTCCTCATATCAAATGCACTGCGGAGTGCTGAAAACACCAGAAAACGTGTTTTTCGCATTCAATAGCACGAAAACAGCGATTTCGGTGATTCTGCACACTTGATACAGCAGAATCATGAAGATTATCACTGAAAATGCATATCTCAGCTGGAAACCCAACGATACCGAAGATATCGCAGTTTCCGCATGTCAAACGCTCTGTGGAGTGCTGAAAACACCAGAAAACGTGTTTTTCGCATTCAATAGCACGAAAACAGCGATTTCGGTGATTCAGCGCACTTGTAATAATAGAATCATGAAGATTATCACTGAAAATGCATATCTCAGCTGGAAACCCAACGATACCGAAGATATCGCAGTTTCCGCATATCAAACGCACTGTGGAGTTCTGAAAACAGCAGAAAACGCGTTTTTCGCATTCAATAGCAGAAAACAGCGATTTCTGTGATTCTGCACACTTGTCACAGAAGAAACTCGAAGATTACCGTAGAAAATGCATATCTCAGCTGGAAACCCAACGATACCGGAGATATCGCAGTTTCCGCATATCAAACGCACTGTGGAGTTCTGAAAACAGCAGAAAACGCGTTTTTCGCATTCAATAGCAGAAAACAGCGATTTCTGTGATTCTGCACACTTGTCACAGAAGAAACTCGAAGATTACCGTAGAAAATGCATATCTCAGCTGGAAACCCAACGATACCGGAGATATCGCAGTTTCCGCATATCAAACGCACTGTGGAGTTCTGAAAACAGCAGAAAACGCGTTTTTCGCATTCAATATCACGAAAACAGCGATTTCGGTGATTCTGCACACTTGTCACAGAAGAAACACGAAGATTATCGTAGAAAATGCATATCTCACCTGGAAACAACAACGATACCAAAGATATCGCAGTTTCCGCATAGCAAACGCACTGTGGTGTGCTGAAAACACCAGAAAACGTGTTTTTCGCATTCAATAGCATGAAAACAGCGATTTCGGTGATTCTGCACACTCGTTACAGCAGAATCATGAAGATTATCACTGAAAATGCATATCTCAGCTGGAAACGCAACGATACCGAGGATATCGCAGTTTCTGCATGTCAAACGCTCTGTGGAGTGCTGAAAACACCAGAAAACGTGTTTGTCGCATTCAATAGCAAGGAAACATTGATTTCGGTGATTCTGCACACTTGTAACAGCAGAATCATGAAGATTATCACTGAAAATGCACATCTCACCTGGAAACCCAACGATACCGAAGATATCGCAGTTTCCGCATGTCAAACGCTCTGTGGAGTGCTGAAAACACCAGAAAACGTGTTTGTCGCATTCAGTAGCACGAAAACAGCGATTTCGGTGATTCTGCACACTTGTTACAGCAGAATCATGAAGATTATCACTGAAAATGCATATCTCAGCTGGAAACAACAACGATACCGAAGATATCGCAGTTTCCTCATATCAAATGCACTGCGGAGTGCTGAAAACACCAGAAAACGTGTTTTTCGCATTCAATAGCACGAAAACAGCGATTTCGGTGATTCTGCACACTTGATACAGCAGAATCATGAAGATTATCACTGAAAATGCATATCTCAGCTGGAAACCCAACGATACCGAAGATATCGCAGTTTCCGCATGTCAAACGCTCTGTGGAGTGCTGAAAACACCAGAAAACGTGTTTTTCGCATTCAATAGCACGAAAACAGCGATTTCGGTGATTCAGCGCACTTGTAATAATAGAATCATGAAGATTATCAGTGAAAATGCATATCTCAGCTGGAAACCCAACGATACCGAAGATATCGCAGTTTCCGCATATCAAACGCACTGTGGAGTTCTGAAAACAGCAGAAAACGCGTTTTTCGCATTCAATAGCAGAAAACAGCGATTTCTGTGATTCTGCACACTTGTCACAGAAGAAACTCGAAGATAACCGTAGAAAATGCATATCTCAGCTGGAAACCCAACGATACCGGAGATATCGCAGTTTCCGCATATCAAACGCACTGTGGATTGCTGAAAACACCAGAAAACGTGTTTTTCGCATTCCAAAGCATGTAAACAGCGATTTCGGTGATTCTGCACACTTGACACAGAAGAAACTCGAAGATTATCTCTGAAAATGCATATCTCAGCTGGAAACAATAACGGTACCGAAGATATCGCAGTTTCCGCATAGCAAACGCACTGTGGAGTGCTGAAAACACCAGAAAACGTGTTTTTCGCATTCAATAGCAAGGAAACATTGATTTCGGTGATTCTGCACACTTGTAACAGCAGAATCATGAAGATTATCACTGAAAATGCACATCTCACCTGGAAACCCAACGATACCGAAGATATCGCAGTTTCCGCATGTCAAACGCTCTGTGGAGTGCTGAAAACACCAGAAAACGTGTTTGTCGCATTCAGTAGCACGAAAACAGCGATTTCGGTGATTCTGCACACTTGTTACAGCAGAATCATGAAGATTATCACTGAAAATGCATATCTCAGCTGGAAACAACAACGATACCGAAGATATCGCAGTTTCCTCATATCAAATGCACTGCGGAGTGCTGAAAACACCAGAAAACGTGTTTTTCGCATTCAATAGCACGAAAACAGCGGTTTCGGTGATTCTGCACACTTGTTACAGCGGAATCATGAAGATTATCACTGAAAATGCATATCTCAGCTGGAAACCCAACGATACCGAAGATATCGCAGTTTCCGCATGTCAAACGCTCTGTGGAGTGCTGAAAACACCAGAAAACGTGTTTTTCGCATTCAGTAGCACGAAAACAGCGATTTCTGTGATTCTGCACACCTGTCAGAGAAGAAGCTCGAAGATTATCGTAGAAAATGCATATCTCAGCTGGAAACAACAACGATACCGAAGATATCGCAGTTTCCGCATAGCAAACGCACTGTGGAGTGCTGAAAACACCAGAAAACGTGTTTTTCACATTCAAAAGCACGAAAACAGCGATTTCGGTGATTCTGCACACTTGTCACAGAAGAAACTCGAAGATTATCGTAGAAAATGCATATCTCAGCTGGAAACAACAGCGATTCCGAAGATATCGCAGTTTCCGCATATCAAACGCACTGTGGATTGCTGAAAACACCAGAAAACGTGTTTTTCGCATTCAATAGCACGAAAACAGCGATTTCGGTGATTCTGCACACTCGTTACAGCAGACTCATGAAGATTATCACTGAAAATGCATATCTCAGCTGGAAACGCAACGATACCGAGGATATCGCAGTTTCTGCATGTCAAACGCTCTGTGGAGTGCTGAAAACACCAGAAAACGTGTTTTTCGCATTCAATAGCAGAAAACAGCGATTTCTGTGATTCTGCACACTTGTCACAGAAGAAACTCGAAGATTACCGTAGAAAATGCATATCTCAGCTGGAAGCTCAACGATACCGGAGATATCGCAGTTTCCGCATATCAAACGCACTGTGGATTGCTGAAAACACCAGAAAACGTGTTTTTCGCATTCCAAAGCATGTAAACAGCGATTTCGGTGATTCTGCACACTTGTCACAGAAGAAACTCGAAGATTATCTCTGAAAATGCATATCTCAGCTGGAAACAATAACGGTACCGAAGATATCGCAGTTTCCGCATAGCAAACGCACTGTGGAGTGCTGAAAACACCAGAAAACGTGTTTTTCGCATTCAATAGCAAGGAAACATTGATTTCGGTGATTCTGCACACTTGTAACAGCAGAATCATGAAGATTATCACTGAAAACGCACATCTCACCTGGAAACCCAACGATACCGAAGATATCGCAGTTTCCGCATGTCAAACGCTCTGTGGAGTGCTGAAAACACCAGAAAACGTGTTTGTCGCATTCAATAGCACGAAAACAGCGATTTCGGTGATTCTGCACACTTGTTACAGCAGAATCATGAAGATTATCACTGAAAATGCATATGTCAGCTGGAAACAACAACGATACCGAAGATATCGCAGTTTCCTCATATCAAACGCTCTGTGGAGTGCTGAAAACACCAGAAAACGTGTTTTTCGCATTCAATAGCAGAAAACAGCGATTTCTGTGATTCTGCACACTTGTCACAGAAGAAACTCGAAGATTACCGTAGAAAATGCATATCTCAGCTGGAAGCTCAACGATACCGGAGATATCGCAGTTTCCGCATATCAAACGCACTGTGGATTGCTGAAAACACCAGAAAACGTGTTTTTCGCATTCCAAAGCATGTAAACAGCGATTTCGGTGATTCTGCACACTTGTCACAGAAGAAACTCGAAGATTACCGTAGAAAATGCATATCTCAGCTGGAAACCCAACGATACCGGAGATATCGCAGTTTCCGCATATCAAACGCACTGTGGAGTTCTGAAAACACCAGAAAACGTGTTTTTCGCATTCAATAGCACGAAAACAGCGATTTCGGTGATTCTGCACACTTGATACAGCAGAATCATGAAGATTATCACTGAAAATGCATATCTCAGCTGGAAACCCAACGATACCGAGGATATCGCAGTTTCCGCATGTCAAACGCTCTGTGGAGTGCTGAAAACACCAGAAAACGTGTTTTTCGCATTCAATATCACGAAAACAGCGATTTCGGTGATTCTGCACACTTGTCACAGAAGAAACACGAAGATTATCGTAGAAAATGCATATCTCACCTGGAAACAACAACGATACCAAAGATATCGCAGTTTCCGCATAGCAAACGCACTGTGGTGTGCTGAAAACACCAGAAAACGTGTTTTTCGCATTCAATAGCATGAAAACAGCGATTTCGGTGATTCTGCACACTCGTTACAGCAGAATCATGAAGATTATCACTGAAAATGCATATCTCAGCTGGAAACGCAACGATACCGAGGATATCGCAGTTTCTGCATGTCAAACGCTCTGTGGAGTGCTGAAAACACCAGAAAACGTGTTTTTCGCATTAAATAGCACGAAAACAGCGATTTCGGTGATTCTGCATACTTCTCGCAGAAGGATATCCAAGATTATCGTAGAAAATGCATGTCTCAGCTGGAAACCCTACGTAAACGAAGATATCGCTGTATCAGCGTATCAAAAGCACTGTCGAGTGCTGAAAACACCAGAAAACGTGTTTTTCGCATCCAATAGCACGAAAACAGCGATTTCGGTGATTCTGCACACTTGTTACAGCAGAATCATGAAGATTATCACTGAAAATGCATATCTCAACTGGAAACAACAACGATACCGAAGATATCGCAGTTTCCTCATATCAAATGCACTGCGGAGTGCTGAAAACACCAGAAAACGTGTTTTTCGCATTCAATAGCACGAAAACAGCGATTTCGGTGATTCTGCACACTTGATACAGCAGAATCATGAAGATTATCACTGAAAATGCATATCTCAGCTGGAAACCCAACGATACCGAAGATATCGCAGTTTCCGCATGTCAAACGCTCTGTGGAGTGCTGAAAACACCAGAAAACGTGTTTTTCGCATTCAATAGCACGAAAACAGCGATTTCGGTGATTCAGCGCACTTGTAATAATAGAATCATGAAGATTATCACTGAAAATGCATATCTCAGCTGGAAACCCAACGATACCGAAGATATCGCAGTTTCCGCATATCAAACGCACTGTGGAGTTCTGAAAACAGCAGAAAACGCGTTTTTCGCATTCAATAGCAGAAAACAGCGATTTCTGTGATTCTGCACACTTGTCACAGAAGAAACTCGAAGATTACCGTAGAAAATGCATATCTCAGCTGGAAACCCAACGATACCGGAGATATCGCAGTTTCCGCATATCAAACGCACTGTGGAGTTCTGAAAACAGCAGAAAACGCGTTTTTCGCATTCAATAGCAGAAAACAGCGATTTCTGTGATTCTGCACACTTGTCACAGAAGAAACTCGAAGATTACCGTAGAAAATGCATATCTCAGCTGGAAACCCAACGATACCGGAGATATCGCAGTTTCCGCATATCAAACGCACTGTGGAGTTCTGAAAACAGCAGAAAACGCGTTTTTCGCATTCAATATCACGAAAACAGCGATTTCGGTGATTCTGCACACTTGTCACAGAAGAAACACGAAGATTATCGTAGAAAATGCATATCTCACCTGGAAACAACAACGATACCAAAGATATCGCAGTTTCCGCATAGCAAACGCACTGTGGTGTGCTGAAAACACCAGAAAACGTGTTTTTCGCATTCAATAGCATGAAAACAGCGATTTCGGTGATTCTGCACACTCGTTACAGCAGAATCATGAAGATTATCACTGAAAATGCATATCTCAGCTGGAAACGCAACGATACCGAGGATATCGCAGTTTCTGCATGTCAAACGCTCTGTGGAGTGCTGAAAACACCAGAAAACGTGTTTGTCGCATTCAATAGCAAGGAAACATTGATTTCGGTGATTCTGCACACTTGTAACAGCAGAATCATGAAGATTATCACTGAAAATGCACATCTCACCTGGAAACCCAACGATACCGAAGATATCGCAGTTTCCGCATGTCAAACGCTCTGTGGAGTGCTGAAAACACCAGAAAACGTGTTTGTCGCATTCAGTAGCACGAAAACAGCGATTTCGGTGATTCTGCACACTTGTTACAGCAGAATCATGAAGATTATCACTGAAAATGCATATCTCAGCTGGAAACAACAACGATACCGAAGATATCGCAGTTTCCTCATATCAAATGCACTGCGGAGTGCTGAAAACACCAGAAAACGTGTTTTTCGCATTCAATAGCACGAAAACAGCGATTTCGGTGATTCTGCACACTTGATACAGCAGAATCATGAAGATTATCACTGAAAATGCATATCTCAGCTGGAAACCCAACGATACCGAAGATATCGCAGTTTCCGCATGTCAAACGCTCTGTGGAGTGCTGAAAACACCAGAAAACGTGTTTTTCGCATTCAATAGCACGAAAACAGCGATTTCGGTGATTCAGCGCACTTGTAATAATAGAATCATGAAGATTATCAGTGAAAATGCATATCTCAGCTGGAAACCCAACGATACCGAAGATATCGCAGTTTCCGCATATCAAACGCACTGTGGAGTTCTGAAAACAGCAGAAAACGCGTTTTTCGCATTCAATAGCAGAAAACAGCGATTTCTGTGATTCTGCACACTTGTCACAGAAGAAACTCGAAGATTACCGTAGAAAATGCATATCTCAGCTGGAAACCCAACGATACCGGAGATATCGCAGTTTCCGCATATCAAACGCACTGTGGATTGCTGAAAACACCAGAAAACGTGTTTTTCGCATTCCAAAGCATGTAAACAGCGATTTCGGTGATTCTGCACACTTGACACAGAAGAAACTCGAAGATTATCTCTGAAAATGCATATCTCAGCTGGAAACAATAACGGTACCGAAGATATCGCAGTTTCCGCATAGCAAACGCACTGTGGAGTGCTGAAAACACCAGAAAACGTGTTTTTCGCATTCAATAGCAAGGAAACATTGATTTCGGTGATTCTGCACACTTGTAACAGCAGAATCATGAAGATTATCACTGAAAATGCACATCTCACCTGGAAACCCAACGATACCGAAGATATCGCAGTTTCCGCATGTCAAACGCTCTGTGGAGTGCTGAAAACACCAGAAAACGTGTTTGTCGCATTCAGTAGCACGAAAACAGCGATTTCGGTGATTCTGCACACTTGTTACAGCAGAATCATGAAGATTATCACTGAAAATGCATATCTCAGCTGGAAACAACAACGATACCGAAGATATCGCAGTTTCCTCATATCAAATGCACTGCGGAGTGCTGAAAACACCAGAAAACGTGTTTTTCGCATTCAATAGCACGAAAACAGCGGTTTCGGTGATTCTGCACACTTGTTACAGCGGAATCATGAAGATTATCACTGAAAATGCATATCTCAGCTGGAAACCCAACGATACCGAAGATATCGCAGTTTCCGCATGTCAAACGCTCTGTGGAGTGCTGAAAACACCAGAAAACGTGTTTTTCGCATTCAGTAGCACGAAAACAGCGATTTCTGTGATTCTGCACACCTGTCAGAGAAGAAGCTCGAAGATTATCGTAGAAAATGCATATCTCAGCTGGAAACAACAACGATACCGAAGATATCGCAGTTTCCGCATAGCAAACGCACTGTGGAGTGCTGAAAACACCAGAAAACGTGTTTTTCACATTCAAAAGCACGAAAACAGCGATTTCGGTGATTCTGCACACTTGTCACAGAAGAAACTCGAAGATTATCGTAGAAAATGCATATCTCAGCTGGAAACAACAGCGATTCCGAAGATATCGCAGTTTCCGCATATCAAACGCACTGTGGATTGCTGAAAACACCAGAAAACGTGTTTTTCGCATTCAATAGCACGAAAACAGCGATTTCGGTGATTCTGCACACTCGTTACAGCAGACTCATGAAGATTATCACTGAAAATGCATATCTCAGCTGGAAACGCAACGATACCGAGGATATCGCAGTTTCTGCATGTCAAACGCTCTGTGGAGTGCTGAAAACACCAGAAAACGTGTTTTTCGCATTCAATAGCAGAAAACAGCGATTTCTGTGATTCTGCACACTTGTCACAGAAGAAACTCGAAGATTACCGTAGAAAATGCATATCTCAGGTGGAAGCTCAACGATACCGGAGATATCGCAGTTTCCGCATATCAAACGCACTGTGGATTGCTGAAAACACCAGAAAACGTGTTTTTCGCATTCCAAAGCATGTAAACAGCGATTTCGGTGATTCTGCACACTTGTCACAGAAGAAACTCGAAGATTATCTCTGAAAATGCATATCTCAGCTGGAAACAATAACGGTACCGAAGATATCGCAGTTTCCGCATAGCAAACGCACTGTGGAGTGCTGAAAACACCAGAAAACGTGTTTTTCGCATTCAATAGCAAGGAAACATTGATTTCGGTGATTCTGCACACTTGTAACAGCAGAATCATGAAGATTATCACTGAAAACGCACATCTCACCTGGAAACCCAACGATACCGAAGATATCGCAGTTTCCGCATGTCAAACGCTCTGTGGAGTGCTGAAAACACCAGAAAACGTGTTTGTCGCATTCAATAGCACGAAAACAGCGATTTCGGTGATTCTGCACACTTGTTACAGCAGAATCATGAAGATTATCACTGAAAATGCATATGTCAGCTGGAAACAACAACGATACCGAAGATATCGCAGTTTCCTCATATCAAACGCTCTGTGGAGTGCTGAAAACACCAGAAAACGTGTTTTTCGCATTCAATAGCAGAAAACAGCGATTTCTGTGATTCTGCACACTTGTCACAGAAGAAACTCGAAGATTACCGTAGAAAATGCATATCTCAGCTGGAAGCTCAACGATACCGGAGATATCGCAGTTTCCGCATATCAAACGCACTGTGGATTGCTGAAAACACCAGAAAACGTGTTTTTCGCATTCCAAAGCATGTAAACAGCGATTTCGGTGATTCTGCACACTTGTCACAGAAGAAACTCGAAGATTATCTCTGAAAATGCATATCTCAGCTGGAAACAATAACGGTACCGAAGATATCGCAGTTTCCGCATAGCAAACGCACTGTGGAGTGCTGAAAACACCAGAAAACGTGTTTTTCGCATTCAATAGCAAGGAAACATTGATTTCGGTGATTCTGCACACTTGTAACAGCAGAATCATGAAGATTATCACTGAAAACGCACATCTCACCTGGAAACCCAACGATACCGAAGATATCGCTGTTTCCGCATGTCAAACGCTCTGTGGAGTGCTGAAAACACCAGAAAACGTGTTTGTCGCATTCAATAGCACGAAAACAGCGATTTCGGTGATTCAGCGCACTTGTAATAATAGAATCATGAAGATTATCACTGAAAATGCATATCTCAGCTGGAAACCCAACGATACCGAAGATATCGCAGTTTCCGCATATCAAACGCACTGTGGAGTTCTGAAAACAGCAGAAAACGCGTTTTTCGCATTCAATAGCAGAAAACAGCGATTTCTGTGATTCTGCACACTTGTCACAGAAGAAACTCGAAGATTACCGTAGAAAATGCATATCTCAGCTGGAAACCCAACGATACCGGAGATATCGCAGTTTCCGCATATCAAACGCACTGTGGAGTTCTGAAAACAGCAGAAAACGCGTTTTTCGCATTCAATATCACGAAAACAGCGATTTCGGTGATTCTGCACACTTGTCACAGAAGAAACACGAAGATTATCGTAGAAAATGCATATCTCACCTGGAAACAACAACGATACCAAAGATATCGCAGTTTCCGCATAGCAAACGCACTGTGGTGTGCTGAAAACACCAGAAAACGTGTTTTTCGCATTCAATAGCATGAAAACAGCGATTTCGGTGATTCTGCACACTCGTTACAGCAGAATCATGAAGATTATCACTGAAAATGCATATCTCAGCTGGAAACGCAACGATACCGAGGATATCGCAGTTTCTGCATGTCAAACGCTCTGTGGAGTGCTGAAAACACCAGAAAACGTGTTTGTCGCATTCAATAGCAAGGAAACATTGATTTCGGTGATTCTGCACACTTGTAACAGCAGAATCATGAAGATTATCACTGAAAATGCACATCTCACCTGGAAACCCAACGATACCGAAGATATCGCAGTTTCCGCATGTCAAACGCTCTGTGGAGTGCTGAAAACACCAGAAAACGTGTTTGTCGCATTCAGTAGCACGAAAACAGCGATTTCGGTGATTCTGCACACTTGTTACAGCAGAATCATGAAGATTATCACTGAAAATGCATATCTCAGCTGGAAACAACAACGATACCGAAGATATCGCAGTTTCCTCATATCAAATGCACTGCGGAGTGCTGAAAACACCAGAAAACGTGTTTTTCGCATTCAATAGCACGAAAACAGCGATTTCGGTGATTCTGCACACTTGATACAGCAGAATCATGAAGATTATCACTGAAAATGCATATCTCAGCTGGAAACCCAACGATACCGAAGATATCGCAGTTTCCGCATGTCAAACGCTCTGTGGAGTGCTGAAAACACCAGAAAACGTGTTTTTCGCATTCAATAGCACGAAAACAGCGATTTCGGTGATTCAGCGCACTTGTAATAATAGAATCATGAAGATTATCACTGAAAATGCATATCTCAGCTGGAAACCCAACGATACCGAAGATATCGCAGTTTCCGCATATCAAACGCACTGTGGAGTTCTGAAAACAGCAGAAAACGCGTTTTTCGCATTCAATAGCAGAAAACAGCGATTTCTGTGATTCTGCACACTTGTCACAGAAGAAACTCGAAGATTACCGTAGAAAATGCATATCTCAGCTGGAAACCCAACGATACCGGAGATATCGCAGTTTCCGCATATCAAACGCACTGTGGATTGCTGAAAACACCAGAAAACGTGTTTTTCGCATTCCAAAGCATGTAAACAGCGATTTCGGTGATTCTGCACACTTGTCACAGAAGAAACTCGAAGATTATATCTGAAAATGCATATCTCAGCTGGAAACAATAACGGTACCGAAGATATCGCAGTTTCCGCATAGCAAACGCACTGTGGAGTGCTGAAAACACCAGAAAACGTGTTTTTCGCATTCAATAGCAAGGAAACATTGATTTCGGTGATTCTGCACACTTGTAACAGCAGAATCATGAAGATTATCACTGAAAATGCACATCTCACCTGGAAACCCAACGATACCGAAGATATCGCAGTTTCCGCATGTCAAACGCTCTGTGGAGTGCTGAAAACACCAGAAAACGTGTTTGTCGCATTCAGTAGCACGAAAACAGCGATTTCGGTGATTCTGCACACTTGTTACAGCAGAATCATGAAGATTATCACTGAAAATGCATATCTCAGCTGGAAACAACAACGATACCGAAGATATCGCAGTTTCCTCATATCAAATGCACTGCGGAGTGCTGAAAACACCAGAAAACGTGTTTTTCGCATTCAATAGCACGAAAACAGCGGTTTCGGTGATTCTGCACACTTGTTACAGCGGAATCATGAAGATTATCACTGAAAATGCATATCTCAGCTGGAAACCCAACGATACCGAAGATATCGCAGTTTCCGCATGTCAAACGCTCTGTGGAGTGCTGAAAACACCAGAAAACGTGTTTTTCGCATTCAGTAGCACGAAAACAGCGATTTCTGTGATTCTGCACACCTGTCAGAGAAGAAGCTCGAAGATTATCGTAGAAAATGCATATCTCAGCTGGAAACAACAACGATACCGAAGATATCGCAGTTTCCGCATAGCAAACGCACTGTGGAGTGCTGAAAACACCAGAAAACGTGTTTTTCACATTCAAAAGCACGAAAACAGCGATTTCGGTGATTCTGCACACTTGTCACAGAAGAAACTCGAAGATTATCGTAGAAAATGCATATCTCAGCTGGAAACAACAGCGATTCCGAAGATATCGCAGTTTCCGCATATCAAACGCACTGTGGATTGCTGAAAACACCAGAAAACGTGTTTTTCGCATTCAATAGCACGAAAACAGCGATTTCGGTGATTCTGCACACTCGTTACAGCAGACTCATGAAGATTATCACTGAAAATGCATATCTCAGCTGGAAACGCAACGATACCGAGGATATCGCAGTTTCTGCATGTCAAACGCTCTGTGGAGTGCTGAAAACACCAGAAAACGTGTTTTTCGCATTCAATAGCAGAAAACAGCGATTTCTGTGATTCTGCACACTTGTCACAGAAGAAACTCGAAGATTACCGTAGAAAATGCATATCTCAGCTGGAAGCTCAACGATACCGGAGATATCGCAGTTTCCGCATATCAAACGCACTGTGGATTGCTGAAAACACCAGAAAACGTGTTTTTCGCATTCCAAAGCATGTAAACAGCGATTTCGGTGATTCTGCACACTTGTCACAGAAGAAACTCGAAGATTATCTCTGAAAATGCATATCTCAGCTGGAAACAATAACGGTACCGAAGATATCGCAGTTTCCGCATAGCAAACGCACTGTGGAGTGCTGAAAACACCAGAAAACGTGTTTTTCGCATTCAATAGCAAGGAAACATTGATTTCGGTGATTCTGCACACTTGTAACAGCAGAATCATGAAGATTATCACTGAAAACGCACATCTCACCTGGAAACCCAACGATACCGAAGATATCGCAGTTTCCGCATGTCAAACGCTCTGTGGAGTGCTGAAAACACCAGAAATCGTGTTTGTCGCATTCAATAGCACGAAAACAGCGATTTCGGTGATTCTGCACACTTGTCACAGAAGAAACTCGAAGATTATCGTAGAAAATGCATATCTCAGCTGGAAACATCAACGATACCGAAGATATCGCAGATTCCGCATATCAAACGCACTGTGGAGTGCTGAAAACACCAGAAAACGTGTTTTTCGGATTCAATAGCACGAAAACAGCGATTTCGGTGATTCTGCACACTTGTTACAGCAGAATCATGAAGATTATCACTGAAAATGCATATCTCAGCTGGAAACCCAACGATACCGAAGATATCGCAGTTTCCGCATGTCAAACGCTCTGTGGAGTGCTGAAAACACCAGAAAACGTGTTTTTCGCATTCAGTAGCACGAAAACAGCGATTTCTGTGATTCTGCACATCTGCCAGAGAAGAAGCTCGAAGATTATCGTAGAAAATGCATATCTCAGCTGGAAACAACAGCGATACCGAAGATATCGCAGTTTCCGCATAGCAAACGCACTGTGGAGTGCTGAAAACACCAGAAAACGTGTTTTTCACATTCAAAAGCACGAAAACAGCGATTTCGGTGATTCTGCACACTTGTCACAGAAGAAACTCGAAGATTATCGTAGAAAATGCATATCTCAGCTGGAAACAACAGCGATACCGAAGATATCGCAGTTTCCGCATATCAAACGCACTGTGGATTGCTGAAAACACCAGAAAACGTGTTTTTCGCATTCAATAGCACGAAAACAGCGATTTCGGTGATTCTGCACACTCGTTACAGCAGAATCATGAAGATTATCACTGAAAATGCATATCTCAGCTGGAAACGCAACGATACCGAGGATATCGCAGTTTCTGCATGTCAAACGCTCTGTGGAGTGCTGAAAACACCAGAAAACGTGTTTTTCGCATTCAATAGCAGAAAACAGCGATTTCTGTGATTCTGCACACTTGTCACAGAAGAAACTCGAAGATTACCGTAGAAAATGCATATCTCAGCTGGAAACACAACGATACCGGAGATATCGCAGTTTCCGCATATCAAACGCACTGTGGATTGCTGAAAACACCAGAAAACGTGTTTTTCGCATTCAAAAGCATGTAAACAGCGATTTCGGTGATTCTGCACACTTGTCACAGAAGAAACTCGAAGATTATCTCTGAAAATGCATATCTCAGCTGGAAACAATAACGGTACCGAAGATATCGCAGTTTCCGCATAGCAAACGCACTGTGGAGTGCTGAAAACACCAGAAAACGTGTTTTTCGCATTCAATAGCAAGGAAACATTGATTTCGGTGATTCTGCACACTTGTAACAGCCGAATCATGAAGATTATCACTGAAAATGCACATCTCACCTGGAAACCCAACGATACCGAAGATATCGCAGTTTCCGCATGTCAAACGCTCTGTGGAGTGCTGAAAACACCAGAAAACGTGTTTGTCGCATTCAATACCACGAAAACAGCGATTTCGGTGATTCTGCACACTTGTTACAGCAGAATCATGAAGATTATCACTGAAAATGCATATGTCAGCTAGAAACAACAACGATACCGAAGATATCGCAGTTTCCTCATATCAAACGCACTGCGGAGTGCTGAAAACACCAGAAAACGTGTTTTTCGCTTTCAATAGCACGAAAACAGCGATTCCGGTGATTCTGCACACTTGTTACAGCAGAATCATGAAGATTATCACAGAAAATGCATATGTCAGCTGGAAACCCAACGATACCGAAGATATCGCAGTTTCCGCATGTGAAACGCTCTGTGGAGTGCTGAAAACATCAGAAAACGTGTTTTTCGCATTCAATAGCACGAAAACAGCGATTTCTGTGATTCTGCACACTTGTCACAGAAGAAACTCGAACATTATCGTAGAAAATGCATATCTCAGGTGGAAACAACAACGATACCGAAGATATCGCAGATTCCGGATATCAAACGCACTGTGGAGTGCTGAAAACACCAGAAAACGTGTTTTTCGCATTCAATAGCACGAAAACAGCGATTTCGGTGATTCTGCACACTAGTAGCAGCAGAATCATGAAGATTATCACTGAAAATGCATATCTCAGCTGGAAACAACAACGATAACGAAGATATCGCAGTTTCCGCATGTCAAACGCTCTGTGGAGTGCTGAAAACACCAGCAAACGTGTTTTTCGCATTCAGTAGCACGAAAACAGCGATTTCTTTGATTCTGCACACTTGTCACAGAAGAAACTCGAAGATTATCGTAGAAAATGCATATCTCAGCTGGAAACAACAACGATACCGAACATCACGCAGATTGCGCATACCAAACGCACTGTGGAGTGCTGAAAACACCAGAAAACGTGTTTTTCGCATTCAATAGCACGAAAACAGCGATTTCGGTGATTCTGCACACTAGTAGCAGCAGAATCATGAAGATTATCACTGAAAATGCATACCTCAGCTGGAAACAACAATGATACCGAAGATATTGCAATTTCCGCATATCAAACGCACTGTGGAGTGCTGAAAACACCAGAAAACGTGTTTTTCGCATTCAATAGCACGAAAACAGCGATTTCGGTGATTCTGCACACTTGTTACAGCAGAATCATGAAGATTGTCACTGAAAATGCATATCTCAGCTGGAAACCCAACGATACCGAAGATATCGCAGTTTCCGCATGTCAAACGCTCTGTGGCGTGCTGAAAACACCAGACAACGTGTTTTTCTCATTCAATATCACGAAAACAGCGATTTCGGTGATTCTGCACACTAGTAACAGCAGAATCATGAAGATTATCACTGAAAATGCATACCTCAGCTGGAAACAACAATGATACCGAAGATATCGCAATTTCCGCATATCAAACGCACTGTGGAGTGCTGAAAACACCAGAAAACGTGTTTTTCGCATTCAATAGCACGAAAACAGCGATTTCGGTGATTCTGCACACTTGTTACAGCAGAATCATGAAGATTGTCACTGAAAATGCATATCTCAGCTGGAAACCCAACGATACCGAAGAAATCGCAGTTTCCGCATGTCAAACGCTCTGTGGCGTGCTGAAAACACCAGACAACGTGCTTTTCTCATTCAATATCACGAAAACAGCGATTTCGGTGATTCTGCACACTAGTAACAGCAGAATCATGAAGATTATCACTGAAAATGCATATCTCAGCTGGAAACAACAACGATACCGAAGATCACGCAGATTGCGCATACCAAACGCACTGTGGAGTGCTGAAAACACCAGAAAACGTGTTTTTCGCATTCAATAGCACGAAAACAGCGATTTCGGTGATTCTGCACACTTGATACAGCAGAATCATGAAGAATATCACTGAAAATGCATATCTCAGCTGGAAACCCAACGATACCGAAGATATCGCAGTTTCCGCATGTCAAACGCTCTGTGGAGTGCTGAAAACACCAGAAAACGTGTTTTTCGCATTCAATAGCACGAAAACAGCGATTTCGGTGATTCAGCGCACTTGTAATAATAGAATCATGAAGATTATCACTGAAAATGCATATCTCAGCTGGAAACCCAACGATACCGAAGATATCGCAGTTTCCGCATGTCAATCGCTCTGTGGCGGGCTGAAAACACCAGAAAACGTGCTTTTCGCATTAAATAGCACGAAAACAGCGATCTCGGTGATTCTGCACCCTAGTAACAGCAGAATCATGAAGATTATCACTGAAAATGCATGTCTCAGCTGGAAACAACAACGATACCAAAGATATCGCAGTTTCCGCATAGCAAACGCACTGTGGTGTGCTGAAAACACCAGAAAACGTGTTTTTCGCATTCAAAAGCATGTAAACAGCGATTTCGGTGATTCTGCACACTTGTCACAGAAGAAACTCGAAGATTATCTCTGAAAATGCATATCTCAGCTGGAAACAATAACGGTACCGAAGATATCGCAGTTTCCGCATAGCAAACACACTGTGGAGTGCTGAAAACACCAGAAAACGTGTTTTTCGCATTCAATAGCAAGGAAACATTGATTTCGGTGATTCTGCACACTTGTAACAGCAGAATCATGAAGATTATCACTGAAAATGCACATCTCACCTGGAAACCCAACGATACCGAAGATATCGCAGTTTCCGCATGTCAAACGCTCTGTGGAGTGCTGAAAACACCAGAAAACGTGTTTGTCGCATTCAACAGCACGAAAACAGCGATTTCGGTGATTCTGCACACTTGTTACAGCAGAATCATGAAGATTATCACTGAAAATGCATATCTCAGCTGGAAACAACAACGATACCGAAGATATCGCAGTTTCCTCATATCAAACGCACTGCGGAGTGCTGAAAACACCAGAAAACGTGTTTTTCGCATTCAATAGCACGAAAACAGCGGTTTCGGTGATTCTGCACACTTGTTACAGCGGAATCATGAAGATTATCACTGAAAATGCATATCTCAGCTGGAAACCCAACGATACCGAAGATATCGCAGTTTCCGCATGTCAAACGCTCTGTGGAGTGCTGAAAACACCAGAAAACGTGTTTTTCGCATTCAGTAGCACGAAAACAGCGATTTCTGTGATTCTGCACACCTGTCAGAGAAGAAGCTCGAAGATTATCGTAGAAAATGCATATCTCAGCTGGAAACAACAACGATACCGAAGATATCGCAGTTTCCGCATAGCAAACGCACTGTGGAGTGCTGAAAACACCAGAAAACGTGTTTTTCACATTCAAAAGCACGAAAACAGCGATTTCGGTGATTCTGCACACTTGTAACAGAAGAAACTCGAAGATTATCGTAGAAGATGCATATCTCAGCTGGAAACAACAGCGATACCGAAGATATCGCAGTTTCCGCATATCAAACGCACTGTGGATTGCTGAAAACACCAGAAAACGTGTTTTTCGCATTCAATAGCACGAAAACAGCGATTTCGGTGATTCTGCACACTCGTTACAGCAGAATCATGAAGATTATCACTGAAAATGCATATCTCAGCTGGAAACGCAACGATACCGAGGATATCGCAGTTTCTGCATGTCAAACGCTCTGTGGAGTGCTAAAAACACCAGAAAACGTGTTTTTCGCATTCAATAGCAGAAAACAGCGATTTCTGTGATTCTGCACACTTGTCACAGAAGAAACTCGAAGATTACCGTAGAAAATGCATATCTCAGCTGGAAACTCAACGATACCGGAGATATCGCAGTTTCCGCATATCAAACGCACTGTGGATTGCTGAAAACACCAGAAAACGTGTTTTTCGCATTCAATAGCACGAAAACAGCGATTTCTGTGATTCTGCACTCTTGTCACAGAAGAAACTCGAAGATTATCGTAGAAAATGCATATCTCAGCTGGAAACAACAACGATACCGAAGATATCGCAGTTTCCGCATGTCAAACGCTCTGTGGAGTGCTGAAAACATCAGAAAACGTGTTTTTCGCATTCAATAGCACGATAACAGCGATTTCTGTGATTCTGCACGCTTGTCACAGAAGAAACTCGAAGATTATCGTAGAAAATGCATATCTCAGCTGGAAACAACAACGATACCGAAGATATCGCAGATTCCGCATATCAAACGCACTGTGGAGTGCTGAAAACATCAGAAAACGTGTTTTTCGCATTCAATAGCACGAAAACAGCGGTTTCGGTGATTCTGCACACTTGTTACAGCAGAATCATGAAGATTATCACTGAAAATGCATATCTCAGCTGGAAACCCAACGATACCGAAGATATCGCAGTTTCCGCATGTCTAACGCTCTGTGGAGTGCTGAAAACACCAGAAAACGTGTTTTTCGCATTCAATAGCAGAAAACAGCAATTTCTGTGATTCTGCACACTTGTCACAGAAGAAACTCGAAGATTACCGTAGAAAATGCATATCTCAGCTGGAAACAACAACGATACCGAAGATATCGCAGTTTCCGCATAGCAAACGCACTGTGGAGTGCTGAAAACACCAGAAAACGTGTTTGTCGCATTCAGTAGCACGAAAACAGCGATTTCGGTGATTCTGCACACTTGTTACAGCAGAATCATGAAGATTATCTCTGAAAATGCATATCTCAGCTGGAAACACTAACGGTACCGAAGATATCGCAGTTTCCGCATAGCAAACGCACTGTGGAGTGCTGAAAACACCAGAAAACGCGTTTTTCGCATTCAATAGCAAGGAAACATTGATTTCGGTGATTCTGCACACTTGTAACAGCAGAATCATGAAGATTATCACTGAAAATGCACATCTCACCTGGAAACCCAACGATACCGAAGATATCGCAGTTTCCGCATGTCAAACGCTCTGTGGAGTGCTGAAAACATCAGAAAACGTGTTTTTCGCATTCAATAGCACGAAAACAGCGATTTCTGTGATTCTGCACACTTGTCACAGAAGAAACTCGAAGATTATCGTAGAAAATGCATATCTCAGCTGGAAACAACAACGATACCGAAGATATCGCAGATTCCGCATATCAAACGCACTGCGGATTGCTGAAAACACCAGAAAACGGGATTTTCGCTTTCAATAGCACGAAAACAGCGATTCCGGTGAATCTGCACACTTGTTACAGCAGAATCATGAAGATTATCACTGAAAATGCATATCTCAGCTGGAAACCCAACGATACCGAAGATATCGCAGTTTCCGCATGTCTAACGCTCTGTGGAGTGCTGAAAACACCAGAAAACGTGTTTTTCGCATTCAGTAGCACGAAAACAGCGATTTCTGTGATTCTGCACACCTGTCAGAGAAGAAGCTCGAAGATTATCGTAGAAAATGCATATCTCAGCTGGAAACAACAGCGATACCGAAGATATCGCAGTTTCCGCATAGCAAACGCACTGTGGAGTGCTGAAAACACCAGAAAACGTGTTTTTCACATTCAAAAGCACGAAAACAGCGATTTCGGTGATTCTGCACACTTGTCACAGAAGAAACTCGAAGATTATCGTAGAAAATGCATATCTCAGCTGGAAACAACAGCGATACCGAAGATATCGCAGTTTCCGCATATCAAACGCACTGTGGATTGCTGAAAACACCAGAAAACGTGTTTTTCGCATTCAATAGCACGAAAACAGCGATTTCGGTGATTCTGCACACTCGTTACAGCAGAATCATGA
Organism: Anthophora plumipes; assembly: GCA_951804975.1. Lineage (NCBI taxonomy): Eukaryota > Metazoa > Arthropoda > Insecta > Hymenoptera > Apidae > Anthophora > Anthophora plumipes. The sequence continues at coordinate 89,621 of OX638127.1, forward strand.
AGATTATCACTGAAAATGCATATCTCAGCTGGAAACGCAACGATACCGAGGATATCGCAGTTTCTGCATGTCAAACGCTCTGTGGAGTGCTGAAAACACCAGAAAACGTGTTTTTCGCATTCAATAGCAGAAAACAGCGATTTCTGTGATTCTGCACACTTGTCACAGAAGAAACTCGAAGATTACCGTAGAAAATGCATATCTCAGCTGGAAACTCAACGATACCGGAGATATCGCAGTTTCCGCATATCAAACGCACTGTGGATTGCTGAAAACACCAGAAAACGTGTTTTTCGCATTCAATAGCAAGGAAACATTGATTTCGGTGATTCTGCACACTTGTAACAGCAGAATCATGAAGATTATCACTGAAAATGCACATCTCACCTGGAAACCCAACGATACCGAAGATATCGCAGTTTCCGCATGTCAAACGCTCTGTGGAGTGCTGAAAACACCAGAAAACGTGTTTGTCGCATTCAATACCACGAAAACAGCGATTTCGGTGATTCTGCACACTTGTTACAGCAGAATCATGAAGATTATCACTGAAAATGCATATGTCAGCTAGAAACAACAACGATACCGAAGATATCGCAGTTTCCTCATATCAAACGCACTGCGGAGTGCTGAAAACACCAGAAAACGTGTTTTTCGCTTTCAATAGCACGAAAACAGCGATTCCGGTGATTCTGCACACTTGTTACAGCAGAATCATGAAGATTATCACAGAAAATGCATATGTCAGCTGGAAACCCAACGATACCGAAGATATCGCAGTTTCCGCATGTGAAACGCTCTGTGGAGTGCTGAAAACATCAGAAAACGTGTTTTTCGCATTCAATAGCACGAAAACAGCGATTTCTGTGATTCTGCACACTTGTCACAGAAGAAACTCGAACATTATCGTAGAAAATGCATATCTCAGGTGGAAACAACAACGATACCGAAGATATCGCAGATTCCGGATATCAAACGCACTGTGGAGTGCTGAAAACACCAGAAAACGTGTTTTTCGCATTCAATAGCACGAAAACAGCGATTTCGGTGATTCTGCACACTTGTTACAGCAGAATCATGAAGATTATCACTGAAAATGCATATCTCAGCTGGAAACAACAACGATAACGAAGATATCGCAGTTTCCGCATGTCAAACGCTCTGTGGAGTGCTGAAAACACCAGCAAACGTGTTTTTCGCATTCAGTAGCACGAAAACAGCGATTTCTTTGATTCTGCACACTTGTCACAGAAGAAACTCGAAGATTATCGTAGAAAATGCATATCTCAGCTGGAAACAACAACGATACCGAAGATCACGCAGATTGCGCATACCAAACGCACTGTGGAGTGCTGAAAACACCAGAAAACGTGTTTTTCGCATTCAATAGCACGAAAACAGCGATTTCGGTGATTCTGCACACTAGTAGCAGCAGAATCATGAAGATTATCACTGAAAATGCATACCTCAGCTGGAAACAACAATGATACCGAAGATATTGCAATTTCCGCATATCAAACGCACTGTGGAGTGCTGAAAACACCAGAAAACGTGTTTTTCGCATTCAATAGCACGAAAACAGCGATTTCGGTGATTCTGCACACTTGTTACAGCAGAATCATGAAGATTGTCACTGAAAATGCATATCTCAGCTGGAAACCCAACGATACCGAAGATATCGCAGTTTCCGCATGTCAAACGCTCTGTGGATTGCTGAAAACACCAGAAAACGTGTTTTTCGCATTCAATAGCACGAAAACAGCGATTTCGGTGATTCTGCACACTCGTTACAGCAGAATCATGAAGATTATCACTGAAAATGCATATCTCAGCTGGAAACCCAACGATACCGAAGATATCGCAGTTTCCGCATGTCTAACGCTCTGTGGAGTGCTGAAAACACCAGAAAACGTGTTTTTCGCATTCAGTAGCACGAAAACAGCGATTTCTGTGATTCTGCACACCTGTCAGAGAAGAAGCTCGAAGATTATCGTAGAAAATGCATATCTCAGCTGGAAACAACAACGATACCGAAGATATCGCAGTTTCCGCATAGCAAACGCACTGTCGAGTGCTGAAAACACCAGAAAACGTGTTTTTCTCATTCAAAAGCACGAAAACAGCGATTTCGGTGATTCTGCACACTTGTCACAGAAGAAACTCGAAGATTATCGTAGAAAATGCATATCTCAGCTGGAAACGCAACGATACCGAGGATATCGCCGTTTCTGCATGTCAAACGCTCTGTGGAGTGCTGAAAACACCAGAAAACGTGTTTTTCGCATTCAATAGCAGAAAACAGCGATTTCTGTGATTCTGCACACTTGTCACAGAAGAAACTCGAAGATTACCGTAGAAAATGCATATCTCAGCTGGAAACCCAACGATACCGGAGATATCGCAGTTTCCGCATATCAAACACACTGTGGATTGCTGAAAACACCAGAAAACGTGTTTTTCGCATTCAAAAGCACGTAAACAGCGATTTCGGTGATTCTGCACACTTGTCACAGAAGAAACTCGAAGATTATCTCTGAAAATGCATATCTCAGCTGGAAACAATAACGGTACCGAAGATATCGCAGTTTCCGCATAGCAAACGCACTGTGGAGTGCTGAAAACACCAGAAAACGCGTTTTTCGCATTCAATAGCAAGGAAACATTGATTTCGGTGATTCTGCACACTTGTAACAGCAGAATCATGAAGATTATCACTGAAAATGCACATCTCACCTGGAAACCCAACGATACCGAAGATATCGCAGTTTCCGCATGTCAAACGCTCTGTGGAGTGCTGAAAACACCAGAAAACGTGTTTGTCGCATTCAATAGCACGAAAACAGCGATTTCGGTGATTCTGCACACTTGTCACAGAAGAATCATGAAGATTATCACTGAAAATGCATATCTCAGTTGGAAACGCAACGATACCGAGGATATCGCAGTTTCTGCATGTCAAACGCTCTGTGGAGTGCTGAAAACACCAGAAAACGTGTTTTTCGCATTCAATAGCAGAAAACAGCGATTTCTGTGATTCTGCACACTTGTCACAGAAGAAACTCGAAGATTACCGTAGAAAATGCATATCTCAGCTGGAAACCCAACGATACCGGAGATATCGCAGTTTCCGCATATCAAACGCACTGTGGATTGCTGAAAACACCAGAAAACGTGTTTTTCGCATTCAAAAGCACGTAAACAGCGATTTCGGTGATTCTGCACACATGTCACAGAAGAAACTCGAAGATTATCTCTGAAAATTGCATATCTCAGCTGGAAACAATAACGGTACCGAAGATACCGCAGTTTCCGCATAGCAAACGCACTGTGGAGTGCTGAAAACACCAGAAAACGTGTTTTTCGCATTCAATAGCACGAAAACAGCGATTTCGGTGATTCTGCACACTAGTAACAGCAGAATCATGAAGATTATCACTGAAAATGCATATCTCAGCTGGAAACAACAACGATACCGAAGATATAGCAGTTTCCGCATAGCAAACGCACTGTGGAGTGCTGAAAACACCAGCAAACGTGTTTTTCGCATTCAATAGCACGAAAACAGCGGTTTCGGTGATTCTGCACACTTGTTACAGCAGAATCATGAAGATTATCACTGAAAATGCATATCTCAGCTGGAAACCCAACGATACCGAAGATATCGCAGTTTCCGCATGTCAAACGCTCTGTGGAGTGCTGAAAACACCAGAAAACGTGTTTTTCGCATTCAATAGCAGAAAACAGCGATTACTGTGATTCTGCACACTTGTCACAGAAGAAACTCGAAGATTACCGTAGAAAACGCATATCTCAGCTGGAAACAACAGCGATACCGAAGATATCGCAGTTTCCGCATATCAAACGCACTGTGGATTGCTGAAAACACCAGAAAACGTGTTTTTCGCATTCAATAGCACGAAAACAGCGATTTCGGTGATTCTGCACACTCGTTACAGCAGAATCATGAAGATTATCACTGAAAATGCATATCTCAGCTGGAAACGCAACGATACCGAGGATATCGCAGTTTCTGCATGTCAAACGCTCTGTGGAGTGCTGAAAACACCAGAAAACGTGTTTTTCGCATTCAATAGCTGAAAACAGCGATTTCTGTGATTCTGCACACTTGTCACAGAAGAAACTCGAAGATTACCGTAGAAAATGCATATCTCAGCTGGAAACAACAACGATACCGAAGGTATCGCAGTTTCCGCATATCAAACGCACTGTGGATTGCTGAAAACACCAGAAAACGTGTTTTTCGCATTCAATAGCTGAAAACAGCGATTTCTGTGATTCTGCACACTTGTCACAGAAGAAACTCGAAGATTACCGTAGAAAATGCATATCTCAGCTGGAAACAACAACGATACCGAAGATATCGCAGATTCCGCATATCAAACGCACTGTGGAGTGCTGAAAAAACCAGAAAACGTGTTTTTCGCATTCAGTAGCACGAAAACAGCGATTTCTGTGATTCTGCACACCTGTCAGAGAAGAAGCTCGAAGATTATCGTAGAAAATGCATATCTCAGCTGGAAACAACAGCGATACCGAAGATACCGCAGTTTCCGCATAGCAAACGCACTGTGGAGTGCTGAAAACACCAGAAAACGTGTTTTTCGCATTCAATAGCACGAAAACAGCGATTTCGGTGATTCTGCACACTAGTAACAGCAGAATCATGAAGATTATCACTGAAAATGCATATCTCAGCTGGAAACAACAACGATACCGAAGATATAGCAGTTTCCGCATAGCAAACGCACTGTGGAGTGCTGAAAACACCAGCAAACGTGTTTTTCGCATTCAATAGCACGAAAACTGCGGTTTCGGTGATTCTGCACACTTGTTACAGCAGAATCATGAAGATTATCACTGAAAATGCATATCTCAGCTGGAAACCCAACGATACCGAAGATATCGCAGTTTCCGCATGTCAAACGCTCTGTGGAGTGCTGAAAACACCAGAAAACGTGTTTTTCGCATTCAATAGCAGAAAACAGCGATTTCTGTGATTCTGCACACTTGTCACAGAAGAAACTCGAAGATTACCGTAGAAAACGCATATCTCAGCTGGAAACAACAGCGATACCGAAGATATCGCAGTTTCCGCATATCAAACGCACTGTGGATTGCTGAAAACACCAGAAAACGTGTTTTTCGCATTCAATAGCACGAAAACAGCGATTTCGGTGATTCTGCACACTCGTTACAGCAGAATCATGAAGATTATCACTGAAAATGCATATCTCAGCTGGAAACGCAACGATACCGAGGATATCGCAGTTTCTGCATGTCAAACGCTCTGTGGAGTGCTGAAAACACCAGAAAACGTGTTTTTCGCATTCAATAGCTGAAAACAGCGATTTCTGTGATTCTGCACACTTGTCACAGAAGAAACTCGAAGATTACCGTAGAAAATGCATATCTCAGCTGGAAACAACAACGATACCGAAGATATCGCAGTTTCCGCATATCAAACGCACTGTGGATTGCTGAAAACACCAGAAAACGTGTTTTTCGCATTCAATAGCACGAAAACAGCGATTTCGGTGATTCTGCACACTTGTCACAGAAGAAACTCGAAGATTATCGTAGAAAATGCATATCTCAGCTGGAAACAACAGCGATACGGAAGATATCGCAGTTTCCGCATGTCAAACGCGCTGTGGAGTTCTGAAAACACCAGAAAACGTGTTTTTCGCATTCAATAGCACGAAAACAGCGATTTCGGTGATTCTGCACACTAGTAACAGCAGAATCATGAAGATTATCACTGAAAATGCATATCTCAGCTGGAAACAACAACGATAACGAAGATATCGCAGTTTCCGCATATCAAACGCACTGTGGAGTGCTGAAAACACCAGAAAACGTGTTTTTCGCATTCAATAGCACGAAAACAGCGATATCGGTGATTCTGCACACTAGTAACAGCAGAATCATGAAGATTATCACTGAAAATGCATATCTCAGCTGGAAACAACAACGGTACCGAAGATTTCGCAGTTTCCGCATATCAAACGCACTGTGGAGTGCTGAAAACACCAGAAAACGTGTTTTTCGCATTCAATAGCACGAAAACAGCGATTTCGGTGATTCTGCACACTAGTAACAGCAGAATCATGAAGATTATCACTGAAAATGCATATCTCAGCTGGAAACAACAACGGTACCGAAGATTTCGCAGTTTCCGCATATCAAACGCACTGTGGAGTTCTGAAAACACCAGAAAACGTGTTTTTCGCATTCAATAGCACGAAAACAGCGATTTCGGTGATTCTGCACACTAGTAACAGCAGAATCATGAAGATTATCACTGAAAATGCATATCTCAGCTGGAAACAACAACGATACCGAAGATATCGCAGTTTCCGCATATCAAACGCACTGTGGAATGCTGAAAACCGCAGAAAACGTGTTTTTCGCATTCAATAGCACGAAAACAGCGATTTCGGTGATTCAGCACACCTGTCACAGAAGAAACTCGAAGATTATCGTAGAAAATGCATATCTCAGCTGGAAACAACAACGATACCGAAGTTATCGCAGTTTCCGCATATCAAACGCACTGTGGAGTGCTGAAAACACCAGAAAACGTGTTTTTCGGATTCAATAGCACGAAAACAGCGATTTCGGTGATTCTGCACACTCGTTACAGCAGAATCATGAAGATTATCACTGAAAATGCATATCTCAGCTGGAAACGCAACGATACCGAGGATATCGCAGTTTCTGCATGTCAAACGCTCTGTGGAGTGCTGAAAACACCAGAAAACGTGTTTTTCGCATTCAATAGCTGAAAACAGCGATTTCTGTGATTCTGCACACTTGTCACAGAAGAAACTCGAAGATTACCGTAGAAAATGCATATCTCAGCTGGAAACAACAACGATACCGAAGATATCGCAGTTTCCGCATATCAAACGCACTGTGGATTGCTGAAAACACCAGAAAACGTGTTTTTCGCATTCAATAGCACGAAAACAGCGATTTCGGTGATTCTGCACACTTGTCACAGCAGAATCATGAAGATTATCACTGAAAATGCATATCTCAGCTGGAAACAACAGCGATACGGAAGATATCGCAGTTTCCGCATGTCAAACGCTCTGTGGAGTGCTGAAAACACCAGAAAACGTGTTTTTCGCATTCAAAAGCACGTAAACAGCGATTTCGGTGATTCTGCACACTTGTCACAGAAGAAACTCGAAGATTATCTCTGAAAATGCATATCTCAGCTGGAAACAATAACGGTACCGAAGATATCGCAGTTTCCGCATAGCAAACGCACTGTGGAGTGCTGAAAACACCAGAAAACGTGTTTTTCGCATTCAAAAGCACGAAAACAGCGATTTCGGTGATTCGGCACACTTGTAACAGCAGAATCATGAAGATTATCGTAGAAAATGCATATCTCAGCTGGAAACAACAACGATACCGGAGATATCGCAGTTTCCGCATATCAAACGCACTGTGGAGTGCTGAAAACACCAGAAAACGTCTTTTTCGCATTCAATAGCACAAAAACAGAGATTTCGGTGATTCTGCACACTTGTTACAGCAGAATCATGAAGATTATGACTGAAAATGCATATCTCAGCTGGAAACCCAACGATACCGAAGATATCGCAGTTTCCGCATGTCAAACGCTCTGTGGAGTGCTGAAAACACCAGAAAACGTGTTTTTCGCATTCAATAGCACGAAAACAGCGATTTCGGTGATTCTGCACACTTGTTACAGCAGAATCATGAAGATTATCACTGAAAATGCATATCTCAGCTGGAAACAACAACGATACCGAAGATATCGCAGTTTCCGCATATTAAACGCACTGTGGAATGCTGAAAACACCAGAAAACGTGTTTTTCGGATTCAATAGCACGAAAACAGCGATTTCGGTGATTCTGCACACTCGTTACAGCAGAATCATGAAGATTATCACTGAAAATGCATATCTCAGCTGGAAACGCAACGATACCGAGGATATCGCAGTTTCTGCATGTCAAACGCTCTGTGGAGTGCTGAAAACACCAGAAAACGTGTTTTTCGCATTCAATAGCTGAAAACAGCGATTTCTGTGATTCTGCACACTTGTCACAGAAGAAACTCGAAGATTACCGTAGAAAATGCATATCTCAGCTGGAAACAACAACGATACCGAAGATATCGCAGTTTCCGCATATCAAACGCACTGTGGATTGCTGAAAACACCAGAAAACGTGTTTTTCGCATTCAATAGCACGAAAACAGCGATTTCGGTGATTCTGCACACTTGTCACAGCAGAATCATGAAGATTATCACTGAAAATGCATATCTCAGCTGGAAACAACAGCGATACGGAAGATATCGCAGTTTCCGCATGTCAAACGCTCTGTGGAGTGCTGAAAACACCAGAAAACGTGTTTTTCGCATTCAAAAGCACGTAAACAGCGATTTCGGTGATTCTGCACACTTGTCACAGAAGAAACTCGAAGATTATCTCTGAAAATGCATATCTCAGCTGGAAACAATAACGGTACCGAAGATATCGCAGTTTCCGCATAGCAAACGCACTGTGGAGTGCTGAAAACACCAGAAAACGTGTTTTTCGCATTCAAAAGCACGAAAACAGCGATTTCGGTGATTCGGCACACTTGTAACAGCAGAATCATGAAGATTATCGTAGAAAATGCATATCTCAGCTGGAAACAACAACGATACCGGAGATATCGCAGTTTCCGCATATCAAACGCACTGTGGAGTGCTGAAAACACCAGAAAACGTCTTTTTCGCATTCAATAGCACAAAAACAGAGATTTCGGTGATTCTGCACACTTGTTACAGCAGAATCATGAAGATTATGACTGAAAATGCATATCTCAGCTGGAAACCCAACGATACCGAAGATATCGCAGTTTCCGCATGTCAAACGCTCTGTGGAGTGCTGAAAACACCAGAAAACGTGTTTTTCGCATTCAATAGCACGAAAACAGCGATTTCGGTGATTCTGCACACTTGTTACAGCAGAATCATGAAGATTATCACTGAAAATGCATATCTCAGCTGGAAACAACAACGATACCGAAGATATCGCAGTTTCCGCATATTAAACGCACTGTGGAATGCTGAAAACACCAGAAAACGTGTTTTTCGCATTCAATAGCACGAAAACAGCGATTTCGGTGATTCTGCACACTAGTAACAGCAGAATCATGAAGATTATCACTGAAAATGCATATCTCAGCTGGAAACAACAACGATACCGAAGATATCGCAGTTTCCGCATATCAAACGCACTGTGGAATGATGATAACACCAGAAAACGTGTTTTTCGCATTCAATAGCACGAAAACAGCGATTTCGGTGATTCAGCACACCTGTCACAGAAGAAACTCGAAGATTATCGTAGAAAATGCATATCTCAGCTGGAAACAACAACGATACCGAAGTTATCGCAGTTTCCGCATATCAAACGCACTGTGGAGTGCTGAAAACACCAGAAAACGTGTTTTTCGCATTCAATAGCACCAAAACAGAGATTTCGGTGATTCTGCACACTTGTTACAGCAGAATCATGAAGATTATCGTAGAAAATGCATATCTCAGCTGGAAACAACAACGATACCGAAGTTATCGCAGTTTCCGCATATCAAACGCACTGTGGAGTGCTGAAAACACCAGAAAACGTGTTTTTCGCATTCAATAGCACGAAAACAGCGATTTCGGTGATTCTGCACACTTGTTACAGCAGAATCATGAAGATTATCACTGAAAATGCATATCTCAGCTGGAAACAACAACGATACCGAAGATATCGCAGTTTCCGCATATCAAACGCACTGTGGAATGCTGAAAACACCAGAAAACGTGTTTTTCGCATTCAATAGCACGAAAACAGCGATTTCGGTGATTCAGCACACCTGTCACAGAAGAAACTCGAAGATTATCGTAGAAAATGCATATCTCAGCTGGAAACAACAACGATACCGAAGTTATCGCAGTTTCCGCATATCAAACGCACTGTGGAGTGCTGAAAACACCAGAAAACGTGTTTTTGGCAATTCAATAGCAGAAAACAGCGATTTCTGTGATTCTGCACACTTGTCACAGAAGAAACTCGAAGATTACCGTAGAAAATGCATATCTCAGCTGGAAACCCAACGATACCGGAGATATCGCAGTGTCCGCATATCAAACGCACTGTGGATTGCTGAAAACACCAGAAAACGTGTTTTTCGCATTCAAAAGCACGTAAACAGCGATTTCGGTGATTCTGCACACTTGTCACAGAAGAAACTCGAAGATTATCTCTGAAAATGAATATCTCAGCTGGAAACAATAACGGTACCGAAGATATCGCAGTTTCCGCATAGCAAACGCACTGTGGAGTGCTGAAAACACCAGAAAACGTGTTTTTCGCATTCAAAAGCACGAAAACAGCGATTTCGGTGATTCGGCACACTTGTAACAGCAGAATCATGAGGATTATCGTAGAAAATGCATATCTCAGCTGGAAACAACAACGATAACGAAGATATCGCAGTTTCCGCATATCAAACGCACTGTGGAGTGCTGAAAACACCAGAAAACGTGTTTTTCGCATTCAATAGCACAAAAACAGAGATTTCGGTGATTCTGCACACTTGTTACAGCAGAATCATGAAGATTATCACTGAAAATGCATATCTCAGCTGGAAACCCAACGATACCGAAGATATCGCAGTTTCCGCATGTCAAACGCTCTGTGGAGTGCTGAAAACACCAGAAAACGTGTTTTTCGCATTCAATAGCACGAAAACAGCGATTTCGGTGATTCTGCACACTTGTTACAGCAGAATCATGAAGATTATCACTGAAAATGCATATCTCAGCTGGAAACAACAACGATACCGAAGATATCGCAGTTTCCGCATATCACACGCACTGTGGAATGCTGAAAACACCAGAAAACGTGTTTTTCGCATTCAATAGCACGAAAACAGCGATTTCTGTGATTCTGCACACTAGTAACAGCAGAATCATGAAGATTATCACTGAAAATGCATATCTCAGCTGGAAACAACAACGATACCGAAGATATCGCAGTTTCCGCATATCAAACGCACTGTGGAATGCTGAAAACACCAGAAAACGTGTTTTTCGCATTCAATAGCACGAAAACAGCGATTTCGGTGATTCAGCACAACTGTCACAGAAGAAACTCGAAGATTATCGTAGAAAATGCATATCTCAGCTGGAAACAACAACGATACCGAAGTTATCGCAGTTTCCGCATATCAAACGCACTGTGGAGTGCTGAAAACACCAGAAAACGTGTTTTTCGCATTCAATAGCACGAAAACAGCGATTTCGGTGATTCTGCACACTTGTTACAGCAGAATCATGAAGATTATCACTGAAAATGCATATCTCAGCTGGAAACCCAACGATACCGAAGATATCGCAGTTTCCGCATGTCAAACGCTCTGTGGCGTGCTGAAAACACCAGAAAACGTGTTTTTCGCATTAAATAGCACGAAAACAGCGATTTCGGTGATTCGGCACACTTGTTACAGCAGAATCATGAAGATTGTCACTGAAAATGCATATCTCAGCTGGAAACCCAACGATACCGAAGATATCGCAGTTTCCGCATGTCAAACGCTCTGTGGCGTGCTGAAAACACCAGAAAACGTGTTTTTCGCATTCAATAGCACGAAAACAGCGATTTCGGTGATTCTGCACCCTAGTAACAGCAGAATCAGGAAGATTATCACTGAAAATGCATATCTCAGCTGGAAACCCAACGATACCGAAGATATCGCAGTTTCCGCATGTCAAACGCTCTGTGGAGTGCTGAAAACACCAGAAAACGTGTTTTTCGCATTCAATAGCACGAAAACAGCGATTTCGGTGATTCTGCACCCTAGTAACAGCAGAATCAGGAAGATTATCACTGAAAATGCATATCTCAGCTGGAAACAACAACGATACCGAAGATATCGCAGTTTCCGCATATCAAACGCACTGCGGAATGCTGAAAACACCAGAAAACGTGTTTTTCGCATTCAATAGCACGAAAACAGCGATTTCGGTGATTCAGCACACCTGTCACAGAAGAAACTCGAAGATTATCGTAGAAAATGCATATCTCATTTGGAAACAACAACGATACCGAAGTTATCGCAGTTTCCGCATATCAAACGCACTGTGGAGTGCTGAAAACACCAGAAAACGTGTTTTTCGGATTCAATAGCACGAAAACAGCGATTTCGGTGATTCTGCACACTCGTTACAGCAGAATCATGAAGATTATCACTGAAAATGCATATCTCAGCTGGAAACGCAACGATTCCGAGGATATCGCAGTTTCTGCATGTCAAACGCTTTATGGAGTGCTGAAAACACCAGAAAACGTGTTTTTCGCATTCAATAGCAGAAAACAGCGATTTCTGTGATTCTGCACACTTGTCACAGAAGAAACTCGAAGATTACCGTAGAAAATGCATATCTCAGCTGGAAACCCAACGATACCGGAGATATCGCAGTTTCCGCATATCAAACGAACTGTGAATTGCTGAAAACACCAGAAAACGTGTTTTTCGCATTCAAAAGCACGTAAACAGCGATTTCGGTGATTCTGCACACTTGTCACAGAAGAAACTCGAAGATTATCTCTGAAAATGCATATCTCAGCTGGAAACAATAACGGTACCGAAGATATCGCAGTTTCCGCATAGCAAACGCACTGTGGAGTGCTGAAAACACCAGAAAACGTGTTTTTCGCATTCAAAAGCACGAAAACAGCGATTTCGGTGATTCGGCACACTTGTAACAGCAGAATCATGAAGATTATCGTAGAAAATGCATATCTCAGCTGGAAACAACAACGATACCGGAGATATCGCAGTTTCCGCATATCAAACGCACTGTGGAGTGCTGAAAACACAAGAAAACGTGTTTTTCGCATTCAATAGCACAAAAACAGAGATTTCGGTGATTCTGCACACTTGTTACAGCAGAATCATGAAGATTATGACTGAAAATGCATATCTCAGCTGGAAACCCAACGATACCGAAGATATCGCAGTTTCCGCATGTCAAACGCTCTGTGGAGTGCTGAAAACACCAGAAAACGTGTTTTTCCCATTCAATAGCACGAAAACAGCGATTTCGGTGATTCTGCACACTTGTTACAGCAGAATCATGAAGATTATCACTGAAAATGCATATCTCAGCTGGAAACAACAACGATACCGAAGATATCGCAGTTTCCGCATATCAAACGCACTGTGGAATGCTGAAAACACCAGAAAACGTGTTTTTCGCATTCAATAGCACGAAAACAGCGATTTCGGTGATTCTGCACACTAGTAACAGCAGAATCATGAAGATTATCACTGAAAATGCATATCTCAGCTGGAAACAACAACGATACCGAAGATATCGCAGTTTCCGCATATCAAACGCACTGTGGAATGATGATAACACCAGAAAACGTGTTTTTCGCATTCAATAGCACGAAAACAGCGATTTCGGTGATTCAGCACACCTGTCACAGAAGAAACTCGAAGATTATCGTAGAAAATGCATATCTCAGCTGGAAACAACAACGATACCGAAGTTATCGCAGTTTCCGCATATCAAACGCACTGTGGAGTGCTGGAAACACCAGAAAACGTTTTTTTCGCATTCAATAGCACGAAAACAGCGATTTCGGTGATTCTGCACACTCGTTACAGCAGAATCATGAAGATTATCACTGAAAATGCATATCTCAGCTGGAAACGCAACGATTCCGAGGATATCGCAGTTTCTGCATGTCAAACGCTCTGTGGAGTGCTGAAAACACCAGAAAACGTGTTTTTCGCATTCAATAGCAGAAAACAGCGATTTCTGTGATTCTGCACACTTGTCACAGAAGAAACTCGAAGATTACCGTAGAAAATGCATATCTCAGCTGGAAACCCAACGATACCGGAGATATCGCAGTTTCCGCATATCAAACGCACTGTGGATTGCTGAAAACACCAGAAAACGTGTTTTTCGCATTCAAAAGCACGTAAACAGCGATTTCGGTGATTCTATACACTTGTCACAGAAGAAACTCGAAGATTATCTCTGAAAATGCATATCTCAGCTGGAAACAATAACGGTACCGAAGATATCGCAGTTTCCGCATAGCAAACGCACTGTGGAGTGCTGAAAACACCAGAAAACGTGTTTTTCGCATTCAAAAGCACGAAAACAGCGATTTCGGTGATTCGGCACACTTGTAACAGAAGAAACTCGAAGATTATCGTAGAAAATGCATATCTCAGCTGGAAACAACAACGATACCGAAGTTATCGCAGTTTCCGCATATCAAACGCACTGTGGATTGCTGAAAACACCAGAAAACGTGTTTTTCGCATTCAAAAGCACGTAAACAGCGATTTCGGTGATTCTATACACTTGTCACAGAAGAAACTCGAAGATTATCTCTGAAAATGCATATCTCAGCTGGAAACAATAACGGTACCGAAGATATCGCAGTTTCCGCATAGCAAACGCACTGTGGAGTGCTGAAAACACCAGAAAACGTGTTTTTCGCATTCAAAAGCACGAAAACAGCGATTTCGGTGATTCGGCACACTTGTAACAGAAGAAACTCGAAGATTATCGTAGAAAATGCATATCTCAGCTGGAAACAACAACGATACCGAAGTTATCGCAGTTTCCGCATATCAAACGCACTGTGGAGTGCTGAAAACACCAGAAAACGTGTTTTTCGCATTCAATAGCACGAATACAGCGATTTCGGTGATTCTGCACACTTGTTACAGCAGAATCATGAAGATTATCACTGAAAATGCATATCTCAGCTGGAAACCCAACGATACCGAAGATATCGCAGTTTCCGCATGTCAAACGCTCTGTGGCGTGCTGAAAACACCAGAAAACGTGTTTTTCGCATTAAATAGCACGAAAACAGCGATTTCGGTGATTCTGCACACTTGTTACAGCAGAATCATGAAGATTGTCACTGAAAATGCATATCTCAGCTGGAAACCCAACGATACCGACGATATCGCAGTTTCCGCATGTCAAACGCTATGTGGCGTGCTGAAAACACCAGAAAACGTGTTTTTCGCATTCAATAGCACGAAAACAGCGATTTCGGTGATTCTGCACCCTAGTAACAGCAGAATCAGGAAGATTATCACTGAAAATGCATATCTCAGCTGGAAACAACAACGATACCGAAGTTATCGCAGTTTCCGCATATCAAACGCACTGTGGAGTGCTGAAAACATCAGAAAACGTGTTTTTCGCATTCAATAGCACGAAAACAGCGATTTCGGTGATTCTGCACACATGTTGCAGCAGAATCATGAAGATCATCACTGAAAATGCATATCTCAGCTGGAAACCCAACGATACCGAAGATATCGCAGTTTCCGAATGTCAAACGCTCTGTGGCGTGCTGAAAACACCAGAAAACGTGTTTTTCGCATTCAATAGCACGAAAACAGCGATTTCTGTGATTCTGTACACTTGTCACAGAAGAAACTCGAAGATTATCGTAGAAAATGCATATCTCAGATGGAAACAACAACGATACCGACGATATCGCAGTTTCCGCATATCAAACGCACTGTGGAGTGCTGAAAACACCAGAAAACGTGTTTTTCGCATTCAATAGCACGAAAACAGCGATTTCTGTGATTCTGCACACTTGTTACAGCAGAATCATGAAGATTATCACTGAAAATGCATATCTCAGCTGGACACCCAACGATACCCAAGATATCGCAGTTTCCGCATGTCAAACGCTCTGTGGCGTGCTGAAAACACCAGAAAACGTGTTTTTCGCATTGAATAGCACGAAAACAGCGATTACTCTGATTCTGCACACTTGTTACAGCAGAATCATGAAGATTATCACAGAAAATGCATATCTCAGCTGGACACCCAACGATACCGAAGATATCGCAGTTTCCGCATGTCAAACACTCTGTGGCGTGCTGAAACCACCAGAAAACGTGTTTTTCGCATTCAATAGCACGAAAACAGCGATTTCTGTGATTCTGCACACTTGTTACAGCAGAATCACGAAGATTCTCACTGAAAATGCATATCTCAGCTGGAAACCCAACGATACCGAAGATATCGCAGTTTCCGCATGTCAAACGCTCTGTGGCGTGCTGAAAACACCAGAAAACGTGTTTTTCGCAGTGAATAGCACGAAAACAGCGATTACTGTGATTCTGCACACTTGTCACAGAAGAAACTCGAAGATTATCGTAGAAAATGCATATCTCAGCAATAAACAACAACGATACCGAAGATACCGCAGTTTCCGCACATCAAACGCACTGTGGAGTGCTGAAAACACCAGAAAACGTGTTTTTCGCATTCAGTAGTACGAAAACAGCGATTTCGGAGATTCTGCACACTTGTAACAGCAGAATCATGAAGATTATCACTGAAAATGCATATCTCAGCTGGAAACAACAACGATACCAAAGATATCGCAGTTTCCGCATATCAAACGCACTGTGGAGTGCTGAAAACACCAGAAATCGTGTTTTTCGCATTCAATAGCACGGAAACAGCGATTTCGGTGATTCTGCACACTTGTAACAGCAGAATCATAAAGATTATCACTGAAAATGCACAACTCACCTGGAAACCCAACGATACCGAAGATATCGCAGTTTCCGCATGTCAAACGCTCTGTGGCGTGCTGAAAACACCAGAAAACGTGTTTTTCGCATTCAATAGCACGAAAACAGCGATTTCGGTGATTCTGCACACTTGTTACAGCAGAATCATGAAGATTATCACTGAAAATGCATATCTCAGCTGGAAACCCAACGATACCGAAGATATCGCAGTTTCCGCATATCAAACGCACTGTGGAGTGCTGAAAACACCAGAAATCGTGTTTTTCGCATTCAATAGCACGGAAACAGCGATTTCGGTGATTCTGCACACTTGTAACAGCAGAATCATGAAGATTATCACTGAAAATGCACATCTCACCTGGAAACCCAACGATACCGAAGATATCGCAGTTTCCGCATGTCAAACGCTCTGTGGCGTGCTGAAAACACCAGAAAACGTGTTTTTCGCATTGAATAGCACGAAAACAGCGATTTCGGTGATTCTGCACACTTGTTACAGCAGAATCATGAAGATTATCACTGAAAATGCATATCTCTGCTGGAAACCCAACGATACCGAAGATATCGCAGTTTCCGCATATCAAACGCTCTGTGGAGTGCTGAAAACACCAGAAAACGTGTTTTCCGCATTCAATAGCACGAAAACAGCTATTTCTGTGATTCTGCACACCTGTCACAGAAGAAATTTGAAGATTATCGTAGAAAATGCATATCTCAGCTGGAAACAACAACGATACCGAAGTTATCGCAGTTTCCGCATAACAAACGCACTGTGGAGTGCTGAAAACACCAGAAAACGTGTTTTTCGCATTCAATTGCACGAAAACAGCGATTTCGGTGATTCTGCACACTTGTTACAGCACAATCATGAAGATTATCACTGAAAATGCATATCTCAGCTGGAAACCCAACGATACCGAAGATATCGCAGTTTCCGCATGTCAAACGCTCTGTGGAGTGCTGAAAACACCAGAAAACGTGTTTTTCGCATTCAATATCACGAAAACAGCGATTTCGGTGATTCTGCACACTACTAACAGCAGAATCATGAAGATTATCACTGAAAATGCATATCTCAGCTGGAAACCACAACGATACCGAAGATATCGCAGTTTCCCCAAGTCAAACGCTCTGTGGCGTGCTGAAAACACCAGAAAACGTGTTTTTCGCATTCAATAGCACGAAAACAGCGATTTCTGTGATTCTGCACACTTGTCACAGAAGAAACTCGAAGATTGTCGTAGAAAATGCATATCTCAGAAGGAAACAACAACGATACCGAAGATATCGCAGTTTCCGCATATCAAACGCACTGTGGAGTGCTGAAAACACCAGAAAACGTGTTTTTCGCATTGAATAGCACGAAAACAGCGATTTCGGTGATTCAGCACACTTGTAACAGCAGAATCATGAAGATTATCACTGAAAATGCATATCTCAGCTGGACACCCAACGATACCGAAGATATCGCAGTTTCCGCATGTCAAACGCTCTGTGGCGTGCTGAAAACACCAGAAAACGTGTTTTTCGCATTGAATAGCACGAAAACACCGATTTCGGTCATTCTGCACACTAGTAACAGCAGAATCATGAAGATTATCACTGAAAATGCATATCTCAGCTGGAAACAACAACGATACCGAAGTTATCGCAGTTTCCGCATATCAAACGCACTGTGGAGTGCTGAAAACATCAGAAAACGTGTTTTTCGCATTCAATAGCACGAAAACAGCGATTTCGGTGATTCTGCAAACATGTTGCAGCAGAATCATGAAGATCATCACTGAAAATGCATATCTCAGCTGGAAACCCAACGATACCGAAGATATCGCAGTTTCCGCATGTCAAACGCTCTGTGGCGTGCTGAAAACACCAGAAAACGTGTTTTTCGCATTGAATAGCACGAAAACAGCGATTACTGTGATTCTGCACACTTGTTACAGCAGAATCACGAAGATTATCACTGAAAATGCATATCTCAGCTGGACACCCAACGATACCGAAGATATCGCAGTTTCCGCATGTCAAACGCTCTGTGGCGTGCTGAAAACACCAGAAAACGTGTTTTTCGCATTGAATAGCACGAAAACAGCGATTACTGTGATTCTGCACACTTGTCACAGAAGAAACTCGAAGATTATCGTAGAAAATGCATATCTCAGCTGGAAACAACAACGATACCGAAGATATCGCAGTTTCCGCACATCAAACGCACTGTGGAGTGCTGAAAACCCCAGAAAACGTGTTTTTCGCATTCAGTAGTACGAAAACAGCGATTTCGGAGATTCTGCACACTTGTAACAGCAGAATCATGAAGATTATCACTGAAAATGCATATCTCAGCTGGAAACAACAACGATACCAAAGATATCGCAGTTTCCGCATATCAAACGCACTGTGGAGTGCTGAAAACACCAGAAATCGTGTTTTTCGCATTCAATAGCACGGAAACAGCGATTTCGGTGATTCTGCACACTTGTAACAGCAGAATCATAAAGATTATCACTGAAAATGCACAACTCACCTGGAAACCCAACGATACCGAAGATATCGCAGTTTCCGCATGTCAAACGCTCTGTGGCGTGCTGAAAACACCAGAAAACTTGTTTTTCGCATTCAATAGCACGAAAACAGCGATTTCGGTGATTCTGCACACTTGTTACAGCAGAATCATGAAGATTATCACTGAAAATGCATATCTCAGCTGGAAACCCAACGATACCGAAGATATCGCAGTTTCCGCATGCCAAACGCTCTGTGGAGTGCTGAAAACACCAGAAAACGTGTTTTACGCATTCAATAGCACGAAAACAGCGATTTCGGTGATTCTGCAAACATGTTGCAGCAGAATCATGAAGATCATCACTGAAAATGCATATCTCAGCTGGAAACCCAACGATACCGAAGATATCGCAGTTTCCGCATGTCAAACGCTCTGTGGCGTGCTGAAAACACCAGAAAACGTGTTTTTCGCATTCAATAGCACGAAAACAGCGATTTCTGTGATTCTGCACACTTGTCACAGAAGAAACTCGAAGATTATCGTAGAAAATGCATATCTCAGCTGGAAACAACAACGATACCAAAGATATCGCAGTTTCCGCATATCAAACGCACTGTGGAGTGCTGAAAACACCAGAAATCGTGTTTTTCGCATTCAGTAGCACGGAAACAGCGATTTCGGTGATTCTGCACACTTGTAACAGCAGAATCATGAAGATTATCACTGAAAATGCACATCTCACCTGGAAACCCAACGATACCGAAGATATCGCAGTTTCCGCATGTCAAACGCTCTGTGGCGTGCTGAAAACACCAGAAAACTTGTTTTTCGCATTGAATAGCACGAAAACAGCGATTTCGGTGATTCTGCACACTAGTAGCAGCAGAATCATGAAGATTATCACTGGAAATGCATACCTCAGCTGGAAACAACAACGATACCGAAGATATCGCAATTTCCGCATATCAAACGCACTGTGGAGTGCTGAAAACACCAGAAAACGTGTTTTCCGCATTCAATAGCAGGAAAACAGCGATGTCGGTGATTCTGCACACTTGTCACAGAAGAAACTCGAAGATTATCGTAGAAAATGCATATCTCAGCTGGAAACAACAACGATACCGATGATATCGCAGTTTCCGCATATCAAACGCACTGTGGAGTGCTGAAAACACCAGAAAACGTGTTTTTCGCATTCAATAGCACGAAAACACCGATTTCGGTGATTCTGCACACTTCTAACAGCAGAATCATGAAGATTATCACTGAAAATGCATATCTCAGCCGGAAACCCAACGATACCGGAGATATCGCAGTTTCCGCATATCAAACGCACTGTGGAGTGCTGAAAACACCAGAAAACGTGTTTTTCGCATTCAAAAGCACGTAAACAGCGATTTCGGTGATTCTGCACACTTGTAACAGCAGAATCATGAAGATTATCTCTGAAAATGCATATCTCAGCTGGAAACCCAACGATACCGAAGATATCGCAGTTTCCGCATGCCAAACGCTCTGTGGAGTGCTGAAAACACCAGAAAACGTGTTTTTCGCATTCAATAGCACGAAAACAGCGATTTCGGTGATTCTGCAAACATGTTGCAGCAGAATCATGAAGATCATCACTGAAAATGCATATCTCAGCTGGAAACCCAACGATACCGAAGATATCGCAGTTTCCGCATGTCAAACGCTCTGTGGCGTGCTGAAAACACCAGAAAACGTGTTTTTCGCATTCAATAGCACGAAAACAGCGATTTCTGTGATTCTGCACACTTGTCACAGAAGAAACTCGAAGATTATCGTAGAAAATGCATATCTCAGATGGAAACAACAACGATACCGACGATATCGCAGTTTCCGCATGTCAAACGCTCTGTGGCGTGCTGAAAACACCAGAAAACGTGTTTTTCGCATCGAATAGCACGAGAACAGCGATTACTGTGATTCTGCACACTTGTTACAGCAGAATCATGAAGATTATCACTGAAAATGCATATCTCAGCTGGACACCCAACGATGCCGAAGATATCGCAGTTTCCGCATGTCAAACACTCTGTGGCGTGCTGAAACCACCAGAAAACGTGTTTTTCGCATTCAATAGCACGAAAACAGCGATTTCTGTGATTCTGCACACTTGTTACAGCAGAATCACGAAGATTATCACTGAAAATGCATATCTCAGCTGGACACCCAACGATACCGAAGATATCGCAGTTTCCGCATGTCAAACGCTCTGTGGCGTGCTGAAAACACCAGAAAACGTGTTTTTCGCATTGAATAGCACGAAAACAGCGATTACCGTGATTCTGCACACTTGTCACAGAAGAAACTCGAAGATTATCGTAGAAAATGCATATCTCAGCTGGAAACAACAACGATACCGAAGATATCGCAGTTTCCGCACATCAAACGCACTGTGGAGTGCTGAAAACACCAGAAAACGTGTTTTTCGCATTCAGCAGTACGAAAACAGCGATTTCGGAGATTCTGCACACTTGTAACAGCAGAATCATGAAGATTATCACTGAAAATGCATATCTCAGCTGGAAACAACAACGATACCAAAGATATCGCAGTTTGCGCATATCAAACGCACTGTGGAGTGCTGAAAACACCAGAAATCGTGTTTTTCGCATTCAGTAGCACGGAAACAGCGATTTCGGTGATTCTGCACACTTGTAACAGCAGAATCATAAAGATTATCACTGAAAATGCACAACTCACCTGGAAACCCAACGATACCGAAGATATCGCAGTTTCCGCATGTCAAACGCTCTGTGGCGTGCTGAAAACACCAGAAAACTTGTTTTTCGCATTCAATAGCACGAAAACAGCGATTTCGGTGATTCTGCACACTTGTTACAGCAGAATCATGAAGATTATCACTGAAAATGCATATCTCAGCTGGAAACCCAACGATACCGAAGATATCGCAGTTTCCGCATGCCAAACGCTCTGTGGAGTGCTGAAAACACCAGAAAACGTGTTTTTCGCATTCAATAGCACGAAAACAGCGATTTCTGTGATTCTGCACACTTGTCACAGAAGAAACTCGAAGATTATCGTAGAAAATGCATATCTCAGCTGGAAACAACAACGATACCAAAGATATCGCAGTTTCCGCATATCAAACGCTCTGTGGCGTGCTGAAAACACCAGAAAACGTGTTTTTCGCATTGAATAGCACGAAAACAGCGATTTCGGTGATTCTGCACACTAGTAGCAGCAGAATCATGAAGATTATCACTGGAAATGCATACCTCAGCTGGAAACAACAACGATACCGAAGATATCGCAATTTCCGCATATCAAACGCACTGTGGAGTGCTGAAAACACCAGAAAACGTGTTTTCCGCATTCAATAGCAGGAAAACAGCGATGTCGGTGATTCTGCACACTTGTCACAGAAGAAACTCGAAGATTATCGTAGAAAATGCATATCTCAGCTGGAAACAACAACGATACCGATGATATCGCAGTTTCCGCATATCAAACGCACTGTGGAGTGCCGAAAACACCAGAAAACGTGTTTTTCGCATTCAATAGCACGAAAACACCGATTTCGGTGATTCTGAACACTTCTAACAGCAGAATCATGAAGATTATCACTGAAAATGCATATCTCAGCCGGAAACCCAACGATACCGGAGATATCGCAGTTTCCGCATATCAAACGCACTGTGGAGTGCTGAAAACACCAGAAAACGTGTTTTTCGCATTCAAAAGCACGTAAACAGCGATTTCGGTGATTCTGCACACTTGTAACAGCAGAATCATGAAGATTATCTCTGAAAATGCATATCTCAGCTGGAAACCCAACGATACCGAAGATATCGCAGTTTCCGCATGTCAAACGCTCTGTGGAGTGCTGAAAACACCAGTAAACGTGT
The DNA here is from genome assembly GCA_951804975.1 of Anthophora plumipes. NCBI lineage: Eukaryota > Metazoa > Arthropoda > Insecta > Hymenoptera > Apidae > Anthophora > Anthophora plumipes. The sequence continues at coordinate 112,653 of OX638127.1, forward strand.
TTTTCGCATTCACTAGCACGACATCAGCGATTTCTGTGATTCTGCACACTTGTTACTGCAGAATCATGAAGATTGTCACTGAAAATGCATATCTCAGCTGGAAACCCAACGATACCGACGATATCGCAGTTTCCGCATGTCAAACGCTATGTGGCGTGCTGAAAACACCAGAAAACGTGTTTTTCGCATTCAATAGCACGAAAACAGCGATTTCGGTGATTCTGCACCCTAGTAACAGCAGAATCAGGAAGATTATCACTGAAAATGCATATCTCAGCTGGAAACAACAACGATACCGAAGTTATCGCAGTTTCCGCATATCAAACGCACTGTGGAGTGCTGAAAACATCAGAAAACGTGTTTTTCGCATTCAATAGCACGAAAACAGCGATTTCGGTGATTCTGCACACATGTTGCAGCAGAATCATGAAGATCATCACTGAAAATGCATATCTCAGCTGGAAACCCAACGATACCGAAGATATCGCAGTTTCCGAATGTCAAACGCTCTGTGGCGTGCTGAAAACACCAGAAAACGTGTTTTTCGCATTCAATAGCACGAAAACAGCGATTTCTGTGATTCTGTACACTTGTCACAGAAGAAACTCGAAGATTATCGTAGAAAATGCATATCTCAGATGGAAACAACAACGATACCGACGATATCGCAGTTTCCGCATATCAAACGCACTGTGGAGTGCTGAAAACACCAGAAAACGTGTTTTTCGCATTCAATAGCACGAAAACAGCGATTTCTGTGATTCTGCACACTTGTTACAGCAGAATCATGAAGATTATCACTGAAAATGCATATCTCAGCTGGACACCCAACGATACCCAAGATATCGCAGTTTCCGCATGTCAAACGCTCTGTGGCGTGCTGAAAACACCAGAAAACGTGTTTTTCGCATTGAATAGCACGAAAACAGCGATTACTCTGATTCTGCACACTTGTTACAGCAGAATCATGAAGATTATCACAGAAAATGCATATCTCAGCTGGACACCCAACGATACCGAAGATATCGCAGTTTCCGCATGTCAAACACTCTGTGGCGTGCTGAAACCACCAGAAAACGTGTTTTTCGCATTCAATAGCACGAAAACAGCGATTTCTGTGATTCTGCACACTTGTTACAGCAGAATCACGAAGATTCTCACTGAAAATGCATATCTCAGCTGGAAACCCAACGATACCGAAGATATCGCAGTTTCCGCATGTCAAACGCTCTGTGGCGTGCTGAAAACACCAGAAAACGTGTTTTTCGCAGTGAATAGCACGAAAACAGCGATTACTGTGATTCTGCACACTTGTCACAGAAGAAACTCGAAGATTATCGTAGAAAATGCATATCTCAGCAATAAACAACAACGATACCGAAGATACCGCAGTTTCCGCACATCAAACGCACTGTGGAGTGCTGAAAACACCAGAAAACGTGTTTTTCGCATTCAGTAGTACGAAAACAGCGATTTCGGAGATTCTGCACACTTGTAACAGCAGAATCATGAAGATTATCACTGAAAATGCATATCTCAGCTGGAAACAACAACGATACCAAAGATATCGCAGTTTCCGCATATCAAACGCACTGTGGAGTGCTGAAAACACCAGAAATCGTGTTTTTCGCATTCAATAGCACGGAAACAGCGATTTCGGTGATTCTGCACACTTGTAACAGCAGAATCATAAAGATTATCACTGAAAATGCACAACTCACCTGGAAACCCAACGATACCGAAGATATCGCAGTTTCCGCATGTCAAACGCTCTGTGGCGTGCTGAAAACACCAGAAAACGTGTTTTTCGCATTCAATAGCACGAAAACAGCGATTTCGGTGATTCTGCACACTTGTTACAGCAGAATCATGAAGATTATCACTGAAAATGCATATCTCAGCTGGAAACCCAACGATACCGAAGATATCGCAGTTTCCGCATATCAAACGCACTGTGGAGTGCTGAAAACACCAGAAATCGTGTTTTTCGCATTCAATAGCACGGAAACAGCGATTTCGGTGATTCTGCACACTTGTAACAGCAGAATCATGAAGATTATCACTGAAAATGCACATCTCACCTGGAAACCCAACGATACCGAAGATATCGCAGTTTCCGCATGTCAAACGCTCTGTGGCGTGCTGAAAACACCAGAAAACGTGTTTTTCGCATTGAATAGCACGAAAACAGCGATTTCGGTGATTCTGCACACTTGTTACAGCAGAATCATGAAGATTATCACTGAAAATGCATATCTCTGCTGGAAACCCAACGATACCGAAGATATCGCAGTTTCCGCATATCAAACGCTCTGTGGAGTGCTGAAAACACCAGAAAACGTGTTTTCCGCATTCAATAGCACGAAAACAGCTATTTCTGTGATTCTGCACACCTGTCACAGAAGAAATTTGAAGATTATCGTAGAAAATGCATATCTCAGCTGGAAACAACAACGATACCGAAGTTATCGCAGTTTCCGCATAACAAACGCACTGTGGAGTGCTGAAAACACCAGAAAACGTGTTTTTCGCATTCAATTGCACGAAAACAGCGATTTCGGTGATTCTGCACACTTGTTACAGCACAATCATGAAGATTATCACTGAAAATGCATATCTCAGCTGGAAACCCAACGATACCGAAGATATCGCAGTTTCCGCATGTCAAACGCTCTGTGGAGTGCTGAAAACACCAGAAAACGTGTTTTTCGCATTCAATATCACGAAAACAGCGATTTCGGTGATTCTGCACACTACTAACAGCAGAATCATGAAGATTATCACTGAAAATGCATATCTCAGCTGGAAACCACAACGATACCGAAGATATCGCAGTTTCCCCAAGTCAAACGCTCTGTGGCGTGCTGAAAACACCAGAAAACGTGTTTTTCGCATTCAATAGCACGAAAACAGCGATTTCTGTGATTCTGCACACTTGTCACAGAAGAAACTCGAAGATTGTCGTAGAAAATGCATATCTCAGAAGGAAACAACAACGATACCGAAGATATCGCAGTTTCCGCATATCAAACGCACTGTGGAGTGCTGAAAACACCAGAAAACGTGTTTTTCGCATTGAATAGCACGAAAACAGCGATTTCGGTGATTCAGCACACTTGTAACAGCAGAATCATGAAGATTATCACTGAAAATGCATATCTCAGCTGGACACCCAACGATACCGAAGATATCGCAGTTTCCGCATGTCAAACGCTCTGTGGCGTGCTGAAAACACCAGAAAACGTGTTTTTCGCATTGAATAGCACGAAAACACCGATTTCGGTCATTCTGCACACTAGTAACAGCAGAATCATGAAGATTATCACTGAAAATGCATATCTCAGCTGGAAACAACAACGATACCGAAGTTATCGCAGTTTCCGCATATCAAACGCACTGTGGAGTGCTGAAAACATCAGAAAACGTGTTTTTCGCATTCAATAGCACGAAAACAGCGATTTCGGTGATTCTGCAAACATGTTGCAGCAGAATCATGAAGATCATCACTGAAAATGCATATCTCAGCTGGAAACCCAACGATACCGAAGATATCGCAGTTTCCGCATGTCAAACGCTCTGTGGCGTGCTGAAAACACCAGAAAACGTGTTTTTCGCATTGAATAGCACGAAAACAGCGATTACTGTGATTCTGCACACTTGTTACAGCAGAATCACGAAGATTATCACTGAAAATGCATATCTCAGCTGGACACCCAACGATACCGAAGATATCGCAGTTTCCGCATGTCAAACGCTCTGTGGCGTGCTGAAAACACCAGAAAACGTGTTTTTCGCATTGAATAGCACGAAAACAGCGATTACTGTGATTCTGCACACTTGTCACAGAAGAAACTCGAAGATTATCGTAGAAAATGCATATCTCAGCTGGAAACAACAACGATACCGAAGATATCGCAGTTTCCGCACATCAAACGCACTGTGGAGTGCTGAAAACCCCAGAAAACGTGTTTTTCGCATTCAGTAGTACGAAAACAGCGATTTCGGAGATTCTGCACACTTGTAACAGCAGAATCATGAAGATTATCACTGAAAATGCATATCTCAGCTGGAAACAACAACGATACCAAAGATATCGCAGTTTCCGCATATCAAACGCACTGTGGAGTGCTGAAAACACCAGAAATCGTGTTTTTCGCATTCAATAGCACGGAAACAGCGATTTCGGTGATTCTGCACACTTGTAACAGCAGAATCATAAAGATTATCACTGAAAATGCACAACTCACCTGGAAACCCAACGATACCGAAGATATCGCAGTTTCCGCATGTCAAACGCTCTGTGGCGTGCTGAAAACACCAGAAAACTTGTTTTTCGCATTCAATAGCACGAAAACAGCGATTTCGGTGATTCTGCACACTTGTTACAGCAGAATCATGAAGATTATCACTGAAAATGCATATCTCAGCTGGAAACCCAACGATACCGAAGATATCGCAGTTTCCGCATGCCAAACGCTCTGTGGAGTGCTGAAAACACCAGAAAACGTGTTTTACGCATTCAATAGCACGAAAACAGCGATTTCGGTGATTCTGCAAACATGTTGCAGCAGAATCATGAAGATCATCACTGAAAATGCATATCTCAGCTGGAAACCCAACGATACCGAAGATATCGCAGTTTCCGCATGTCAAACGCTCTGTGGCGTGCTGAAAACACCAGAAAACGTGTTTTTCGCATTCAATAGCACGAAAACAGCGATTTCTGTGATTCTGCACACTTGTCACAGAAGAAACTCGAAGATGATCGTAGAAAATGCATATCTCAGCTGGAAACAACAACGATACCAAAGATATCGCAGTTTCCGCATATCAAACGCACTGTGGAGTGCTGAAAACACCAGAAATCGTGTTTTTCGCATTCAGTAGCACGGAAACAGCGATTTCGGTGATTCTGCACACTTGTAACAGCAGAATCATGAAGATTATCACTGAAAATGCACATCTCACCTGGAAACCCAACGATACCGAAGATATCGCAGTTTCCGCATGTCAAACGCTCTGTGGCGTGCTGAAAACACCAGAAAACTTGTTTTTCGCATTGAATAGCACGAAAACAGCGATTTCGGTGATTCTGCACACTAGTAGCAGCAGAATCATGAAGATTATCACTGGAAATGCATACCTCAGCTGGAAACCCAACGATACCGAAGATATCGCAGTTTCCGCATGCCAAACGCTCTGTGGAGTGCTGAAAACACCAGAAAACGTGTTTTACGCATTCAATAGCACGAAAACAGCGATTTCGGTGATTCTGCAAACATGTTGCAGCAGAATCATGAAGATCATCACTGAAAATGCATATCTCAGCTGGAAACCCAACGATACCGAAGATATCGCAGTTTCCGCATGTCAAACGCTCTGTGGCGTGCTGAAAACACCAGAAAACGTGTTTTTCGCATTCAATAGCACGAAAACAGCGATTTCTGTGATTCTGCACACTTGTCACAGAAGAAACTCGAAGATGATCGTAGAAAATGCATATCTCAGCTGGAAACAACAACGATACCAAAGATATCGCAGTTTCCGCATATCAAACGCACTGTGGAGTGCTGAAAACACCAGAAATCGTGTTTTTCGCATTCAGTAGCACGGAAACAGCGATTTCGGTGATTCTGCACACTTGTAACAGCAGAATCATGAAGATTATCACTGAAAATGCACATCTCACCTGGAAACCCAACGATACCGAAGATATCGCAGTTTCCGCATGTCAAACGCTCTGTGGCGTGCTGAAAACACCAGAAAACTTGTTTTTCGCATTGAATAGCACGAAAACAGCGATTTCGGTGATTCTGCACACTAGTAGCAGCAGAATCATGAAGATTATCACTGGAAATGCATACCTCAGCTGGAAACAACAACGATACCGAAGATATCGCAATTTCCGCATATCAAACGCACTGTGGAGTGCTGAAAACACCAGAAAACGTGTTTTCCGCATTCAATAGCAGGAAAACAGCGATGTCGGTGATTCTGCACACTTGTCACAGAAGAAACTCGAAGATTATCGTAGAAAATGCATATCTCAGCTGGAAACAACAACGATACCGATGATATCGCAGTTTCCGCATATCAAACGCACTGTGGAGTGCTGAAAACACCAGAAAACGTGTTTTTCGCATTCAATAGCACGAAAACACCGATTTCGGTGATTCTGCACACTTCTAACAGCAGAATCATGAAGATTATCACTGAAAATGCATATCTCAGCCGGAAACCCAACGATACCGGAGATATCGCAGTTTCCGCATATCAAACGCACTGTGGAGTGCTGAAAACACCAGAAAACGTGTTTTTCGCATTCAAAAGCACGTAAACAGCGATTTCGGTGATTCTGCACACTTGTAACAGCAGAATCATGAAGATTATCTCTGAAAATGCATATCTCAGCTGGAAACCCAACGATACCGAAGATATCGCAGTTTCCGCATGCCAAACGCTCTGTGGAGTGCTGAAAACACCAGAAAACGTGTTTTTCGCATTCAATAGCACGAAAACAGCGATTTCGGTGATTCTGCAAACATGTTGCAGCAGAATCATGAAGATCATCACTGAAAATGCATATCTCAGCTGGAAACCCAACGATACCGAAGATATCGCAGTTTCCGCATGTCAAACGCTCTGTGGCGTGCTGAAAACACCAGAAAACGTGTTTTTCGCATTCAATAGCACGAAAACAGCGATTTCTGTGATTCTGCACACTTGTCACAGAAGAAACTCGAAGATTATCGTAGAAAATGCATATCTCAGATGGAAACAACAACGATACCGACGATATCGCAGTTTCCGCATGTCAAACGCTCTGTGGCGTGCTGAAAACACCAGAAAACGTGTTTTTCGCATCGAATAGCACGAGAACAGCGATTACTGTGATTCTGCACACTTGTTACAGCAGAATCATGAAGATTATCACTGAAAATGCATATCTCAGCTGGACACCCAACGATGCCGAAGATATCGCAGTTTCCGCATGTCAAACACTCTGTGGCGTGCTGAAACCACCAGAAAACGTGTTTTTCGCATTCAATAGCACGAAAACAGCGATTTCTGTGATTCTGCACACTTGTTACAGCAGAATCACGAAGATTATCACTGAAAATGCATATCTCAGCTGGACACCCAACGATACCGAAGATATCGCAGTTTCCGCATGTCAAACGCTCTGTGGCGTGCTGAAAACACCAGAAAACGTGTTTTTCGCATTGAATAGCACGAAAACAGCGATTACCGTGATTCTGCACACTTGTCACAGAAGAAACTCGAAGATTATCGTAGAAAATGCATATCTCAGCTGGAAACAACAACGATACCGAAGATATCGCAGTTTCCGCACATCAAACGCACTGTGGAGTGCTGAAAACACCAGAAAACGTGTTTTTCGCATTCAGCAGTACGAAAACAGCGATTTCGGAGATTCTGCACACTTGTAACAGCAGAATCATGAAGATTATCACTGAAAATGCATATCTCAGCTGGAAACAACAACGATACCAAAGATATCGCAGTTTGCGCATATCAAACGCACTGTGGAGTGCTGAAAACACCAGAAATCGTGTTTTTCGCATTCAGTAGCACGGAAACAGCGATTTCGGTGATTCTGCACACTTGTAACAGCAGAATCATAAAGATTATCACTGAAAATGCACAACTCACCTGGAAACCCAACGATACCGAAGATATCGCAGTTTCCGCATGTCAAACGCTCTGTGGCGTGCTGAAAACACCAGAAAACTTGTTTTTCGCATTCAATAGCACGAAAACAGCGATTTCGGTGATTCTGCACACTTGTTACAGCAGAATCATGAAGATTATCACTGAAAATGCATATCTCAGCTGGAAACCCAACGATACCGAAGATATCGCAGTTTCCGCATGCCAAACGCTCTGTGGAGTGCTGAAAACACCAGAAAACGTGTTTTTCGCATTCAATAGCACGAAAACAGCGATTTCTGTGATTCTGCACACTTGTCACAGAAGAAACTCGAAGATTATCGTAGAAAATGCATATCTCAGCTGGAAACAACAACGATACCAAAGATATCGCAGTTTCCGCATATCAAACGCTCTGTGGCGTGCTGAAAACACCAGAAAACGTGTTTTTCGCATTGAATAGCACGAAAACAGCGATTTCGGTGATTCTGCACACTAGTAGCAGCAGAATCATGAAGATTATCACTGGAAATGCATACCTCAGCTGGAAACAACAACGATACCGAAGATATCGCAATTTCCGCATATCAAACGCACTGTGGAGTGCTGAAAACACCAGAAAACGTGTTTTCCGCATTCAATAGCAGGAAAACAGCGATGTCGGTGATTCTGCACACTTGTCACAGAAGAAACTCGAAGATTATCGTAGAAAATGCATATCTCAGCTGGAAACAACAACGATACCGATGATATCGCAGTTTCCGCATATCAAACGCACTGTGGAGTGCCGAAAACACCAGAAAACGTGTTTTTCGCATTCAATAGCACGAAAACACCGATTTCGGTGATTCTGAACACTTCTAACAGCAGAATCATGAAGATTATCACTGAAAATGCATATCTCAGCCGGAAACCCAACGATACCGGAGATATCGCAGTTTCCGCATATCAAACGCACTGTGGAGTGCTGAAAACACCAGAAAACGTGTTTTTCGCATTCAAAAGCACGTAAACAGCGATTTCGGTGATTCTGCACACTTGTAACAGCAGAATCATGAAGATTATCTCTGAAAATGCATATCTCAGCTGGAAACCCAACGATACCGAAGATATCGCAGTTTCCGCATGTCAAACGCTCTGTGGAGTGCTGAAAACACCAGTAAACGTGTTTTTCGCATTCACTAGCACGACATCAGCGATTTCTGTGATTCTGCACACTTGTTACTGCAGAATCATGAAGATTATCACTGAAAATGAATATCTCAGCTGGAAACCCAACGATACCGAAGATATCGCAGTTTCCGCATGTCAAACGCTCTGTGGAGTGCTGAAAACACCAGAAAACGTGTTTTTCGCATTCAATAGCACGAAAACACCGATTTCGGTGATTCTGCACACTTCTAACAGCAGAATCATGAAGATTATCACTGAAAATGCATATCTCAGCCGGAAACCCAACGATACCGGAGATATCGCAGTTTCCGCATATCAAACGCACTGTGGAGTGCTGAAAACACCAGAAAACGTGTTTTTCGCATTCAAAAGCACGTAAACAGCGATTTCGGTGATTCTGCACACTTGTAACAGCAGAATCATGAAGATTATCTCTGAAAATGCATATCTCAGCTGGAAACAACAACGATACCGAAGATATCGCAGTTTCCGCATATCAAACGCACTGTGGAGTGCTGAAAACACCAGAAAACGTGTTTTTCGCATTCAATAGCACGAAAACAGCGATTTCGGTGATTCTGCACACTTGTTACAGCAGAATCATGAAGATTATCACTGAAAATGCATATCTCAGCTGGACACCCAACGATACCGAAGATATCGCAGTTTCCGCATGTCAAACGCTCTGTGGCGTGCTGAAAACACCAGAAAACGTGTTTTTCGCATTGAATAGCACGAAAACAGCGATTCCGGTCATTCTGCACACTAGTAACAGCAGAATCATGAAGATTATCACTGAAAATGCATATCTCAGCTGGAAACAACAACGATACCGAAGGTATCGCAGTTTCCGCATGTCAAACGCTCTGTGGAGTGCTGAAAACACCAGAAAACGTGTTTTTCGCATTCACTAGCACGAAAACAGCGATTTCTGTGATTCTGCACACTTGTCACAGAAGAAACTCGAAGATTATCGTAGAAAATGCATATCTCAGATGGAAACAACAACGATACCGACGATATCGCAGTTTCCGCATATCAAACGCACTGTGGAGTGCTGAAAACACCAGAAAACGTGTTTTTCGCATTCAATAGCACGAAAACAGCGATTTCTGTGATTCTGCACACTTCTTACAGCATAATCATGAAGATTATCACTGAAAATGCATATCTCAGCTGGACACCCAACGATACCGAAGATATCGCAGTTTCCGCATGTCAAACACTCTGTGGCGTGCTGAAACCACCAGAAAACGTGTTTTTCGCATTCAATAGCACGAAAACAGCGATTTCTGTGATTCTGCACACTTGTTACAGCAGAATCATGAAGATTATCACTGAAAATGCATATCTCAGCTGGACACCCAACGATACCGAAGATATCGCAGTTTCCGCATGTCAAACGCTCTGTGGCGTGCTGAAAACACCAGAAAACGTGTTTTTCGCATTGTATAGCACGAAAACAGCGATTACTGTGATTCTGCACACTTGTCACAGAAGAAACTCGAAGATTATCGTAGAAAATGCATATCTCAGCTGGAAACAACAACGATACCGAAGATATCGCAGTTTCCGCACATCAAACGCACTGTGGAGTGCTGAAAACACCAGAAAACGTGTTTTTCGCATTCAGTAGTACGAAAACAGCGATTTCGGAGATTCTGCACACTTGTAACAGCAGAATCATGAAGATTATCACTGAAAATGCATATCTCAGCTGGAAACAACAACGATACCAAAGATATCGCAGTTTCCGCACATCAAACGCACTGTGGAGTGCTGAAAACACCTGAAAACGTGTTTTTCGCATTCAGTAGTACGAAAACAGCGATTTCGGAGATTCTGCACACTTGTAACAGCAGAATCATGAAGATTATCACTGAAAATGCATATCTCAGCTGGAAACAACAACGATACCAAAGATATCGCAGTTTCCGCATATCAAACGCACTGTGGAGTGCTGAAAACACCAGAAAACGTGTTTTTCGCATTGAATAGCACGAAAACAGCGATTACTGTGATTCTGCACACTTGTCACAGAAGAAACTCGAAGATTATCGTAGAAAATGCATATCTCAGCTGGAAACAACAACGATACCGAAGATATCGCAGTTTCCGCACATCAAACGCACTGTGGAGTGCTGAAAACACCTGAAAACGTGTTTTTCGCATTCAGTAGTACGAAAACAGCGATTTCGGAGATTCTGCACACTTGTAACAGCAGAATCATGAAGATTATCACTGAAAATGCATATCTCAGCTGGAAACAACAACGATACCAAAGATATCGCAGTTTCCGCATATCAAACGCACTGTGGAGTGCTGAAAACACCAGAAATCGTGTTTTTCGCATTCAATAGCACGGAAACAGCGATTTCGGTGATTCTGCACACTTGTAACAGCAGAATCATGAAGATTATCACAGAAAATGCATATCTCAGCTGGAAACCCAACGATACCGAAGATATCGCAGTTGCCGCATGCCAATCGCTCTGTGGAGTGCTGAAAACACCAGAAAACGTGTTTTTCGCATTCAATAGCACGAAAACAGCGATTTCTGTGATTCTGCACACTTGTCACAGAAGAAACTCGAAGATTATCGTAGAAAATGCATATCTCAGCTGGAAACAACAACGATACCAAAGATATCGCAGTTTCCGCATATCAAACGCACTGTGGAGTGCTGAAAACACCAGAAATCGTGTTTTTCGCATTCAATAGCACGAAAACAGCGATTTCGGTGATTCTGCACACTTGTTACAGTAGAATCATGAAGATTATCACTGAAAATGCATATCTCAGCTGGACACCCAACGATACCGAAGATATCGCAGTTTCCGCATGTCAAACGCTCTGTGGCGTGCTGAAAACACCAGAAAACGTGTTTTTCGCATTGAATAGCACGAAAACAGCGATTTCGGTCATTCTGCACACTAGTAACAGCAGAATCATGAAGATTATCACAGAAAATGCATATCTCAGCTGGAAACCCAACGATACCGAAGATATCGCAGTTGCCGCATGCCAATCGCTCTGTGGAGTGCTGAAAACACCAGAAAACGTGTTTTTCGCATTCAATAGCACGAAAACAGCGATTTCTGTGATTCTGCACACTTGTCACAGAAGAAACTCGAAGATTATCGTAGAAAATGCATATCTCAGCTGGAAACAACAACGATACCAAAGATATCGCAGTTTCCGCATATCAAACGCTCTGTGGCGTGCTGAAAACACCAGAAAACGTGTTTTTCGCATTGAATAGCACGAAAACAGCGATTTCGGTGATTCTGCACACTTGTAACAGCAGAATCATGAAGATTATCACAGAAAATGCATATCTCAGCTGGAAACCCAACGATACCGAAGATATCGCAGTTGCCGCATGCCAATCGCTCTGTGGAGTGCTGAAAACACCAGAAAACGTGTTTTTCGCATTCAATAGCACGAAAACAGCGATTTCTGTGATTCTGCACACTTGTCACAGAAGAAACTCGAAGATTATCGTAGAAAATGCATATCTCAGCTGGAAACAAAAACGATACCAAAGATATAGCAGTTTCCGCATATCAAACGCACTGTGGAGTGCTGAAAACACCAGAAATCGTGTTTTTCGCATTCAATAGCACGAAAACAGCGATTTCGGTGATTCTGCACACTTGTTACAGTAGAATCATGAAGATTATCACTGAAAATGCATATCTCAGCTGGACACCCAACGATACCGAAGATATCGCAGTTTCCGCATGTCAAACGCTCTGTGGCGTGCTGAAAACACCAGAAAACGTGTTTTTCGCATTGAATAGCACGAAAACAGCGATTTCGGTCATTCTGCACACTAGTAACAGCAGAATCATGAAGATTATCACTGAAAATGCATATCTCAGCTGGAAACAACAACGATACCCAAGGTATCGCAGTTTCCGCATGTCAAACGCTCTGTGGAGTGCTGAAAACACCAGAAAACGTGTTTTTTTCATTCACTAGCACGAAAACAGCGATTTCTGTGATTCTGCACACTTGTCACAGAAGAAACTCGAAGATTATCGTAGAAAATGCATATCTCAGCTGGAAACAACAACGATACCGAAGATATCGCAGTTTCCGCACATCAAACGCACTGTGGAGTGCTGAAAACACCTGAAAACGTGTTTTTCGCATTCAGTAGTACGAAAACAGCGATTTCGGAGATTCTGCACACTTGTAACAGCAGAATCATGAAGATTATCACTGAAAATGCATATCTCAGCTGGAAACAACAACGATACCAAAGATATCGCAGTTTCCGCATATCAAACGCACTGTGGAGTGCTGAAAACACCAGAAATCGTGTTTTTCGCATTCAATAGCACGGAAACAGCGATTTCGGTGATTCTGCACACTTGTAACAGCAGAATCATGAAGATTATCACAGAAAATGCATATCTCAGCTGGAAACCCAACGATACCGAAGATATCGCAGTTTCCGTATATCAAACGCACTGTGGAGAGCTGAAAACACCAGAAAACGTGTTTTTCGCATTCAATAGCACGAAAACAGCGATTTCTGTGATTCTGCACACTTGTAACAGCAGAATCATGAAGATTATCTCTGAAAATGCATATCTCAGCTGGAAACCCAACGATACCGAAGATATCGCAGTTTCCGCATGTCAAACGCTCTGTGGAGTGCTGAAAACACCAGTAAACGTGTTTTTCGCATTCACTAGCACGACAACAGCGATTTCTGTGATTCTGCACACTTGTTACTGCAGAATCATGAAGATTATCACTGAAAATGAATATCTCACCTGGAAGCCCAACGATACCGAAGATATCGCAGTTTCCGCATGTCAAACGCTCTGTGGCGTGCTGAAAACACCAGAAAACGTGTTTTTCGCATTTAATAGCACGAAAACAGCGATTTCGGTGATTCTGCACACTAGTAGCAGCAGAATCATGAAGATTATCACTGGAAATGCATACCTCAGCTGGAAAGAAACAACGATACCGAAGATATCGCAATTTCCGCATATCAAACGCACTGTGGAGTGCTGAAAACACCAGAAAACGTGTTTTTCGCATTCAATAGCAGGAAAACAGCGATTTCGGTGATTCTGCACACTTGTCACAGAAGAAACTCGAAGATTATCGTAGAAAATGTATATCTCAGATGGAAACAACAACGATACCGAAGATATCGCAGTTTCCGCATATCAAACGCACTGTGGAGTGCTGAAAACACCAGAAAACGTGTTTTTCGCATTCAGTAGTACGAAAACAGCGATTTCTGAGATTGTGCACACTTGTAACAGCAGAATCATGAAGATTATCACTGAAAATGCATATCTCAGCTGGACACCCAACGATACCGAAGATATCGCAGTTTCCGCATGTCAAACGCTCTGTGGCGTGCTGAAAACACCAGAAAACGTGTTTTTCGCATTCACTAGCACGACAACAGCGATTTCTGTGATTCTGCACACTTGTTACTGCAGAATCATGAAGATTATCACTGAAAATGCATATCTCAGCTGGACACCCAACGATACCGAAGATATCGCAGTTTCCGCATGTCAAACGCTCTGTGGCGTGCTGAAAACACCAGAAAACGTGTTTTTCGCATTCACTAGCACGACAACAGCGATTTCTGTGATTCTGCACACTTGTTACTGCAGAATCATGAAGATTATCACTGAAAATGCATATCTCAGCTGGACACCCAACGATACCGAAGATATCGCAGTTTCCGCATGTCAAACGCTCTGTGGCGTGCTGAAAACACCAGAAAACGTGTTTTTCGCATTGAATAGCACGAAAACAGCGATTACTGTGATTCTGCACACTTGTAACAGCAGAATCATGAAGATTATCACTGAAAATGCATATCTCAGCTGGAAACCCAACGATACCGAAGATATCGCAGTTTCCGCATATCAAACGCACTGTGGAGTGCTGAAAACACCAGAAAACGTGTTTTTCGCATTGAATAGCACGAAAACAGCGATTACTGTGATTCTGCACACTTGTAACAGCAGAATCATGAAGATTATCACTGAAAATGCATATCTCAGCTGGAAACCCAACGATACCGAAGATATCGCAGTTTCCGCATGTCAAACGCTCTGTGGCGTGCTGAAAACACCAGAAAACGTGTTTTTCGCATTCACTAGCACGAAAACAGCGATTTCGTTGATTCTGCACACTTGTAACAGCAGAATCATGAAGATTATCTCTGAAAATGCATATCTCAGCTGGAAACCCAACGATACCGAAGATATCGCAGTTTCCGCATGTCAAACGCTCTGTGGCGTGCTGAAAACACCAGAAAACGTGTTTTTCGCATTCACTAGCACGACAACAGCGATTTCTGTGATTCTGCACACTTGTTACTGCAGAATCATGAAGATTATCACTGAAAATGCATATCTCAGCTGGACACCCAGCGATACCGAAGATATCGCAGTTTCCGCATGTCAAACGCTCTGTGGCGTGCTGAAAACACCAGAAAACGTGTTTTTCGCATTCACTAGCACGAAAACAGCGATTTCGTTGATTCTGCACACTTGTAACAGCAGAATCATGAAGATTATCTCTGAAAATGCATATCTCAGCTGGAAACCCAACGATACCGAAGATATCGCAGTTTCCGCATGTCAAACAGTCGGTGGAGTGCTGAAAACACCAGTAAACGTGTTTTTCGCATTCACTAGCACGACAACAGCGATTTCTGTGATTCTGCACACTTGTTACTGCAGAATCATGAAGATTATCACTGAAAATGCATATCTCAGCTGGACACCCAACGATACCGAAGATATCGCAGTTTCCGCATGTCAAACGCTCTGTGGCGTGCTGAAAACACCAGAAAACGTGTTTTTCGCATTGAATAGCACGAAAACAGCGATTACTGTGATTCTGCACACTTGTAACAGCAGAATCATGAAGATTATCACTGAAAATGCATATCTCAGCTGGAAACCCAACGATACCGAAGATATCGCAGTTTCCGCATATCAAACGCACTGTGGAGTGCTGAAAACACCAGAAAACGTGTTTTTCGCATTGAATAGCACGAAAACAGCGATTACTGTGATTCTGCACACTTGTAACAGCAGAATCATGAAGATTATCACTGAAAATGCATATCTCAGCTGGAAACCCAACGATACCGAAGATATCGCAGTTTCCGCATGTCAAACGCTCTGTGGAGTGCTGAAAACACCAGAAAACGTGTTTTTCGCATTCAATAGCACGAAAACAGCGATTTCTGTGATTCTGCACACTTGTCACAGAAGAAACTCGAAGATTATCGTAGAAATTGCATATCTCAGATGGAAACAACAACGATACCGACGATATCGCAGTTTCCGCATATCAAACGCACTGTGGAGTGCTGAAAACACCAGAAAACGTGTTTTTCGCATTCAATAGCACGAAAACAGCGATTTCTGTGATTCTGCACACTTGTTACAGCAGAATCATGAAGATTATCACTGAAAATGCATATCTCAGCTGGACACCCAACGATACCGAAGATATCGCAGTTTCCGCATTTCAAACGCTCTGTGGCGTGCTGAAAACACCAGAAAACGTGTTTTTCGCATTGAATAGCACGAAAACAGCGATTACTGTGATTCTGCACACTTGTCACAGATGAAACTCGAAGATTATCTCTGAAAATGCATATCTCAGCTGGAAACCCAACGATACCGAAGATATCGCAGTTTCCGCATGTCAAACGCTCTGTGGCGTGCTGAAAACACCAGAAAACGTGTTTTTCGCATTGAATAGCACGAAAACAGCGATTTCGGTGATTCTGCACACTTGTAACAGCAGAATCATGAAGATTATCTCTGAAAATGCATATCTCAGATGGAAACAACAACGATACCGACGATATCGCAGTTTCCGCATATCAAACGCACTGTGGAGTGCTGAAAACACCAGAAAACGTGTTTTTCGCATTCAATAGCACGAAAACAGCGATTTCTGTGATTCTGCACACTTGTTACAGCAGAATCATGAAGATTATCACTGAAAATGCATATCTCAGCTGGACACCCAACGATACCGAAGATATCGCAGTTTCCGCATGTCAAACGCTCTGTGGCGTGCTGAAACCACCAGAAAACGTGTTTTTCGCATTCAATAGCACGAAAACAGCGATTTCGGTGATTCTGCACACTTGTAACAGCAGAATCATGAAGATTATCTCTGAAAATGCATATCTCAGCTGGAAACCCAACGATACCGAAGATATCGCAGTTTCCGCATGTCAAACGCTCTGTGGAGTGCTGAAAACACCAGTAAACGTGTTTTTCGCATTCACTAGCACGACAACAGCGATTTCTGTGATTCTGCACACTTGTTACTGCAGAATCATGAAGATTATCACTGAAAATGCATATCTCAGCTGGACACCCAACGATACCGAAGATATCGCAGTTTCCGCATGTCAAACGCTTTGTGGCGTGCTGAAAACCCCAGAAAACGTGTTTTTCGCATTGAATAGCACGAAAACAGCGATTACTGTGATTCTGCACACTTGTAACAGCAGAATCATGAAGATTATCACTGAAAATGCATATCTCAGCTGGAAACCCAACGATACCGAAGATATCGCAGTTTCCGCATGTCAAACGCTCTGTGGAGTGCTGAAAACACCAGAAAACGTGTTTTTCGCATTCAATAGCACGAAAACAGCGATTTCTGTGATTCTGCACACTTGTCACAGAAGAAACTCGAAGATTATCGTAGAAATTGCATATCTCAGATGGAAACAACAACGATACCGACGATATCGCAGTTTCCGCATATCAAACGCACTGTGGAGTGCTGAAAACACCAGAAAACGTGTTTTTCGCATTCAATAGCACGAAAACAGCGATTTCTGTGATTCTGCACACTTGTTACAGCAGAATCATGAAGATTATCACTGAAAATGCATATCTCAGCTGGACACCCAACGATACCGAAGATATCGCAGTTTCCGCATGTCAAACGCTCTGTGGCGTGCTGAAACCACCAGAAAACGTGTTTTTCGCATTCAATAGCACGAAAACAGCGATTTCTGTGATTCTGCACACTTGTTACAGCAGAATCATGAAGATTATCACTGAAAATGCATATCTCAGCTGGACACCCAACGATACCGAAGATATCGCAGTTTCCGCATGTCAAACGCTCTGTGGCGTGCTGAAAACACCAGAAAACGTGTTTTTCGCATTGAATAGCACGAAAACAGCGATTACTGTGATTCTGCACACTTGTCACAGAAGAAACTCGAAGATTATCTCTGAAAATGCATATCTCAGCTGGAAACCCAACGATACCGAAGATATCGCAGTTTCCGCATGTCAAACGCTCTGTGGCGTGCTGAAAACACCAGAAAACGTGTTTTTCGCATTGAATAGCACGAAAACAGCGATTTCGGTGATTCTGCACACTTGTAACAGCAGAATCATGAAGATTATCTCTGAAAATGCATATCTCAGCTGGAAACCCAACGATACCGAAGATATCGCAGTTTCCGCATGTCAAACGCTCTGTGGAGTGCTGAAAACACCAGTAAACGTGTTTTTCGCATTCACTAGCACGACAACAGCGATTTCTGTGATTCTGCACATTGTTACTGCAGAATCCTGAAGATTATCACTGAAAATGCATATCTCAGCTGGACACCCAACGATACCGAAGATATCGCAGTTTCCGCATGTCAAACGCTCTGTGGCGTGCTGAAAACACCAGAAAACGTGTTTTTCGCATTGAATAGCACGAAAACAGCGATTACTGTGATTCTGCACACTTGTAACAGCAGAATCATGAAGATTATCACTGAAAATGCATATCTCAGCTGGAAACCCAACGATACCGAAGATATCGCAGTTTCCGCATATCAAACGCACTGTGGAGTGCTGAAAACACCAGAAAACGTGTTTTTCGCATTCAGTAGTACGAAAACAGCGATTTCTGAGATTCTGCACACTTGTAACAGCAGAATCATGAAGATTATCACTGAAAATGCATATCTCAGCTGGACACCCAACGATACCGAAGATATCGCAGTTTCCGCATGTCAAACGCTCTGTGGCGTGCTGAAAACACCAGAAAACGTGTTTTTCGCATTGAATAGCACGAAAACAGCGATTTCGGTGATTCTGCACACTTGTAACAGCAGAATCATGAAGATTATCTCTGAAAATGCATATCTCAGCTGGAAACCCAACGATACCGAAGATATCGCAGTTTCCGCATGTCAAACGCTCTGTGGAGTGCTGAAAACACCAGTAAACGTGTTTTTCGCATTCACTAGCACGACAGCAGCGATTTCTGTGATTCTGCACACTTGTTACTGCAGAATCATGAAGATTATCACTGAAAATGCATATCTCAGCTGGACACCCAACGATACCGAAGATATCGCAGTTTCCGCATGTCAAACGCTCTGTGGCGTGCTGAAAACACCAGAAAACGTGTTTTTCGCATTGAATAGCACGAAAACAGCGATTACTGTGATTCTGCACACTTGTAACAGCAGAATCATGAAGATTATCACTGAAAATGCATATCTCAGCTGGAAACCCAACGATACCGAAGATATCGCAGTTTCCGCATGTCAAACGCTCTGTGGAGTGCTGAAAACACCAGAAAACGTGTTTTTCGCATTCACTAGCACGACAACAGCGATTTCTGTGATTCTGCACACTTGTTACTGCAGAATCATGAAGATTATCACTGAAAATGAATATCTCACCTGGAAGCCCAACGATACCGAAGATATAGCAGTTTCCGCAAGTCAAACGCTCTGTGGCGTGCTGAAAACACCAGAAAACGTGTTTTTCGCATTTAATAGCACGAAAACAGCGATTTCGGTGATTCTGCACACTAGTAGCAGCAGAATCATGAAGATTATCACTGGAAATGCATACCTCAGCTGGAAAGAAACAACGATACCGAAGATATCGCAATTTCCGCATATCAAACGCACTGTGGAGTGCTGAAAACACCAGAAAATGTGTTTTTCGCATTCAATAGCAGGAAAACAGCGATTTCGGTGATTCTGCACACTTGTCACAGAAGAAACTCGAAGATTATCGTAGAAAATGCATATCTCAGATGGAAACAACAACGATACCGAAGATATCGCAGTTTCCGCATATCAAACGCACTGTGGAGTGCTGAAAACACCAGAAAACGTGTTTTTCGCATTGAATAGCACGAAAACAGCGATTTCGGTGATTCTGCACACTTGTAACAGCAGAATCATGAAGATTATCTCTGAAAATGCATATCTCAGCTGGAAACCCAACGATACCGAAGATATCGCAGTTTCCGCATGTCAAACGCTCTGTGGAGTGCTGAAAACACCAGTAAACGTGTTTTTCGCATTCACTAGCACGACAGCAGCGATTTCTGTGATTCTGCACACTTGTTACTGCAGAATCATGAAGATTATCACTGAAAATGCATATCTCAGCTGGACACCCAACGATACCGAAGATATCGCAGTTTCCGCATGTCAAACGCTCTGTGGCGTGCTGAAAACACCAGTAAACGTGTTTTTCGCATTCACTAGCACGACAACAGCGATTTCTGTGATTCTGCACATTGTTACTGCAGAATCCTGAAGATTATCACTGAAAATGCATATCTCAGCTGGACACCCAACGATACCGAAGATATCGCAGTTTCCGCATGTCAAACGCTCTGTGGCGTGCTGAAAACACCAGAAAACGTGTTTTTCGCATTGAATAGCACGAAAACAGCGATTACTGTGATTCTGCACACTTGTCACAGAAGAAACTCGAAGATTATCTCTGAAAATGCATATCTCAGCTGGAAACCCAACGATACCGAAGATATCGCAGTTTCCGCATGTCAAACGCTCTGTGGCGTGCTGAAAACACCAGAAAACGTGTTTTTCGCATTGAATAGCACGAAAACAGCGATTTCGGTGATTCTGCACACTTGTAACAGCAGAATCATGAAGATTATCTCTGAAAATGCATATCTCAGCTGGAAACCCAACGATACCGAAGATATCGCAGTTTCCGCATGTCAAACGCTCTGTGGAGTGCTGAAAACACCAGTAAACGTGTTTTTCGCATTCACTAGCACGACAACAGCGATTTCTGTGATTCTGCACATTGTTACTGCAGAATCCTGAAGATTATCACTGAAAATGCATATCTCAGCTGGACACCCAACGATACCGAAGATATCGCAGTTTCCGCATGTCAAACGCTCTGTGGCGTGCTGAAAACACCAGAAAACGTGTTTTTCGCATTGAATAGCACGAAAACAGCGATTACTGTGATTCTGCACACTTGTAACAGCAGAATCATGAAGATTATCACTGAAAATGCATATCTCAGCTGGAAACCCAACGATACCGAAGATATCGCAGTTTCCGCATGTCAAACGCTCTGTGGAGTGCTGAAAACACCAGTAAACGTGTTTTTCGCATTCACTAGCACGACAGCAGCGATTTCTGTGATTCTGCACACTTGTTACTGCAGAATCATGAAGATTATCACTGAAAATGCATATCTCAGCTGGACACCCAACGATACCGAAGATATCGCAGTTTCCGCATGTCAAACGCTCTGTGGCGTGCTGAAAACACCAGAAAACGTGTTTTTCGCATTGAATAGCACGAAAACAGCGATTACTGTGATTCTGCACACTTGTAACAGCAGAATCATGAAGATTATCACTGAAAATGCATATCTCAGCTGGAAACCCAACGATACCGAAGATATCGCAGTTTCCGCATGTCAAACGCTCTGTGGAGTGCTGAAAACACCAGTAAACGTGTTTTTCGCATTCACTAGCACGACAGCAGCGATTTCTGTGATTCTGCACACTTGTTACTGCAGAATCATGAAGATTATCACTGAAAATGCATATCTCAGCTGGACACCCAACGATACCGAAGATATCGCAGTTTCCGCATGTCAAACGCTCTGTGGCGTGCTGAAAACACCAGAAAACGTGTTTTTCGCATTGAATAGCACGAAAACAGCGATTACTGTGATTCTGCACACTTGTAACAGCAGAATCATGAAGATTATCACTGAAAATGAATATCTCACCTGGAAGCCCAACGATACCGAAGATATAGCAGTTTCCGCAAGTCAAACGCTCTGTGGCGTGCTGAAAACACCAGAAAACGTGTTTTTCGCATTTAATAGCACGAAAACAGCGATTTCGGTGATTCTGCACACTAGTAGCAGCAGAATCATGAAGATTATCACTGGAAATGCATACCTCAGCTGGAAAGAAACAACGATACCGAAGATATCGCAATTTCCGCATATCAAACGCACTGTGGAGTGCTGAAAACACCAGAAAATGTGTTTTTCGCATTCAATAGCAGGAAAACAGCGATTTCGGTGATTCTGCACACTTGTCACAGAAGAAACTCGAAGATTATCGTAGAAAATGCATATCTCAGATGGAAACAACAACGATACCGAAGATATCGCAGTTTCCGCATATCAAACGCACTGTGGAGTGCTGAAAACACCAGAAAACGTGTTTTTCGCATTCAGTAGTACGAAAACAGCGATTTCTGAGATTCTGCACACTTGTAACAGCAGAATCATGAAGATTATCACTGAAAATGCATATCTCAGCTGGACACCCAACGATACCGAAGATATCGCAGTTTCCGCATGTCAAACGCTCTGTGGCGTGCTGAAAACACCAGAAAACGTGTTTTTCGCATTGAATAGCACGAAAACAGCGATTTCGGTGATTCTGCACACTTGTAACAGCAGAATCATGAAGATTATCTCTGAAAATGCATATCTCAGCTGGAAACCCAACGATACCGAAGATATCGCAGTTTCCGCATGTCAAACGCTCTGTGGAGTGCGGAAAACACCAGTAAACGTGTTTTTCGCATTGAATAGCACGAAAACAGCGATTACTGTGATTCTGCACACTTGTAACAGCAGAATCATGAAGATTATCACTGAAAATGCATATCTCAGCTGGAAACCCAACGATACCGAAGATATCGCAGTTTCCGCATGTCAAACGCTCTGTGGAGTGCTGAAAACACCAGAAAACGTGTTTTTCGCATTCAATAGCACGAAAACAGCGATTTCTGTGATTCTGCACACTTGTCACAGAAGAAACTCGAAGATTATCGTAGAAAATGCATATCTCAGATGGAAACAACAACGATACCGACGATATCGCAGTTTCCGCATATCAAACGCACTGTGGAGTGCTGAAAACACCAGAAAACGTGTTTTTCGCATTCAATAGCACGAAAACAGCGATTTCTGTGATTCTGCACACTTGTTTCAGCAGAATCATGAAGATTATCACTGAAAATGCATATCTCAGCTGGACACCCAACGATACCGAAGATATCGCAGTTTCCGCACATCAAACGCACTGTGGAGTGCTGAAAACACCAGAAAACGTGTTTTTAGCATTCAATAGCACGAAAACAGCGATTTCGGTGATTCTGCACACTAGTAGCAGCAGAATCATGAAGATTATCACTGGAAATGCATACCTCAGCTGGAAACAACAACGATACCGAAGATATCGCAATTTCCGCATATCAAACGCACTGTGGAGTGCTGAAAACACCAGAAAACGTGTTTTTCGCATTCAATAGCAGGAAAACAGCGATTTCGGTGATTCTGCACACTTGTCACAGAAGAAACTCGAAGATTATCGTAGAAAATGCATATCTCAGCTGGAAACAACAACGATACCGAAGATATCGCAGTTTCCGCATATCAAACGCACTGTGGAGTGCTGAAAACACCAGAAAACGTGTTTTTCGCATTCAGTAGTACGAAAACAGCGATTTCGGAGATTCTGCACACTTGTAACAGCAGAATCATGAAGATTATCACTGAAAATGCATATCTCAGCTGGACACCCAACGATACCGAAGATATCGCAGTTTCCGCATGTCAAACGCTCTGTGGCGTGCTGAAAACACCAGAAAACGTGTTTTTCGCATTGAATAGCACGAAAACAGCGATTTCGGTGATTCTGTACACTTGTAACAGCAGAATCATGAAGATTATCTCTGAAAATGCATATCTCAGCTGGAAACCCAACGATACCGAAGATATCGCAGTTTCCGCATGTCAAACGCTCTGTGGAGTGCTGAAAACACCAGTAAACGTGTTTTTCGCATTCACTAGCACGACAACAGCGATTTCTGTGATTCTGCACACTTGTTACTGCAGATTCATGAAGATTATCACTGAAAATGCATATCTCAGCTGGACACCCAACGATACCGAAGATATCGCAGTTTCCGCATGTCAAACGCTCTGTGGAGTGCTGAAAACACCAGTAAACGTGTTTTTCGCATTCACTAGCACGACAACAGCGATTTCTGTGATTCTGCACACTTGTTACTGCAGAAACATGAAGATTATCACTGAAAATGCATATCTCAGCTGGACACCCAACGATACCGAAGATATCGCAGTTTCCGCATGTCAAACGCTCTGTGGCGTGCTGAAAACACCAGAAAACGTGTTTTTCACATTGAATAGCACGAAAACAGCGATTACTGTGATTCTGCACACTTGTTACAGCAGAATCATGAAGATTATCACTGAAAATGCATATGTTACGTCGGCAAGCGACGTTGGAATTAGTCATAAGCATATATATACATACACACATATATACGATAAGCATAGTAGTCATAAGCGCGCCCTTACTCCTGTTAGAATTATTTATAAGCATAGTCATAAGCGCGCCTTCACTCCCGCTACATCCTACTATCAGTTCCTATGTCATCCTTCCAGAAGCTTCTAGAATAATCTAGATCATTCTAGAAGCATTCCCTGATAATCCCATCCCTTTCCCAAGCTCAACATCACATAAACATCCACCGAACCTTCCAGACTAAACCACCAAGCCAAACACATTCCATTCCCACACTCGTATTATATTCCAACTCCTTATCTCCCAAACATCCGCCGACCGCCAGACCTAATCTCCCGCCACACACCAATCCTATGACGTCATCATGCACGTGTCCCGACTCCCAGGCCTCTCCTTATCGCATTCCTCCGCTATCTCATAAACATTCTGACTCCCATGATCCAAGCCACACGTGTCCTAATCTCCTCCAGACAAATTCCTCCGCTATCATATCTACACCACACCCCGCGCCTGCAACCACACAGTATAATTAAACCATTCCGCCAGCCACTTAGTCAGTCTGAGCCCAGAGCTCGAGGAGCTCACATCACCGCGTTTCTACATCTTGTATTTCTATATCCTGCGATTCTATATCTAGTATTCTTTAACTGTATTCTATATCTTGTATTACTACCTATCTCTTAGTATAACTCCATTGTATTCTATAATCCCAAAGTGTATTAAAGTTCATATAATTGTCTAACTATAATTCTAATTATTCCAACTTCCAAACCGAGTGCGCGCTACTGAATTATATCTATTACGTTCAACTTTAGTCTGCTGATCAACCAGGAGTTGAGGTGAGTAACCACTACCATTCAATTGAATTAGCGAGAGACCCCGTCAGACGCAGACGTACGCGCTGCGTGGACGTTTAAAGAACAGCAAATTGTTGTGCTCGATCTTGGTTTTGCCTGTTTGCGCGATCCGGGACGTAACACATATCTCAGCTGGACACCCAACGATACCGAAGATATCGCAGTTTCCGCATGTCAAACGCTCTGTGGCGTGCTGAAAACACCAGAAAACGTGTTTTTCGCATTGAATAGCACGAAAACAGCGATTACTGTGATTCTGCACACTTGTCACAGAAGAAACTCGAAGATTATCGTAGAAAATGCATATCTCAGCTGGAAACAACAACGATACCGAAGATATCGCAGTTTCCGCACATCAAACGCACTGTGGAGTGCTGAAAACACCAGAAAACGTGTTTTTCGCATTCAGTAGTACGAAAACAGCGATTTCGGAGATTCTGCACACTTGTAACAGCAGAATCATGAAGATTATCACTGAAAATGCATATCTCAGCTGGAAACAACAACGATACCAAAGATATCGCAGTTTCCGCACATCAAACGCACTGTGGAGTGCTGAAAGCACCTGAAAACGTGTTTTTCGCATTCAGTAGTACGAAAACAGCGATTTCGGAGATTCTGCACACTTGTAACAGCAGAATCATGAAGATTATCACTGAAAATGCATATCTCAGCTGGAAACAACAACGATACCAAAGATATCGCAGTTTCCGCATATCAAACGCACTGTGGAGTGCTGAAAACACCAGAAAACGTGTTTTTCGCATTGAATAGCACGAAAACAGCGATTACTGTGATTCTGCACACTTGTCACAGAAGAAACTCGAAGATTATCGTAGAAAATGCATATCTCAGCTGGAAACAACAACGATACCGAAGATATCGCAGTTTCCGCACATCAAACGCACTGTGGAGTGCTGAAAACACCTGAAAACGTGTTTTTCGCATTCAGTAGTACGAAAACAGCGATTTCGGAGATTCTGCACACTTGTAACAGCAGAATCATGAAGATTATCACTGAAAATGCATATCTCAGCTGGAAACAACAACGATACCAAAGATATCGCAGTTTCCGCATATCAAACGCACTGTGGAGTGCTGAAAACACCAGAAATCGTGTTTTTCGCATTCAATAGCACGGAAACAGCGATTTCGGTGATTCTGCACACTTGTAACAGCAGAATCATGAAGATTATCACAGAAAATGCATATCTCAGCTGGAAACCCAACGATACCGAAGATATCGCAGTTTCCGCATATCAAACGCACTGTGGAGTGCTGAAAACACCAGAAAACGTGTTTTTCGCATTCAATAGCACGAAAACAGCGATTTCGGTGATTCTGCACACTTGTAAAAGCAGAATCATGAAGATTATCACTGAAAATGCATATCTCAGCTGGAAACAACAACGATACCAAAGATATCGCAGTTTCCGCATATCAAACGCACTGTGGAGTGCTGAAAACACCTGAAAACGTGTTTTTCGCATTCAGTAGTACGAAAACAGCGATTTCGGAGATTCTGCACACTTGTAACAGCAGAATCATGAAGATTATCACTGAAAATGCATATCTCAGCTGGAAACAACAACGATACCAAAGATATCGCAGTTTCCGCATATCAAACGCACTGTGGAGTGCTGAAAACACCAGAAAACGTGTTTTTCGCATTCAATAGCACGAAAACAGCGATTTCTGTGATTCTGCACACTTGTCACAGAAGAAACTCGAAGATTATCGTAGAAAATGCATACCTCAGCTGGAAACAACAACGATACCGAAGATATCGCAATTTCCGCATATCAAACGCACTGTGGAGTGCTGAAAACACCAGAAAACGTGTTTTTCGCATTCAATAGCAGGAAAACAGCGATTTCGGTGATTCTGCACACTTGTCACAGAAGAAACTCGAAGATTATCGTAGAAAATGCATATCTCAGCTGGAAACAACAACGATACCGAAGATATCGCAGTTTCCGCACATCAAACGCACTGTGGAGTGCTGAAAACACCAGAAATCGTGTTTTTCCCATTCAATAGCACGGAAACAGCGATTTCGGTGATTCTGCACACTTGTAACAGCAGAATCATGAAGATTATCACTGAAAATGCACATCTCACCTGGAAACCCAACGATACCGAAGATATCGCAGTTTCCGCATGTCAAACGCTCTGTGGCGTGCTGAAAACACCAGAAAACGTGTTTTTCGCATTCAATAGCACGAAAACAGCGATTTCGGTGATTCTACACACTAGTAGCAGCAGAATCATGAAGATTATCACTGGAAATGCATACCTCAGCTGGAAACAACAACGATACCGAAGATATCGCAATTTCCGCATATCAAACGCACTGTGGAGTGCTGAAAACACCAGAAAACGTGTTTTTCGCATTCAATAGCAGGAAAACAGCGATTTCGGTGATTCTGCACACTTGTCACAGAAGAAACTCGAAGATTATCGTAGAAAATGCATATCTCAGCTGGAAACAACAACGATACCGAAGATATCGCAGTTTCCGCATATCAAACGCACTGTGGAGTGCTGAAAACACCAGAAAACGTGTTTTTCGCATTCAATAGCACGAAAACAGCGATTTCGGTGATTCTGCACACTAGTAGCAGCAGAATCATGAAGATTATCACTGGAAATGCATACCTCAGCTGGAAACAACAACGATACCGAAGATATCGCAGTTTCCGCATGTCAAGCGCTCTGTGGCGTGCTGAAAACACCAGAAAACGTGTTTTTCGCATTCAATAGCACGAAAACTGCGATTTCGGTGATTCTGCACACTTCCAACAGCAGAATCATGAAGATTATCACTGAAAATGCATATCTCAGCTGGAAACAACAACGATACCGAAGATATCGCAGTTTCCGCATATCAAACGCACTGTGGAGTGCTGAAAACACCAGAAAACGTGTTTTTCGCATTCAATAGCACGAAAACAGCGATTTCGGTGATTCTGCACACTAGTAGCAGCAGAATCATGAAGATTATCACTGGAAATGCATACCTCAGCTGGAAACAACAACGATACCGAAGATATCGCAGATTCCGCGTATCAAACGCACTGTGGAGTGCTGAATACACCAGAAAACGTGTTTTTCGCATTCAATAGCACGAAAACAGCGATTTCGGTGATTCTGCACACTTCTAACAGCAGAATCATGAAGATTATCACTGAATATGCATATCTCAGCTGGAAATCCCACGAAAACGAAGATATCCCTGTTTCCGCATATCAAACGCACTGTGGAGTGCTGAAAACACCAGAAATCGTGTTTTTCGCATTCAATAGCACGGAAACAGCGATTTCGGTGATTCTGCACACTTGTAACAGCAGAATCATGAAGATTATCACTGAAAATGCATATCTCAGCTGGAAACCCAACGATACCGAAGATATCGCAGTTTCCGCATGTCAAACGCTCTGTGGAGTGTTAAAAACTCCAGAAAACGGGTTTATCGCATTCAACAGCACGAAACCAGCGATTTCTGTGATTCTGCACACTTGTCACAGAAGAAACTCGAATATTATCGTAGAAAATGCATATCTCAGCTGGAAACGCCAACGATACCGAAGATATCGCAGTTTCCGCATATCAAACTCACTGTGGAGAGCTGAAAACAGCAGAAAACGTGTTTTTCGCATTCAATAGCACGAAAACAGCGATTTCGGTGATTCTGCACACTTGTAACAGCAGAATCATGAAGATTATCGTAGAAAATGCATATCTCAGCTGGAAACAACAACGATACCGAAGATATCGCAGTTTCCGCATATCAAACGCACTGTGGAGTGCTGAATACACCAGAAAACGTGTTTTACGCATTCAAGAGCACGAAAACAGCGATTTCGGTGATTCTGCACACTTCTAACAGCAGAATCATGAAGATTATCACTGAATATGCATATCTCAGCTGGAAATCCCACGAAAACGAAGATATCCCTGTTTCCGCATATCAAACGCACTGTGGAGTGCTGAAAACACCAGAAATCGTGTTTTTCGCATTCAATAGCACGGAAACAGCGATTTCGGTGATTCTGCACACTTGTAACAGCAGAATCATGATGATTATCACTGAAAATGCACATCTCACCTGGAAACCCAACGATACCGAAGATATCGCAGTTTCCGCATGTCAAACGCTCTGTGGCGTGCTGAAAACACCAGAAAACGTGATTTTCGCATTCAATAGCACGAAAACAGCGATTTCGGTGATTCTGCACACTTGTTACAGCAGAATCATGAAGATTATCACTGAAAATGCATATCTCAGCTGGAAACCCAACGATACCGAAGATATCGCAGTTTCCGCATGTCAAACGCTCTGTGGAGTGCTGAATACACCAGAAAACGTGTTTTTCGCATTCAATAGCACGAAAACAGCGATATCGGTGATTCTGCACACTTGTTACAGCAGAATCATGAAAATTATCACTGCAAATGCATATCTCAGCTGGAAACCCAACGATACCGAAGATATCGCAGTTTCCGCATATCAAACGCACTGTGGAGTGCTGAAAACACCAGAAAACGTGTTTTTCGCAATCAAAAGCACGAAAACAGCGATTTCGGTGATTCTGCACACTTGTTACAGCAGAATCATGAAGATTATCACTGAAAATGCATATCTCAGCTGGAAACCCAACGATACCGAAGATATCGCAGTTTCTGCATGTCAAACGCTCTGTGGAGTGCTGAAAATACCAGAAAACGTGTTTTTCGCATTCAATAGCACGAAAACAGCGATTTCTGTGATTCTGCACACTTGTCACAGAAGAAACTCGAAGATTATCGTAGAAAATGCATATCTAAGCTGGAAACAACAACGATACCGAAGATATCGCAGTTTCCGCATATCAAACGCACTGTGGAGTGCTGAAAACACCCGAAAACGTGTTTTTCGCATTCAATAGCACGAAAACTGCGATTTCGGTGATTCTGCACACTTGTAACAGCAGAATCATGAAGATTATCACTGAAAATGCATATCTCAGCTGGAAACATCAACGATACCGAAGATATCGCAGTTTCCGCATATCAAACGCACTGTGGAGTGCTGAAAACACCAGAATACGTGTTTTTCGCATTCAAAAGCACGAAAACAGCGATTTCGGTGATTCTGCACACTTGTTACAGCAGAATCATGAAGATTATCACTGAAAATGCATATCTCAGCTGGAAACCCAACGATACCGAAGATATCGCAGTTTCTGCATGTCAAACGCTCTGTGGAGTGCTGAAAATACCAGAAAACGTGTTTTTCGCATTCAATAGCACGAAAACAGCGCTTTCTGTGATTCTGCACACTTGTCACAGAAGAAACTCGAAGATTATCGTAGAAAATGCATATCTCAGCTGGAAACAACAACGATACCGAAGATATCGCAGTTTCCACATATCAAACGCACTGTGGAGTGCTGAAAACACCCGAAAACGTGTTTTTCGCATTCAATAGCACGAAAACAGCGATTTCGGTGATTCTGCACACTTGTAACAGCAGAATCATGAAGATTATCACTGAAAATGCATATCTCAGCTGGAAACATCAACGATACCGTAGATATCGCAGTTTCCGCATATCAAACGCACTGTGGAGTGCTGAAAACACCAGAAAACGTGTTTCTCGCATTCAAAAGCACGAAAACTGCGATTTCGGTGATTCTGCACACTTGTTACAGCAGAATCATGAAGATTATCACTGAAAATGCATATCTCAGCTGGAAACCCAACGATACCGAAGATATCGCAGTTTCTGCATGTCAAACGCCTTGTGGAGTGCTGCAAATACCAGAAAACGTGTTTTTCGCATTCAATAGCACGAAAACAGCGATTTCGGTGATTCTGCACACTTGTAACAGCAGAATCATGATGATTATCACTGAAAATGCACATCTCACCTGGAAACCCAACGATACCGAAGATATCGCAGTTTCCGCATGTCAAACGCTCTGTGGCGTGCTGAAAACACCAGAAAACGTGTTTTTCGCATTCAATAGCACGAAAACAGCGATTTCGGTGATTCTGCACACTAGTAGCAGCAGAATCATGAAGATTATCACTGGAAATGCATACCTCAGCTGGAAACAACAACGATACCGAAGATATCGCAGATTCCGCGTATCAAACGCACTGTGGAGTGCTGAATACACCAGAAAACGTGTTTTTCGCATTCAATAGCACGGAAACAGCGATTTCGGTGATTCTGCACACTTGTAACAGCAGAATCATGAAGATTATCACTGAAAATGCATATCTCAGCTGGAAACCCAACGATACCGAAGATATCGCAGTTTCCGCATGTCAAACGCTCTGTGGAGTGTTAAAAACTCCAGAAAACGGGTTTATCGCATTCAACAGCACGAAACCAGCGATTTCTGTGATTCTGCACACTTGTCACAGAAGAAACTCGAATATTATCGTAGAAAATGCATATCTCAGCTGGAAACGCCAACGATACCGAAGATATCGCAGTTTCCGCATATCAAACTCACTGTGGAGAGCTGAAAACAGCAGAAAACGTGTTTTTCGCATTCAATAGCACGAAAACAGCGATTTCGGTGATTCTGCACACTTGTAACAGCAGAATCATGAAGATTATCGTAGAAAATGCATATCTCAGCTGGAAACAACAACGATACCGAAGATATCGCAGTTTCCGCATATCAAACGCACTGTGGAGTGCTGAATACACCAGAAAACGTGTTTTACGCATTCAAGAGCACGAAAACAGCGATTTCGGTGATTCTGCACACTTCTAACAGCAGAATCATGAAGATTATCACTGAATATGCATATCTCAGCTGGAAATCCCACGAAAACGAAGATATCCCTGTTTCCGCATATCAAACGCACTGTGGAGTGCTGAAAACACCAGAAATCGTGTTTTTCGCATTCAATAGCACGGAAACAGCGATTTCGGTGATTCTGCACACTTGTAACAGCAGAATCATGATGATTATCACTGAAAATGCATATCTCAGCTGGAAACCCAACGATACCGAAGATATCGCAGTTTCCGCATGTCAAACGCTCTGTGGAGTGCTGAATACACCAGAAAACGTGTTTTTCGCATTCAATAGCACGAAAACAGCGATATCGGTGATTCTGCACACTTGTTACAGCAGAATCATGAAAATTATCACTGCAAATGCATATCTCAGCTGGAAACCCAACGATACCGAAGATATCGCAGTTTCCGCATATCAAACGCACTGTGGAGTGCTGAAAACACCAGAAAACGTGTTTTTCGCAATCAAAAGCACGAAAACAGCGATTTCGGTGATTCTGCACACTTGTTACAGCAGAATCATGAAGATTATCACTGAAAATGCATATCTCAGCTGGAAACCCAACGATACCGAAGATATCGCAGTTTCTGCATGTCAAACGCTCTGTGGAGTGCTGAAAATACCAGAAAACGTGTTTTTCGCATTCAATAGCACGAAAACAGCGATTTCTGTGATTCTGCACACTTGTCACAGAAGAAACTCGAAGATTATCGTAGAAAATGCATATCTAAGCTGGAAACAACAACGATACCGAAGATATCGCAGTTTCCGCATATCAAACGCACTGTGGAGTGCTGAAAACACCCGAAAACGTGTTTTTCGCATTCAATAGCACGAAAACTGCGATTTCGGTGATTCTGCACACTTGTAACAGCAGAATCATGAAGATTATCACTGAAAATGCATATCTCAGCTGGAAACATCAACGATACCGAAGATATCGCAGTTTCCGCATATCAAACGCACTGTGGAGTGCTGAAAACACCAGAATACGTGTTTTTCGCATTCAAAAGCACGAAAACAGCGATTTCGGTGATTCTGCACACTTGTTACAGCAGAATCATGAAGATTATCACTGAAAATGCATATCTCAGCTGGAAACCCAACGATACCGAAGATATCGCAGTTTCTGCATGTCAAACGCTCTGTGGAGTGCTGAAAATACCAGAAAACGTGTTTTTCGCATTCAATAGCACGAAAACAGCGCTTTCTGTGATTCTGCACACTTGTCACAGAAGAAACTCGAAGATTATCGTAGAAAATGCATATCTCAGCTGGAAACAACAACGATACCGAAGATATCGCAGTTTCCACATATCAAACGCACTGTGGAGTGCTGAAAACACCCGAAAACGTGTTTTTCGCATTCAATAGCACGAAAACAGCGATTTCGGTGATTCTGCACACTTGTAACAGCAGAATCATGAAGATTATCACTGAAAATGCATATCTCAGCTGGAAACATCAACGATACCGTAGATATCGCAGTTTCCGCATATCAAACGCACTGTGGAGTGCTGAAAACACCAGAAAACGTGTTTCTCGCATTCAAAAGCACGAAAACTGCGATTTCGGTGATTCTGCACACTTGTTACAGCAGAATCATGAAGATTATCACTGAAAATGCATATCTCAGCTGGAAACCCAACGATACCGAAGATATCGCAGTTTCTGCATGTCAAACGCCTTGTGGAGTGCTGCAAATACCAGAAAACGTGTTTTTCGCATTCAATAGCACGAAAACAGCGATTTCGGTGATTCTGCACACTTGTAACAGCAGAATCATGATGATTATCACTGAAAATGCACATCTCACCTGGAAACCCAACGATACCGAAGATATCGCAGTTTCCGCATGTCAAACGCTCTGTGGCGTGCTGAAAACACCAGAAAACGTGATTTTCGCATTCAATAGCACGAAAACAGCGATTTCGGTGATTCTGCACACTTGTTACAGCAGAATCATGAAGATTATCACTGAAAATGCATATCTCAGCTGGAAACCCAACGATACCGAAGATATCGCAGTTTCCGCATGCCAAACGCTCTGTGGAGTGCTGAATACACCAGAAAACGTGTTTTTCGCATTCAATAGCACGAAAACAGCGATTTCGGTGATTCTGCACACTTGTTACAGCAGAATCATGAAAATTATCACTGCAAATGCATATCTCAGCTGGAAACCCAACGATACCGAAGATATCGCAGTTTCCGCATATCAAACGCACTGTGGAGTGCTGAAAACACCAGAAAACGTGTTTTTCGCAATCAAAAGCACGAAAACAGCGATTTCGGTGATTCTGCACACTTGTTACAGCAGAATCATGAAGATTATCACTGAAAATGCATATCTCAGCTGGAAACCCAACGATACCGAAGATATCGCAGTTTCCGCATGTCAAACGCTCTGTGGCGGGCTGAAAACACCAGAAAACGTGTTTTTCGCATTCAATAGCACGAAAACTGCGATTTCGGTGATTCTGCACACTTGTAACAGCAGAATCATGAAGATTATCACTGAAAATGCATATCTCAGCTGGAAACATCAACGATACCGAAGATATCGCAGTTTCCGCATATCAAACGCACTGTGGAGTGCTGAAAACACCAGAATACGTGTTTTTCGCATTCAAAAGCACGAAAACAGCGATTTCGGTGATTCTGCACACTTGTTACAGCAGAATCATGAAGATTATCACTGAAAATGCATATCTCAGCTGGAAACCCAACGATACCGAAGATATCGCAGTTTCTGCATGTCAAACGCCTTGTGGAGTGCTGCAAATACCAGAAAACGTGTTTTTCGCATTCAATAGCACGAAAACAGCGATTTCTGTGATTCTGCACACTTGTCACAGAAGAAACTCGAAGATTATCGTAGAAAATGCATATCTCAGCTGGAAACAACAACGATACCGAAGATATCGCAGTTTCCACATATCAAACGCACTGTGGAGTGCTGAAAACACCCGAAAACGTGTTTTTCGCATTCAATAGCACGAAAACAGCGATTTCGGTGATTCTGCACACTTCTAACAGCAGAATCATGAAGATTATCATTGAAAATGCATATCTCAGCTGGAAACAACAACGATACCGAAGATATCGCAGATTCCGCATATCAAACGCACTGTGGAGTGCTGAATACACCAGAAAACGTGTTTTTCGCATTCGATAGCACGAAAACAGCGATTTCGGTAATTCTGCACACTTGTTACAGCAGAATCATGAAGATTATCACTGCAAATGCATATCTCAGCTGGAAACCCAACGATACCGAAGGTATCGCAGTTTCCGCATGTCAAACGTTCTGTGGAGTGCTGAAAACTCCAGAAAACGGGTTTATCGCATTCAACAGCACGAAACCAGCGATTTCTGTGATTCTGCACACTTGTCACAGAAGAAACTCGAATATTATCGTAGAAAATGCATATCTCAGCTGGAAACAACAACGATACCGAAGATATCGCAGTTTCCGCATATCAAACGCACTGTGGAGAGCTGAAAACAGCAGAAGACGTGTTTTTCGCATTCAATAGCATGAAAACAGCGATTTCGGTGATTCTGCACACTTGTAACAGCAGAATCATGAAGATTATCGTAGAAAATGCATATCTCAGCTGGAAACAACAACGATACCGAAGATATCGCAGTTACCGCATATCAAACGCACTGTGGAGTGCTGAAAACACCAGAAAACGTGTTTTTCGCATTCAAGAGCACGAAAACAGCGATTTCGGTGATTCTGCACACTTGTAACAGCAGAATCATGAAGATTATCACTGAATATGCATATCTCAGCTGGAAATCCCACGAAAACGAAGATATCGCAGTTTCCGCATGTCAAACGTTCTGTGGAGTGCAGAAAACTCCAGTAAACGGGTTTATCGCATTCAATAGCACGAAAACAGCGATTTCTGTGATTCTGCACACTTGTCACAGAAGAAACTCGAATATTATCGTAGAAAATGCATATCTCAGCTGGAAACAACAACGATACCGAAGATATCGCAGTTTCCGCATATCAAACGCACTGTGGAGTGCTGAAAACACCAGAAAACGTGTTTTTCGCATTCAAAAGCACGAAAACAGCGATTTCGGTGATCCTGCACACTTGTAACAGCAGAATCATGAAAATTATCACTGAAAATGCATATCTCAGCTGGAAACCCAACGATACCGAAGATATCGCAGTTTCCGCATGTCAAACGCTCTGTGGCGGGCTGAAAACACCAGAAAACGTGTTTTTCGCATTCAATAGCACGAAAACTGCGATTTCGGTGATTCTGCACACTTGTAACAGCAGAATCATGAAGATTATCACTGAAAATGCATATCTCAGCTGGAAACATCAACGATACCGAAGATATCGCAGTTTCCGCATATCAAACGCACTGTGGAGTGCTGAAAACACCAGAATACGTGTTTTTCGCATTCAAAAGCACGAAAACAGCGATTTCGGTGATTCTGCACACTTGTTACAGCAGAATCATGAAGATTATCACTGAAAATGCATATCTCAGCTGGAAACCCAACGATACCGAAGATATCGCAGTTTCTGCATGTCAAACGCCTTGTGGAGTGCTGCAAATACCAGAAAACGTGTTTTTCGCATTCAATAGCACGAAAACAGCGATTTCTGTGATTCTGCACACTTGTCACAGAAGAAACTCGAAGATTATCGTAGAAAATGCATATCTCAGCTGGAAACAACAACGATACCGAAGATATCGCAGTTTCCACATATCAAACGCACTGTGGAGTGCTGAAAACACCCGAAAACGTGTTTTTCGCATTCAATAGCACGAAAACAGCGATTTCGGTGATTCTGCACACTTCTAACAGCAGAATCATGAAGATTATCATTGAAAATGCATATCTCAGCTGGAAACAACAACGATACCGAAGATATCGCAGATTCCGCATATCAAACGCACTGTGGAGTGCTGAATACACCAGAAAACGTGTTTTTCGCATTCAATAGCACGAAAACAGCGATTTCGGTAATTCTGCACACTTGTTACAGCAGAATCATGAAGATTATCACTGCAAATGCATATCTCAGCTGGAAACCCAACGATACCGAAGGTATCGCAGTTTCCGCATGTCAAACGTTCTGTGGAGTGCTGAAAACTCCAGAAAACGGGTTTATCGCATTCAACAGCACGAAACCAGCGATTTCTGTGATTCTGCACACTTGTCACAGAAGAAACTCGAATATTATCGTAGAAAATGCATATCTCAGCTGGAAACAACAACGATACCGAAGATATCGCAGTTTCCGCATATCAAACGCACTGTGGAGAGCTGAAAACAGCAGAAGACGTGTTTTTCGCATTCAATAGCATGAAAACAGCGATTTCGGTGATTCTGCACACTTGTAACAGCAGAATCATGAAGATTATCGTAGAAAATGCATATCTCAGCTGGAAACAACAACGATACCGAAGATATCGCAGTTTCCGCATATCAAACGCACTGTGGAGTGCTGAAAACACCAGAAAACGTGTTTTTCGCATTCAAGAGCACGAAAACAGCGATTTCGGTGATTCTGCACACTTGTAACAGCAGAATCATGAAGATTATCACTGAATATGCATATCTCAGCTGGAAATCCCACGAAAACGAAGATATCGCAGTTTCCGCATGTCAAACGTTCTGTGGAGTGCAGAAAACTCCAGTAAACGGGTTTATCGCATTCAATAGCACGAAAACAGCGATTTCTGTGATTCTGCACACTTGTCACAGAAGAAACTCGAATATTATCGTAGAAAATGCATATCTCAGCTGGAAACAACAACGATACCGAAGATATCGCAGTTTCCGCATATCAAACGCACTGTGGAGTGCTGAAAACACCAGAAATCGTGTTTTTCGCATTCAAAAGCACGAAAACAGCGATTTCGGTGATCCTGCACACTTGTAACAGCAGAATCATGAAAATTATCACTGAAAATGCATATCTCAGCTGGAAACCCAACGATACCGAAGATATCGCAGTTTCCGCATGTCAAACGCTCTGTGGCGGGCTGAAAACACCAGAAAACGTGTTTTTCGCATTCAATAGCACGAAAACTGCGATTTCGGTGATTCTGCACACTTGTAACAGCAGAATCATGAAGATTATCATTGAAAATGCATATCTCAGCTGGAAACAACAACGATACCGAAGATATCGCAGATTCCGCATATCAAACGCACTGTGGAGTGCTGAATACACCAGAAAACGTGTTTTTCGCATTCAATAGCACGAAAACAGCGATTTCGGTAATTCTGCACACTTGTTACAGCAGAATCATGAAGATTATCACTGCAAATGCATATCTCAGCTGGAAACCCAACGATACCGAAGGTATCGCAGTTTCCGCATGTCAAACGTTCTGTGGAGTGCTGAAAACTCCAGAAAACGGGTTTATCGCATTCAACAGCACGAAACCAGCGATTTCTGTGATTCTGCACACTTGTCACAGAAGAAACTCGAATATTATCGTAGAAAATGCATATCTCAGCTGGAAACAACAACGATACCGAAGATATCGCAGTTTCCGCATATCAAACGCACTGTGGCGAGCTGAAAACACCAGAAAACGGGTTTTTCGCATTCAATAGCACGAAAACAGCGATTTCGGTGATTCTGCACACTTGTTACAGCAGAATCATGAAGACTATCACTGAAAATGCATATCTCAGCTGGAAACCCAACGATACCGAAGATATCGCAGTTTCCGCATATCAAACGCACTGTGGAGTGCTGAAAACACCAGAATACGTGTTTTTCGCATTCAAAAGCACGAAAACAGCGATTTCGGTGATTCTGCACACTTGTTACAGCAGAATCATGAAGATTATCGTAGAAAATGCATATCTCAGCTGGAAACAACAACGATACCGAAGATATCGCAGTTTCCGCATATCAAACGCACTGTGGAGTGCTGAAAACACCAGAAATCGTGTTTTTCGCATTCAAAAGCACGAAAACAGCGATTTCGGTGATCCTGCACACTTGTAACAGCAGAATCATGAAAATTATCACTGAAAATGCATATCTCAGCTGGAAACCCAACGATACCGAAGATATCGCAGTTTCCGCATGTCAAACGCTCTGTGGCGGGCTGAAAACACCAGAAAACGTGTTTTTCGCATTCAATAGCACGAAAACTGCGATTTCGGTGATTCTGCACACTTGTAACAGCAGAATCATGAAGATTATCATTGAAAATGCATATCTCAGCTGGAAACAACAACGATACCGAAGATATCGCAGATTCCGCATATCAAACGCACTGTGGAGTGCTGAATACACCAGAAAACGTGTTTTTCGCATTCAATAGCACGAAAACAGCGATTTCGGTAATTCTGCACACTTGTTACAGCAGAATCATGAAGATTATCACTGCAAATGCATATCTCAGCTGGAAACCCAACGATACCGAAGGTATCGCAGTTTCCGCATGTCAAACGTTCTGTGGAGTGCTGAAAACTCCAGAAAACGGGTTTATCGCATTCAACAGCACGAAACCAGCGATTTCTGTGATTCTGCACACTTGTCACAGAAGAAACTCGAATATTATCGTAGAAAATGCATATCTCAGCTGGAAACAACAACGATACCGAAGATATCGCAGTTTCCGCATATCAAACGCACTGTGGCGAGCTGAAAACACCAGAAAACGGGTTTTTCGCATTCAATAGCACGAAAACAGCGATTTCGGTGATTCTGCACACTTGTTACAGCAGAATCATGAAGACTATCACTGAAAATGCATATCTCAGCTGGAAACCCAACGATACCGAAGATATCGCAGTTTCCGCATATCAAACGCACTGTGGAGTGCTGAAAACACCAGAATACGTGTTTTTCGCATTCAAAAGCACGAAAACAGCGATTTCGGTGATTCTGCACACTTGTTACAGCAGAATCATGAAGATTATCACTGAAAATGCATATCTCAGCTGGAAACCCAACGATACCGAAGATATCGCAGTTTCCGCATGTCAAACGTTCTGTGGAGTGCAGAAAACTCCAGTAAACGGGTTTATCGCATTCAATAGCACGAAAACAGCGATTTCTGTGATTCTGCACACTTGTCACAGAAGAAACTCGAATATTATCGTAGAAAATGCATATCTCAGCTGGAAACAACAACGATACCGAAGATATCGCAGTTTCCGCATATCAAACGCACTGTGGAGTGCTGAAAACACCAGAAATCGTGTTTTTCGCATTCAAAAGCACGAAAACAGCGATTTCGGTGATCCTGCACACTTGTAACAGCAGAATCATGAAAATTATCACTGAAAATGCATATCTCAGCTGGAAACCCAACGATACCGAAGATATCGCAGTTTCCGCATGTCAAACGCTCTGTGGCGGGCTGAAAACACCAGAAAACGTGTTTTTCGCATTCAATAGCACGAAAACTGCGATTTCGGTGATTCTGCACACTTGTAACAGCAGAATCATGAAGATTATCACTGAAAATGCATATCTCAGCTGGAAACATCAACGATACCGAAGATATCGCAGTTTCCGCATATCAAACGCACTGTGGAGTGCTGAAAACACCAGAATACGTGTTTTTCGCATTCAAAAGCACGAAAACAGCGATTTCGGTGATTCTGCACACTTGTTACAGCAGAATCATGAAGATTATCACTGAAAATGCATATCTCAGCTGGAAACCCAACGATACCGAAGATATCGCAGTTTCTGCATGTCAAACGCTCTGTGGAGTGCTGAAAATACCAGAAAACGTGTTTTTCGCATTCAATAGCACGAAAACAGCGATTTCTGTGATTCTGCACACTTGTCACAGAAGAAACTCGAAGATTATCGTAGAAAATGCATATCTCAGCTGGAAACAACAACGATACCGAAGATATCGCAGTTTCCACATATCAAACGCACTGTGGAGTGCTGAAAACACCCGAAAACGTGTTTTTCGCATTCAATAGCACGAAAACAGCGATTTCGGTGATTCTGCACACTTGTAACAGCAGAATCATGAAGATTATCACTGAAAATGCATATCTCAGCTGGAAACATCAACGATACCGAAGATATCGCAGTTTCCGCATATCAAACGCACTGTGGAGTGCTGAAAACACCAGAAAACGTGTTTTTCGCATTCAAAAGCACGAAAACTGCGATTTCGGTGATTCTGCACACTTGTTACAGCAGAATCATGAAGATTATCACTGAAAATGCATATCTCAGCTGGAAACCCAACGATACCGAAGATATCGCAGTTTCTGCATGTCAAACGCCTTGTGGAGTGCTGCAAATACCAGAAAACGTGTTTTTCGCATTCAATAGCACGAAAACAGCGATTTCTGTGATTCTGCACACTTGTCACAGAAGAAACTCGAAGATTATCACTGAAAATGCATATCTCAGCTGGAAACATCAACGATACCGAAGATATCGCAGTTTCCGCATATCAAACGCACTGTGGAGTGCTGAAAACACCAGAAAACGTGTTTTTCGCATTCAAAAGCACGAAAACTGCGATTTCGGTGATTCTGCACACTTGTTACAGCAGAATCATGAAGATTATCACTGAAAATGCATATCTCAGCTGGAAACCCAACGATACCGAAGATATCGCAGTTTCTGCATGTCAAACGCCTTTTGGAGTGCTGCAAATACCAGAAAACGTGTTTTTCGCATTCAATAGCACGAAAACAGCGATTTCTGTGATTCTGCACACTTGTCACAGAAGAAACTCTAAGATTATCGTAGAAAATGCATATCTCAGCTGGAAACAACAACGATACCGAAGATATCGCAGTTTCCACATATCAAACGCACTGTGGAGTGCTGAAAACACCCGAAAACGTGTTTTTCGCATTCAAAAGCACGAAAATAGCGATTTCGGTGATTCTGCACACTTGTTACAGCAGAATCATGAAGATTATCACTGAAAATGCATATCTCAGCTGGAAACCCAACGATACCGAAGATATCGCAGTTTCTGCATGTCAAACGCTCTGTGGAGTGCTGAAAATACCAGAAAACGTGTTTTTCGCATTCAATAGCACGAAAACAGCGATTTCTGTGATTCTGCACACTTGTCACAGAAGAAACTCGAAGATTATCGTAGAAAATGCATATCTCAGCTGGAAACAACAACGATACCGAAGATATCGCAGTTTCCGCATATCAAACGCACTGTGGAGTGCTGAAAACACCAGAAAACGTGTTTTTCGCATTCAGTAGCACGAAAACAGCGATTTCGGTGATTCTGCACACTTGTTACAGCAGAATCATGAAGATTATCACTGAAAATGCATACCTCAGCTGGAAACCCAACGATACCGAAGATATCGCAGTTTCCGCATGTCAAACGTTCTGTGGAGTGCAGAAAACTCCAGTAAACGGGTTTATCGCATTCAATAGCACGAAAACAGCGATTTCTGTGATTCTGCACACTTGTCACAGAAGAAACTCGAATATTATCGTAGAAAATGCATATCTCAGCTGGAAACAACAACGATACCGAAGATATCGCAGTTTCCGCATATCAAACGCACTGTGGAGTGCTGAAAACACCAGAAAACGTGTTTCTCGCATTCAAAAGCACGAAAACAGCGATTTCGGTGATCCTGCACACTTGTAACAGCAGAATCATGAAAATTATCACTGAAAATGCATATCTCAGCTGGAAACCCAACGATACCGAAGATATCGCAGTTTCCGCATGTCAAACGCTCTGTGGCGGGCTGAAAACACCAGAAAACGTGTTTTTCGCATTCAATAGCACGAAAACTGCGATTTCGGTGATTCTGCACACTTGTAACAGCAGAATCATGAAGATTATCACTGAAAATGCATATCTCAGCTGGAAACATCAACGATACCGAAGATATCGCAGTTTCCGCATATCAAACGCACTGTGGAGTGCTGAAAACACCAGAATACGTGTTTTTCGCATTCAAAAGCACGAAAACAGCGATTTCGGTGATTCTGCACACTTGTTACAGCAGAATCATGAAGATTATCACTGAAAATGCATATCTCAGCTGGAAACCCAACGATACCGAAGATATCGCAGTTTCTGCATGTCAAACGCTCTGTGGAGTGCTGAAAATACCAGAAAACGTGTTTTTCGCATTCAATAGCACGAAAACAGCGATTTCTGTGATTCTGCACACTTGTCACAGAAGAAACTCGAAGATTATCGTAGAAAATGCATATCTCAGCTGGAAACAACAACGATACCGAAGATATCGCAGTTTCCACATATCAAACGCACTGTGGAGTGCTGAAAACACCCGAAAACGTGTTTTTCGCATTCAATAGCACGAAAACAGCGATTTCGGTGATTCTGCACACTTCTAACAGCAGAATCATGAAGACTATCACTGAAAATGCATATCTCAGCTGGAAACAACAACGATACCGAAGATATCGCAGTTTCCGCATATCAAACGCACTGTGGAGAGCTGAAAACAGCAGAAGACGTGTTTTTCGCATTCAATAGCATGAAAACAGCGATTTCGGTGATTCTGCACACTTGTAACAGCAGAATCATGAAGATTATCGTAGAAAATGCATATCTCAGCTGGAAACAACAACGATACCGAAGATATCGCAGTTTCCGCATATCAAACGCACTGTGGAGTGCTGAAAACACCAGAAAACGTGTTTTTCGCATTCAAGAGCACGAAAACAGCGATTTCGGTGATTCTGCACACTTCTAACAGCAGAATCATGAAGATTATCACTGAATATGCATATCTCAGCTGGAAATCCCACGAAAACGAAGATATCCCTGTTTCCGCATATCAAACGCACTGTGGCGAGCTGAAAACACCAGAAAACGGGTTTTTCGCATTCAATAGCACGAAAACAGCGATTTCGGTGATTCTGCACACTTGTTACAGCAGAATCATGAAGACTATCACTGAAAATGCATATCTCAGCTGGAAACCCAACGATACCGAAGATATCGCAGTTTCCACATGTCAAACGCTCTGTGGCGTGCTGAAAACACCAGAAAACGTGTTTTTCGCATTCAATAGCACGAAAACTGCGATTTCGGTGATTCTGCACACTTGTAACAGCAGAATCATGAAGATTATCACTGAAAATGCAAATCTCAGCTGGAAACAACAACGATACCGAAGATATCGCAGTTTCCGCATATCAAACGCACAGTGGAGTGCTGAAAACACCGGAAAACGTGTTTTTCGCATTCAAAAGCACGAAAACAGCGATTTCGGTGATTCTGCACACTTGTAACAGTAGAATCATGAAGATTATCGTAGAATATGCATATCTCTGCTGGAAACAACAACGATACCGAAGATTTCGCAGTTTCCGCATATCAAACGCACTGTGGAGTGCTGAAAACACCAGGAAACGTGTTTTTCGCATTCAATAGCACGAAAACAGCGATTTCGGTGATTCTGCACACTTGTAACAGCAGAATCATGAAGATTATAACTGAAAATGCATATCTCAGCTGGAAACAACAACGATACCGAAGATATCGCAGTTTCCGCATATCAAACGCACTGTGCAGTGCTGAAAACACTAGAAAACGTGTTTTTCGCATTCAAAAGCACGAAAACAGCTTTTTCGGTTATTCTGCACACTTGTAACAGCAGAATCATGAAGATTATCACTGAATATGCATATCTCAGCTGGAAATCCCACGAAAACGAAGATA
Source organism: Anthophora plumipes (assembly GCA_951804975.1). Taxonomy (NCBI): domain Eukaryota; kingdom Metazoa; phylum Arthropoda; class Insecta; order Hymenoptera; family Apidae; genus Anthophora; species Anthophora plumipes. The sequence continues at coordinate 157,467 of OX638127.1, forward strand.
TCCCTGTTTCCGCATATCAAACGCACTGTGGCGTGCTGAAAACACCAGAAAACGGGTTTTTCGCATTCAATAGCACGAAAACAGCGATTTCGGTGATTCTGCACACTTGTTACAGCAGAATCATGAAGATTATCACTGAAAATGCATATCTCAGCTGGAAACCCAACGATACCGAAGATATCGCAGTTTCCGCATGTCAAACGCTCTGTGGAGTGCTGAAAACACCAGAAAACGTGTTTTTCGCAGTCACTAGCACGACAACAGCGATTTCTGTGATTCTGCACACTTGTTACAGCAGAATGATGAAGATTATCACTGAAAATGCATATCTCAGCTGGAAACCCAACGATACCGAAGATATCGCAGTTTCCGCATGTCAAACGCTCTGTGGAGTGCTGAAAACACCAGAAAACGTATTTTTCGCATTCAATAGCACGAAAACAGCGATTTCGGTGATTCTGCACACTTGTAACAGCAGAATCATGAAGATTATCACTGAAAATGCATATCTCAGCTGGAAACATCAACGATACCGAAGATATCGCAGTTTCCGCATATCAAACGCACTGTGGAGTGCTGAAAACACCAGAAAACGTGTTTTTCGCATTCAAAAGCACGAAAACTGCGATTTCGGTGATTCTGCACACTTGTTACAGCAGAATCATGAAGATTATCACTGAAAATGCATATCTCAGCTGGAAACCCAACGATACCGAAGATATCGCAGTTTCCGCATGTCAAACGTTCTGTGGAGTGCAGAAAACTCCAGTAAACGGGTTTATCGCATTCAATAGCACGAAAACAGCGATTTCTGTGATTCTGCACACTTGTCACAGAAGAAACTCGAATATTATCGTAGAAAATGCATATCTCAGCTGGAAACAACAACGATACCGAAGATATCGCAGTTTCCGCATATCAAACGCACTGTGGAGTGCTGAATACACCAGAAAACGTGTTTTTCGCATTCAATAGCACGAAAACAGCGATTTCGGTAATTCTGCACACTTGTTACAGCAGAATCATGAAGATTATCACTGCAAATGCATATCTCAGCTGGAAACCCAACGATACCGAAGGTATCGCAGTTTCCGCATGTCAAACGTTCTGTGGAGTGCTGAAAACTCCAGAAAACGGGTTTATCGCATTCAACAGCACGAAACCAGCGATTTCTGTGATTCTGCACACTTGTCACAGAAGAAACTCGAATATTATCGTAGAAAATGCATATCTCAGCTGGAAACAACAACGATACCGAAGATATCGCAGTTTCCGCATATCAAACGCACTGTGGAGAGCTGAAAACAGCAGAAGACGTGTTTTTCGCATTCAATAGCATGAAAACAGCGATTTCGGTGATTCTGCACACTTGTAACAGCAGAATCATGAAGATTATCGTAGAAAATGCATATCTCAGCTGGAAACAACAACGATACCGAAGATATCGCAGTTTCCGCATATCAAACGCACTGTGGAGTGCTGAAAACACCAGAAAACGTGTTTTTCGCATTCAAGAGCACGAAAACAGCGATTTCGGTGATTCTGCACACTTCTAACAGCAGAATCATGAAGATTATCACTGAATATGCATATCTCAGCTGGAAATCCCACGAAAACGAAGATATCCCTGTTTCCGCATATCAAACGCACTGTGGCGAGCTGAAAACACCAGAAAACGGGTTTTTCGCATTCAATAGCACGAAAACAGCGATTTCGGTGATTCTGCACACTTGTTACAGCAGAATCATGAAGACTATCACTGAAAATGCATATCTCAGCTGGAAACCCAACGATACCGAAGATATCGCAGTTTCCACATGTCAAACGCTCTGTGGCGTGCTGAAAACACCAGAAAACGTGTTTTTCGCATTCAATAGCACGAAAACTGCGATTTCGGTGATTCTGCACACTTGTAACAGCAGAATCATGAAGATTATCACTGAAAATGCAAATCTCAGCTGGAAACAACAACGATACCGAAGATATCGCAGTTTCCGCATATCAAACGCACAGTGGAGTGCTGAAAACACCGGAAAACGTGTTTTTCGCATTCAAAAGCACGAAAACAGCGATTTCGGTGATTCTGCACACTTGTAACAGTAGAATCATGAAGATTATCGTAGAATATGCATATCTCTGCTGGAAACAACAACGATACCGAAGATTTCGCAGTTTCCGCATATCAAACGCACTGTGGAGTGCTGAAAACACCAGGAAACGTGTTTTTCGCATTCAATAGCACGAAAACAGCGATTTCGGTGATTCTGCACACTTGTAACAGCAGAATCATGAAGATTATAACTGAAAATGCATATCTCAGCTGGAAACAACAACGATACCGAAGATATCGCAGTTTCCGCATATCAAAAGCACTGTGCAGTGCTGAAAACACTAGAAAACGTGTTTTTCGCATTCAAAAGCACGAAAACAGCTTTTTCGGTTATTCTGCACACTTGTAACAGCAGAATCATGAAGATTATCACTGAATATGCATATCTCAGCTGGAAATCCCACGAAAACGAAGATATCCCTGTTTCCGCATATCAAACGCACTGTGGCGTGCTGAAAACACCAGAAAACGGGTTTTTCGCATTCAATAGCACGAAAACAGCGATTTCGGTGATCCTGCACACTTGTTACAGCAGAATCATGAAGATTATCACTGAAAATGCATATCTCAGCTGGAAACCCAACGATACCGAAGATATCGCAGTTTCCGCATGTCAAACGCTCTGTGGAGTGCTGAAAACACCAGAAAACGTGTTTTTCGCAGTCACTAGCACGACAACAGCGATTTCTGTGATTCTGCACACTTGTTACAGCAGAATGATGAAGATTATCACTGAAAATGCATATCTCAGCTGGAAACCCAACGATACCGAAGATATCGCAGTTTCCGCATGTCAAACGCTCTGTGGAGTGCTGAAAACACCAGAAAACGTATTTTTCGCATTCAATAGCACGAAAACAGCGATTTCGGTGATTCTGCACACTTGTAACAGCAGAATCATGAAGATTATCACTGAAAATGCATATCTCAGCTGGAAACAACAACGATACCGAAGATATCGCAGTTTCCGCATATCAAACGCACTGTGGAGTGCTGAATACACCAGAAAACGTGTTTTTCGCATTCAATAGCACGAAAACAGCGATTTCGCTAATTCTGCACACTTGTTACAGCAGAATCATGAAGATTATCACTGCAAATGCATATCTCAGCTGGAAACCCAACGATACCGAAGGTATCGCAGTTTCCGCATGTCAAACGTTCTGTGGAGTGCTGAAAACTCCAGAAAACGGGTTTATCGCATTCAACAGCACGAAACCAGCGATTTCTGTGATTCTGCACACTTGTCACAGAAGAAACTCGAATATTATCGTAGAAAATGCATATCTCAGCTGGAAACAACAACGATACCGAAGATATCGCAGTTTCCGCATATCAAACGCACTGTGGAGAGCTGAAAACAGCAGAAGACGTGTTTTTCGCATTCAATAGCATGAAAACAGCGATTTCGGTGATTCTGCACACTTGTAACAGCAGAATCATGAAGATTATCGTAGAAAATGCATATCTCAGCTGGAAACAACAACGATACCGAAGATATCGCAGTTTCCGCATATCAAACGCTCTGTGGAGTGCTGAAAACACCAGAAAACGTGTTTTTCGCATTCAAGAGCACGAAAACAGCGATTTCGGTGATTCTGCACACTTCTAACAGCAGAATCATGAAGATTATCACTGAATATGCATATCTCAGCTGGAAATCCCACGAAAACGAAGATATCCCTGTTTCCGCATATCAAACGCACTGTGGCGAGCTGAAAACACCAGAAAACGGGTTTTTCGCATTCAATAGCACGAAAACAGCGATTTCGGTGATTCTGCACACTTGTTACAGCAGAATCATGAAGACTATCACTGAAAATGCATATCTCAGCTGGAAACCCAACGATACCGAAGATATCGCAGTTTCCACATGTCAAACGCTCTGTGGCGTGCTGAAAACACCAGAAAACGTGTTTTTCGCATTCAATAGCACGAAAACTGCGATTTCGGTGATTCTGCACACTTGTAACAGCAGAATCATGAAGATTATCACTGAAAATGCAAATCTCAGCTGGAAACAACAACGATACCGAAGATATCGCAGTTTCCGCATATCAAACGCACAGTGGAGTGCTGAAAACACCGGAAAACGTGTTTTTCGCATTCAAAAGCACGAAAACAGCGATTTCGGTGATTCTGCACACTTGTAACAGTAGAATCATGAAGATTATCGTAGAATATGCATATCTCTGCTTGAAACAACAACGATACCGAAGATTTCGCAGTTTCCGCATATCAAACGCACTGTGGAGTGCTGAAAACACCAGGAAACGTGTTTTTCGCATTCAATAGCACGAAAACAGCGATTTCGGTGATTCTGCACACTTGTTACAGCAGAATCATGAAGATTATCACTGAAAATGCATATCTCAGCTGGAAACCCAACGATACCGAAGATATCGCAGTTTCCGCATGTCAAACGCTCTGTGGAGTGCTGAAAACACCAGAAAACGTGTTTTTCGCAGTCACTAGCACGACAACAGCGATTTCTGTGATTCTGCACACATGTTACAGCAGAATCATGAAGATTATCACTGAAAATGCATATCTCAGCTGGAAACCCAACGATACCGAAGATATCGCAGTTTCCGCATGTCAAACGCTCTGTGGAGTGCTGAAAACACCAGAAAACGTATTTTTCGCATTCAATAGCACGAAAACAGCGATTTCTGTGATTCTGCACACCTGTCACTGAAGAAACTCGAAGATTATCGTAGAAAATGCATATCTCAGCTGGAAACATCAACGATACCGAAGATATCGCAGTTTCCGCATATCAAACGCACTGTGGAGTGCTGAAAACACCAGAAAACGTGTTTTTCGCATTCAAAAGCACGAAAACTGCGATTTCGGTGATTCTGCACACTTGTTACAGCAGAATCATGAAGATTATCACTGAAAATGCATATCTCAGCTGGAAACCCAACGATACCGAAGATATCGCAGTTTCTGCATGTCAAACGCTCTGTGGAGTGCTGCAAATACCAGAAAACGTGTTTTTCGCATTCAATAGCACGAAAACAGCGATTTCGGTGATTCTGCATACTTCTAACAGCAGAATCATGAAGATTATCATTGAAAATGCATATCTCAGCTGGAAACAACACCGATACCGAAGATATCGCAGATTCCGCATATCAAACGCACTGTGGAGTGCTGAATACACCAGAAAACGTGTTTTTCGCATTCAATAGTACGAAAACAGCGATTTCGGTAATTCTGCACACTTGTTACAGCAGAATCATGATGATTATCACTGCAAATACATGTCTCAGCTGGAAACCCAACGATACCGAAGGTATCGCAGTTTCCGCATGTCAAACGTTCTGTGGAGTGCTGAAAACTCCAGAAAACGGGTTTATCGCATTCAACAGCACGAAACCAGCGATTTCTGTGATTCTGCACACTTGTCACAGAAGAATCATGAAGATTATCACTGAATATGCATATCTCAGCTGGAAATCCCACGAAAACGAAGATATCCCTGTTTCCGCATATCAAACGCACTGTGGCGTGCTGAAAACACCAGAAAACGGGTTTTTCGCATTCAATAGCACGAAAACAGCGATTTCGGTGATTCTGCACACTTGTTACAGCAGAATCATGAAGATTATCACTGAAAATGCATATCTCAGCTGGAAACCCAACGATACCGAAGATATCGCAGTTTCCGCATGTCAAACGCTCTGTGGAGTGCTGAAAACACCAGAAAACGTGTTTTTCGCAGTCACTAGCACGACAACAGCGATTTCTGTGATTCTGCACACTTGTTACAGCAGAATGATGAAGATTATCACTGAAAATGCATATCTCAGCTGGAAACCCAACGATACCGAAGATATCGCAGTTTCCGCATGTCAAACGCTCTGTGGAGTGCTGAAAACACCAGAAAACGTATTTTTCGCATTCAATAGCACGAAAACAGCGATTTCGGTGATTCTGCACACTTGTAACAGCAGAATCATGAAGATTATAACTGAAAATGCATATCTCAGCTGGAAACAACAACGATACCGAAGATATCGCAGTTTCCGCATATCAAACGCACTGTGCAGTGCTGAAAACACTAGAAAACGTGTTTTTCGCATTCAAAAGCACGAAAACAGCTTTTTCGGTTATTCTGCACACTTGTAACAGCAGAATCATGAAGATTATCATTGAAAATGCATATCTCAGCTGGAAACAACAACGATACCGAAGATATCGCAGATTCCGCATATCAAACGCACTGTGGAGTGCTGAATACACCAGAAAACGTGTTTTTCGCATTCAATAGCACGAAAACAGCGATTTCGGTAATTCTGCACACTTGTTACAGCAGAATCATGAAGATTATCACTGCAAATGCATATCTCAGCTGGAAACAACACCGATACCGAAGATTTCGCAGTTTCCGCATATCAAACGCACTGTGGAGTGCTGAAAACACCAGGAAACGTGTTTTTCGCATTCAATAGCACGAAAACAGCGATTTCGGTGATTCTGCACACTTGTAACAGCAGAATCATGAAGATTATAACTGAAAATGCATATCTCAGCTGGAAACAACAACGATACCGAAGATATCGCAGTTTCCGCATATCAAACGCACTGTGCAGTGCTGAAAACACTAGAAAACGTGTTTTTCGCATTCAAAAGCACGAAAACAGCTTTTTCGGTTATTCTGCACACTTGTAACAGCAGAATCATGAAGATTATCACTGAATATGCATATCTCAGCTGGAAGTCCCACGAAAACGAAGATATCCCTGTTTCCGCATATCAAACGCACTGTGGCGTGCTGAAAACACCAGAAAACGGGTTTTTCGCATTCAATAGCACGAAAACAGCGATTTCGGTGATTCTGCACACTTGTTACAGCAGAATCATGAAGATTATCACTGAAAATGCATATCTCAGCTGGAAACCCAACGATACCGAAGATATCGCAGTTTCCGCATGTCAAACGCTCTGTGGAGTGCTGAAAACACCAGAAAACGTGTTTTTCGCAGTCACTAGCACGACAACAGCGATTTCTGTGATTCTGCACACTTGTTACAGCAGAATGATGAAGATTATCACTGAAAATGCATATCTCAGCTGGAAACCCAACGATACCGAAGATATCGCAGTTTCCGCATGTCAAACGCTCTGTGGAGTGCTGAAAACACCAGAAAACGTATTTTTCGCATTCAATAGCACGAAAACAGCGATTTCGGTGATTCTGCACACTTGTAACAGCAGAATCATGAAGATTATCACTGAAAATGCATATCTCAGCTGGAAACATCAACGATACCGAAGATATCGCAGTTTCCGCATATCAAACGCACTGTGGAGTGCTGAAAACACCAGAAAACGTGTTTTTCGCATTCAAAAGCACGAAAACTGCGATTTCGGTGATTCTGCACACTTGTTACAGCAGAATCATGAAGATTATCACTGAAAATGCATATCTCAGCTGGAAACCCAACGATACCGAAGATATCGCAGTTTCTGCATGTCAAACGCTCTGTGGAGTGCTGCAAATACCAGAAAACGTGTTTTTCGCATTCAATAGCACGAAAACAGCGATTTCGGTGATTCTGCATACTTCTAACAGCAGAATCATGAAGATTATCATTGAAAATGCATATCTCAGCTGGAAACAACACCGATACCGAAGATATCGCAGATTCCGCATATCAAACGCACTGTGGAGTGCTGAATACACCAGAAAACGTGTTTTTCGCATTCAATAGTACGAAAACAGCGATTTCGGTAATTCTGCACACTTGTTACAGCAGAATCATGATGATTATCACTGCAAATACATGTCTCAGCTGGAAACCCAACGATACCGAAGGTATCGCAGTTTCCGCATGTCAAACGTTCTGTGGAGTGCTGAAAACTCCAGAAAACGGGTTTATCGCATTCAACAGCACGAAACCAGCGATTTCTGTGATTCTGCACACTTGTCACAGAAGAATCATGAAGATTATCACTGAATATGCATATCTCAGCTGGAAATCCCACGAAAACGAAGATATCCCTGTTTCCGCATATCAAACGCACTGTGGCGTGCTGAAAACACCAGAAAACGGGTTTTTCGCATTCAATAGCACGAAAACAGCGATTTCGGTGATTCTGCACACTTGTTACAGCAGAATCATGAAGATTATCACTGAAAATGCATATCTCAGCTGGAAACCCAACGATACCGAAGATATCGCAGTTTCCGCATGTCAAACGCTCTGTGGAGTGCTGAAAACACCAGAAAACGTGTTTTTCGCAGTCACTAGCACGACAACAGCGATTTCTGTGATTCTGCACACTTGTTACAGCAGAATGATGAAGATTATCACTGAAAATGCATATCTCAGCTGGAAACCCAACGATACCGAAGATATCGCAGTTTCCGCATGTCAAACGCTCTGTGGAGTGCTGAAAACACCAGAAAACGTATTTTTCGCATTCAATAGCACGAAAACAGCGATTTCGGTGATTCTGCACACTTGTAACAGCAGAATCATGAAGATTATAACTGAAAATGCATATCTCAGCTGGAAACAACAACGATACCGAAGATATCGCAGTTTCCGCATATCAAACGCACTGTGCAGTGCTGAAAACACTAGAAAACGTGTTTTTCGCATTCAAAAGCACGAAAACAGCTTTTTCGGTTATTCTGCACACTTGTAACAGCAGAATCATGAAGATTATCATTGAAAATGCATATCTCAGCTGGAAACAACAACGATACCGAAGATATCGCAGATTCCGCATATCAAACGCACTGTGGAGTGCTGAATACACCAGAAAACGTGTTTTTCGCATTCAATAGCACGAAAACAGCGATTTCGGTAATTCTGCACACTTGTTACAGCAGAATCATGAAGATTATCACTGCAAATGCATATCTCAGCTGGAAACAACACCGATACCGAAGATTTCGCAGTTTCCGCATATCAAACGCACTGTGGAGTGCTGAAAACACCAGGAAACGTGTTTTTCGCATTCAATAGCACGAAAACAGCGATTTCGGTGATTCTGCACACTTGTAACAGCAGAATCATGAAGATTATAACTGAAAATGCATATCTCAGCTGGAAACAACAACGATACCGAAGATATCGCAGTTTCCGCATATCAAACGCACTGTGCAGTGCTGAAAACACTAGAAAACGTGTTTTTCGCATTCAAAAGCACGAAAACAGCTTTTTCGGTTATTCTGCACACTTGTAACAGCAGAATCATGAAGATTATCACTGAATATGCATATCTCAGCTGGAAATCCCACGAAAACGAAGATATCCCTGTTTCCGCATATCAAACGCACTGTGGCGTGCTGAAAACACCAGAAAACGGGTTTTTCGCATTCAATAGCACGAAAACAGCGATTTCGGTGATTCTGCACACTTGTTACAGCAGAATCATGAAGATTATCACTGAAAATGCATATCTCAGCTGGAAACCCAACGATACCGAAGATATCGCAGTTTCCGCATGTCAAACGCTCTGTGGAGTGCTGAAAACACCAGAAAACGTGTTTTTCGCAGTCACTAGCACGACAACAGCGATTTCTGTGATTCTGCACACTTGTTACAGCAGAATGATGAAGATTATCACTGAAAATGCATATCTCAGCTGGAAACCCAACGATACCGAAGATATCGCAGTTTCCGCATGTCAAACGCTCTGTGGAGTGCTGAAAACACCAGAAAACGTATTTTTCGCATTCAATAGCACGAAAACAGCGATTTCGGTGATTCTGCACACTTGTAACAGCAGAATCATGAAGATTATCACTGAAAATGCATATCTCAGCTGGAAACATCAACGATACCGAAGATATCGCAGTTTCCGCATATCAAACGCACTGTGGAGTGCTGAAAACACCAGAAAACGTGTTTTTCGCATTCAAAAGCACGAAAACTGCGATTTCGGTGATTCTGCACACTTGTTACAGCAGAATCATGAAGATTATCACTGAAAATGCATATATCAGCTGGAAACCCAACGATACCGAAGATATCGCAGTTTCTGCATGTCAAACGCCTTGTGGAGTGCTGCAAATACCAGAAAACGTGTTTTTCGCATTCAATAGCACGAAAACAGCGATTTCTGTGATTCTGCACACTTGTCACAGAAGAAACTCGAAGATTATCGTAGAAAATGCATATCTCAGCTGGAAACAACAACGATACCGAATATATCGCAGTTTCCACATATCAAACGCACTGTGGAGTGCTGAAAACACCCGAAAACGTGTTTTTTGCATTCAATAGCACGAAAACAGCGATTTCGGTGATTCTGCACACTTCTAACAGCAGAATCATGAAGATTATCATTGAAAATGCATATCTCAGCTGGAAACAACAACGATACCGAAGATATCGCAGATTCCGCATATCAAACGCACTGTGGAGTGCTGAATACACCAGAAAACGTGTTTTTCGCATTCAATAGCACGAAAACAGCGATTTCGGTAATTCTGCACACTTGTTACAGCAGAATCATGAAGATTATCACTGCAAATGCATATCTCAGCTGGAAACCCAACGATACCGAAGGTATCGCAGTTTCCGCATGTCAAACGTTCTGTGGAGTGCTGAAAACTCCAGAAAACGGGTTTATCGCATTCAACAGCACGAAACCAGCGATTTCTGTGATTCTGCACACTTGTCATAGAAGAAACTCGAATATTATCGTAGAAAATGCATATCTCAGCTGGAAACAACAACGATACCGAAGATATCGCAGTTTCCGCATATCAAACGCACTGTGGAGAGCTGAAAACAGCAGAAGACGTGTTTTTCGCATTCAATAGCATGAAAACAGCGATTTCGGTGATTCTGCACACTTGTAACAGCAGAATCATGAAGATTATCGTAGAAAATGCATATCTCAGCTGGAAACAACAACGATACCGAAGATATCGCCGTTTCCGCATATCAAACGCACTGTGGAGTGCTGAAAACACCAGAAAACGTGTTTTTCGCATTCAAGAGCACGAAAACAGCGATTTCGGTGATTCTGCACACTTCTAACAGCAGAATCATGAAGATTATCACTGAATATGCATATCTCAGCTGGAAATCCCACGAAAACGAAGATATCCCTGTTTCCGCATATCAAACGCACTGTGGCGAGCTGAAAACACCAGAAAACGGGTTTTTCGCATTCAATAGCACGAAAACAGCGATTTCGGTGATTCTGCACACTTGTTACAGCAGAATCATGAAGACTATCACTGAAAATGCATATCTCAGCTGGAAACCCAACGATACCGAAGATATCGCAGTTTCCACATGTCAAACGCTCTGTGGCGTGCTGAAAACACCAGAAAACGTGTTTTTCGCATTCAATAGCACGAAAACTGCGATTTCGGTGATTCTGCACACTTGTAACAGCAGAATCATGAAGATTATCACTGAAAATGCAAATCTCAGCTGGAAACAACAACGATACCGAAGATATCGCAGTTTCCGCATATCAAACGCACAGTGGAGTGCTGAAAACACCGGAAAACGTGTTTTTCGCATTCAAAAGCACGAAAACAGCGATTTCGGTGATTCTGCACACTTGTAACAGTAGAATCATGAAGATTATCGTAGAATATGCATATCTCTGCTTGAAACAACAACGATACCGAAGATTTCGCAGTTTCCGCATATCAAACGCACTGTGGAGTGCTGAAAACACCAGGAAACGTGTTTTTCGCATTCAATAGCACGAAAACAGCGATTTCGGTGATTCTGCACACTTGTTACAGCAGAATCATGAAGATTATCACTGAAAATGCATATCTCAGCTGGAAACCCAACGATACCGAAGATATCGCAGTTTCCGCATGTCAAACGCTCTGTGGAGTGCTGAAAACACCAGAAAACGTGTTTTTCGCAGTCACTAGCACGACAACAGCGATTTCTGTGATTCTGCACACTTGTTACAGCAGAATCATGAAGATTATCACTGAAAATGCATATCTCAGCTGGAAACCCAACGATACCGAAGATATCGCAGTTTCCGCATGTCAAACGCTCTGTGGAGTGCTGAAAACACCAGAAAACGTATTTTTCGCATTCAATAGCACGAAAACAGCGATTTCTGTGATTCTGCACACCTGTCACTGAAGAAACTCGAAGATTATCGTAGAAAATGCATATCTCAGCTGGAAACATCAACGATACCGAAGATATCGCAGTTTCCGCATATCAAACGCACTGTGGAGTGCTGAAAACACCAGAAAACGTGTTTTTCGCATTCAAAAGCACGAAAACTGCGATTTCGGTGATTCTGCACACTTGTTACAGCAGAATCATGAAGATTATCACTGAAAATGCATATCTCAGCTGGAAACCCAACGATACCGAAGATATCGCAGTTTCTGCATGTCAAACGCTCTGTGGAGTGCTGCAAATACCAGAAAACGTGTTTTTCGCATTCAATAGCACGAAAACAGCGATTTCTGTGATTCTGCACACTTGTCACAGAAGAAACTCGAAGATTATCGTAGAAAATGCATATCTCAGCTGGAAACAACAACGATACCGAAGATATCGCAGTTTCCACATATCAAACGCACTGTGGAGTGCTGAAAACACCCGAAAACGTGTTTTTCGCATTCAATAGCACGAAAACAGCGATTTCGGTGATTCTGCATACTTCTAACAGCAGAATCATGAAGATTATCATTGAAAATGCATATCTCAGCTGGAAACAACACCGATACCGAAGATATCGCAGATTCCGCATATCAAACGCACTGTGGAGTGCTGAATACACCAGAAAACGTGTTTTTCGCATTCAATAGTACGAAAACAGCGATTTCGGTAATTCTGCACACTTGTTACAGCAGAATCATGATGATTATCACTGCAAATACATGTCTCAGCTGGAAACCCAACGATACCGAAGCTATCGCAGTTTCCGCATGTCAAACGTTCTGTGGAGTGCTGAAAACTCCAGAAAACGGGTTTATCGCATTCAACAGCACGAAACCAGCGATTTCTGTGATTCTGCACACTTGTCACAGAAGAATCATGAAGATTATCACTGAATATGCATATCTCAGCTGGAAATCCCACGAAAACGAAGATATCCCTGTTTCCGCATATCAAACGCACTGTGGCGTGCTGAAAACACCAGAAAACGGGTTTTTCGCATTCAATAGCACGAAAACAGCGATTTCGGTGATTCTGCACACTTGTTACAGCAGAATCATGAAGATTATCACTGAAAATGCATATCTCAGCTGGAAACCCAACGATACCGAAGATATCGCTGTTTCCGCATATCAAACGCACTGTGGAGTGCTGAAAACACCAGAAAACGTGTTTTTCGCATTCAATAGCACGAAAACACCGATTTCAGTGATTCTGCACACTTCTAACAGCAGAATCATGAAGATCATCACTGAAAATGCATATCTCAGCTGGAAACAACAACGATACCGAAGATATCGCAGTTTCCGCATATCAAACGCACTGTGCAGTGCTGAAAACACTAGAAAACGTGTTTTTCGCATTCAAAAGCACGAAAACAGCGATTTCGGTGATTCTGCACAGTTGTAACAGCAGAATCATGAAGATTATCACTGAATATGCATATCTCAGCTGGAAACCCAACGATACCGAAGATATCGCTGTTTCCGCATATCAAACGCACTGTGCAGTGCTGAAAACACTAGAAAACGTGTTTTTCGCATTCAAAAGCACGAAAACAGCTTTTTCGGTTATTCTGCACACTTGTAACAGCAGAATCATGAAGATTATCACTGAATATGCATATCTCAGCTGGAAATCCCACGAAAACGAAGATATCCCTGTTTCCGCATATCAAACGCACTGTGGCGTGCTGAAAACACCAGAAAACGGGTTTTTCGCATTCAAAAGCACGACAACAGCGATTTCGGTGATTCTGCACACTTGTAACAGCAGAATCATGAAGATTATAACTGAAAATGCATATCTCAGCTGGAAACAACAACGATACCGAAGATATCGCAGTTTCCGCATATCAAACGCACTGTGCAGTGCTGAAAACACTAGAAAACGTGTTTTTCGCATTCAAAAGCACGAAAACAGCTTTTTCGGTTATTCTGCACACATGTAACAGCAGAATCATGAAGATTATCACTGAATATGCATATCTCAGCTGGAAACCCAACGATACCGAAGATATCGCTGTTTCCGCATATCAAACGCACTGTGGAGTGCTGAAAACACCAGAAAACGTGTTTTTCGCATTCAAAAGCACGAAAACTGCGATTTCGGTGATTCTGCACACTTGTTACAGCAGAATCATGAAGATTATCACTGAAAATGCATATCTCAGCTGGAAACCCAACGATACCGAAGATATCGCAGTTTCCGCATATCAAACGCACTGTGGAGTGCTGAAAACACCAGAAAACGTGTTTTTCGCATTCAATAGCACGAAAACACCGATTTCGGTGATTCTGCACACTTCTAACAGCAGAATCATGAAGATTATCACTGAAAATGCATATCTCAGCCGGAAACCCAACGATACCGGAGATATCGCAGTTTCCGCATATCAAACGCACTGTAGAGTGCTGAAAACACCAGAAAACGTGTGTTTCGCATTCAAAAGCACGTAAACAGCGATTTCGGTGATTCTGCACACTTGTAACAGCAGAATCATGAAGATTATCTCTGAAAATGCATATCTCAGCTGGAAACCCAACGATACCGAAGATATCGCAGTTTCCGCATGTCAAACGCTCTGTGGAGTGCTGAAAACACCATTAAACGTGTTTTTCGCATTCACTAGCACGACAACAGCGATTTCTGTGATTCTGCACACTTGTTACTGCAGAATCATGAAGATTATCACTGAAAATAGATATCTCAGCTGGAAACCCAACGATACCGAAGATATCGCAGTTTCCGCATGTCAAACGCTCTGTGGAGTGCTGAAAACACCAGAAAACGTGTTTTTCGCAGTCACTAGCACGACAGCAGCGATTTCTGTGATTCTGCTCACTTGTCACAGAAGAAACTCGAAGAATATCGTAGAAAATGCATATCTCAGCTGGAAACAACAACGATACCGAAGATATCGCAGTTTCCGAATATGAAACGCACTGTGGAGTGCTGAAAACACCAGAAAACGTGTTTTTCGCATTCAATAGCACGAAAACAGCGATTTCGGTGATTCTGCACACTTGTTACAGCAGAATCATGAAGATTATCACTGAAAATGCATATCTCAGCTGGAAACCCAACGATACCGAAGATATCGCAGTTTCCGCATGTCAAACGTTCTGTGGAGTGCTGAAAACTCCAGTAAACGGGTTTATCGCATTCAATAACACGAAAACAGCGATTTCGGTGATTCTGCACACTTGTAACAGCAGATTCATGAAGATTATCACTGAAAATGCATATCTCAGCTGGAAACCCAACGATACCGAAGATATCGCAGCTTCCGCATGTCAAACGCTCTGTGGCGTGCTGAAAACACCAGAAAACGTGTTTTTCGCATTCAATAGCACGAAAACTGCGATTTCGGTGATTCTGCACACTTGTAACAGCAGAATCATGAAGATTATCACTGAAAATGCATATCTCAGCTGGAAACATCAACGATACCGAAGATATCGCAGTTTCCGCATATCAAACGCACTGTGGAGTGCTGAAAACACCAGAAAACGTGTTTTTCGCATTCAAAAGCACGAAAACAGCGATTTCGGTGATTCTGCACACTTGTTACAGCAGAATCATGAAGATTATCACTGAAAATGCATATCTCAGCTGGAAACCCAACGATACCGAAGATATCGCAGTTTCTGCATGTCAAACGCTCTGTGGAGTGTTGAAAATACCAGAAAACGTGTTTTTCGCATTCAATAGCACGAAAACAGCGATTTCTGTGATTCTGCACACTTGTCACAGAAGAAACTCGAAGATTATCGTAGAAAATGCATATCTCAGCTGGAAACAACAACGATACCGAAGATATCGCAGTTTCCACATATCAAACGCACTGTGGAGTGCTGAAAACACCCGAAAACGTGTTTTTCGCATTCAATAGCACGAAAACAGCGATTTCGGTGATTCTGCACACTTGTAACAGCAGAATCATGAAGATTATCACTGAAAATGCATATCTCAGCTGGAAACAACAACGATACCGAAGATATCGCAGTTTCCGCATTTCAAACGCACTGTGCAGTGCTGAAAACACTAGAAAACGTGTTTTTCGCATTCAAAAGCACGAAAACAGCTTTTTCGGTTATTCTGCACACATGTAACAGCAGAATCATGAAGATTATCACTGAATATGCATATCTCAGCTGGAAACCCAACGATACCGAAGATATCGCTGTTTCCGCATATCAAACGCACTGTGGAGTGCTGAAAACACCAGAAAACGTGTTTTTCGCATTCAAAAGCACGAAAACTGCGATTTCGGTGATTCTGCACACTTGTTACAGCAGAATCATGAAGATTATCACTGAAAATGCATATCTCAGCTGGAAACCCAACGATACCGAAGATATCGCAGTTTCCGCATATCAAACGCACTGTGGAGTGCTGAAAACACCAGAAAACGTGTTTTTCGCATTCAATAGCACGAAAACACCGATTTCGGTGATTCTGCACACTTGTTACAGCAGAATCATGAAGATTATCACTGAAAATAGATATCTCAGCTGGAAACCCAACGATACCGAAGATATCGCAGTTTCCGCATGTCAAACGCTCTGTGGAGTGCTGAAAACACCAGAAAACGTGTTTTTCGCAGTCACTAGCACGACAGCAGCGATTTCTGTGATTCTGCTCACTTGTCACAGAAGAAACTCGAAGAATATCGTAGAAAATGCATATCTCAGCTGGAAACAACAACGATACCGAAGATATCGCAGTTTCCGAATATGAAACGCACTGTGGAGTGCTGAAAACACCAGAAAACGTGTTTTTCGCATTCAATAGCACGAAAACAGCGATTTCGGTGATTCTGCACACTTGTTACAGCAGAATCATGAAGATTATCACTGAAAATGCATATCTCAGCTGGAAACCCAACGATACCGAAGATATCGCAGTTTCCGCATATCAAACGCACTGTGGAGTGCTGAATACACCAGAAAACGTGTTTTTCGCATTCAATAGCACGAAAACAGCGATTTCGGTGATTCTGCACACTTGTTACAGCAGAATCATGAAGATTATCACTGCAAATGCATATCTCAGCTGGAAACCCAACGATACCGAAGATATCGCAGTTTCCGCATGTCAAACGTTCTGTGGAGTGCTGAAAACTCCAGTAATCGGGTTTATCGCATTCAATAACACGAAAACAGCGATTTCGGTGATTCTGCACACTTGTAACAGCAGAATCATGAAGATTATCACTGAAAATGCATATCTCAGCTGGAAACCCAACGATACCGAAGATATCGCAGCTTCCGCATGTCAAACGCTCTGTGGCGTGCTGAAAACACCAGAAAACGTGTTTTTCGCATTCAATAGCACGAAAACTGCGATTTCGGTGATTCTGCACACTTGTAACAGCAGAATCATGAAGATTATCGTAGAAAATGCATATCTCAGCTGGAAACAACAACGATACCGAAGATATCGCAGTTTCCGCATATCAAACGCACTGTGGAGTGCTGAAAACACCAGAAAACGTGTTTTTCGCATTCAAGAGCACGAAAACAGCGATTTCGGTGATTCTGCACACTTCTAACAGCAGAATCATGAAGATTATCACTGAATATGCATATCTCAGCTGGAAATCCCACGAAAACGAAGATATCCCTGTTTCCGCATATCAATCGCACTGTGGCGAGCTGAAAACACCAGAAAACGGGTTTTTCGCATTCAATAGCACGAAAACAGCGATTTCGGTGATTCTGCACACTTGTCACAGAAGAAACTCGAAGACTATCACTGAAAATGCATATCTCAGCTGGAAACCCAACGATACCGAAGATATCGCAGTTTCCACATATCAAACGCACTGTGGAGTGCTGAAAACACCAGAAAACGTGTTTTTCGCATTCAAAAGCACGAAAACAGCGATTTCGGTGATTCTGCACACTTGTAACAGCAGAATCATGAAGATTATCACTGAAAATGCAAATCTCAGCTGGAAACAACAACGATACCGAAGATATCGCAGTTTCCGCATATCAAACGCACAGTGGAGTGCTGAAAACACCAGAAAACGTGTTTTTCGCATTCAAAAGCACGAAAACAGCGATTTCAGTGATTCTGCACACTTGTAACAGTAGAATCATGAAGATTATCGTAGAAAATGCATATCTCTGCTGGAAACAACAACGATACCGAAGATTTCGCAGTTTCCGCATATCAAACGCACTGTGGAGTGCTGAAAACACCAGGAAACGTGTTTTTCGCATTCAATAGCACGAAAACAGCGATTTCGGTGATTCTGCACACTTGTAACAGCAGAATCATGAAGATTATAACTGAAAATGCATATCTCAGCTGGAAACAACAACGATACCGAAGATATCGCAGTTTCCGCATATCAAACGCACTGTGCAGTGCTGAAAACACTAGAAAACGTGTTTTTCGCATTCAAAAGCACGAAAACAGCTTTTTCGGTTATTCTGCACACATGTAACAGCAGAATCATGAAGATTATCACTGAATATGCATATCTCAGCTGGAAACCCAACGATACCGAAGATATCGCTGTTTCCGCATATCAAACGCACTGTGGCGTGCTGAAAACACCAGAAAACGGGTTTTTCGCATTCAAAAGCACGACAACCGCGATTTCGGTGATTCTGCACACTTGTAACAGCAGAATCATGAAGATTATAACTGAAAATGCATATCTCAGCTGGAAACAACAACGATACCGAAGATATCGCAGTTTCCGCATATCAAACGCACTGTGCAGTGCTGAAAACACTAGAAAACGTGTTTTTCGCATTCAAAAGCACGAAAACAGCTTTTTCGGTTATTCTGCACACATGTAACAGCAGAATCATGAAGATTATCACTGAATATGCATATCTCAGCTGGAAACCCAACGATACCGAAGATATCGCTGTTTCCGCATATCAAACGCACTGTGGAGTGCTGAAAACACCAGAAAACGTGTTTATCGCATTCAAAAGCACGAAAACTGCGATTTCGGTGATTCTGCACACTTGTTACAGCAGAATCATGAAGATTATCACTGAAAATGCATATCTCAGCTGGAAACCCAACGATACCGAAGATATCGCAGTTTCTGCATGTCAAACGCTCTGTGGAGTGCTGCAAATACCAGAAAACGTGTTTTTCGCATTCAATAGCACGGAAACAGCGATTTCGGTGATTCTGCACACTTGTAACAGCAGAATCATGAAGATTATCACTGAAAATGCACATCTCACCTAGAAACCCAACGATACCGAAGATATCGCAGTTTCCGCATGTCAAACGCTCTGTGGCGTGCTGAAAACACCAGAAAACGTGTTTTTCGCATTCAATAGCAGGAAAACAGCGATTTCGGTGATTCTGCACACTTGTCACAAAAGAAACTCGAAGATTATCGTAGAAAATGCATATCTCAGCTGGAAACAACAACGTTACCGAAGATATCGCAGTTTCCGCATATCAAACGCACTGTGGAGTGCTGAAAACACCAGAAAACGAGTTTTTCGCATTCAATAGCACGAAAACACCGATTTCGGTGATTCTGCACACTTCTAACAGCAGAATCATGAAGATTATCACTGAAAATGCATATCTCAGCCGGAAACCCAACGATACCGAAGATATCGCAGTTTCCGCATGTCAAACGCTCTGTGGAGTGCTGAAAACACCAGGAAACGTGTTTTTCGCATTCAATAGCACGAAAACAGCGATTTCGGTGATTCTGCACACTTGTAACAGCAGAATCATGAAGATTATAACTGAAAATGCATATCTCAGCTGGAAACAACAACGATACCGAAGATATCGCAGTTTCCGCATATCAAACGCACTGTGGAGTGCTGAAAACACCAGAAAACGAGTTTTTCGCATTCACTAGCACGACAGCAGCGATTTCTGTGATTCTGCTCACTTGTCACAGAAGAAACTCGAAGAATATCGTAGAAAATGCATATCTCAGCTGGAAACAACAACGATACCGAAGATATCGCAGTTTCCGAATATGAAACGCACTGTGGAGTGCTGAAAACACCAGAAAACGTGTTTTTCGCATTCAATAGCACGAAAACAGCGATTTCGGTGATTCTGCACACTTGTCACAAAAGAAACTCGAAGATTATCGTAGAAAATGCATATCTCAGCTGGAAACAACAACGTTACCGAAGATATCGCAGTTTCCGCATATCAAACGCACTGTGGAGTGCTGAAAACACCAGGAAACGTGTTTTTCGCATTCAATAGCACGAAAACAGCGATTTCGGTGATTCTGCACACTTGTAACAGCAGAATCATGAAGATTATAACTGAAAATGCATATCTCAGCTGGAAACAACAACGATACCGAAGATATCGCAGTTTCCGCATATCAAACGCACTGTGCAGTGCTGAAAACACTAGAAAACGTGTTTTTCGCATTCAAAAGCACGAAAACAGCTTTTTCGGTTATTCTGCACACATGTAACAGCAGAATCATGAAGATTATCACTGAATATGCATATCTCAGCTGGAAACCCAACGATACCGAAGATATCGCTGTTTCCGCATATCAAACGCACTGTGGCGTGCTGAAAACACCAGAAAACGGGTTTTTCGCATTCAAAAGCACGACAACCGCGATTTCGGTGATTCTGCACACTTGTAACAGCAGAATCATGAAGATTATAACTGAAAATGCATATCTCAGCTGGAAACAACAACGATACCGAAGATATCGCAGTTTCCGCATATCAAACGCACTGTGCAGTGCTGAAAACACTAGAAAACGTGTTTTTCGCATTCAAAAGCACGAAAACAGCTTTTTCGGTTATTCTGCACACATGTAACAGCAGAATCATGAAGATTATCACTGAATATGCATATCTCAGCTGGAAACCCAACGATACCGAAGATATCGCTGTTTCCGCATATCAAACGCACTGTGGAGTGCTGAAAACACCAGAAAACGTGTTTTTCGCATTCAAAAGCACGAAAACTGCGATTTCGGTGATTCTGCACACTTGTTACAGCAGAATCATGAAGATTATCACTGAAAATGCATATCTCAGCTGGAAACCCAACGATACCGAAGATATCGCAGTTTCTGCATGTCAAACGCTCTGTGGAGTGCTGCAAATACCAGAAAACGTGTTTTTCGCATTCAATAGCACGGAAACAGCGATTTCGGTGATTCTGCACACTTGTAACAGCAGAATCATGAAGATTATCACTGAAAATGCACATCTCACCTAGAAACCCAACGATACCGAAGATATCGCAGTTTCCGCATGTCAAACGCTCTGTGGCGTGCTGAAAACACCAGAAAACGTGTTTTTCGCATTCAATAGCAGGAAAACAGCGATTTCGGTGATTCTGCACACTTGTCACAAAAGAAACTCGAAGATTATCGTAGAAAATGCATATCTCAGCTGGAAACAACAACGTTACCGAAGATATCGCAGTTTCCGCATATCAAACGCACTGTGGAGTGCTGAAAACACCAGAAAACGAGTTTTTCGCATTCAATAGCACGAAAACACCGATTTCGGTGATTCTGCACACTTCTAACAGCAGAATCATGAAGATTATCACTGAAAATGCATATCTCAGCCGGAAACCCAACGATACCGGAGATATCGCAGTTTCCGCATATCAAACGCACTGTAGAGTGCTGAAAACACCAGAAAACGTGTTTTTCGCATTCAAAAGCACGTAAACAGCGATTTCGGTGATTCTGCACACTTGTAACAGCAGAATCATGAAGATTATCTCTGACAATGCATATCTCAGCTGGAAACCCAACGATACCGAAGATATCGCAGTTTCCGCATGTCAAACGCTCTGTGGAGTGCTGAAAACACCAGTAAACGTGTTTTTCGCATTCACTAGCACGACAGCAGCGATTTCTGTGATTCTGCTCACTTGTCACAGAAGAAACTCGAAGAATATCGTAGAAAATGCATATCTCAGCTGGAAACAACAACGATACCGAAGATATCGCAGTTTCCGAATATGAAACGCACTGTGGAGTGCTGAAAACACCAGAAAACGTGTTTTTCGCATTCAATAGCACGAAAACAGCGATTTCGGTGATTCTGCACACTTGTTACTGCAGAATCATGAAGATTATCACTGAAAATGCATATCTCAGCTGGAAACCCAACGATACCGAAGATATCGCAGTTTCCGCATGTCAAACGTTCTGTGGAGTGCTGAAAACTCCAGTAAACGGGTTTATCGCATTCAATAACACGAAAACAGCGATTTCGGTGATTCTGCACACTTGTAACAGCAGAATCATGAAGATTATCACTGAAAATGCATATCTCAGCTGGAAACCCAACGATACCGAAGATATCGCAGCTTCCGCATGTCAAACGCTCTGTGGCGTGCTGAAAACACCAGAAAACGTGTTTTTCGCATTCAATAGCACGAAAACTGCGATTTCGGTGATTCTGCACACTTGTAACAGCAGAATCATGAAGATTATCACTGAAAATGCATATCTCAGCTGGAAACATCAACGATACCGAAGATATCGCAGTTTCCGCATATCAAACGCACTGTGGAGTGCTGAAAACACCAGAAAACGTGTTTTTCGCATTCAAAAGCACGAAAACAGCGATTTCGGTGATTCTGCACACTTGTTACAGCAGAATCATGAAGACTATCACTGAAAATGCATATCTCAGCTGGAAACCCAACGATACCGAAGATATCGCAGTTTCTGCATGTCAAACGCTCTGTGGAGTGCTGAAAATACCAGAAAACGTGTTTTTCGCATTCAATAGCACGAAAACAGCGATTTCTGTGATTCTGCACACTTGTCACAGAAGAAACTCGAAGATTATCGTAGAAAATGCATATCTCAGCTGGAAACAACAACGATACCGAAGATATCGCAGTTTCCACATATCAAACGCACTGTGGAGTGCTGAAAACACCCGAAAACGTGTTTTTCGCATTCAATAGCACGAAAACAGCGATTTCGGTGATTCTGCACACTTGTAACAGCAGAATCATGAAGATTATCACTGAAAATGCATATCTCAGCTGGAAACATCAACGATACCGAAGATATCGCAGTTTCCGCATATCAAACGCACTGTGGAGTGCTGAAAACACCAGAAAACGTGTTTTTCGCATTCAAAAGCACGAAAACTGCGATTTCGGTGATTCTGCACACTTGTTACAGCAGAATCATGAAGATTATCACTGAAAATGCATATCTCAGCTGGAAACCCAACGATACCGAAGATATCGCAGTTTCTGCATGTCAAACGCTCTGTGGAGTGCTGAAAATACCAGAAAACGTGTTTTTCGCATTCAATAGCACGAAACCTGCGATTTCTGTGATTCTGCACACTTGTCACAGAAGAAACTCGAAGATTATCGTAGAAAATGCATATCTCAGCTGGAAACAACAACGATACCGAAGATATCGCAGTTTCCGCATATCAAACGCACTGTGGAGAGCTGAAAACAGCAGAAAACGTGTTTTTCGCATTCAATAGCATGAAAACAGCGATTTCGGTGATTCTGCACACTTGTAACAGCAGAATCATGAAGATTATCGTAGAAAATGCATATCTCAGCTGGAAACAACAACGATACCGAAGATATCGCAGTTTCCGCATATCAAACGCACTGTGGAGTGCTGAAAACACCAGAAAACGTGTTTTTCGCATTCAAGAGCACGAAAACAGCGATTTCGGTGATTCTGCACACTTCTAACAGCAGAATCATGAAGATTATCACTGAATATGCATATCTCAGCTGGAAATCCCACGAAAACGAAGATATCCCTGTTTCCGCATATCAATCGCACTGTGGCGAGCTGAAAACACCAGAAAACGGGTTTTTCGCATTCAATAGCACGAAAACAGCGATTTCGGTGATTCTGCACACTTGTTACAGCAGAATCATGAAGACTATCACTGAAAATGCATATCTCAGCTGGAAACCCAACGATACCGAAGATATCGCAGTTTCCACATATCAAACGCACTGTGGAGTGCTGAAAACACCAGAAAACGTGTTTTTCGCATTCGAAAGCACGAAAACAGCGATTTCGGTGATTCTGCACACTTGTAACAGCAGAATCATGAAGATTATCACTGAAAATGCAAATCTCAGCTGGAAACAACAACGATACCGAAGATATCGCAGTTTCCGCATATCAAACGCACAGTGGAGTGCTGAAAACACCAGAAAACGTGTTTTTCGCATTCAAAAGCACGAAAACAGCGATTTCAGTGATTCTGCACACTTGTAACAGTAGAATCATGAAGATTATCGTAGAAAATGCATATCTCTGCTGGAAACAACAACGATACCGAAGATTTCGCAGTTTCCGCATATCAAACGCACTGTGGAGTGCTGAAAACACCAGGAAACGTGTTTTTCGCATTCAATAGCACGAAAACAGCGATTTCGGTGATTCTGCACACTTGTAACAGCAGAATCATGAAGATTATAACTGAAAATGCATATCTCAGCTGGAAACAACAACGATACCGAAGATATCGCAGTTTCCGCATATCAAACGCACTGTGCAGTGCTGAAAACACTAGAAAACGTGTTTTTCGCATTCAAAAGCACGAAAACAGCTTTTTCGGTTATTCTGCACACATGTAACAGCAGAATCATGAAGATTATCACTGAATATGCATATCTCAGCTGGAAACCCAACGATACCGAAGATATCGCTGTTTCCGCATATCAAACGCACTGTGGCGTGCTGAAAACACCAGAAAACGGGTTTTTCGCATTCAAAAGCACGACAACAGCGATTTCGGTGATTCTGCACACTTGTAACAGCAGAATCATGAAGATTATAACTGAAAATGCATATCTCAGCTGGAAACAACAACGATACCGAAGATATCGCAGTTTCCGCATATCAAACGCACTGTGCAGTGCTGAAAACACTAGAAAACGTGTTTTTCGCATTCAAAAGCACGAAAACAGCTTTTTCGGTTATTCTGCACACATGTAACAGCAGAATCATGAAGATTATCACTGAATATGCATATCTCAGCTGGAAACCCAACGATACCGAAGATATCGCTGTTTCCGCATATCAAACGCACTGTGGAGTGCTGAAAACACCAGAAAACGTGTTTTTCGCATTCAAAAGCACGAAAACTGCGATTTCGGTGATTCTGCACACTTGTTACAGCAGAATCATGAAGATTATCACTGAAAATGCATATCTCAGCTGGAAACCCAACGATACCGAAGATATCGCAGTTTCTGCATGTCAAACGCTCTGTGGAGTGCTGCAAATACCAGAAAACGTGTTTTTCGCATTCAATAGCACGGAAACAGCGATTTCGGTGATTCTGCACACTTGTAACAGCAGAATCATGAAGATTATCACTGAAAATGCACATCTCACCTGGAAACCCAACGATACCGAAGATATCGCAGATTCCGCATGTC
Source organism: Anthophora plumipes (assembly GCA_951804975.1). Lineage (NCBI taxonomy): Eukaryota > Metazoa > Arthropoda > Insecta > Hymenoptera > Apidae > Anthophora > Anthophora plumipes. The sequence goes on from OX638127.1 coordinate 183,108, forward strand.
AAACGCTCTGTGGCGTGCTGAAAACACCAGAAAACGTGTTTTTCGCATTCAATAGCACGAAAACAGCGATTTCGGTGATTCTGCACACTAGTAGCAGCAGAATCATGAAGATTATCACTGGAAATGCATACCTCAGCTGGAAACAACAACGATACCGAAGATATCGCAATTTCCGCATATCAAACGCACTGTGGAGTGCTGAAAACACCAGAAAACGTGTTTTTCGCATTCAATAGCAGGAAAACAGCGATTTCGGTGATTCTGCACACTTGTCACAAAAGAAACTCGAAGATTATCGTAGAAAATGCATATCTCAGCTGGAAACAACAACGATACCGAAGATATCGCAGTTTCCGCATATCAAACGCACTGTGGAGTGCTGAAAACACCAGAAAACGAGTTTTTCGCATTCAATAGCACGAAAACACCGATTTCGGTGATTCTGCACACTTCTAACAGCAGAATCATGAAGATTATCACTGAAAATGCATATCTCAGCTGGAAACAACAACGATACCGAGGATATCGCAGATTCCGCATATCAAACCCACTGTGGAGTGCTGAATACACCAGAAAACGTGTTTTTCGCATTCAATAGCACGAAAACAGCGATTTCGGTGATTCTGCACACTTGTTACAGCAGAATCATGAAGATTATCACTGCAAATGCATATCTCAGCTGGAAACCCAACGATACCGAAGGTATCGCAGTTTCCGCATGTCAAACGCTCTGTGGAGTGCTGAAAACTCCAGAAAACGGGTTTATCGCATTCAACAGCACGAAACCTGCGATTTCTGTGATTCTGCACACTTGTCACAGAAGAAACTCGAATATTATCGTAGAAAATGCATATCTCAGCTGGAAACAACAACGATACCGAAGATATCGCAGTTTCCGCATATCAAACGCACTGTGGAGAGCTGAAAACAGCAGAAAACGTGTTTTTCGCATTCAATAGCATGAAAACAGCGATTTCGGTGTTTCTGCACACTTGTAACAGCAGAATCATGAAGATTATCGTAGAAAATGCATATCTCAGCTGGAAACAACAACGATACCGAAGATATCGCAGTTTCCGCATATCAAACGCACTGTGGAGTGCTGAAAACACCAGAAAACGTGTTTTTCGCATTCAAGAGCACGAAAACAGCGATTTCGGTGATTCTGCACACTTGTAACAGCAGAATCATGAAGATTATAACTGAAAATGCATATCTCAGCTGGAAACAACAACGATACCGAAGATATCGCAGTTTCCGCATATCAAACGCACTGTGCAGTGCTGAAAACACTAGAAAACGTGTTTTTCGCATTCAAAAGCACGAAAACAGCTTTTTCGGTTATTCTGCACACTTGTAACAGCAGAATCATGAAGATTATCACTGAATATGCATATCTCAGCTGGAAATCCCACGAAAACGAAGATATCCCTGTTTCCGCATATCAAACGCACTGTGGCGTGCTGAAAACACCAGAAAACGGGTTTTTCGCATTCAATAGCACGAAAACAGCGATTTCGGTGATTGTGCACACTTGTTACAGCAGAATCATGAAGATTATCACTGAAAATGCATATCTCAGCTGGAAACCCAACGATACCGAAGATATCGCAGTTTCCGCATGTCAAACGCTCTGTGGAGTGCTGAAAACACCAGAAAACGTGTTTTTCGCAGTCACTAGCACGACAACAGCGAGTTCTGTGATTCTGCACACTTGTCACAGAAGAAACTCGAAGATTATCGTAGAAAATGCATATCTCAGCTGGAAACAACAATGATACCGAAGATATCGCAGTTTCCGCATATCAAACGCACTGTGGAGTGCTGAAAACACCAGAAAACGTGTTTTTCGCATTCAATAGCACAAAAACAGAGATTTCGGTGATTCTGCACACTTGTTCCAGCAGAATCATGAAGATTATCACTGAAAAAGCATATCTCAGCTGGAAACCCAACGATACCGAAGATATCGCAGTTTCCGCCTTTCAAACGCTCTGTGGAGTGCTGAAAACACCAGGAAACGTATTTTTCGCATTCAATAGCACGAAAACTGCGATTTCGGTGATTCTGCACACTTGTAACAGCAGAATCATGAAGATCATCACTGAAAATGCATATCTCAGCTGGAAACAACAACGATACCGAAGATATCGCAGTTTCCGCATATCAAACGCACTGTGCAGTGCTGAAAACACTAGAAAACGTGTTTTTCGCATTCAAAAGCACGAAAACAGCGATTTCGGTGATTCTGCACACTTGTAACAGCAGAATCATGAAGATTATCACTGAATATGCATATCTCAGCTGGAAACCCAACGATACCGAAGATATCGCTGTTTCCGCATATCAAACGCACTGTGCAGTGCTGAAAACACTAGAAAACGTGTTTTTCGCATTCAAAAGCACGAAAACAGCTTTTTCGGTTATTCTGCACACTTGTAACAGCAGAATCATGAAGATTATCACTGAATATGCATATCTCAGCTGGAAATCCCACGAAAACGAAGATATCCCTGTTTCCGCATATCAAACGCACTGTGGCGTGCTGAAAACACCAGAAAACGGGTTTTTCGCATTCAAAAGCACGACAACAGCGATTTCGGTGATTCTGCACACTTGTAACAGCAGAATCATGAAGATTATAACTGAAAATGCATATCTCAGCTGGAAACAACAACGATACCGAAGATATCGCAGTTTCCGCATATCAAACGCACTGTGCAGTGCTGAAAACACTAGAAAACGTGTTTTTCGCATTCAAAAGCACGAAAACAGCTTTTTCGGTTATTCTGCACACATGTAACAGCAGAATCATGAAGATTATCACTGAATATGCATATCTCAGCTGGAAACCCAACGATACCGAAGATATCGCTGTTTCCGCATATCAAACGCACTGTGGAGTGCTGAAAACACCAGAAAACGTGTTTTTCGCATTCAAAAGCACGAAAACAGCTTTTTCGGTTATTCTGCACACTTGTAACAGCAGAATCATGAAGATTATCACTGAATATGCATATCTCAGCTGGAAATCCCACGAAAACGAAGATATCCCTGTTTCCGCATATCAAACGCACTGTGGCGTGCTGAAAACACCAGAAAACGGGTTTTTCGCATTCAAAAGCACGAAAACAGCTTTTTCGGTTATTCTGCACACATGTAACAGCAGAATCATGAAGATTATCACTGAATATGCATATCTCAGCTGGAAACCCAACGATACCGAAGATATCGCTGTTTCCGCATATCAAACGCACTGTGGAGTGCTGAAAACACCAGAAAACGTGTTTTTCGCATTCAATAGCACGAAAACACCGATTTCAGTGATTCTGCACACTTCTAACAGCAGAATCATGAAGATCATCACTGAAAATGCATATCTCAGCCGGAAACCCAACGATACCGGAGATATCGCAGTTTCCGCATATCAAACGCACTGTGGAGTGCTGAAAACACCAGAAAACGTGTTTTTCGCATTCAAAAGCACGACAACAGCGATTTCTGTGATTCTGCACACTTGTCACAGAAGAAACTCGAATATTATCGTAGAAAATGCATATCTCAGCTGGAAACATCAACGATACCTAAGATATCGCAGTTTCCGCATATCAAACGCACTGTGGAGTGCTGAAAACACCAGAAAACGTGTTTTTCGCATTCAAAAGCACGAAAACTGCGATTTCGGTGATTCTGCACACTTGTTACAGCAGAATCATGAAGATTATCACTGAAAATGCATATCTCAGCTGGAAACCCAACGATACCGAAGATATCGCAGTTTCCACATATCAAACGCACTGTGCAGTGCTGAAAACACCCGAAAACGTGTTTTTCGCATTCAACAGCACGAAACCAGCGATTTCTGTGATTCTGCACACTTGTCACAGAAGAAACTCGAATATTATCGTAGAAAATGCATATCTCAGCAGGAAACAACAACGATACCGAAGATATCGCAGTTTCCGCATATCAAACGCACTGTGGAGTGCTGAAAACACCAGAAAACGTGTTTTTCGCATTCAAGAGCACGAAAACAGCGATTTCGGTGATTCTGCACACTTCTAATAGCAGAATCATGAAGATTATTACTGAATATGCATATCTCAGCTGGAAATCCCACGAAAACGAAGATATCCCTGTTTCCGCATATCAAACGCACTGTGGCGAGCTGAAAACACCAGAAAACGGGTTTTTCGCATTCAATAGCACGAAAACAGCGATTTCGGTGATTCTGCACACTTGTTACAGCAGAATCATGAAGACTATCACTGAAAATGCATATCTCAGCTGGAAACCCAACGATACCGAAGATATCGCAGTTTCCACATGTCAAACGCTCTGTGGCGTGCTGAAAACACCAGAAAACGGGTTTTTCGCAATCAATAGCACGAAAACAGCGATTTCGGTGATTCTGCACACTTGTAACAGCAGAATCATGAAGATTATCACTGAAAATGCATATCTCAGCTGGAAACCCAACGATACCGAAGATATCGCTGTTTCCGCATATCAAACGCACTGTGGAGTGCTGAAAACACCAGAAAACGTGTTTTTCGCATTCAATAGCACGAAAACACCGATTTCAGTGATTCTGCACACTTCTAACAGCAGAATCATGAAGATCATCACTGAAAATGCATATCTCAGCCGGAAACCCAACGATACCGGAGATATCGCAGTTTCCGCATATCAAACGCACTGTGGAGTGCTGAAAACACCAGAAAACGTGTTTTTCGCATTCAAAAGCACGACAACAGCGATTTCTGTGATTCTGCACACTTGTCACAGAAGAAACTCGAATATTATCGTAGAAAATGCATATCTCAGCTGGAAACATCAACGATACCGAAGATATCGCAGTTTCCGCATATCAAACGCACTGTGGAGTGCTGAAAACACCAGAAAACGTGTTTTTCGCATTCAAGAGCACGAAAACAGCGATTTCGGTGATTCTGCACACTTCTAACAGCAGAATCATGAAGATTATCGTAGAAAATGCATATCTCAGCTGGAAACAACAACGATACCGAAGATATCGCAGTTTCCGCATATCAAACGCACTGTGGAGAGCTGAAAACAGCAGAAGACGTGTTTTTCGCATTCAATAGCATGAAAACAGCGATTTCGGTGATTCTGCACACTTGTAACAGCAGAATCATGAAGATTATCGTAGAAAATGCATATCTCAGCTGGAAACAACAACGATACCGAAGATATCGCAGTTTCCGCATATCAAACGCACTGTGGAGTGCTGAAAACACCAGAAAACGTGTTTTTCGCATTCAAGAGCACGAAAACAGCGATTTCGGTGATTCTGCACACTTGTTACAGCAGAATCATGAAGATTATCACTGAAAATACATGTCTCAGCTGGAAACCCAACGATACCGAAGATATCGCAGTTTCTGCATGTCAAACGCTCTGTGGAGTGCTGAAAATACCAGAAAACGTGTTTTTCGCATTCAATAGCACGAAAACAGCGAATTCGGTGATTCTGCACTCTTGTAACCGCAGAATCATGAAGATTATAACTGAAAATGCATATCTCAGCTGGAAACAACAACGATACCGAAGGTATCGCAGTTTCCGCATATCAAACGCACTGTGGAGTGCTGAAAACACCAGAAAACGTGTTTTTCGCATTCAATAGCACGAAAACACCGATTTCAGTGATTCTGCACACTTCTAACAGCAGAATCATGAAGATCATCACTGAAAATGCATATCTCAGCTGGAAACCCAACGATACCGAAGATATCGCAGTTTCCACATGTCAAACGCTCTGTGGCGTGCTGAAAACACCAGAAAACGTGTTTTTCGCATTCAAGAGCACGAAAACAGCGATTTCGGTGATTCTGCACACTTGTTACAGCAGAATCATGAAGATTATCACTGAATATGCATATCTCAGCTGGAAATCCCACGAAAACGAAGATATCCCTGTTTCCGCATATCAAACGCACTGTGGCGAGCTGAAAACACCAGAAAACGGGTTTTTCGCATTCAATAGCACGAAAACAGCGATTTCGGTGATTCTGCACACTTGTTACAGCAGAATCATGAAGACTATCACTGAAAATGCATATGTCAGCTGGAAACCCAACGATACCGAAGATATCGCAGTTTCCACATGTCAAACGCTCTGTGGCGTGCTGAAAACACCAGAAAACGTGTTTTTCGCATTCAATAGCACGAAAACAGCGAATTCGGTGATTCTGCACTCTTGTAACCGCAGAATCATGAAGATTATAACTGAAAATGCATATCTCAGCTGGAAACAACAACGATACCGAAGGTATCGCAGTTTCCGCATATCAAACGCACTGTGGAGTGCTGAAAACACCAGAAAACGTGTTTTTCGCATTCAATAGCACGAAAACACCGATTTCAGTGATTCTGCACACTTCTAACAGCAGAATCATGAAGATCATCACTGAAAATGCATATCTCAGCCGGAAACCCAACGATACCGGAGATATCGCAGTTTCCGCATATCAAACGCACTGTGGAGTGCTGAAAACACCAGAAAACGTGTTTTTCGCATTCAAAAGCACGACAACAGCGATTTCTGTGATTCTGCACACTTGTCACAGAAGAAACTCGAATATTATCGTAGAAAATGCATATCTCAGCTGGAAACAACAACGATACCGAAGATATCGCAGTTTCCGCATATCAAACGCACTGTGGAGTGCTGAAAACACCAGAAAACGTGTTTTTCGCATTCAAAAGCACGAAAACAGCGATTTCCGTGATTCTGCACACTTGTATCAACAGAATCATGAAGATTATCACTGAAAATGCATATCTCAGCTGGAAACCCAACGATACCGAAGATATCGCAGTTTCCGCATATCAAACGCACTGTGGAGTGCTGAAAACACCAGAAAACGTGTTTTTCGCATTCAAAAGCACGAAAACAGCGATTTCGGTGATTCTGCACACTTGTTACAGCAGAATCATGAAGATTATCACTGAAAATACATGTCTCAGCTGGAAACCCAACGATACCGAAGATATCGCAGTTTCTGCATGTCAAACGCTCTGTGGAGTGCTGAAAATACCAGAAAACGTGTTTTTCGCATTCAATAGCACGAAAACAGCGATTTCTGTGATTCTGCACACTTGTCACAGAAGAAACTCGAAGATTATCGTAGAAAATGCATATCTCAGCTGGAAACAACAACGATACCGAAGATATCGCAGTTTCCACATATCAAACGCACTGTGGAGTGCTGAAAACACCCGAAAACGTGTTTTTCGCATTCAATAGCACGGAAACAGCGATTTCGGTGATTCTGCACACTTGTAACAGCAGAATCATGAAGATTATCACTGAAAATGCACATCTCACCTGGAAACCCAACGATACCGAAGATATCGCAGTTTCCGCATGTCAAACGCTCTGTGGCGTGCTGAAAACACCAGAAAACGTGTTTTTCGCATTCAATAGCACGAAAACAGCGATTTCGGTGATTCTGCACACTTGTTACAGCAGAATCATGAAGATTATCACTGAAAATGCATATCTCAGCTGGAAACCCAACGATACCTAAGATATCGCAGTTTCCGCATGTCAAACGCTCTGTGGAGTGCTGAAAACACCAGAAAACGTGTTTTTCGCATTCAATAGCACGAAAACAGCGATTTCTGTGATTCTGCACACTTGTCACAGAAGAAACTCGAAGATTATCGTAGAAAATGCATATCTCAGCTGGAAACAACAACGATACCAAAGATATCGCAGTTTCCGCATATCAAACGCTCTGTGGAGTGCTGAAAACACCAGAAATCGAGTTTTTCGCATTCAATAGCACGGAAACAGCGATTTCGGTGATTCTGCACACTTGTAACAGCAGAATCATGAAGATTAACACTGAAAAAGCACATCTCACCTGGAAACCCAACGATACCGAAGATATCGCAGTTTCCGCATGTCAAACGCTCTGTGGCGTGCTGAAAACACCAGAAAACGTGTTTTTCGCATTCAATAGCACGAAAACAGCGATTTCGGTGATTCTGCACACTTGTTACAGCAGAATCATGAAGATTATCACTGTAAATGCATATCTCAGCTGGAAACCCAACGATACCTAAGATATCGCAGTTTCCGCATGTCAAACGCTCTGTGGAGTGCTGAAAACACCAGAAAACGTGTTTTTCGCATTCAATAGCACGAAAACAGCGATTTCTGTGATTCTGCACACTTGTCACAGAAGAAACTCGAAGATTATCGTAGAAAATGCATATCTCAGCTGGAAACAACAACGATACCAAAGATATCGCAGTTTCCGCATATCAAACGCTCTGTGGAGTGCTGAAAACACCAGAAATCGAGTTTTTCGCATTCAATAGCACGGAAACAGCGATTTCGGTGATTCTGCACACTTGTAACAGCAGAATCATGAAGATTATCACTGAAAATGCACATCTCACCTGGAAACCCAACGATACCGAAGATATCGCAGTTTCCGCATATCAAACGCTCTGTGGCGTGCTGAAAACACCAGAAAACGTGTTTTTCGCATTCAATAGCACGAAAACAGCGATTTCGGTGATTCTGCACACTTGTTACAGCAGAATCATGAAGATTATCACTGAAAATGCATATCTCAGCTGGAAACCCAACGATACCTAAGATATCGCAGTTTCCGCATGTCAAACGCTTTGTGGAGTGCTGAAAACACCAGAAAACGTGTTTTTCGCATTCAATAGCACGAAAACAGCGATTTCTGTGATTCTGCACACTTGTCACAGAAGAAACTCGAAGATTATCGTAGAAAATGCATATCTCAGCTGGAAACAACAACGATACCAAAGATATCGCAGTTTCCGCATATCAAACGCTCTGTGGAGTGCTGAAAACACCAGAAATCGAGTTTTTCGCATTCAATAGCACGGAAACAGCGATTTCGGTGATTCTGCACACTTGTAACAGCAGAATCATGAAGATTATCACTGAAAATGCACATCTCACCTGGAAACCCAACGATACCGAAGATATCGCAGTTTCCGCATGTCAAACGCTCTGTGGCGTGCTGAAAACACCAGAAAACGTGTTTTTCGCATTCAATAGCACGAAAACAGCGATTTCGGTGATTCTGCACACTTGTTACAGCAGAATCATGAAGATTATCACTGAAAATGCATATCTCAGCTGGAAACCCAACGATACCTAAGATATCGCAGTTTCCGCATGTCAAACGCTCTGTGGAGTGCTGAAAACACCAGAAAACGTGTTTTTCGCATTCAATAGCACGAAAACAGCGATTTCTGTGATTCTGCACACTTGTCACAGAAGAAACTCGAAGATTATCGTAGAAAATGCATATCTCAGCTGGAAACAACAACGATACCAAAGATATCGCAGTTTCCGCATATCAAACGCTCTGTGGAGTGCTGAAAACACCAGAAATCGAGTTTTTCGCATTCAATAGCACGGAAACAGCGATTTCGGTGATTCTGCACACTTGTAACAGCAGAATCATGAAGATTATCACTGAAAATGCACATCTCACCTGGAAACCCAACGATACCGAAGATATCGCAGTTTCCGCATGTCAAACGCTCTGTGGCGTGCTGAAAACACCAGAAAACGTGTTTTTCGCATTCAATAGCACGAAAACAGCGATTTCGGTGATTCTGCACACTAGTAGCAGCAGAATCATGAAGATTATCACTGGAAATGCATACCTCAGCTGGAAACAACAACGATACCGAAGATATCGCAATTTCCGCATATCAAACGCACTGTGGAGTGCTGAAAACACCAGAAAACGTGTTTTTCGCATTCAATAGCAGGAAAACAGCGATTTCGGTGATTCTGCACACTTGTCACAAAAGAAACTCGAAGATTATCGTAGAAAATGCATATCTCAGCTGGAAACAACAACGATACCGAAGATATCGCAGTTTCCGCATGTCAAACGCACTGTGGAGTGCTGAAAACACCAGAAAACGTGTTTTTCGCATTCAAAAGCACGTAAACAGCGATTTCGGTGATTCTGCACACTTGTAACAGCAGAAACCATGAAGATTATCTCTGAAAATGCATATCTCAGCTGGAAACCCAACGATACCGAAGATATCGCAGTTTCCGCATGTCAAACGCTCTGTGGAGTGCTGAAAACACCAGTAAACGTGTTTTTCGCATTCACTAGCACGACAACAGCGATTTCTGTGATTCTGCACACTTGTTACTGCAGAATCATGAAGATTATCACTGAAAATAGATATCTCAGCTGGAAACCCAACGATACCGAAGATATCGCAGTTTCCGCATATCAAACGCACTGTAGAGTGCTGAAAACACCAGAAAACGTGTTTTTCGCATTCAAAAGCACGTAAACAGCGATTTCGGTGATTCTGCACACTTGTCACAGAAGAAACTCGAAGAATATCGTAGAAAATGCATATCTCAGCTGGAAACAACAACGATACCGAAGATATCGCAGTTTCCGCATTTGAAACGCACTGTGGAGTGCTGAAAACACCAGAAAACGTGTTTTTCGCATTCAATAGCACGAAAACAGCGATTTCGGTGATTCTGCACACTTGTTACAGCAGAATCATGAAGATTATCACTGAAAATGCATATCTCAGCTGGAAACCCAACGATACCGAAGATATCGCAGTTTCCGCATGTCAAACGTTCTGTGGAGTGCTGAAAACTCCAGTAAACGGGTTTATCGCATTCAATAGCACGAAAACAGCGATTTCGGTGATTCTGCACACTTGTAACAGCAGAATCATGAAGATTATCACTGAAAATGCACATCTCACCTGGAAACCCAACGATACCGAAGATCTCGCAGTTTCCGCATGTCAAACGCTCTGTGGCGTGCTGAAAACACCAGAAAACGTGTTTTTCGCATTCAATAGCACGAAAACAGCGATTTCGGTGATTCTGCACACTAGTAGCAGCAGAATCATGAAGATTATCACTGGAAATGCATACCTCAGCTGGAAACAACAACGATACCGAAGATATCGCAATTTCCGCATATCAAACGCACTGTGGAGTGCTGAAAACACCAGAAAACGTGTTTTTCGCATTCAATAGCAGGAAAACAGCGATTTCGGTAATTCTGCACACTTGTCACAAAAGAAACTCGAAGATTATCGTAGAAAATGCATATCTCAGCTGGAAACAACAACGATACCGAAGATATCGCAGTTTCCGCATATCAAACGCACTGTGGAGTGCTGAAAACACCAGAAAGCGTGTTTTTCGCATTCAATAGCACGAAAACACCGATTTCGGTGATTCTGCACACTTCTAACAGCAGAATCATGAAGATTATCACTGAAAATGCATATCTCAGCCGGAAACCCAACGATACCGGAGATATCGCAGTTTCCGCATATCAAACGCACTGTAGAGTGCTGAAAACACCAGAAAACGTGTTTTTCGCATTCAAAAGCACGTAAACAGCGATTTCGGTGATTCTGCACACTTGTAACAGCAGAATCATGAAGATTATCTCTGAAAATGCATATCTCAGCTGGAAACCCAACGATACCGAAGATATCGCAGTTTCCGCATGTCAAACGCTCTGTGGAGTGCTGAAAACACCAGTAAACGTGTTTTTCGCATTCACTAGCACGACAACAGCGATTTCTGTGATTCTGCACACTTGTTACTGCAGAATCATGAAGATTATCACTGAAAATAGATATCTCAGCTGGAAACCCAACGATACCGTAGATATCGCAGTTTCCGCATATCAAACGCACTGTAGAGTGCTGAAAACACCAGAAAACGTGTTTTTCGCATTCAAAAGCACGTAAACAGCGATTTCGGTGATTCTGCACACTTGTCACAGAAGAAACTCGAAGAATATCGTAGAAAATGCATATCTCAGCTGGAAACAACAACGATACCGAAGATATCGCAGTTTCCGCATATGAAACGCACTGTGGAGTGCTGAAAACACCAGAAAACGTGTTTTTCGCATTCAATAGCACGAAAACAGCGATTTCGGTGATTCTGCACACTTGTTACAGCAGAATCATGAAGATTATCACTGAAAATGCATATCTCAGCTGGAAACCCAACGATACCGAAGATATCGCAGTTTCCGCATGTCAAACGTTCTGTGGAGTGCTGAAAACTCCAGTAAACGGGTTTATCGCATTCAATAGCACGAAAACAGCGATTTCGGTGATTCTGCACACTTGTAACAGCAGAATCATGAAGATTATCACTGAAAATGCATATCTCAGCTGGAAACATCAACGATACCGAAGATATCGCAGTTTCCGCATATCAAACGCACTGTGGAGTGCTGAAAACACCAGAAAACGTGTTTTTCGCATTCAAAAGCACGAAAACTGCGATTTCGGTGATTCTGCACACTTGTTACAGCAGAATCATGAAGATTATCACTGAAAATGCATATCTCAGCTGGAAACCCAACGATACCGAAGATATCGCAGTTTCCACATGTCAAACGCTCTGTGGCGTGCTGAAAACAGCAGAAAACGTGTTTTTCGCATTCAATAGCATGAAAACAGCGATTTCGGTGATTCTGCACACTTGTAACAGCAGAATCATGAAGATTATCGTAGAAAATGCATATCTCAGCTGGAAACAACAACGATACCGAAGATATCGCAGTTTCCGCATATCAAACGCACTGTGGAGTGCTGAAAACACCCGAAAACGTGTTTTTCGCATTCAATAGCACGAAAGCAGCGATTTCGGTGATTCTGCACACTTCTAACAGCAGAATCATGAAGATTATCATTGAAAATGCATATCTCAGCTGGAAACAACAACGATACCGAGGATATCGCAGATTCCGCATATCAAACGCACTGTGGAGTGCTGAATACACCAGAAAACGTGTTTTTCGCATTCAATAGCACGAAAACAGCGATTTCGGTGATTCTGCACACTTGTTACAGCAGAATCATGAAGACTATCACTGAAAATGCATATCTCAGCTGGAAACCCAACGATACCGAAGATATCGCAGTTTCCACATGTCAAACGCTCTGTGGCGTGCTGAAAACACCAGAAAACGTGTTTTTCGCATTCAATAGCACGAAAACTGCGATTTCGGTGATTCTGCACACTTGTAACAGCAGAATCATGAAGATTATCACTGAAAATGCATATCTCAGCTGGAAACAACAACGATACCAAAGATATCGCAGTTTCCGCATATCAAACGCACTGTGGAGTGCTGAAAACACCCGAAAACGTGTTTTTCGCATTCAATAGCACGAAAACAGCGATTTCGGTGATTCTGCACACTTGTAACAGCAGAATCATGAAGATTATCACTGAAAATGCATATCTCAGCTGGAAACATCAACGATACCGAAGATATCGCAGTTTCCGCATATCAAACGCACTGTGGAGTGCTGAAAACACCAGAAAACGTGTTTTTCGCATTCAAAAGCACGAAAACTGCGATTTCGGTGATTCTGCACACTTGTCACAGAAGAAACTCGAATATTATCGTAGAAAATGCATATCTCAGCTGGAAACAACAACGATACCGAAGATATCGCAGTTTCCGCATATCAAACGCACTGTGGAGAGCTGAAAACAGCAGAAAACGTGTTTTTCGCATTCAATAGCATGAAAACAGCGATTTCGGTGATTCTGCACACTTGTAACAGCAGAATCATGAAGATTATCGTAGAAAATGCATATCTCAGCTGGAAACAACAACGATACCGAAGATATCGCAGTTTCCGCATATCAAACGCACTGTGGAGTGCTGAAAACACCAGAAAACGTGTTTTTCGCATTCAAGAGCACGAAAACAGCGATTTCGGTGATTCTGCACACTTCTAACAGCAGAATCATGAAGATTATCACTGAATATGCATATCTCAGCTGGAAATCCCACGAAAACGAAGATATCCCTGTTTCCGCATATCAATCGCACTGTGGCGAGCTGAAAACACCAGAAAACGGGTTTTTCGCATTCAATAGCACGAAAACAGCGATTTCGGTGATTCTGCACACTTGTTACAGCAGAATCATGAAGACTATCACTGAAAATGCATATCTCAGCTGGAAACCCAACGATACCGAAGATATCGCAGTTTCCACATGTCAAACGCTCTGTGGCGTGCTGAAAACACCAGAAAACGTGTTTTTCGCATTCAATAGCACGAAAACTGCGATTTCGGTGATTCTGCACACTTGTAACAGCAGAATCATGAAGATTATCACTGAAAATGCATATCTCTGCTGGAAACAACAACGATACCAAAGATATCGCAGTTTCCGCATATCAAACGCACTGTGGAGTGCTGAAAACACCAGAAAACGTGTTTTTCGCATTCAAAAGCACGTTAACAGCGATTTCGGTGATTCTGCACACTTGTCACAGAAGAAACTCGAAGAATATCGTAGAAAATGCATATCTCAGCTGGAAACAACAACGATACCGAAGATATCGCAGTTTCCGCATATGAAACGCACTGTGGAGTGCTGAAAATACCAGAAAACGTGTTTTTCGCATTCAATAGCACGAAAACAGCGATTTCTGTGATTCTGCACACTTGTCACAGAAGAAACTCGAAGATTATCGTAGAAAATGCATATCTCAGCTGGAAACAACAACGATACCGAAGATATCGCAGTTTCCACATATCAAACGCACTGTGGAGTGCTGAAAACACCCGAAAACGTGTTTTTCGCATTCAATAGCACGAAAGTAGCGATTTCGGTGATTCTGCACACTTCTAACAGCAGAATCATGAAGATTATCATTGAAAATGCATATCTCAGCTGGAAACAACAACGATACCGAGGATATCGCAGATTCCGCATATCAAACGCACTGTGGAGTGCTGAATACACCAGAAAACGTGTTTTTCGCATTCAATAGCACGAAAACAGCGATTTCGGTGATTCTGCACACTTGTTACAGCAGAATCATGAAGACTATCACTGAAAATGCATATCTCAGCTGGAAACCCAACGATACCGAAGATATCGCAGTTTCCACATGTCAAACGCTCTGTGGCGTGCTGAAAACACCAGAAAACGTGTTTTTCGCATTCAATAGCACGAAAACAGCGATTTCGGTGATTCTGCACACTTGTAACAGCAGAATCATGAAGATTATCACTGAAAATGCATATCTCAGCTGGAAACATCAACGATACCGAAGATATCGCAGTTTCCGCATATCAAACGCACTGTGGAGTGCTGAAAACACCAGAAAACGTGTTTTTCGCATTCAAAAGCACGAAAACTGCGATTTCGGTGATTCTGCACACTTGTCACAGAAGAAACTCGAATATTATCGTAGAAAATGCATATCTCAGCTGGAAACAACAACGATACCGAAGATATCGCAGTTTCCGCATATCAAACGCACTGTGGAGAGCTGAAAACAGCAGAAAACGTGTTTTTCGCATTCAATAGCATGAAAACAGCGATTTCGGTGATTCTGCACACTTGTAACAGCAGAATCATGAAGATTATCGTAGAAAATGCATATCTCAGCTGGAAACAACAACGATACCGAAGATATCGCAGTTTCCGCATATCAAACGCACTGTGGAGTGCTGAAAACACCAGAAAACGTGTTTTTCGCATTCAAGAGCACGAAAACAGCGATTTCGGTGATTCTGCACACTTCTAACAGCAGAATCATGAAGATTATCACTGAATATGCATATCTCAGCTGGAAATCCCACGAAAACGAAGATATCCCTGTTTCCGCATATCAGTCGCACTGTGGCGAGCTGAAAACACCAGAAAACGGGTTTTTCGCATTCAATAGCACGAAAACAGCGATTTCGGTGATTCTGCACACTTGTTACAGCAGAATCATGAAGACTATCACTGAAAATGCATATCTCAGCTGGAAACCCAACGATACCGAAGATATCGCAGTTTCCACATGTCAAACGCTCTGTGGCGTGCTGAAAACACCAGAAAACGTGTTTTTCGCATTCAATAGCACGAAAACTGCGATTTCGGTGATTCTGCACACTTGTAACAGCAGAATCATGAAGATTATCACTGAAAATGCATATCTCAGCTGGAAACAACAACGATACCAAAGATATCGCAGTTTCCGCATATCAAACGCACTGTGGAGTGTTGAAAACACCAGAAAACGTGTTTTTCGCATTCAAAAGCACGAAAACAGCGATTTCGGTGATTCTGCACACTTGTAACAGCAGAATCATGAAGATTATCACTGAAAATGCAAATCTCAGCTGGAAACAACAACGATACCGAAGATATCGCAGTTTCCGCATATCAAACGCACAGTGGAGTGCTGAAAACACCAGAAAACGTGTTTTTCGCATTCAAAAGCACGAAAACAGCGATTTCGGTGATTCTGCACACTTGTAACAGTAGAATCATGAAGATTATCGTAGAAAATGCATATCTCTGCTGGAAACAACAACGATACCGAAGATTTCGCAGTTTCCGCATATCAAACGCACTGTGGAGTGCTGAAAACACCAGGAAACGTGTTTTTCGCATTCAATAGCACGAAAACAGCGATTTCGGTGATTCTGCACACTTGTAACAGCAGAATCATGAAGATTATAACTGAAAATGCATATCTCAGCTGGAAACAACAACGATACCGAAGATATCGCAGTTTCCGCATATCAAACGCACTGTGCAGTGCTGAAAACACTAGAAAACGTGTTTTTCGCATTCAAAAGCACGAAAACAGCTTTTTCGGTTATTCTGCACACTTGTAACAGCAGAATCATGAAGATTATCACGGAATATGCATATCTCAGCTGGAAATCCCACGAAAACGAAGATATCCCTGTTTCCGCATATCAAACGCACTGTGGCGTGCTGAAAACACCAGAAAACGGGTTTTTCGCATTCAATAGCACGAAAACAGCGATTTCGGTGATTCTGCACACTTGTTACAGCAGAATCATGAAGATTATCACTGAAAATGCATATCTCAGCTGGAAACCCAACGATACCGAAGATATCGCAGTTTCCGCATGTCAAACGCTCTGTGGAGTGCTGAAAACACCAGAAAACGTGTTTTTCGCAGTCACTAGCACGACAACAGCGATTTCTGTGATTCTGCACACTTGTTACAGCAGAATCATGAAGATTATCACTGAAAATGCATATCTCAGCTGGAAACCCAACGATACCGAAGATATCGCAGTTTCCGCATGTCAAACGCTCTGTGGAGTGCTGAAAACACCAGAAAACGTGTTTTTCGCAGTCACTAGCACGACAATAGCGATTTCTGTGATTCTGCACACTTGTCACAGAAGAAACTCGAAGCATATCGTAGAAAATGCATATCTCAGCTGGAAACAGCAACGATACCGAAGATATCGCAGTTTCCGCATGTCAAACGCTCTGTGGAGTGCTGAAAACACCAGAAAACGTATTTTTCGCATTCAATAGCACGAAAACAGCGATTTCTGTGATTCTGCACACTTGTCACAGAAGAAACTCGAAGATTATCGTAGAAAATGCATATCTCAGCTGGAAACAACAACAATACCGAAGATATCGCAGTTTCCGCATATCAAACGCAATGTGGAGTGCTGAAAACACCAGAAAACGTGTTTTTCGCATTCAATAGCACAAAAACAGAGATTTCGGTGATTCTGCACACTTGTTACAGCAGAATCATGAAGATTATCACTGAAAATGCATATCTCAGCTGGAAACCCAACGATACCGAAGATATCGCAGTTTCCGCATGTCAAACGCTCTGTGGAGTGCTGAAAACACCAGAAAACGTATTTTTCGCATTCAATAGCACGAAAACTGCGATTTCGGTGATTCTGCACCCTTGTAACAGCAGAATCATGAAGATTATCACTGAAAATGCATATCTCAGCTGAAAACAACAACGATACCGAAGATATCGCAGTTTCCGCATATCAAACGCACTGTGGAGTGCTGAAAACACCAGAAAACGTGTTTTTCGCATTCAAAAGCACGAAAACAGCGATTTCGGTGATTCTGCACACTTGTAACAGCAGAATCATGAAGATTATCACTGAAAATGCAAATCTCAGCTGGAAACAACAACGATACCGAAGATATCGCAGTTTCCGCATATCAAACGCACAGTGGAGTGCTGAAAACACCAGAAAAAGTGTTTTTCGCATTCAAAAGCACGAAAACTGCGATTTCGGTGATTCTGCACACTTGTTACAGCAGAATCATGAAGATTATCACTGAAAATGCATATCTCAGCTGGAAACCCAACGATACCGAAGATATCGCAGTTGCTGCATGTCAAACGCTCTGTGGAGTGCTGAAAATACCAGAAAACGTGTTTTTCGCATTCAATAGCACGAAAACAGCGATTTCTGTGATTCTGCACACTTGTAACAGCAAAATCATGAAGATTATAACTGAAAATGCATATCTCAGCTGGAAACAACATCGATACCGAAGATATCGCAGTTTCCGCATATCAAACGCACTGTGCAGTGCTGAAAACACTAGAAAACGTGTTTTTCGCATTCAAAAGCACGAAAACAGCTTTTTCGGTTATTCTGCACACTTGTAACAGCAGAATCATGAAGATTATCACTGAATATGCATATCTCAGCTGGAAATCCCACGAAAACGAAGATATCCCTGTTTCCGCATATCAAACGCACTATGGCGTGCTGAAAACACCAGAAAACGGGTTTTTCGCATTCAATAGCACGAAAACAGCGATTTCGGTGATTCTGCACACTTGTTACAGCAGAATCATGAAGATTATCACTGAAAATGCGTATCTCAGCTGGAAACCCAACGATACCGAAGATATCGCAGTTTCCGCATGTCAAACGCTCTGTGGAGTGCTGAAAACACCAGAAAACGTGTTTTTCGCATTCAATAGCACGAAAACAGCGATTTCGGTGATTCTGCACACTAGTAACAGCAGAATCATGAAGATTATCACTGAAAATGCATATCTCAGCTGGAAACCCAACGATACCGAAGATATCGCAGTTTCCGCATGTCAAACGCTCTGTGGAGTGCTGAAAACACCAGAAAACGTGTTTTTCCCGTTCAATAGCACGAAAACAGCGATTTCTGTGATTCTGCACACTTGTCACAGAAGAAACTCGAAGATTATCGTAGAAAATGCATATCTCAGCTGGAAACAACAACGATACCGAAGATATCGCAGTTTCCGCATATCAAACGCACTGTGGAGTGCTGAAAACACCAGAAAACGTGTTTTTCGCATTCAATAGCACGAAAACAGCGATTTCGGTGATTCTGCACACTTGTTACAGCAGAATCATGAAGATTGTCACTGAAAATGCATATCTCAGCTGGAAACCCAACGATACCGAAGATATCGCAGTTTCCGCATGTCAAACGCTCTGTGGCGTGCTGAAAACACCAGAAAACGTGTTTTTCGCATTAAATAGCACGAAAACAGCGATTTCGGTGATTCTGCACCCTAGTAACAGCAGAATCATGAAGATTATCACTGAAAATGCATATCTCAGCTGAAAACCCAACGATACCGAAGATATCGCAGTTTCCGCATGTCAAACGCTCTGTGGAGTGCTGAAAACACCAGAAAACGTGTTTTTCCCATTCAATAGCACGAAAACAGCGATTTCTGTGATTCTGCACACTTGTCACAGAAGAAACTCGAAGATTATCGTAGAAAATGCATATCTCAGCTGGAAACAACAACGATACCGAAGATATCGCAGTTTCCGCATATCAAACGCACTGTGGAGTGCTGAAAACACTTGTTACGTCCCGGATCGCGCTATTTTGGCAAAATCGAGACGGAGCACAATAATATACTCTTCTTTGCGTTCACGCAGCGCGTACGTCTGCGTCTAACGGGGACTTTCGCTAATTCAGTCGATTGTAAATGGTACTTACCTAGACTCCTTGTTAACTGCAGGCTGGATGATAATAGCGTAGCAGTTGATATGTGAATCGCGCACTTTGATAAATGGTTATAATAATTGAATATGGAATTATAATATGAATAATCTAGTTAATATACTTCACGATGTAGGTTATATAAGATATGGAATACAATTGAATATGGTAATAGTAATATAATATAAGATATAGGAATACAATGAAATAGTAACACTTGGATATAGAAACACTTAGAAATAGTAACGCTTAGAAATAGAAACACTTAGAAATAGTAACGCTTGGAAATAGAAACACTTGATGTAGAAACGCGATGTACACTCCGGGAGTTCCGGAGTGGAACTGTCCTTGAGGCCTGGGCGCTTGCTTGTTTTATACTAGTGGAGTATGGAGATAAGATATGAGGAGCGTGAGACCGGGGTAGATTAGGTAGGTGGATGTTTATAAGATAGGAGAAGAATTCGTATGTTACTGGATCCGGTGTTTATGAGATAAGATAAGGAGTTGGAGTCGAGGAGGATGTTTATAAGATAGGAGAGGAATTCGTATGTTACAGGATCTGGTGTTTATGAGATAAGATAAGGAGTTGGTCGTGAGAGCGGATGTCGGTAGTTGACGTTTCGTCTGGAGATATTGGAGGAATGTGTTTATAGATAAGAGTTGGTCGTGAGAGCGGATGTCGATAGTCGAGGTTTAGTCTGGAGATAATGAAGGAATGTGTTTATAGATAAGAATATGTCGTGAGAGCGTATGTCGGTAATAGGATATGGTAGTGCTTAATATCTATGTTGTGGTTAATGCGGTCTTAAGGTTATTGGTTCCGTGCTTACTTGCTATCTTAATATTCTAGAATGTTCTACGCTATCTTACATGCTAATAGCGTTCGTTGCTTCTCACTCTCACTGTCACAGGTAAGTGTCTAAGTCCAACGTCGCTAGACGTAACAGTGGAGTGCTGAAAACACCAGAAAACGTGTTTTTCGCATTCAATAGCACGAAAAGAGCGATTTCGGTGATTCTGCACGCTTGTAACAGCAGAATCATGAAGATTATCACTGAAAATGCATATCTCAGCTGGAAACAACAACGATAACGAAGATATCGCAGTTTCCGCATATCACACACACTGTGGAGTGCTGAAAACACCAGAAAACGTGTTTTTCGCATCCAATAGCACGAAAACAGCGATTTCGGTGATTCTGCACACTTGTAACCGCAGAATCATGAAGATAATCACTGAAAATGCATATGTCAGCTGGAAACAACAACGATACCGAAGATATCGCAGTTTCCGCATATCAAACGCACTGTATCGAGCTGAAAATATCAGAAAACGTGTTTTTCGCATTCAATAGCACGAAAACAGCGATTTCGGTGATTCTGCACACTTGTAACAGCAGAATCATGAAGATTATGACTGAAAATGCATATCTCAGCTGGAAACAACAACGATACCGAAGTTATCGCAGTTTCCGCATATCAAACGCACTGTGCAGTGCTGAAAACACTAGAAAACGTGTTTTTCGCATTCAAAAGCACGAAAACCGCAATTTCGGTTATTCTGCACACTTCTAACAGCAGAATCATGAAGATTATCACTGAAAATGCATATCTCAGCAGGAAACCCAACGATACCGGAGATATCGCAGTTCCCGCATGTCAAACGCTCTGTGGCGTGCTGAAAACTCCAGAAAACGTGTTTTTCGCATTCAATAGCACGAAAACAGCGATTTCGGTGATTCTGCACACTTGTTACAGCAGAATCATGAAGATTATCACTGAAAATGCATATCTCAGCTGGAAACAACAACGATACCGAAGATATCGCAGTTGCCGCCTATCAAACGCTCTGTGGCGTGCTGAAAATACCAGAAAACGTGTTTTTCGCATTCAATAGCACGAAAACTGCGATTTCGGTGATTGTGCACACTTGTAACAGCAGAATCATGAAGATTATCGTAGAAAATGCATATCTCAGCTGGAAACAACAACGATACCGAAGATATCGCAGTTTCCGCATGTCAAACGCTCTGTGGAGTGTTGAAAACATCAGAAAACGTGTTTTTCGCATTCAATAGCACGAAAACAGCGATTTCTGTGATTCTGCACACTTGTCACAGAAGAAACTCGAAGATTATCGTAGAAAATGCATATCTCAGCTGGAAACAACAACGATACCGAAGATATCGCAGTTTCCGCATATCGAACGCACTGTGGAGTGCTGAAAACACCAGAAAACGTGTTTTTCGCAATCAATATCACGAAAACAGCGATTTCGGTGATTCTGCACACTTGTAACAGCAGAATCATGAAGATTATCGTAGAAAATGCATATCTCAGCTGGAAAAAACAACGATACCGAAGATATCGCAGTTTCCGCATATCAAACGCACTGTGGCGTGCTGAAAACACCAGAAAACGGGTTTTTCGCATTCAATAGCACGAAAACAGCGACTTCGGTGATTCTGCACACTTGTTACAGCAGAATCATGAAGATTATCACTGAAAATGCATATCTCAGCTGGAAACAACAACGATACCGAAGATATCGCAGTTTCCGCATATCAAACGCACTGTGCAGTGCTGAAAACACTAGAAAACGTGTTTTTCGCATTCAAAAGCACGAAAACAGCGATTTCGGTGATTCTGCACACTTGTTACAGCAGAATTTTGAAGATTATCACTGAAAATGCATATCTCAGCTGGAAACCCAACGATACCGAAAATATCGCCGTTTCCGCATGTCAAACGCTCTGTGGAGTGCTGAAAACACCAGAAAACGTGTTTTTCGCATTTAATAGCACGAAAACAGCGTTTTCTGTGATTCTGCACACTTGTCACAGAAAAAACTCGAATATTATCGTAGAAAATGCATATCTCAGCTGGAAACAACAACGATACCGAAGATATCGCAGTTTCCGCATATCAAACGCACTGTGGAGTGCTGAAAACACCAGAAAACGTGTTTTTCGCATTGAAAAGCACGAAAACAGCGATTTCAGTGATTCTGCGCACTTTTAACAGCAGAATCATGAAGATTATCTCTGAAAATGCATATCTCAGCTGGAAACAACAACGATACCGAAGATACCGCAGTTTCCGCATATCAAACGTACTGTGGAGTGCTGAAAACACCAGAAAACGTGTTTTTCGCATTCAATAGCACGAAAACAGCGATTTCGGTGATTCTGCACACTTGTTACAGCAGAATCATGAAGATTATCACTGAAAATGCATATCTCAGCTGGAAACAACAACGATACCGAAGATATCGCAGTTTCCGCATATCAAACGCACTGTGGGGTGCTGAAAACACCAGAAAACGGGTTTTTCGCATTCAATAGCACGAAAACAGCGATTTCGGTGATTCTGCACACCTGTTACAGCAGAATCATGAAGATTATCACTGAAAATGCATATCTCAGCTGGAAACAACAACGATACCGAAGATATCGCAGTTTCCGCATATCAAACGCACTGTATCGAGCTGAAAATACCAGAAAACGTGTTTTTCGCATTCAATAGCACGAAAACAGCGATTTCGGTGATTCTGCACACTTGTAACAGCAGAATCATGAAGATTATGACTGAAAATGCATATCTCAGCTGGAAACAACAACGATACCGAAGATATCGCAGTTTCCGCATATCAAACGCACTGTGCAGTGCTGAAAACACTAGAAAACGTGTTTTTGCCATTCAAAAGCACGAAAACCGCGATTTCGGTTATTCTGCACACTTCTAACAGCAGAATCATGAAGATTATCTCTGAAAATGCATATCTCAGCTGGAAACCCAACGATACCGGAGATATCGCAGTTCCCGCATGTCAAACGCTCTGTGGCGTGCTGAAAACTCCAGAAAACGTGTTTTTCGCATTCAATAGCACGAAAACAGCGATTTCGGTGGTTCTGCACACTTGTTACAGCAGAATCATGAAGATTATCACTGAAAATGCATATCTCAGCTGGAAACAACAACGATACCGAAGATATCGCAGTTTCTGCTTATCAAACGCACTGTATCGTGCTGAAAACACCAGAAAACGTGTTTTTCGCATTCAATAGCACGGAAACAGCGATTTCGGTGATTCTGCACACTTGTAACAGGAGAATCATGAAGATTATCGTAGAAAATGCATATCTCAGCAGGAAACAACAACGATACCGAAGATATCGCAGTTTCCGCCTAACGAACGCACTGTATCGAGCTGAAAACACCAGGAAACGTGTTTTTCGAATTCAATTGCACGAAAACAGCGATTTCGGTGATTCTGCACACTTGTAACAGCAGAATCATGAAGATTATTACTGAAAATGCATATCTCAGCTGGAAACAACTACGATACCGAAGATATCTCAGTTTCCGCATATCAAACGCACTGTGCAGTGCTGAAAACACTAGAAAACGTGTTTTTCGCATTCAAAAGCACGAAAACCGCGATTTCGGTTATTCTGCATACTTCTAACAGCAGAATCATGAAGATTATCACTGAAAATGCATATCTCAGCTGGAAACCCAACGATACCGGAGATATCGCAGTTTCCGCATATCAAACGCACTGTGGAGTGCTGAAAACACCAGAAAACGTGTTTTTCGCATTCAAAAGCACGAAAACAGCGATTTCGGTGATTCTGCACACTTGTCACAGAAGAAACTCGAAGATTATCGTAGAAAATGCATATCTCAGCTGGAAACAACAACGATACCGAAGATATCGCAGTTTCCGCATATCAAACGCACTGTGGAGTGCTGAAAACACCAGAAAACGTGTTTTTCGCAATCAATATCACGAAAACAGCGATTTCGGTGATTCTGCACACTTGTCACAGAAGAAACTCGAAGATTATCGTAGAAAATGCATATCTCAGCTGGAAACAACAACGATACCGAAGATATCGCAGTTTCCGCATATCAAACGCACTGTGGAGTGCTGAAAACACCAGAAAACGTGTTTTTCGCAATCAATATCACGAAAACAGCGATTTCGGTGATTCTGCACACTTGTAACAGCAGAATCATGAAGATTATCGTAGAAAATGCATATCTCAGCTGGAAACAACAACGATACCGAAGATATCGCAGTTTCCGCATATCAAACGCACTGTGGCGTGCTGAAAACACCAGAAAACGGGTTTTTCGCATTCAATAGCACGAAAACAGCGACTTCGGTGATTCTGCACACTTGTTACAGCAGAATCATGAAGATTATCACTGAAAATGCATATCTCAGCTGGAAACAACAACGATACCGAAGATATCGCAGTTTCCGCATATCAAACGCACTGTGCAGTGCTGAAAACACTAGAAAACGTGTTTTTCGCATTCAAAAGCACGAAAACAGCGATTTCGGTGATTCTGCACACTTGTTACAGCAGAATTTTGAAGATTATCACTGAAAATGCATATCTCAGCTGGAAACCCAACGATACCGAAAATATCGCCGTTTCCGCATGTCAAACGCTCTGTGGAGTGCTGAAAACACCAGAAAACGTGTTTTTCGCATTTAATAGCACGAAAACAGCGTTTTCTGTGATTCTGCACACTTGTCACAGAAAAAACTCGAATATTATCGTAGAAAATGCATATCTCAGCTGGAAACAACAACGATACCGAAGATATCGCAGTTTCCGCATATCAAACGCACTGTGGAGTGCTGAAAACACCAGAAAACGTGTTTTTCGCATTGAAAAGCACGAAAACAGCGATTTCAGTGATTCTGCGCACTTTTAACAGCAGAATCATGAAGATTATCTCTGAAAATGCATATCTCAGCTGGAAACAACAACGATACCGAAGATACCGCAGTTTCCGCATATCAAACGTACTGTGGAGTGCTGAAAACACCAGAAAACGTGTTTTTCGCATTCAATAGCACGAAAACAGCGATTTCGGTGATTCTGCACACTTGTTACAGCAGAATCATGAAGATTATCACTGAAAATGCATATCTCAGCTGGAAACAACAACGATACCGAAGATATCGCAGTTTCCGCATATCAAACGCACTGTGGGGTGCTGAAAACACCAGAAAACGGGTTTTTCGCATTCAATAGCACGAAAACAGCGATTTCGGTGATTCTGCACACCTGTTACAGCAGAATCATGAAGATTATCACTGAAAATGCATATCTCAGCTGGAAACAACAACGATACCGAAGATATCGCAGTTTCCGCATATCAAACGCACTGTATCGAGCTGAAAATACCAGAAAACGTGTTTTTCGCATTCAATAGCACGAAAACAGCGATTTCGGTGATTCTGCACACTTGTAACAGCAGAATCATGAAGATTATGACTGAAAATGCATATCTCAGCTGGAAACAACAACGATACCGAAGATATCGCAGTTTCCGCATATCAAACGCACTGTGCAGTGCTGAAAACACTAGAAAACGTGTTTTTGCCATTCAAAAGCACGAAAACCGCGATTTCGGTTATTCTGCACACTTCTAACAGCAGAATCATGAAGATTATCTCTGAAAATGCATATCTCAGCTGGAAACCCAACGATACCGGAGATATCGCAGTTCCCGCATGTCAAACGCTCTGTGGCGTGCTGAAAACTCCAGAAAACGTGTTTTTCGCATTCAATAGCACGAAAACAGCGATTTCGGTGGTTCTGCACACTTGTTACAGCAGAATCATGAAGATTATCACTGAAAATGCATATCTCAGCTGGAAACAACAACGATACCGAAGATATCGCAGTTGCTGCCTATCAAACGCACTGTATCGTGCTGAAAACACCAGAAAACGTGTTTTTCGCATTCAATAGCACGAAAACAGCGATTTCGGTGATTCTGCACACTTGTAACAGGAGAATCATGAAGATTATCGTAGAAAATGCATATCTCAGCAGGAAACAACAACGATACCGAAGATATCGCAGTTTCCGCCTAACGAACGCACTGTATCGAGCTGAAAACACCAGGAAACGTGTTTTTCGAATTCAATTGCACGAAAACAGCGATTTCGGTGATTCTGCACACTTGTAACAGCAGAATCATGAAGATTATAACTGAAAATGCATATCTCAGCTGGAAACAACACCGATACCGAAGATATCTCAGTTTCCGCATATCAAACGCACTGTGCAGTGCTGAAAACACTAGAAAACGTGTTTTTCGCATTCAAAAGCACGAAAACCGCGATTTCGGTTATTCTGCATACTTCTAACAGCAGAATCATGAAGATTATCACTGAAAATGCATATCTCAGCTGGAAACCCAACGATACCGGAGATATCGCAGTTTCCGCATATCAAACGCACTGTGGAGTGCTGAAAACACCAGAAAACGTGTTTTTCGCATTCAAAAGCACGAAAACAGCGATTTCGGTGATTCTGCACACTTGTTACAGCAGAATCATGAAGATTATCACTGAAAATACATATCTCAGCTGGAAACCCAACGATACCGAAGATATCGCAGTTTCTGCATGTCAAACGCTCTGTGGAGTGCTGAAAATACCAGAAAACGTGTTTATCGCATTCAATAGCACGAAAACAGCGATTTCTGTGATTCTGCACACTTGTCACAGAAGAAACTCGAAGATTATCGTAGAAAATGCATATCTCAGCTGGAAACAACAACGATACCAAAGATATCGCAGTTTCCGCATATCAAACGCTCTGTGGAGTGCTGAAAACACCAGAAATCGTGTTTTTCGCATTCAATAGCACGGAAACAGCGATTTCGGTGATTCTGCACACTTGTAACAGCAGAATCATGAAGATTATCACTGAAAATGCACATCTCACCTGGAAACCCAACGATACCGAAGATATCGCAGTTTCCGGATGTCAAACGCTCTGTGGCGTGCTGAAAACACCAGAAAACGTGTTTTTCGCATTCAATAGCACGAAAACAGCGATTTCGGTGATTCTGCACACTAGTAGCAGCAGAATCATGAAGATTATCACTGGAAATGCAAACCTCAGCTGGAAACAACAACGATACCGAAGATATCGCAGTTTCCGCATATCAAACGCACTGTGGAGTGCTGAAAACACCAGAAAACGTGTTTTTCGCATTGAAAAGCACGAAAACAGCGATTTCAGTGATTCTGCGCACTTTTAACAGCAGAATCATGAAGATTATCTCTGAAAATGCATATCTCAGCTGGAAACAACAACGATACCGAAGATACCGCAGTTTCCGCATATCAAACGTACTGTGGAGTGCTGAACACACCAGAAAACGTGTTTTTCGCATTCAATAGCACGAAAACAGCGATTTCGGTGATTCTGCACACTTGTTACAGCAGAATCATGAAGATTATCACTGAAAATGCATATCTCAGCTGGAAACAACAACGATACCGAAGATATCGCAGTTTCCGCATATCAAACGCACTGTGGGGTGCTGAAAACACCAGAAAACGGGTTTTTCGCATTCAATAGCACGAAAACAGCGATTTCGGTGATTCTGCACACCTGTTACAGCAGAATCATGAAGATTATCACTGAAAATGCATATCTCAGCTGGAAACCCAACGATACCGGAGATATCGCAGTTTCCGCATATCAAACGCACTGTGGAGTGCTGAAAACACCAGAAAACGTGTTTTTCGCAATCAATATCACGAAAACAGCGATTTCGGTGATTCTGCACACTTGTAACAGCAGAATCATGAAGATTATCGTAGAAAATGCATATCTCAGCTGGAAAAAACAACGATACCGAAGATATCGCAGTTTCCGCATATCAAACGCACTGTGGCGTGCTGAAAACACCAGAAAACGGGTTTTTCGCATTCAATAGCACGAAAACAGCGACTTCGGTGATTCTGCACACTTGTTACAGCAGAATCATGAAGATTATCACTGAAAATGCATATCTCAGCTGGAAACAACAACGATACCGAAGATATCGCAGTTTCCGCATATCAAACGCACTGTGCAGTGCTGAAAACACTAGAAAACGTGTTTTTCGCATTCAAAAGCACGAAAACAGCGATTTCGGTGATTCTGCACACTTGTTACAGCAGAATTTTGAAGATTATCACTGAAAATGCATATCTCAGCTGGAAACAACAACGATACCGAAGATATCGCAGTTTCCGCATATCAAACGCACTGTGGGGTGCTGAAAACACCAGAAAACGGGTTTTTCGCATTCAATAGCACGAAAACAGCGATTTCGGTGATTCTGCACACCTGTTACAGCAGAATCATGAAGATTATCACTGAAAATGCATATCTCAGCTGGAAACAACAACGATACCGAAGATATCGCAGTTTCCGCATATCAAACGCACTGTATCGAGCTGAAAATACCAGAAAACGTGTTTTTCGCATTCAATAGCACGAAAACAGCGAATTCGGTGATTCTGCACACTTGTAACAGCAGAATCATGAAGATTATGACTGAAAATGCATATCTCAGCTGGAAACAACAACGATACCGAAGATATCGCAGTTTCTGCTTATCAAACGCACTGTATCGT
The DNA here is from genome assembly GCA_951804975.1 of Anthophora plumipes. Taxonomy (NCBI): domain Eukaryota; kingdom Metazoa; phylum Arthropoda; class Insecta; order Hymenoptera; family Apidae; genus Anthophora; species Anthophora plumipes. The sequence goes on from OX638127.1 coordinate 212,401, forward strand.
GCTGAAAACACCAGAAAACGTGTTTTTCGCAATCAATATCACGAAAACAGCGATTTCGGTGATTCTGCACACTTGTCACAGAAGAAACTCGAAGATTATCGTAGAAAAAGCATATCTCAGCTGGAAACAACAACGATACCGAAGATATCGCAGTTTCCGCATATCAAACGCACTGTGGAGTGCTGAAAACACCAGAAAACGTGTTTTTCGCAATCAATATCACGAAAACAGCGATTTCGGTGATTCTGCACACTTGTAACAGCAGAATCATGAAGATTATCGTAGAAAATGCATATCTCAGCTGGAAACAACAACGATACCGAAGATATCGCAGTTTCCGCATATCAAACGCACTGTGGCGTGCTGAAAACACCAGAAAACGGGTTTTTCGCATTCAATAGCACGAAAACAGCGACTTCGGTGATTCTGCACACTTCTAACAGCAGAATCATGAAGATTATCTCTGAAAATGCATATCTCAGCTGGAAACCCAACGATACCGGAGATATCGCAGTTCCCGCATGTCAAACGCTCTGTGGCGTGCTGAAAACTCCAGAAAACGTGTTTTTCGCATTCAATAGCACGAAAACAGCGATTTCGGTGGTTCTGCACACTTGTTACAGCAGAATCATGAAGATTATCACTGAAAATGCATATCTCAGCTGGAAACAACAACGATACCGAAGATATCGCAGTTTCTGCCTATCAAACGCACTGTACCGTGCTGAAAACACCAGAAAACGTGTTTTTCGCATTCAATAGCACGAAAACAGCGATTTCGGTGATTCTGCACACTTGTAACAGGAGAATCATGAAGATTATCGTAGAAAATGCATATCTCAGCAGGAAACAACAACGATACCGAAGATATCGCAGTTTCCGCCTAACGAACGCACTGTATCGAGCTGAAAACACCAGGAAACGTGTTTTTCGAATTCAATTGCACGAAAACAGCGATTTCGGTGATTCTGCACACTTGTAACAGCAGAATCATGAAGATTATAACTGAAAATGCATATCTCAGCTGGAAACAACATCGATACCGAAGATATCTCAGTTTCCGCATATCAAACGCACTGTGCAGTGCTGAAAACACTAGAAAACGTGTTTTTCGCATTCAAAAGCACGAAAACCGCGATTTCGGTTATTCTGCATACTTCTAACAGCAGAATCATGAAGATTATCACTGAAAATGCATATCTCAGCTGGAAACCCAACGATACCGGAGATATCGCAGTTTCCGCATATCAAACGCACTGTGGAGTGCTGAAAACACCAGAAAACGTGTTTTTCGCATTCAAAAGCACGAAAACAGCGATTTCGGTGATTCTGCACACTTGTCACAGAAGAAACTCGAAGATTATCGTAGAAAATGCATATCTCAGCAGGAAACAACAACGATACCGAAGATATCGCAGTTTCCGCATATCAAACGCACTGTGGAGTGCTGAAAACACCAGAAAACGTGTTTTTCGCAATCAATATCACGAAAACAGCGATTTCGGTGATTCTGCACACTTGTCACAGAAGAAACTCGAAGATTATCGTAGAAAATGCATATCTCAGCTGGAAACAACAACGATACCGAAGATATCGCAGTTTCCGCATATCAAACGCACTGTGGAGTGCTGAAAACACCAGAAAACGTGTTTTTCGCAATCAATATCACGAAAACAGCGATTTCGGTGATTCTGCACACTTGTAACAGCAGAATCATGAAGATTATCGTAGAAAATGCATATCTCAGCTGGAAACAACAACGATACCGAAGATATCGCAGTTTCCGCATATCAAACGCACTGTGGCGTGCTGAAAACACCAGAAAACGGGTTTTTCGCATTCAATAGCACGAAAACAGCGACTTCGGTGATTCTGCACACTTGTTACAGCAGAATCATGAAGATTATCACTGAAAATGCATATCTCAGCTGGAAACAACAACGATACCGAAGATATCGCAGTTTCCGCATATCAAACGCACTGTGCAGTGCTGAAAACACTAGAAAACGTGTTTTTCGCATTCAAAAGCACGAAAACAGCGATTTCGGTGATTCTGCACACTTGTTACAGCAGAATTTTGAAGATTATCACTGAAAATGCATATCTCAGCTGGAAACCCAACGATACCGAAAATATCGCCGTTTCCGCATGTCAAACGCTCTGTGGAGTGCTGAAAACACCAGAAAACGTGTTTTTCGCATTTAATAGCACGAAAACAGCGTTTTCTGTGATTCTGCACACTTGTCACAGAAAAAACTCGAATATTATCGTAGAAAATGCATATCTCAGCTGGAAACAACAACGATACCGAAGATATCGCAGTTTCCGCATATCAAACGCACTGTGGAGTGCTGAAAACACCAGAAAACGTGTTTTTCGCATTGAAAAGCACGAAAACAGCGATTTCAGTGATTCTGCGCACTTTTAACAGCAGAATCATGAAGATTATCTCTGAAAATGCATATCTCAGCTGGAAACAACAACGATACCGAAGATACCGCAGTTTCCGCATATCAAACGTACTGTGGAGTGCTGAAAACACCAGAAAACGTGTTTTTCGCATTCAATAGCACGAAAACAGCGATTTCGGTGATTCTGCACACTTGTTACAGCAGAATCATGAAGATTATCACTGAAAATGCATATCTCAGCTGGAAACAACAACGATACCGAAGATATCGCAGTTTCCGCATATCAAACGCACTGTGGGGTGCTGAAAACACCAGAAAACGGGTTTTTCGCATTCAATAGCACGAAAACAGCGATTTCGGTGATTCTGCACACCTGTTACAGCAGAATCATGAAGATTATCACTGAAAATGCATATCTCAGCTGGAAACAACAACGATACCGAAGATATCGCAGTTTCCGCATATCAAACGCACTGTATCGAGCTGAAAATACCAGAAAACGTGTTTTTCGCATTCAATAGCACGAAAACAGCGATTTCGGTGATTCTGCACACTTGTAACAGCAGAATCATGAAGATTATGACTGAAAATGCATATCTCAGCTGGAAACAACAACGATACCGAAGATATCGCAGTTTCCGCATATCAAACGCACTGTGCAGTGCTGAAAACACTAGAAAACGTGTTTTTGCCATTCAAAAGCACGAAAACCGCGATTTCGGTTATTCTGCACACTTCTAACAGCAGAATCATGAAGATTATCTCTGAAAATGCATATCTCAGCTGGAAACCCAACGATACCGGAGATATCGCAGTTCCCGCATGTCAAACGCTCTGTGGCGTGCTGAAAACTCCAGAAAACGTGTTTTTCGCATTCAATAGCACGAAAACAGCGATTTCGGTGGTTCTGCACACTTGTTACAGCAGAATCATGAAGATTATCACTGAAAATGCATATCTCAGCTGGAAACAACAACGATACCGAAGATATCGCAGTTTCTGCCTATCAAACGCACTGTATCGTGCTGAAAACACCAGAAAACGTGTTTTTCGCATTCAATAGCACGAAAACAGCGATTTCGGTGATTCTGCACACTTGTAACAGGAGAATCATGAAGATTATCGTAGAAAATGCATATCTCAGCAGGAAACAACAACGATACCGAAGATATCGCAGTTTCCGCCTAACGAACGCACTGTATCGAGCTGAAAACACCAGGAAACGTGTTTTTCGAATTCAATTGCACGAAAACAGCGATTTCGGTGATTCTGCACACTTGTAACAGCAGAATCATGAAGATTATAACTGAAAATGCATATCTCAGCTGGAAACAACATCGATACCGAAGATATCTCAGTTTCCGCATATCAAACGCACTGTGCAGTGCTGAAAACACTAGAAAACGTGTTTTTCGCATTCAAAAGCACGAAAACCGCGATTTCGGTTATTCTGCATACTTCTAACAGCAGAATCATGAAGATTATCACTGAAAATGCATATCTCAGCTGGAAACCCAACGATACCGGAGATATCGCAGTTTCCGCATATCAAACGCACTGTGGAGTGCTGAAAACACCAGAAAACGTGTTTTTCGCATTCAAAAGCACGAAAACAGCGATTTCGGTGATTCTGCACACTTGTTACAGCAGAATCATGAAGATTATCACTGAAAATACATATCTCAGCTGGAAACCCAACGATACCGAAGATATCGCAGTTTCTGCATGTCAAACGCTCTGTGGAGTGCTGAAAATACCAGAAAACGTGTTTATCGCATTCAATAGCACGAAAACAGCGATTTCTGTGATTCTGCACACTTGTCACAGAAGAAACTCGAAGATTATCGTAGAAAATGCATATCTCAGCTGGAAACAACAACGATACCAAAGATATCGCAGTTTCCGCATATCAAACGCTCTGTGGAGTGCTGAAAACACCAGAAATCGTGTTTTTCGCATTCAATAGCACGGAAACAGCGATTTCGGTGATTCTGCACACTTGTAACAGCAGAATCATGAAGATTATCACTGAAAATGCACATCTCACCTGGAAACCCAACGATACCGAAGATATCGCAGTTTCCGGATGTCAAACGCTCTGTGGCGTGCTGAAAACACCAGAAAACGTGTTTTTCGCATTGAAAAGCACGAAAACAGCGATTTCAGTGATTCTGCGCACTTTTAACAGCAGAATCATGAAGATTATCTCTGAAAATGCATATCTCAGCTGGAAACAACAACGATACCGAAGATACCGCAGTTTCCGCATATCAAACGTACTGTGGAGTGCTGAAAACACCAGAAAACGTGTTTTTCGCATTCAATAGCACGAAAACAGCGATTTCGGTGATTCTGCACACTTGTTACAGCAGAATCATGAAGATTATCACTGAAAATGCATATCTCAGCTGGAAACAACAACGATACCGAAGATATCGCAGTTTCCGCATATCAAACGCACTGTGGGGTGCTGAAAACACCAGAAAACGGGTTTTTCGCATTCAATAGCACGAAAACAGCGATTTCGGTGATTCTGCACACCTGTTACAGCAGAATCATGAAGATTATCACTGAAAATGCATATCTCAGCTGGAAACAACAACGATACCGAAGATATCGCAGTTTCCGCATATCAAACGCACTGTATCGAGCTGAAAATACCAGAAAACGTGTTTTTCGCATTCAATAGCACGAAAACAGCGATTTCGGTGATTCTGCACACTTGTAACAGCAGAATCATGAAGATTATGACTGAAAATGCATATCTCAGCTGGAAACAACAACGATACCGAAGATATCGCAGTTTCCGCATATCAAACGCACTATGCAGTGCTGAAAACACTAGAAAACGTGTTTTTGCCATTCAAAAGCACGAAAACCGCGATTTCGGTTATTCTGCACACTTCTAACAGCAGAATCATGAAGATTATCTCTGAAAATGCATATCTCAGCTGGAAACCCAACGATACCGGAGATATCGCAGTTCCCGCATGTCAAACGCTCTGTGGCGTGCTGAAAACTCCAGAAAACGTGTTTTTCGCATTCAATAGCACGAAAACAGCGATTTCGGTGGTTCTGCACACTTGTTACAGCAGATTCATGAAGATTATCACTGAAAATGCATATCTCAGCTGGAAACAACAACGATACCGAAGATATCGCAGTTTCTGCCTATCAAACGCACTGTATCGTGCTGAAAACACCAGAAAACGTGTTTTTCGCATTCAATAGCACGAAAACAGCGATTTCGGTGATTCTGCACACTTGTAACAGCAGAATCATGAAGATTATAACTGAAAATGCATATCTCAGCTGGAAACAACATCGATACCGAAGATATCTCAGTTTCCGCATATCAAACGCACTGTGCAGTGCTGAAAACACTAGAAAACGTGTTTTTCGCATTCAAAAGCACGAAAACCGCGATTTCGGTTATTCTGCATACTTCTAACAGCAGAATCATGAAGATTATCACTGAAAATGCATATCTCAGCTGGAAACCCAACGATACCGGAGATATCGCAGTTTCCGCATATCAAACGCACTGTGGAGTGCTGAAAACACCAGAAAACGTGTTTTTCGCATTCAAAAGCACGAAAACAGCGATTTCGGTGATTCTGCACACTTGTTACAGCAGAATCATGAAGATTATCACTGAAAATACATATCTCAGCTGGAAACCCAACGGTACCGAAGATATCGCAGTTTCTGCATGTCAAACGCTCTGTGGAGTGCTGAAAATACCAGAAAACGTGTTTTTCGCATTCAATAGCACGAAAACAGCGATTTCTGTGATTCTGCACACTTGTCACAGAAGAAACTCGAAGATTATCGTAGAAAATGCATATCTCAGCTGGAAACAACAACGATACCAAAGATATCGCAGTTTCCGCATATCAAACGCTCTGTGGAGTGCTGAAAACACCAGAAATCGTGTTTTTCGCATTCAATAGCACGGAAACAGCGATTTCGGTGATTCTGCACACTTGTAACAGCAGAATCATGAAGATTATAACTGAAAATGCATATCTCAGCTGGAAACAACATCGATACCGAAGATATCTCAGTTTCCGCATATCAAACGCACTGTGCAGTGCTGAAAACACTAGAAAACGTGTTTTTCGCATTCAAAAGCACGAAAACCGCGATTTCGGTTATTCTGCATACTTCTAACAGCAGAATCATGAAGATTATCACTGAAAATGCATATCTCAGCTGGAAACCCAACGATACCGGAGATATCGCAGTTTCCGCATATCAAACGCACTGTGGAGTGCTGAAAACACCAGAAAACGTGTTTTTCGCATTCAAAAGCACGAAAACAGCGATTTCGGTGATTCTGCACACTTGTTACAGCAGAATCATGAAGATTATCACTGAAAATACATATCTCAGCTGGAAACCCAACGATACCGAAGATATCGCAGTTTCTGCATGTCAAACGCTCTGTGGAGTGCTGAAAATACCAGAAAACGTGGTTATCGCATTCAATAGCACGAAAACAGCGATTTCTGTGATTCTGCACACTTGTCACAGAAGAAACTCGAAGATTATCGTAGAAAATGCATATCTCAGCTGGAAACAACAACGATACCAAAGATATCGCAGTTTCCGCATATCAAACGCTCTGTGGAGTGCTGAAAACACCAGAAATCGTGTTTTTCGCATTCAATAGCACGGAAACAGCGATTTCGGTGATTCTGCACACTTGTAACAGCAGAATCATGAAGATTATCACTGAAAATGCACATCTCACCTGGAAACCCAACGATACCGAAGATATCGCAGTTTCCGGATGTCAAACGCTCTGTGGCGTGCTGAAAACACCAGAAAACGTGTTTTTCGCATTCAATAGCACGAAAACAGCGATTTCGGTGATTCTGCACACTAGTAGCAGCAGAATCATGAAGATTATCACTGGAAATGCAAACCTCAGCTGGAAACAACAACGATACCGAAGATATCGCAGTTTCCGCATATCAAACGCACTGTGGAGTGCTGAAAACACCAGAAAACGTGTTTTTCGCATTGAAAAGCACGAAAACAGCGATTTCAGTGATTCTGCGCACTTTTAACAGCAGAATCATGAAGATTATCTCTGAAAATGCATATCTCAGCTGGAAACAACAACGATACCGAAGATACCGCAGTTTCCGCATATCAAACGTACTGTGGAGTGCTGAAAACACCAGAAAACGTGTTTTTCGCATTCAATAGCACGAAAACAGCGATTTCGGTGATTCTGCACACTTGTTACAGCAGAATCATGAAGATTATCACTGAAAATGCATATCTCAGCTGGAAACAACAACGATACCGAAGATATCGCAGTTTCCGCATATCAAACGCACTGTGGGGTGCTGAAAACACCAGAAAACGGGTTTTTCGCATTCAATAGCACGAAAACAGCGATTTCGGTGATTCTGCACACCTGTTACAGCAGAATCATGAAGATTATCACTGAAAATGCATATCTCAGCTGGAAACAACAACGATACCGAAGATATCGCAGTTTCCGCATATCAAACGCACTGTATCGAGCTGAAAATACCAGAAAACGTGTTTTTCGCATTCAATAGCACGAAAACAGCGATTTCGGTGATTCTGCACACTTGTAACAGCAGAATCATGAAGATTATGACTGAAAATGCATATCTCAGCTGGAAACAACAACGATACCGAAGATATCGCAGTTTCCGCATATCAAACGCACTATGCAGTGCTGAAAACACTAGAAAACGTGTTTTTGCCATTCAAAAGCACGAAAACCGCGATTTCGGTTATTCTGCACACTTCTAACAGCAGAATCATGAAGATTATCTCTGAAAATGCATATCTCAGCTGGAAACCCAACGATACCGGAGATATCGCAGTTCCCGCATGTCAAACGCTCTGTGGCGTGCTGAAAACTCCAGAAAACGTGTTTTTCGCATTCAATAGCACGAAAACAGCGATTTCGGTGGTTCTGCACACTTGTTACAGCAGATTCATGAAGATTATCACTGAAAATGCATATCTCAGCTGGAAACAACAACGATACCGAAGATATCGCAGTTTCTGCCTATCAAACGCACTGTATCGTGCTGAAAACACCAGAAAACGTGTTTTTCGCATTCAATAGCACGAAAACAGCGATTTCGGTGATTCTGCACACTTGTAACAGCAGAATCATGAAGATTATAACTGAAAATGCATATCTCAGCTGGAAACAACATCGATACCGAAGATATCTCAGTTTCCGCATATCAAACGCACTGTGCAGTGCTGAAAACACTAGAAAACGTGTTTTTCGCATTCAAAAGCACGAAAACCGCGATTTCGGTTATTCTGCATACTTCTAACAGCAGAATCATGAAGATTATCACTGAAAATGCATATCTCAGCTGGAAACCCAACGATACCGGAGATATCGCAGTTTCCGCATATCAAACGCACTGTGGAGTGCTGAAAACACCAGAAAACGTGTTTTTCGCATTCAAAAGCACGAAAACAGCGATTTCGGTGATTCTGCACACTTGTTACAGCAGAATCATGAAGATTATCACTGAAAATACATATCTCAGCTGGAAACCCAACGATACCGAAGATATCGCAGTTTCTGCATGTCAAACGCTCTGTGGAGTGCTGAAAATACCAGAAAACGTGTTTTTCGCATGCAATAGCACGAAAACAGCGATTTCTGTGATTCTGCACACTTGTCACAGAAGAAACTCGAAGATTATCGTAGAAAATGCATATCTCAGCTGGAAACAACAACGATACCAAAGATATCGCAGTTTCCGCATATCAAACGCTCTGTGGAGTGCTGAAAACACCAGAAATCGTGTTTTTCGCATTCAATAGCACGGAAACAGCGATTTCGGTGATTCTGCACACTTGTAACAGCAGAATCATGAAGATTATCACTGAAAATGCACATCTCACCTGGAAACCCAACGATACCGAAGATATCGCAGTTTCCGGATGTCAAACGCTCTGTGGCGTGCTGAAAACACCAGAAAACGTGTTTTTCGCATTGAAAAGCACGAAAACAGCGATTTCAGTGATTCTGCGCACTTTTAACAGCAGAATCATGAAGATTATCTCTGAAAATGCATATCTCAGCTGGAAACAACAACGATACCGAAGATACCGCAGTTTCCGCATATCAAACGTACTGTGGAGTGCTGAAAACACCAGAAAACGTGTTTTTCGCATTCAATAGCACGAAAACACCGATTTCGGTGATTCTGCACACTTCTAACAGCAGAATCATGAAGATTATCACTGAAAATGCATATCTCAGCCGGAAACCCAACGATACCGGAGATATCACAGTTTCCGCATATCAAACGCACTGTAGAGTGCTGAAAACACCAGAAAACGTGTTTTTCGCATTCAAAAGCACGTAAACAGCGATTTCGGTGATTCTGCACACTTGTAACAGCAGAATCATGAAGATTATCTCTGAAAATGCATATCTCAGCTGGAAACCCAACGATACCGAAGATATCGCAGTTTCCGCATGTCAAACGCTCTGTGGAGTGCTGAAAACACCAGTAAACGTGTTTTTCGCATTCACTAGCACGACAACAGCGATTTCTGTGATTCTGCACACTTGTTACTGCAGAATCATGAAGATTATCACTGAAAATAGATATCTCAGCTGGAAACCCAACGATACCGAAGATATCACAGTTTCCGCATGTCAAACGCTCTGTGGAGTGCTGAAAACACCAGAAAACGTGTTTTTCGCAGTCACTAGCACGACAACAGCGATTTCTGTGATTCTGCTCACTTGTCACAGAAGAAACTCGAAGAATATCGTAGAAAATGCATATCTCAGCTGGAAACAACAACGATACCGAAGATATCGCAGTTTCCGCATATGAAACGCACTGTGGAGTGCTGAAAACACCAGAAAACGTGTTTTTCGCATTCAATAGCACGAAAACAGCGATTTCGGTGATTCTGCACACTTGTTACAGCAGAATCATGAAGATTATCACTGAAAATGCATATCTCAGCTGGAAACCCAACGATACCGAAGATATCGCAGTTTCCGCATGTCAAACGTTCTGTGGAGTGCTGAAAACTCCAGTAAACGGGTTTATCGCATTCAATAGCACGAAAACAGCGATTTCGGTGATTCTGCACACTTGTAACAGCAGAATCATGAAGATTATCACTGAGAATGCATATCTCAGCTGGAAACCCAACGATACCGAAGATATCGCAGTTTCCGCATGTCAAACGCTCTGTGGCGTGCTGAAAACACCAGAAAACGTGTTTTTCGCATTCAATAGCACGAAAACAGCGATTTCGGTGATTCTGCACACTTGTAACAGCAGAATCATGAAGATTATGACTGAAAATGCATATCTCAGCTGGAAACAACAACGATACCAAAGATATCGCAGTTTCCGCATATCAAACGCACTGTGCAGTGCTGAAAACACTAGAAAACGTGTTTTTCGCATTCAAAAGCACGAAAACCGCAATTTCGGTTATTCTGCACACTTCTAACAGCAGAATCATGAAGATTATCACTGAAAATGCATATCTCAGCTGGAAACCCAACGATACCGAAGGTATCGCAGTTTCCGCATATCAAACGCACTGTGCAGTGCTGAAAACACTAGAAAACGTGTTTTTCGCATTCAAAAGCACGAAAACCGCAATTTCGGTTATTCTGCACACTTCTAACAGCAGAATCATGAAGATTATCACTGAAAATGCATATCTCAGCTGGAAACCCAACGATACCGAAGATATCGCAGTTTCCGCATATCAAACGCACTGTATCGAGCTGAAAATACCAGAAAACGTGTTTTTCGCATTCAATAGCACGAAAACAGCGATTTCGGTGATTCTGCACACTTGTAACAGCAGAATCATGAAGATTATGACTGAAAATGCATATCTCAGCTGGAAACAACAACGATACCGAAGATATCGCAGTTTCCGCATATCAAACGCACTGTGCAGTGCTGAAAACACTAGAAAACGTGTTTTTCGCATTCAAAAGCACGAAAACCGCAATTTCGGTTATTCTGCACACTTCTAACAGCAGAATCATGAAGATTATCACTGAAAATGCATATCTCAGCAGGAAACCCAACGATACCGGAGATATCGCAGTTCCCGCATGTCAAACGCTCTGTGGCGTGCTGAAAACTCCAGAAAACGTGTTTTTCGCATTCAATAGCACGAGAACAGCGATTTCGGTGATTCTGCACACTTGTTACAGCAGAATCATGAAGATTATCACTGAAAATGCATATCTCAGCTGGAAACAACAACGATACCGAAGATATCGCAGTTGCCGCCTATCAAACGCACTGTATCGTGCAGAAAACACCAGAAAACGTGTTTTTCGCATTCAATAGCACGAAAACAGCGATTTCGGTGATTCTGCACACTTGTAACAGGAGAATCATGAAGATTATCGTAGAAAATGCATATCTCAGCAGGAAACAACAACGATACCGAAGATATCGCAGTTTCCGCCTATCAAACGCTCTGTGGCGTGCTGAAAACTCCAGAAAACGTGTTTTTCGCATTCAATAGCACGAAAACTGCGATTTCGGTGATTCTGCACACTTGTAACAGCAGAGTCATGAAGATTATCGTAGAAAATGCATATCTCAGCTGGAAACAACAACGATACCGAAGATATCGCAGTTTCCGCATGTCAAACGCTCTGTGGAGTGTTGAAAACATCAGAAAACGTGTTTTTCGCATTCAATAGCACGAAAACAGCGATTTCTGTGATTCTGCACACTTGTCACAGAAGAAACTCGAAGATTATCGTAGAAAATGCATATCTCAGCTGGAAACAACAACGATACCGAAGATATCGCAGTTTCCGCATATCAAACGCACTGTGGAGTGCTGAAAACACCAGAAAACGTGTTTTTCGCAATCAATATCACGAAAACAGCGATTTCGGTGATTCTGCACACTTGTAACAGCAGAATCATGAAGATTATCGTAGAAAATGCATATCTCAGCTGGAAACCCAACGATACCGAAGATATCGCAGTTTCCGCATGTCAAACGCTCTGTGGAGTGCTGAAAACACCAATAAACGTGTTTTTCGCATTCACTAGCACGACAACAGCGATTTCTGTGATTCTGCACACTTGTTACTGCAGAATCATGAAGATTATCACTGAAAATAGATATCTCAGCTGGAAACCCAACGATACCGAAGATATCGCAGTTTCCGCATGTCAAACGCTCTGTGGAGTGCTGAAAACACAAGAAAACGTGTTTTTCGCAGTCACTAGCACGACAACAGCGATTTCGGTGATTCTGCACACTTGTAACAGCAGAATCATGAAGATTATCACTGAAAATGCATATCTCAGCTGGAAACCCAACGATACCGAAGATATCGCAGTTTCCGCATGTCAAACGCTCTGTGGCGTGCTGAAAACACCAGAAAACGTGTTTTTCGCATTCAATAGCACGAAAACAGCGATTTCGGTGATTCTGCACACTTGTAACAGCAGAATCATGAAGATTATGACTGAAAATGCATATCTCAGCTGGAAACAACAACGATACCGAAGATATCGCAGTTTCCGCATATCAAACGCACTGTGCAGTGCTGAAAACACTAGAAAACGTGTTTTTCGCATTCAAAAGCACGAAAACCGCAATTTCGGTTATTCTGCACACTTCTAACAGCAGAATCATGAAGATTATCACTGAAAATGCATATCTCAGCTGGAAACCCAACGATACCGAAGATATCGCAGTTTCCGCATATCAAACGCACTGTATCGAGCTGAAAATACCAGAAAACGTGTTTTTCGCATTCAATAGCACGAAAACAGCGATTTCGGTGATTCTGCACACTTGTAACAGCAGAATCATGAAGATTATGACTGAAAATGCATATCTCAGCTGGAAACAACAACGATACCGAAGATATCGCAGTTTCCGCATATCAAACGCACTGTGCAGTGCTGAAAACACTAGAAAACGTGTTTTTCGCATTCAATAGCACGAAAACTGCGATTTCGGTGATTCTGCACACTTGTTACAGCAGAATCATGAAGATTATCACTGAAAATACATATCTCAGCTGGAAACAACAACGATACCGAAGATAACGCAGTTGCCGCCTATCAAACGCACTGTATCGTGCAGAAAACACCAGAAAACGTGTTTTTCGCATTCAATAGCACGAAAACAGCGATTTCGGTGATTCTGCACACTTGTAACAGGAGAATCATGAAGATTATCGTAGAAAATGCATATCTCAGCAGGAAACAACAACGATACCGAAGATATCGCAGTTTCCGCCTATCAAACGCTCTGTGGCGTGCTCAAAACACCAGAAAACGTGTTTTTCGCATTCAATAGCACGAAAACTGCGATTTCGGTGATTCTGCACACTTGTAACAGCAGAATCATGAAGATTATCGGCGAAAATGCATATCTCAGCTGGAAACAACAACGATACCGAAGATACCGCAGTTTCCGCATGTCAAACGCTCTGTGGAGTGTTGAAAACATCAGAAAACGTGTTTTTCGCATTCAATAGCACGAAAACAGCGATTTCTGTGATTCTGCACACTTGTCACAGAAGAAACTCGAAGATTATCGTAGAAAATGCATATCTCAGCTGGAAACAACAACGATACCGAAGATATCGCAGTTTCCGCATATCAAACGCACTGTGGAGTGCTGAAAACACCAGAAAACGTGTTTTTCGCAATCAATATCACGAAAACAGCGATTTCGGTGATTCTGCACACTTGTAACAGCAGAATCATGAAGATTATCGTAGAAAATGCATATCTCAGCTGGAAACCCAACGATACCGAAGATATCGCAGTTTCCGCATGTCAAACGCTCTGTGGAGTGCTGAAAACACCAGTAAACGTGTTTTTCGCATTCACTAGCACGACAACAGCGATTTCTGTGATTCTGCACACTTGTTACTGCAGAATCATGAAGATTATCACTGAAAATAGATATCTCAGCTGGAAACCCAACGATACCGAAGATATCGCAGTTTCCGCATGTCAAACGCTCTGTGGAGTGCTGAAAACTCCAGAAAACGTGTTTTTCGCAGTCACTAGCACGACAACAGCGATTTCTGTGATTCTGCTCACTTGTCACAGAAGAAACTCGAAGAATATCGTAGAAAATGCATATCTCAGCTGGAAACAACAACGATACCGAAGATATCGCAGTTTCCGCATATGAAACGCACTGTGGAGTGCTGAAAACACCAGAAAACGTGTTTTTCGCATTCAATAGCACGAAAACAGCGATTTCGGTGATTCTGCACACTTGTTACAGCAGAATCATGAACATTATCACTGAAAATGCATATCTCAGCTGGAAACCCAACGATACCGAAGATATCGCAGTTTCCGCATGTCAAACGTTCTGTGGAGTGCTGAAAACTCCAGTAAACGGGTTTATCGCATTCAATAGCACGAAAACAGCGATTTCGGTGATTCTGCACACTTGTAACAGCAGAATCATGAAGATTATCACTGAAAATGCATATCTCAGCTGGAAACCCAACGATACCGAAGATATCGCAGTTTCCGCATGTCAAACGCTCTGTGGCGTGCTGAAAACACCAGAAAACGTGTTTTTCGCATTCAATAGCACGAAAACAGCGATTTCGGTGATTCTGCACACTTGTAACAGGAGAATCATGAAGATTATCACTGAAAATGCACATCTCACCTGGAAACCCAACGATACCGAAGATATCGCAGTTTCCGCATGTCAAACGCTCTGTGGAGTGTTGAAAACATCAGAAAACGTGTTTTTCGCATTCAATAGCACGAAAACAGCGATTTCTGTGATTCTGCACACTTGTCACAGAAGAAACTCGAAGATTATCGTAGAAAATGCATATCTCAGCTGGAAACAACAACGATACCGAAGATATCGCAGTTTCCGCATGTCAAACGCTCTGTGGAGTGCTGAAAACACAAGAAAACGTGTTTTTCGCAGTCACTAGCACGACAACAGCGATTTCGGTGATTCTGCACACTTGTAACAGCAGAATCATGAAGATTATCACTGAAAATGCATATCTCAGCTGGAAACCCAACGATACCGAAGATATCGCAGTTTCCGCATGTCAAACGCTCTGTGGAGTGCTGAAAACACCAGAAAACGTGTTTTTCGCAATCAATATCACGAAAACAGCGATTTCGGTGATTCTGCACACTTGTAACAGCAGAATCATGAAGATTATCGTAGAAAATGCATATCTCAGCTGGAAACCCAACGATACCGAAGATATCGCAGTTTCCGCATGTCAAACGCTCTGTGGAGTGCTGAAAACACCAGTAAACGTGTTTTTCGCATTCACTAGCACGACAACAGCGATTTCTGTGATTCTGCACACTTGTTACTGCAGAATCATGAAGATTATCACTGAAAATAGATATCTCAGCTGGAAACCCAACGATACCGAAGATATCGCAGTTTCCGCATGTCAAACGCTCTGTGGAGTGCTGAAAACACAAGAAAACGTGTTTTTCGCAGTCACTAGCACGACAACAGCGATTTCGGTGATTCTGCACACTTGTAACAGCAGAATCATGAAGATTATCACTGAAAATGCATATCTCAGCTGGAAACCCAACGATACCGAAGATATCGCAGTTTCCGCATGTCAAACGCTCTGTGGCGTGCTGAAAACACCAGAAAACGTGTTTTTCGCATTCAATAGCACGAAAACAGCGATTTCGGTGATTCTGCACACTTGTAACAGCAGAATCATGAAGATTATGACTGAAAATGCATATCTCAGCTGGAAACAACAACGATACCGAAGATATCGCAGTTTCCGCATATCAAACGCACTGTGCAGTGCTGAAAACACTAGAAAACGTGTTTTTCGCATTCAAAAGCACGAAAACCGCAATTTCGGTTATTCTGCACACTTCTAACAGCAGAATCATGAAGATTATCACTGAAAATGCATATCTCAGCTGGAAACCCAACGATACCGAAGATATCGCAGTTTCCGCATATCAAACGCACTGTATCGAGCTGAAAATACCAGAAAACGTGTTTTTCGCATTCAATAGCACGAAAACAGCGATTTCGGTGATTCTGCACACTTGTAACAGCAGAATCATGAAGATTATGACTGAAAATGCATATCTCAGCTGGAAACAACAACGATACCGAAGATATCGCAGTTTCCGCATATCAAACGCACTGTGCAGTGCTGAAAACACTAGAAAACGTGTTTTTCGCATTCAATAGCACGAAAACTGCGATTTCGGTGATTCTGCACACTTGTTACAGCAGAATCATGAAGATTATCACTGAAAATACATATCTCAGCTGGAAACAACAACGATACCGAAGATAACGCAGTTGCCGCCTATCAAACGCACTGTATCGTGCAGAAAACACCAGAAAACGTGTTTTTCGCATTCAATAGCACGAAAACAGCGATTTCGGTGATTCTGCACACTTGTAACAGGAGAATCATGAAGATTATCGTAGAAAATGCATATCTCAGCAGGAAACAACAACGATACCGAAGATATCGCAGTTTCCGCCTATCAAACGCTCTGTGGCGTGCTCAAAACACCAGAAAACGTGTTTTTCGCATTCAATAGCACGAAAACTGCGATTTCGGTGATTCTGCACACTTGTAACAGCAGAATCATGAAGATTATCGGCGAAAATGCATATCTCAGCTGGAAACAACAACGATACCGAAGATACCGCAGTTTCCGCATGTCAAACGCTCTGTGGAGTGTTGAAAACATCAGAAAACGTGTTTTTCGCATTCAATAGCACGAAAACAGCGATTTCTGTGATTCTGCACACTTGTCACAGAAGAAACTCGAAGATTATCGTAGAAAATGCATATCTCAGCTGGAAACAACAACGATACCGAAGATATCGCAGTTTCCGCATATCAAACGCACTGTGGAGTGCTGAAAACACCAGAAAACGTGTTTTTCGCAATCAATATCACGAAAACAGCGATTTCGGTGATTCTGCACACTTGTAACAGCAGAATCATGAAGATTATCGTAGAAAATGCATATCTCAGCTGGAAACCCAACGATACCGAAGATATCGCAGTTTCCGCATGTCAAACGCTCTGTGGAGTGCTGAAAACACCAGTAAACGTGTATTTCGCATTCACTAGCACGACAACAGCGATTTCTGTGATTCTGCACACTTGTTACTGCAGAATCATGAAGATTATCACTGAAAATAGATATCTCAGCTGGAAACCCAACGATACCGAAGATATCGCAGTTTCCGCATGTCAAACGCTCTGTGGAGTGCTGAAAACTCCAGAAAACGTGTTTTTCGCAGTCACTAGCACGACAACAGCGATTTCTGTGATTCTGCTCACTTGTCACAGAAGAAACTCGAAGAATATCGTAGAAAATGCATATCTCAGCTGGAAACAACAACGATACCGAAGATATCGCAGTTTCCGCATATGAAACGCACTGTGGAGTGCTGAAAACACCAGAAAACGTGTTTTTCGCATTCAATAGCACGAAAACAGCGATTTCGGTGATTCTGCACACTTGTTACAGCAGAATCATGAACATTATCACTGAAAATGCATATCTCAGCTGGAAACCCAACGATACCGAAGATATCGCAGTTTCCGCATGTCAAACGTTCTGTGGAGTGCTGAAAACTCCAGTAAACGGGTTTATCGCATTCAATAGCACGAAAACAGCGATTTCGGTGATTCTGCACACTTGTAACAGCAGAATCATGAAGATTATCACTGAAAATGCATATCTCAGCTGGAAACCCAACGATACCGAAGATATCGCAGTTTCCGCATGTCAAACGCTCTGTGGCGTGCTGAAAACACCAGAAAACGTGTTTTTCGCATTCAATAGCACGAAAACAGCGATTTCGGTGATTCTGCACACTTGTAACAGGAGAATCATGAAGATTATCACTGAAAATGCACATCTCACCTGGAAACCCAACGATACCGAAGATATCGCAGTTTCCGCATGTCAAACGCTCTGTGGCGTGCTGAAAACACCAGAAAACGTGTTTTTCGCATTCAATAGCACGAAAACAGCGATTTCGGTGATTCTGCACACTAGTAGCAGCAGAATCATGAAGATTATCACTGGAAATGCATACCTCAGCTGGAAACAAGAACGATACCGAAGATATCGCAATTTCCGCATATCAAACGCACTGTGGAGTGCTGAAAACACCAGAAAACGTGTTTTTCGCATTCAATAGCAGGAAAACAGCGATTTCGGTGATTCTGCACACTTGTCACAAAAGAAACTCGAAGATTATCGTAGAAAATGCATATCTCAGCTGGAAACAACAACGATACCGAAGATATCGCAGTTTCCGCATATCAAACGCACTGTGGAGTGCTGAAAACACCAGAAAACGTGTTTTTCGCATTCAATAGCACGAAAACACCGATTTCGGTGATTCTGCACACTTCTAACAGCAGAATCATGAAGATTATCACTGAAAATGCATATCTCAGCCGGAAACCCAACGATACCGGAGATATCGCAGTTTCCGCATATCAAACGCACTGTAGAGTGCTGAAAACACCAGAAAACGTGTTTTTCGCATTCAAAAGCACGTAAACAGCGATTTCGGTGATTCTGCACACTTGTAACAGCAGAATCATGAAGATTATCTCTGAAAATGCATATCTCAGCTGGAAACCCAACGATACCGAAGATATCGCAGATTCCGCATGTCAAACGCTCTGTGGAGTGCTGAAAACACCAGTAAACGTGTTTTTCGCATTCACTAGCACGACAACAGCGATTTCTGTGATTCTGCACACTTGTTACTGCAGAATCATGAAGATTATCACTGAAAATAGATATCTCAGCTGGAAACCCAACGATACCGAAGATATCGCAGTTTCCGCATGTCAAACGCTCTGTGGAGTGTTGAAAACACCAGAAAACGTGTTTTTCGCAGTCACTAGCACGACAACAGCGATTTCTGTGATTCTGCTCACTTGTCACAGAAGAAACTCGAAGAATATCGTAGAAAATGCATATCTCAGCTGGAAACAACAACGATACCGAAGATATCGCAGTTTCCGCATATGAAACGCACTGTGGAGTGCTGAAAACACCAGAAAACGTGTTTTTCGCATTCAATAGCACGAAAACAGCGATTTCGGTGATTCTGCACACTTGTTACAGCAGAATCATGAAGATTATCACTGAAAATGCATATCTCAGCTGGAAACCCAACGATACCGAAGATATCGCAGTTCCCGCATGTCAAACGTTCTGTGGAGTGCTGAAAACTCCAGTAAACGGGTTTATCGCATTCAATAGCACGAAAACAGCGATTTCGGTGATTCTGCACACTTGTAACAGCAGAATCATGAAGATTATCACTGAAAATGCATATCTCAGCTGGAAACCCAACGATACCGGAGATATCGCAGTTTCCGCATATCAAACGCACTGTAGAGTGCTGAAAACACCAGAAAACGTGTTTTTCGCATTCAAAAGCACGTAAACAGCGATTTCGGTGATTCTGCACACTTGTAACAGCAGAATCATGAAGATTATCTCTGAAAATGCATATCTCAGCTGGAAACCCAACGATACCGAAGATATCGCAGATTCCGCATGTCAAACGCTCTGTGGAGTGCTGAAAACACCAGTAAACGTGTTTTTCGCATTCACTAGCACGACAACAGCGATTTCTGTGATTCTGCACACTTGTTACTGCAGAATCATGAAGATTATCACTGAAAATAGATATCTCAGCTGGAAACCCAACGATACCGAAGATATCGCAGTTTCCGCATGTCAAACGCTCTGTGGAGTGTTGAAAACACCAGAAAACGTGTTTTTCGCAGTCACTAGCACGACAACAGCGATTTCTGTGATTCTGCTCACTTGTCACAGAAGAAACTCGAAGAATATCGTAGAAAATGCATATCTCAGCTGGAAACAACAACGATACCGAAGATATCGCAGTTTCCGCATATGAAACGCACTGTGGAGTGCTGAAAACACCAGAAAACGTGTTTTTCGCATTCAATAGCACGAAAACAGCGATTTCGGTGATTCTGCACACTTGTTACAGCAGAATCATGAAGATTATCACTGAAAATGCATATCTCAGCTGGAAACCCAACGATACCGAAGATATCGCAGTTCCCGCATGTCAAACGTTCTGTGGAGTGCTGAAAACTCCAGTAAACGGGTTTATCGCATTCAATAGCACGAAAACAGCGATTTCGGTGATTCTGCACACTTGTAACAGCAGAATCATGAAGATTATCACTGAAAATGCATATCTCAGCTGGAAACCCAACGATACCGAAGATATCGCAGTTTCCGCATGTCAAACGCTCTGTGGCGTGCTGAAAACACCAGAAAACGTGTTTTTCGCATTCAATAGCACGAAAACAGCGATTTCGGTGATTCTGCACACTTGTAACAGCAGAATCATGAAGATTATGACTGAAAATGCATATCTCAGCTGGAAACAACAACGATACCGAAGATATCGCAGTTTCCGCATATCAAACGCACTGTGCAGTGCTGAAAACACTAGAAAACGTGTTTTTCGCATTCAAAAGCACGAAAACCGCAATTTCGGTTATTCTGCACACTTCTAACAGCAGAATCATGAAGATTATCACTGAAAATGCATATCTCAGCTGGAAACCCAACGATACCGAAGATATCGCAGTTTCCGCATATCAAACGCACTGTATCGAGCTGAAAATACCAGAAAACGTGTTTTTCGCATTCAATAGCACGAAAACAGCGATTTCGGTGATTCTGCACACTTGTAACAGCAGAATCATGAAGATTATGACTGAAAATGCATATCTCAGCTGGAAACAACAACGATACCGAAGATATCGCAGTTTCCGCATATCAAACGCACTGTGCAGTGCTGAAAACACTAGAAAACGTGTTTTTCGCATTCAAAAGCACGAAAACCGCAATTTCGGTTATTCTGCACACTTCTAACAGCAGAATCATGAAGATTATCACTGAAAATGCATATCTCAGCAGGAAACCCAACGATACCGGAGATATCGCAGTTCCCGCATGTCAAACGCTCTGTGGCGTGCTGAAAACTCCAGAAAACGTGTTTTTCGCATTCAATAGCACGAAAACAGCGATTTCGGTGATTCTGCACACTTGTAACAGGAGAATCATGAAGATTATCGTAGAAAATGCATATCTCAGCAGGAAACAACAACGATACCGAAGATATCGCAGTTTCCGCCTATCAAACGCTCTGTGGCGTGCTGAAAACACCAGAAAACGTGTTTTTCGGATTCAATAGCACGAAAACTGCGATTTCGGTGATTCTGCACACTTGTAACAGCAGAGTCATGAAGATTATCGTAGAAAATGCATATCTCAGCTGGAAACAACAACGATACCGAAGATATCGCAGTTTCCGCATGTCAAACGCTCTGTGGAGTGTTGAAAACATCAGAAAACGTGTTTTTCGCATTCAATAGCACGAAAACAGCGATTTCTGTGATTCTGCACACTTGTCACAGAAGAAACTCGAAGATTATCGTAGAAAATGCATATCTCAGCTGGAAACAAAAACGATACCGAAGATATCGCAGTTTCCGCATATCAAACGCACTGTGGAGTGCTGAAAACACCAGAAAACGTGTTTTTCGCAATCAATATCACGAAAACAGCGATTTCGGTGATTCTGCACACTTGTAACAGCAGAATCATGAAGATTATCGTAGAAAATGCATATCTCAGCTGGAAACCCAACGATACCGAAGATATCGCAGTTTCCGCATGTCAAACGCTCTGTGGAGTGCTGAAAACACCAGTAAACGTGTTTTTCGCATTCACTAGCACGACAACAGCGATTTCTGTGATTCTGCACACTTGTTACTGCAGAATCATGAAGATTATCACTGAAAATGCATATCTCAGCTGGAAACCCAACGATACCGAAGATATCGCAGTTTCCGCATGTCAAACGCACTGTGGCGTGCTGAAAACACCAGAAAACGTGTTTTTCGCATTCAATAGCACGAAAACAGCGATTTCGGTGATTCTGCACACTTGTAACAGCAGAATCATGAAGATTATGACTGAAAATGCATATCTCAGCTGGAAACAACAACGATACCGAAGATATCGCAGTTTCCGCATGTCAAACGTTCTGTGGAGTGCTGAAAACTCCAGTAAACGGGTTTATCGCATTCAATAGCACGAAAACAGCGATTTCGGTGATTCTGCACACTTGTAACAGCAGAATCATGAAGATTATCACTGAAAATGCATATCTCAGCTGGAAACCCAACGATACCGAAGATATCGCAGTTTCCGCATGTCAAACGCACTGTGGCGTGCTGAAAACACCAGAAAACGTGTTTTTCGCATTCAATAGCACGAAAACAGCGATTTCGGTGATTCTGCACACTTGTAACAGCAGAATCATGAAGATTATGACTGAAAATGCATATCGCAGCTGGAAACAACAACGATACCGAAGATATCGCAGTTTCCGCATATCAAACGCACTGTGCAGTGCTGAAAACACTAGAAAACGTGTTTTTCGCATTCAAAAGCACGAAAACCGCAATTTCGGTTATTCTGCACACTTCTAACAGCAGAATCATGAAGATTATCACTGAAAATGCATATCTCAGCAGGAAACCCAACGATACCGGAGATATCGCAGTTCCCGCATGTCAAACGCTCTGTGGCGTGCTGAAAACTCCAGAAAACGTGTTTTTCGCATTCAATAGCACGAAAACAGCGATTTCGGTGATTCTGCACACTTGTTACAGCAGAATCATGAAGATTATCACTGAAAATGCATATCTCAGCTGGAAACAACAACGATACCGAAGATATCGCAGTTGCCGCCTATCAAACGCACTGTATCGTGCAGAAAACACCAGAAAACGTGTTTTTCGCAATCAATATCACGAAAACAGCGATTTCGGTGATTCTGCACACTTGTAACAGCAGAATCATGAAGATTATCGTAGAAAATGCATATCTGAGCTGGAAACAACAACGATACCGAAGATATCGCAGTTTCCGCATATCAAACGCACTGTGGCGTGCTGAAAACACCAGAAAACGGGTTTTTCGCATTCAATAGCACGAAAACAGCGATTTCGGTGATTCTGCACACTTGTTACAGCAGAATCATGAAGATTATCACTGAAAATGCATATCTCAGCTGGAAACAACAACGATACCGAAGATACCGCAGTTTCCGCATATCAAACGTACTGTGGAGTGCTGAAAACACCAGAAAACGTGTTTTTCGCATTCAATAGCACGAAAACAGCGATTTCGGTGATTCTGCACACTTGTTACAGCAGAATCCTGAAGATCATCACTGAAAATGCATATCTCAGCTGGAAACAACAACGATACCGAAGATATCGCAGTGTCCGCATATCAAACGCACTGTGGGGTGCTGAAAACACCAGAAAACGGGTTTTTCGCATTCAATAGCACGAAAACAGCGATTTCGGTGATTCTGCACACTTGTTACAGCAGAATCATGAAGATTATCACTGAAAATGCATATCTCAGCTGGAAACAACAACGATACCGAAGATATCGCAGTGTCCGCATATCAAACGCACTGTGGGGTGCTGAAAACACCAGAAAACGGGTTTTTCGCATTCAATAGCACGAAAACAGCGGTTTCGGTGATTCTGCACACCTGTTACAGCAGAATCATGAAGATTATCACTGAAAATGCATATCTCAGCTGGAAACAACAACGATACCGAAGATATCGCAGTTTCCGCATATCAAACGCACTGTATCGAGCTGAAAATACCAGAAAACGTGTTTTTCGCATTCAATTGCACGAAAACAGCGATTTCGGTGATTCTGCACACTTGTAACAGCAGAATCATGAAGATTATGACTGAAAATGCATATCTCAGCTGGAAACAACAACGATACCGAAGATATCGCAGTTTCCGCATATCAAACGCACTGTGCAGTGCTGAAAACACTAGAAAACGTGTTTTTGCCATTCGAAAGCACGAAAACCGCGATTTCGGTTATTCTGCACACTTCTAACAGCAGAATCATGATGATTATCTCTGAAAATGCATATCTCAGCTGGAAACCCAACGATACCGGAGATATCGCAGTTCCCGCATGTCAAACGCTCTGTGGCGTGCTGAAAACTCCAGAAAACGTGTTTTTCGCATTCAATAGCACGAAAACAGCGATTTCGGTGGTTCTGCACACTTGTTACAGCAGAATCATGAAGATTATCACTGAAAATGCATATCTCAGCTGGAAACAACAACGATACCGAAGATATCGCAGTTTCTGCCTATCAAACGCACTGTATCGTGCTGAAAACACCAGAAAACGTGTTTTTCGCATTCAATAGCACGAAAACAGCGATTTCGGTGATTCTGCACACTTGTAACAGGAGAATCATGAAGACTATCGTAGAAAATGCATATCTCAGCAGGAAACAACAACGATACCGAAGATATCGCAGTTTCCGCCTATCAAACGCACTGTATCGAGCTGAAAACACCAGGAAACGTGTTTTTCGCATTCAATTGCACGAAAACAGCGATTTCGGTGATTCTGCACACTTGTAACAGCAGAATCATGAAGATTATAACTGAAAATGCATATCTCAGCTGGAAACAACAACGATACCGAAGATATCTCAGTTTCCGCATATCAAACGCACTGTGCAGTGCTGAAAACACTAGAAAACGTGTTTTTCGCATTCAAAAGCACGAAAACCGCGATTTCGGTTATTCTGCATACTTCTAACAGCAGAATCATGAAGATTATCACTGAAAATGCATATCTCAGCTGGAAACCCAACGATACCGGAGATATCGCAGTTTCCGCATATCAAACGCACTGTGGAGTGCTGAAAACACCAGAAAACGTGTTTTTCGCATTCAAAAGCACGAAAACAGCGATTTCGGTGATTCTGCACACTTGTTACAGCAGAATCATGAAGATTATCACTGAAAATACATATCTCAGCTGGAAACCCAACGATACCGAAGATATCGCAGTTTCTGCATGTCAAACGCTCTGTGGAGTGCTGAAAATACCAGAAAACGTGTTTTTCGCATTCAATAGCACGAAAACAGCGATTTCTGTGATTCTGCACACTTGTCACAGAAGAAACTCGAAGATTATCGTAGAAAATGCATATCTCAGCTGGAAACAACAACGATACCAAAGATATCGCAGTTTCCGCATATCAAACGCTCTGTGGAGTGCTGAAAACACCAGAAATCGTGTTTTTCGCATTCAATAGCACGGAAACAGCGATTTCGGTGATTCTGCACACTTGTAACAGCAGAATCATGAAGATTATCACTGAAAATGCACATCTCACCTGGAAACCCAACGATACCGAAGATATCGCAGTTTCCGCATGTCAAACGCTCCGTGGCGTGCTGAAAACACCAGAAAACGTGTTTTTCGCATTCAATAGCACGAAAACAGCGATTTCGGTGATTCTGCACACTAGTAGCAGCAGAATCATGAAGATTATCACTGGAAATGCATACCTCAGCTGGAAACAACAACGATACCGAAGATATCGCAATTTCCGCATATCAAACGCACTGTGGAGTGCTGAAAACACCAGAAAACGGGTTTATCGCATTCAATAGCACGAAAACAGCGATTTCGGTGATTCTGCACACTTGTAACAGCAGAATCATGAAGATTATCACTGAAAATGCATATCTCAGCTGGAAACCCAACGATACCGAAGATATCGCATTTTCCGCATGTCAAACGCTCTGTGGCGTGCTGAAAACACCAGAAAACGTGTTTTTCGCATTCAATAGCACGAAAACTGCGATTTCAGTGATTCTGCACACTTGTAACAGCAGAATCATGAAGATTATCACTGAAAATGCATATCTCAGCTGGAAACATCAACGATACCGAAGATATCGCAGTTTCCGCATATCAAACGCACTGTGGAGTGCTGAAAACACCAGAAAACGTGTTTTTCGCATTCAAAAGCACGAAAACAGCGATTTCGGTGATTCTGCACACTTGTTACAGCAGAATCATGAAGATTATCACTGAAAATGCATATCTCAGCTGGAAACCCAACGATACCGAAGATATCGCAGTTTCTGCATGTCAACCGCTCTGTGGAGTGCTGAAAATACCAGAAAACGTGTTTTTCGCATTCAATAGCACGAAAACAGCGATTTCTGTGATTCTGCACACTTTTAACAGCAGAATCATGAAGATTATCTCTGACAATGCATATCTCAGCTGGAAACAACAACGATACCGAAGATACCGCAGTTTCCGCATATCAAACGTACTGTGGAGTGCTGAAAACACCAGAAAACGTGTTTTTCGCATTCAATAGCACGAAAACAGCGATTTCGGTGATTCTGCACACTTGTTACAGCAGAATCATGAAGATTATCACTGAAAATGCATATCTCAGCTGGAAACAACAACGATACCGAAGATATAGCAGTTTCCGCATATCAAACGCACTGTGGGGTGCTGAAAACACCAGAAAACGGGTTTTTCGCATTCAATAGCACGAAAACAGCGATTTCGGTGATTCTGCACACCTGTTACAGCAGAATCATGAAGATTATCACTGAAAATGCATATCTCAGCTGCAAACATCAACGATACCGAAGATATCGCAGTTTCCGCATATCAAACGCACTGTGGAGTGCTGAAAACACCAGAAAACGTGTTTTTCGCATTCAAAAGCACGAAAACTGCGATTTCGGTGATTCTGCACACTTGTTACAGCAGAATCATGATGATTATCTCTGAAAATGCATATCTCAGCTGGAAACCCAACGATACCGGAGATATCGCAGTTCCCGCATGTCAAACGCTCTGTGGCGTGCTGAAAACTCCAGAAAACGTGTTTTTCGCATTCAATAGCACGAAAACAGCGATTTCGGTGGTTCTGCACACTTGTTACAGCAGAATCATGAAGATTATCACTGAAAATGCATATCTCAGCTGGAAACAACAACGATACCGAAGATATCGCAGTTTCTGCCTATCAAACGCACTGTATCGTGCTGAAAACACCAGAAAACGTGTTTTTCGCATTCAATAGCACGAAAACAGCGATTTCGGTGATTCTGCACACTTGTAACAGGAGAATCATGAAGACTATCGTAGAAAATGCATATCTCAGCAGGAAACAACAACGATACCGAAGATATCGCAGTTTCCGCCTATCAAACGCACTGT
Source organism: Anthophora plumipes (assembly GCA_951804975.1). Taxonomy (NCBI): domain Eukaryota; kingdom Metazoa; phylum Arthropoda; class Insecta; order Hymenoptera; family Apidae; genus Anthophora; species Anthophora plumipes. Next base: position 240,023 of record OX638127.1, read on the forward strand.
ATCGAGCTGAAAACACCAGGAAACGTGTTTTTCGCATTCAATTGCACGAAAACAGCGATTTCGGTGATTCTGCACACTTGTAACAGCAGAATCATGAAGATTATAACTGAAAATGCATATCTCAGCTGGAAACAACAACGATACCGAAGATATCTCAGTTTCCGCATATCAAACGCACTGTGCAGTGCTGAAAACACTAGAAAACGTGTTTTTCGCATTCAAAAGCACGAAAACCGCGATTTCGGTTATTCTGCATACTTCTAACAGCAGAATCATGAAGATTATCACTGAAAATGCATATCTCAGCTGGAAACCCAACGATACCGGAGATATCGCAGTTTCCGCATATCAAACGCACTGTGGAGTGCTGAAAACACCAGAAAACGTGTTTTTCGCATTCAAAAGCACGAAAACAGCGATTTCGGTGATTCTGCACACTTGTTACAGCAGAATCATGAAGATTATCACTGAAAATACATATCTCAGCTGGAAACCCAACGATACCGAAGATATCGCAGTTTCTGCATGTCAAACGCTCTGTGGAGTGCTGAAAATACCAGAAAACGTGTTTTTCGCATTCAATAGCACGAAAACAGCGATTTCTGTGATTCTGCACACTTGTCACAGAAGAAACTCGAAGATTATCGTAGAAAATGCATATCTCAGCTGGAAACAACAACGATACCAAAGATATCGCAGTTTCCGCATATCAAACGCTCTGTGGAGTGCTGAAAACCCCAGAAATCGTGTTTTTCGCATTCAATAGCACGGAAACAGCGATTTCGGTGATTCTGCACACTTGTAACAGCAGAATCATGAAGATTATCACTGAAAATGCACATCTCACCTGGAAACCCAACGATACCGAAGATATCGCAGTTTCCGCATGTCAAACGCTCCGTGGCGTGCTGAAAACACCAGAAAACGTGTTTTTCGCATTCAATAGCACGAAAACAGCGATTTCGGTGATTCTGCACACTAGTAGCAGCAGAATCATGAAGATTATCACTGGAAATGCATACCTCAGCTGGAAACAACAACGATACCGAAGATATCGCAATTTCCGCATATCAAACGCACTGTGGAGTGCTGAAAACACCAGAAAACGGGTTTATCGCATTCAATAGCACGAAAACAGCGATTTCGGTGATTCTGCACACTTGTAACAGCAGAATCATGAAGATTATCACTGAAAATGCATATCTCAGCTGGAAACCCAACGATACCGAAGATATCGCATTTTCCGCATGTCAAACGCTCTGTGGCGTGCTGAAAACACCAGAAAACGTGTTTTTCGCATTCAATAGCACGAAAACTGCGATTTCAGTGATTCTGCACACTTGTAACAGCAGAATCATGAAGATTATCACTGAAAATGCATATCTCAGCTGGAAACATCAACGATACCGAAGATATCGCAGTTTCCGCATATCAAACGCACTGTGGAGTGCTGAAAACACCAGAAAACGTGTTTTTCGCATTCAAAAGCACGAAAACAGCGATTTCGGTGATTCTGCACACTTGTTACAGCAGAATCATGAAGATTATCACTGAAAATGCATATCTCAGCTGGAAACCCAACGATACCGAAGATATCGCAGTTTCTGCATGTCAACCGCTCTGTGGAGTGCTGAAAATACCAGAAAACGTGTTTTTCGCATTCAATAGCACGAAAACAGCGATTTCTGTGATTCTGCACACTTTTAACAGCAGAATCATGAAGATTATCTCTGACAATGCATATCTCAGCTGGAAACAACAACGATACCGAAGATACCGCAGTTTCCGCATATCAAACGTACTGTGGAGTGCTGAAAACACCAGAAAACGTGTTTTTCGCATTCAATAGCACGAAAACAGCGATTTCGGTGATTCTGCACACTTGTTACAGCAGAATCATGAAGATTATCACTGAAAATGCATATCTCAGCTGGAAACAACAACGATACCGAAGATATAGCAGTTTCCGCATATCAAACGCACTGTGGGGTGCTGAAAACACCAGAAAACGGGTTTTTCGCATTCAATAGCACGAAAACAGCGATTTCGGTGATTCTGCACACCTGTTACAGCAGAATCATGAAGATTATCACTGAAAATGCATATCTCAGCTGCAAACATCAACGATACCGAAGATATCGCAGTTTCCGCATATCAAACGCACTGTGGAGTGCTGAAAACACCAGAAAACGTGTTTTTCGCATTCAAAAGCACGAAAACTGCGATTTCGGTGATTCTGCACACTTGTTACAGCAGAATCATGAAGATTATCACTTAAAATGCATATCTCAGCTGGAAACCCAACGATACCGAAAATATCGCCGTTTCCGCATGTCAAACGCTCTGTGGAGTGCTGAAAACACCAGAAAACGTGTTTTTCGCATTTAATAGCACGAAAACAGCGATTTCTGTGATTCTGCACACTTGTCACAGAAAAAACTCGAATATTATCGTAGAAAATGCATATCTCAGCTGGAAACAACAACGATACCGAAGATATCGCAGTTTCCGCATATCAAACGCACTGTGGAGTGCTGAAAACACCAGAAAACGTGTTTTTCGCATTGAAAAGCACGAAAACAGCGATTTCAGTGATTCTGCACACTTTTAACAGCAGAATCATGAAGATTATCTCTGAAAATGCATATCTCAGCTGGAAACAACAACGATACCGAAGATACCGCAGTTTCCGCATATCAAACGTACTGTGGAGTGCTGAAAACACCAGAAAACGTGTTTTTCGCATTCAATAGCACGAAAACAGCGATTTCGGTGATTCTGCACACTTGTTACAGCAGAATCATGAAGATTATCACTGAAAATGCATATCTCAGCTGGAAACAACAACGATACCGAAGATATCGCAGTTTCCGCATATCAAACGCACTGTGGGGTGCTGAAAACACCAGAAAACGGGTTTTTCGCATTCAATAGCACGAAAACAGCGATTTCGGTGATTCTGCACACCTGTTACAGCAGAATCATGAAGATTATCACTGAAAATGCATATCTCAGCTGGAAACAACAACGATACCGAAGATATCGCAGTTTCCGCATATCAAACGCACTGTATCGAGCTGAAAATACCAGAAAACGTGTTTTTCGCATTCAATAGCACGAAAACAGCGATTTCGGTGATTCTGCACACTTGTAACAGCAGAATCATGAAGATTATGACTGAAAATGCATATCTCAGCTGGAAACAACAACGATTCCGAAGATATCGCAGTTTCCGCATATCAAACGCACTGTGCAGTGCTGAAAACACTAGAAAACGTGTTTTTGCCATTCAAAAGCACGAAAACCGCGATTTCGGTTATTCTGCACACTTCTAACAGCAGAATCATGAAGATTATCTCTGAAAATGCATATCACAGCTGGAAACCCAACGATACCGGAGATATCGCAGTTCCCGCATGTCAAACGCTCTGTGGCGTGCTGAAAACTCCAGAAAACGTGTTTTTCGCATTCAATAGCACGAAAACAGCGATTTCGGTGGTTCTGCACACTTGTTACAGCAGAATCATGAAGAATATCACTGAAAATGCATATCTCAGCTGGAAACAACAACGATACCGAAGATATCGCAGTTTCTGCCTATCAAACGCACTGTATCGTGCTGAAAACACCAGAAAACGTGTTTTTCGCATTCAATAGCACGAAAACAGCGATTTCGGTGATTCTGCACACTTGTAACAGGAGAATCATGAAGATTATCGTAGAAAATGCATATCTCAGCAGGAAACAACAACGATACCGAAGATATCGCAGTTTCCGCCTATCAAACGCACTGTATCGAGCTGAAAACACCAGGAAACGTGTTTTTCGCATTCAATAGCACGAAAACAGCGATTTCGGTGATTCTGCACACTTGTAACAGCAGAATCATGAAGATTATAACTGAAAATGCATATCTCAGCTGGAAACAACAACGATACCGAAGATATCTCAGTTTCCGCATATCAAACGCACTGTGCAGTGCTGAAAACACTAGAAAACGTGTTTTTCGCATTCAAAAGCACGAAAACCGCGATTTCGGTTATTCTGCATACTTCTAACAGCAGAATCATGAAGATTATCACTGAAAATGCATATCTCAGCTGGAAACCCAACGATACCGGAGATATCGCAGTTTCCGCATATCAAACGCACTGTGGAGTGCTGAAAACACCAGAAAACGTGTTTTTCGCATTCAAAAGCACGAAAACATCGATTTCGGTGATTCTGCACACTTGTTACAGCAGAATCATGAAGATTATCACTGAAAATACATATCTCAGCTGGAAACCCAACGATACCGAAGATATCGCAGTTTCTGCATGTCAAACGCTCTGTGGAGTGCTGAAAATACCAGAAAACGTGTTTTTCGCATTCAATAGCACGAAAACAGCGATTTCTGTGATTCTGCACACTTGTCACAGAAGAAACTCGAAGATTATCGTAGAAAATGCATATCTCTGCTGGAAACAACAACGATACCGAAGATATCGCAGTTTCCACATATCAAACGCACTGTGGAGTGCTGAAAACACCCGAAAACGTGTTTTTCGCATTCAATAGCACGGAAACAGCGATTTCGGTGATTCTGCACACTTGTAACAGCAGAATCATGAAGATTATCACTGAAAATGCACATCTCTCCTGGAAACCCAACGATACCGAAGATATCGCAGTTTCCGCATGTCAAACGCTCTGTGGCGTGCTGAAAACACCAGAAAACGTGTTTTTCGCATTCAATAGCACGAAAACAGCGATTTCGGTGATTCTGCACACTTGTTACAGCAGAATCATGAAGATTATAACTGAAAATGCATATCTCAGCTGGAAACCCAACGATACCGAAGATATCGCAGTTTCCGCATGTCAAACGCTCTGTGGAGTGCTGAAAACACCAGAAAACGTGTTTTTCGCATTCAATAGCACGAAAACAGCGATTTCTGTGATTCTGCACACTTGTCACAGAAGAAACTCGAAGATTATCGTAGAAAATGCATATCTCAGCTGGAAACAACAACGGTACCAAAGATATCGCAGTTTCCGCATATCAAACGCTCTGTGGAGTGCTGAAAACACCAGAAATCGTGTTTTTCGCATTCAATAGCACGGAAACAGCGATTTCGGTGATTCTGCACACTTGTAACAGCAGAATCATGAAGATTATCACTGAAAATGCACATCTCACCTGGAAACCCAACGATACCGAAGATATCGCAGTTTCCGCATGTCAAACGCTCTGTGGCGTGCTGAAAACACCAGAAAACGTGTTTTTCGCATTCAATAGCACGAAAACAGCGATTTCGGTGATTCTGCACACTAGTAGCAGCAGAATCATGAAGATTATCACTGGAAATGCATACCTCAGCTGGAAACAACAACGATACCGAAGATATCGCAATTTCCGCATATCAAACGCACTGTGGAGTGCTGAAAACACCAGAAAACGTGTTTTTCGCATTCAATAGCAGGAAAACAGCGATTTCGGTGATTCTGCACACTTGTCACAAAAGAAACTCGAAGATTATCGTAGAAAATGCATATCTCAGCTGGAAACACCAACGATACCGAAGATATCGCAGTTTCCGCATATCAAACGCACTGTGGAGTGCTGAAAACACCAGAAAACGTGTTTTTCGCATTCAATAGCACGAAAACACCGATTTCGGTGATTCTGCACACTTCTAACAGCAGAATCATGAAGATTATCACTGAAAAAACATATCTCAGCCGGAAACCCAACGATACCGGAGATATCGCAGTTTCCGCATATCAAACGCACTGTAGAGTGCTGAAAACACCAGAAAACGTGTTTTTCGCATTCAAAAGCACGTAAACAGCGATTTCGGTGATTCTGCACACTTGTAACAGCAGAATCATGAAGATTATCTCTGAAAATGCATATCTCAGCTGGAAACCCAACGATACCGAAGATATCGCAGTTTCCGCATGTCAAACGCTCTGTGGAGTGCTGAAAACACCAGTAAACGTGTTTTTCGCATTCACTAGCACGACAACAGCGATTTCTGTGATTCTGCACACTTGTTACTGCAGAATCATGAAGATTATCACTGAAAATAGATATCTCAGCTGGAAACCCAACGATACCGAAGATATCGCAGTTTCCGCATGTCAAACGCTCTGTGGAGTGCTGAAAACACCAGAAAACGTGTTTTTCGCAGTCACTAGCACGACAACAGCGATTTCTGTGATTCTGCTCACTTGTCACAGAAGAAACTCGAAGAATATCGTAGAAAATGCATATCTCAGCTGGAAACAACACCGATACCGAAGATATCGCAGTTTCCGCATATGAAACGCACTGTGGAGTGCTGAAAACACCAGAAAACGTGTTTTTCGCATTCAATAGCACGAAAACAGCGATTTCGGTGATTCTGCACACTTGTTACAGCAGAATCATGAAGATTATCACTGAAAATGCATATCTCAGCTGGAAACCCAACGATACCGAAGATATCGCAGTTTCCGCATGTCAAACGTTCTGTGGAGTGCTGAAAACTCCAGTAAACGGGTTTATCGCATTCAATAGCACGAAAACAGCGATTTCGGTGATTCTGCACACTTGTAACAGCAGAATCATGAAGATTATCACTGAAAATGCATATCTCAGCTGGAAACCCAACGATACCGAAGATATCGCAGTTTCCGCATGTCAAACGCTCTGTGGCGTGCTGAAAACACCAGAAAACGTGTTTTTCGCATTCAATAGCACGAAAACTGCGATTTCGGTGATTCTGCACACTTGTAACAGCAGAATCATGAAGATTATCACTGAAAATGCATATCTCAGCTGGAAACATCAACGATACCGAAGATATCGCAGTTTCCGCATATCAAACGCACTGTCGAGTGCTGAAAACACCAGAAAACGTGTTTTTCGCATTCAAAAGCACGAAAACAGCGATTTCGGTGATTCTGCACACTTGTTACAGCAGAATCATGAAGATTATCACTGAAAATGCATATCTCAGCTGGAAACCCAACGATACCGAAGATATCGCAGTTTCTGCATGTCAAACGCTCTGTGGAGTGCTGAAAATACCAGAAAACGTGTTTTTCGCATTCAATAGCACGAAAACAGCGATTTCTGTGATTCTGCACACTTGTCACAGAAGAAACTCGAAGATTATCGTAGAAAATGCATATCTCAGCTGGAAACAACAACGATACCGAAGATATCGCAGTTTCCACATATCAAACGCACTGTGGAGTGCTGAAAACACCCGAAAACGTGTTTTTCGCATTCAATAGCACGAAAACAGCGATTTCGGTGATTCTGCACACTTGTAACAGCAGAATCATGAAGATTATCACTGAAAATGCATATCTCAGCTGGAAACATCAACGATACCGAAGATATCGCAGTTTCCGCATATCAAACGCACTGTGGAGTGCTGAAAACACCAGAAAACGTGTTTTTCGCATTCAAAAGCACGAAAACTGCGATTTCGGTGATTCTGCACACTTGTTACAGCAGAATCATGAAGATTATCACTGAAAATGCATATCTCAGCTGGAAACCCAACGATACCGAAGATATCGCAGTTTCTGCATGTCAAACGCTCTGTGGAGTGCTGAAAATACCAGAAAACGTGTTTTTCGCATTCAATAGCACGAAAACAGCGATTTCTGTGATTCTGCACACTTGTCACAGAAGAAACTCGAAGATTATCGTAGAAAATGCATATCTCAGCTGGAAACAACAACGATACCGAAGATATCGCAGTTTCCACATATCAAACGCACTGTGGAGTGCTGAAAACACCCGAAAACGTGTTTTTCGCATTCAATAGCACGAAAACAGCGATTTCGGTGATTCTGCACACTTCTAACAGCAGAATCATGAAGATTATCACTGAAAATGCATATCTCAGCCGGAAACCCAACGATACCGGAGATATCGCAGTTTCCGCATATCAAACGCACTGTAGAGTGCTGAAAACACCAGAAAGCGTGTTTTTCGCATTCAAAAGCACGTAAACAGCGATTTCGGTGATTCTGCACACTTGTAACAGCAGAATCATGAAGATTATCTCTGAAAATGCATATCTCAGCTGGAAACCCAACGATACCGAAGATATCGCAGTTTCCGCATGTCAAACGCTCTGTGGAGTGCTGAAAACACCAGTAAACGTGTTTTTCGCATTCACTAGCACGACAACAGCGATTTCGGTGATTCTGCACACTTGTAACAGCAGAATCATGAAGATTATCGTAGAAAATGCATATCTCAGCTGGAAACCCAACGATACCGAAGATATCGCAGTTTCCGCATGTCAAACGCTCTGTGGAGTGCTGAAAACACCAGAAAACGTGTTTTTCGCAGTCACTAGCACGACAACAGCGATTTCTGTGATTCTGCTCACTTGTCACAGAAGAAACTCGAAGAATATCGTAGAAAATGCATATCTCAGCTGGAAACAACACCGATACCGAAGATATCGCAGTTTCCGCATATGAAACGCACTGTGGAGTGCTGAAAACACCAGAAAACGTGTTTTTCGCATTCAATAGCACGAAAACAGCGATTTCGGTGATTCTGCACACTTGTTACAGCAGAATCATGAAGATTATCACTGAAAATGCATATCTCAGCTGGAAACCCAACGATACCGAAGATATCGCAGTTTCCGCATGTCAAACGTTCTGTGGAGTGCTGAAAACTCCAGTAAACGGGTTTATCGCATTCAATAGCACGAAAACAGCGATTTCGGTGATTCTGCACACTTGTAACAGCAGAATCATGAAGATTATCACTGAAAATGCATATCTCAGCTGGAAACCCAACGATACCGAAGATATCGCAGTTTCCGCATATGAAACGCACTGTGGAGTGCTGAAAACACCAGAAAACGTGTTTTCCGCATTCAATAGCACGAAAACTGCGATTTCGGTGATTCTGCACACTTGTTACAGCAGAATCATGAAGATTATCACTGAAAATGCATATCTCAGCTGGAAACCCAACGATACCGAAGATATCGCAGTTTCTGCATGTCAAACGCTCTGTGGAGTGCTGAAAATACCAGAAAACGTGTTTTTCGCATTCAATAGCACGAAAACAGCGATTTCTGTGATTCTGCACACTTGTCACAGAAGAAACTCGAAGATTATCGTAGAAAATGCATATCTCAGCTGGAAACAACAACGATACCGAAGATATCGCAGTTTCCACATATCAAACGCACTGTGGAGTGCTGAAAACACCCGAAAACGTGTTTTTCGCATTCAATAGCACGAAAACAGCGATTTCGGTGATTCTGCACACTTGTAACAGCAGAATCATGAAGATTATCACTGAAAATGCATATCTCAGCTGGAAACATCAACGATACCGAAGATATCGCAGTTTCCGCATATCAAACGCACTGTGGAGTGCTGAAAACACCAGAAAACGTGTTTTTCGCATTCAAAAGCACGAAAACTGCGATTTCGGTGATTCTGCACACTTGTTACAGCAGAATCATGAAGATTATCACTGAAAATGCATATCTCAGCTGGAAACCCAACGATACCGAAGATATCGCAGTTTCTGCATGTCAAACGCTCTGTGGAGTGCTGAAAATACCAGAAAACGTGTTTTTCGCATTCAATAGCACGAAAACAGCGATTTCTGTGATTCTGCACACTTGTCACAGAAGAAACTCGAAGATTATCGTAGAAAATGCATATCTCAGCTGGAAACAACAACGATACCGAAGATATCGCAGTTTCCACATATCAAACGCACTGTGGAGTGCTGAAAACACCCGAAAACGTGTTTTTCGCATTCAATAGCACGAAAACAGCGATTTCGGTGATTCTGCACACTTCTAACAGCAGAATCATGAAGATTATCATTGAAAATGCATATCTCAGCTGGAAACAACAACGATACCGAGGATATCGCAGATTCCGCATATCAAACGCACTGTGGAGTGCTGAATACACCAGAAAACGTGTTTTTCGCATTCAATAGCACGAAAACAGCGATTTCGGTGATTCTGCACACTTGTTACAGCAGAATCATGAAGATTATCACTGCAAATGCATATCTCAGCTGGAAACCCAACGATACCGAAGGTATCGCAGTTTCCGCATGTCAAACGCTCTGTGGAGTGCTGAAAACTCCAGAAAACGGGTTTATCGCATTCAACAGCACGAAACCAGCGATTTCTGTGATTCTGCACACTTGTCACAGAAGAAACTCGAATATTATCGTAGAAAATGCATATCTCAGCTGGAAACAACAACGATACCGAAGATATCGCAGTTTCCGCATATCAAACGCACTGTGGAGAGCTGAAAACAGCAGAAAACGTATTTTTCGCATTCAATAGCATGAAAACAGCGATTTCGGTGATTCTGCACACTTGTAACAGCAGAATCATGAAGATTATCGTAGAAAATGCATATCTCAGTTGGAAACAACAACGATACCGAAGATATCGCAGTTTCCGCATATCAAACGCACTGTGGAGTGCTGAAAACACCAGAAAACGTGTTTTTCGCATTCAAGAGCACGAAAACAGCGATTTCGGTGATTCTGCACACTTCTAACAGCAGAATCATGAAGATTATCACTGAATATGCATATCTCAGCTGGAAATCCCACGAAAACGAAGATATCCCTGTTTCCGCATATCAAACGCACTGTGGAGTGCTGAAAACACCAGAAAACGTGTTTTTCGCATTCAAAAGCACGAAAACATCGATTTCGGTGATTCTGCACACTTGTAACAGCAGAATCATGAAGATTATCACTGAAAATGCAAATCTCAGCTGGAAACAACAACGATACCGAAGATATCGCAGTTTCCGCATATCAAACGCACAGTGGAGTGCTGAAAGCACCAGAAAACGTGTTTTTCGCATTCAAAAGCACGAAAACAGCGATTTCGGTGATTCTGCACACTTGTAACAGCAAAATCATGAAGATTATAACTGAAAATGCATATCTCAGCTGGAAACAACAACGATACCGAAGATATCGCAGTTTCCGCATATCAAACGCACTGTGCAGTGCTGAAAACACTAGAAAACGTGTTTTTCGCATTCAAAAGCACGAAAACAGCTTTTTCGGTTATTCTGCACACTTGTAACAGCAGAATCATGAAGATTATCACTGAATATGCATATCTCAGCTGGAAATCCCACGAAAACGAAGATATCCCTGTTTCCGCATATCAAACGCTCTATGGCGTGCTGAAAACACCAGAAAACGGGTTTTTCGCATTCAATAGCACGAAAACAGCGATTTCGGTGATTCTGCACACTTGTTACAGCAGAATCATTAAGATTATCACTGAAAATGCGTATCTCAGCTGGAAACCCAACGATACCGAAGATATCGCTGTTTCCGCATGTCAAACGCTCTGTGGAGTGCTGAAAACACCAGAAAACGTGTTTTTCGCATTCAATAGCACGAAAACAGCGATTTCGGTGATTCTGCACACTAGTAACAGCAGAATCATGAAGATTATCACTGAAAATGCATATCTCAGCTGGAAACAACAACGATACCGAAGATATCGCAGTTTCCGCATGTCAAACGCTCTGTGGCGTGCTGAAAACACCAGAAAACGTGTTTTTCGCATTCAATAGCACGAAAACAGCGATTTCGGTGATTCTGCACACTTGTTACAGCAGAATCATGAAGATTGTCACTGAAAATGCATATCTCAGCTGGAAACCCAACGATACCGAAGATATCGCAGTTTCCGCATGTCAAACGCTCTGTGGCGTGCTGAAAACACCAGAAAACGTGTTTTTCGCATTAAATAGCACGAAAACAGCGATTTCGGTGATTCTGCACCCTAGTAACAGCAGAATCATGAAGATTATCACTGAAAATGCATATCTCAGCTGGAAACCCAACGATACCGAAGATATCGCAGTTTCCGCATGTCAAACGCTCTGTGGAGTGCTGAAAACACCAGAAAACGTGTTTTTCCCATTCAATAGCACGAAAACAGCGATTTCTGTGATTCTGCACACTTGTCACAGAAGAAACTCGAAGATTATCGTAGAAAATGCATATCTCAGCTGGAAACAACAACGATACCGAAGATATCGCAGTTTCCGCATATCAAACGCACTGTGGAGTGCTGAAAACACCAGAAAACGTGTTTTTCGCATTCAAAAGCACGAAAACAGCGATTTCGGTGATTCTGCACACTTGTAACAGCAGAATCATGAAGATTATCACTGAAAATGCAAATCTCAGCTGGAAACAACAACGATACCGAAGATATCGCAGTTTCCGCATATCAAACGCACAGTGGAGTGCTGAAAACACCAGAAAACGTGTTTTTCGCATTCAAAAGCACGAAAACAGCGATTTCGGTGATTCTGCACACTTGTAACAGTAGAATCATGAAGATTATCGTAGAAAATGCATATCTCTGCTGGAAACAACAACGATACCGAAGATTTCGCAGTTTCCGCATGTCAAACGCTCTGTGGAGTGCTGAAAACACCAGAAAACGTGTTTTTCGCAGTCAGTAGCACGACAACAGCGATTTCTGTGATTCTGCACACTTGTTACAGCAGAATCATGAAGATTATCACTGAAAATGCATATCTCAGCTGGAAACACAACGATACCGAAGATATCGCAGTTTCCGCATATCAAACGCACTGTGGAGTGCTGAAAACACCAGAAAGCGTGTTTTTCGCATTCAATAGCACGAAAACACCGATTTCGGTGATTCTGCACACTTCTAACAGCAGAATCATGAAGATTATCACTGAAAATGCATATCTCAGCCGGAAACCCAACGATACCGGAGATATCGCAGTTTCCGCATATCAAACGCACTGTAGAGTGCTGAAAACACCAGAAAACGTGTTTTTCGCATTCAAAAGCACGTAAACAGCGATTTCGGTGATTCTGCACACTTGTAACAGCAGAATCATGAAGATTATCTCTGAAAATGCATATCTCAGCTGGAAACCCAACGATACCGAAGATATCGCAGTTTCCGCATGTCAAACGCTCTGTGGAGTGCTGAAAACACCAGTAAACGTGTTTTTCGCATTCACTAGCACGACAACAGCGATTTCTGTGATTCTGCACACTTGTCACAGAAGAAACTCGAAGATTATCACTGAAAATGCATATCTCAGCTGGAAACCCAACGATACCGAAGATATCGCAGTTTCCGCATGTCAAACGCTCTGTGGAGTGCTGAAAACACCAGAAAACGTGTTTTTCCCATTCAATAGCACGAAAACAGCGATTTCTGTGATTCTGCACACTTGTCACAGAAGAAACTCGAAGATTATCGTAGAAAATGCATATCTCAGCTGGAAACAACAACGATACCGAAGATATCGCAGTTTCCGCATATCAAACGCACTGTGGAGTGCTGAAAACACCTGTTACGTCCCGGATCGCGCTATTTTGGCAAAATCGAGACGGAGCACAATAATATACTGTTCTTTGCGTTCACGCAGCGCGTACGTCTGCGTCTAACGGGGACTTTCGCTAATTCAGTCGATTGTAAATGGTACTTACCTAGACTCCTTGTTAACTGCAGGCTGGATGATAATAGCGTAGCAGTTGATATGTGAATCGCGCACTTTGATAAATGGTTATAATAATTGAATATGGAATTATAATATGAATAATCTAGTTAATATACTTCACGATGTAGGTTATATAAGATATGGAATACAATTGAATATGGTAATAGTAATATAATATAAGATATAGGAATACAATGAAATAGTAACACTTGGATATAGAAACACTTAGAAATAGTAACGCTTAGAAATAGAAACACTTAGAAATAGTAACGCTTGGAAATAGACACACTTGATGTAGAAACGCGATGTACACTCCGGGAGTTCCGGAGTGGAACTGTCCTTGAGGCCTGGGCGCTTGCTTGTTTTATACTAGTGGAGTATGGAGATAAGATATGAGGAGCGTGAGACCGGGGTAGATTAGGTAGGTGGATGTTTATAAGATAGGAGAAGAATTCGTATGTTACTGGATCCGGTGTTTATGAGATAAGATAAGGAGTTGGAGTCGAGGAGGATGTTTATAAGATAGGAGAGGAATTCGTATGTTACAGGATCTGGTGTTTATGAGATAAGATAAGGAGTTGGTCGTGAGAGCGGATGTCGGTAGTTGACGTTTCGTCTGGAGATATTGGAGGAATGTGTTTATAGATAAGAGTTGGTCGTGAGAGCGGATGTCGATAGTCGAGGTTTAGTCTGGAGATAATGAAGGAATGTGTTTATAGATAAGAATATGTCGTGAGAGCGTATGTCGGTAATAGGATATGGTAGTGCTTAATATCTATGTTGTGGTTAATGCGGTCTTAAGGTTATTGGTTCCGTGCTTACTTGCTATCTTAATATTCTAGAATGTTCTACGCTATCTTACATGCTAATAGCGTTCGTTGCTTCTCACTCTCACTGTCACAGGTAAGTGTCTAAGTCCAACGTCGCTAGACGTAACAGTGGAGTGCTGAAAACACCAGAAAACGTGTTTTTCGCATTCAATAGCACGAAAAGAGCGATTTCGGTGATTCTGCACGCTTGTAACAGCAGAATCATGAAGATTATCACTGAAAATGCATATCTCAGCTGGAAACAACAACGATAACGAAGATATCGCAGTTTCCGCATATCACACACACTGTGGAGTGCTGAAAACACCAGAAAACGTGTTTTTCGCATCCAATAGCACGAAAACAGCGATTTCGGTGATTCTGCACACTTGTAACCGCAGAATCATGAAGATAATCACTGAAAATGCATATGTCAGCTGGAAACAACAACGATACCGAAGATATCGCAGTTTCCGCATATCAAACGCACTGTATCGAGCTGAAAATATCAGAAAACGTGTTTTTCGCATTCAATAGCACGAAAACAGCGATTTCGGTGATTCTGCACACTTGTAACAGCAGAATCATGAAGATTATGACTGAAAATGCATATCTCAGCTGGAAACAACAACGATACCGAAGTTATCGCAGTTTCCGCATATCAAACGCACAGTGGAGTGCTGAAAACACCAGAAAACGTGTTTTTCGCATTCAAAAGCACGAAAACAGCGATTTCGGTGATTCTGCACACTTGTAACAGTAGAATCATGAAGATTATCGTAGAAAATGCATATCTCTGCTGGAAACAACAACGATACCGAAGATTTCGCAGTTTCCGCATGTCAAACGCTCTGTGGAGTGCTGAAAACACCAGAAAACGTGTTTTTCGCAGTCAGTAGCACGACAACAGCGATTTCTGTGATTCTGCACACTTGTTAGAGCAGAATCATGAAGATTATCACTGAAAATGCATATCTCAGCTGGAAACACAACGATACCGAAGATATCGCAGTTTCCGCATATCAAACGCACTGTGGAGTGCTGAAAACACCAGAAAGCGTGTTTTTCGCATTCAATAGCACGAAAACACCGATTTCGGTGATTCTGCACACTTCTAACAGCAGAATCATGAAGATTATCACTGAAAATGCATATCTCAGCCGGAAACCCAACGATACCGGAGATATCGCAGTTTCCGCATATCAAACGCACTGTAGAGTGCTGAAAACACCAGAAAACGTGTTTTTCGCATTCAAAAGCACGTAAACAGCGATTTCGGTGATTCTGCACACTTGTAACAGCAGAATCATGAAGATTATCTCTGAAAATGCATATCTCAGCTGGAAACCCAACGATACCGAAGATATCGCAGTTTCCGCATGTCAAACGCTCTGTGGAGTGCTGAAAACACCAGTAAACGTGTTTTTCGCATTCACTAGCACGACAACAGCGATTTCTGTGATTCTGCACACTTGTCACAGAAGAAACTCGAAGATTATCACTGAAAATGCATATCTCAGCTGGAAACCCAACGATACCGAAGATATCGCAGTTTCCGCATGTCAAACGCTCTGTGGAGTGCTGAAAACACCAGAAAACGTGTTTTTCCCATTCAATAGCACGAAAACAGCGATTTCTGTGATTCTGCACACTTGTCACAGAAGAAACTCGAAGATTATCGTAGAAAATGCATATCTCAGCTGGAAACAACAACGATACCGAAGATATCGCAGTTTCCGCATATCAAACGCACTGTGGAGTGCTGAAAACACCTGTTACGTCCCGGATCGCGCTATTTTGGCAAAATCGAGACGGAGCACAATAATATACTGTTCTTTGCGTTCACGCAGCGCGTACGTCTGCGTCTAACGGGGACTTTCGCTAATTCAGTCGATTGTAAATGGTACTTACCTAGACTCCTTGTTAACTGCAGGCTGGATGATAATAGCGTAGCAGTTGATATGTGAATCGCGCACTTTGATAAATGGTTATAATAATTGAATATGGAATTATAATATGAATAATCTAGTTAATATACTTCACGATGTAGGTTATATAAGATATGGAATACAATTGAATATGGTAATAGTAATATAATATAAGATATAGGAATACAATGAAATAGTAACACTTGGATATAGAAACACTTAGAAATAGTAACGCTTAGAAATAGAAACACTTAGAAATAGTAACGCTTGGAAATAGACACACTTGATGTAGAAACGCGATGTACACTCCGGGAGTTCCGGAGTGGAACTGTCCTTGAGGCCTGGGCGCTTGCTTGTTTTATACTAGTGGAGTATGGAGATAAGATATGAGGAGCGTGAGACCGGGGTAGATTAGGTAGGTGGATGTTTATAAGATAGGAGAAGAATTCGTATGTTACTGGATCCGGTGTTTATGAGATAAGATAAGGAGTTGGAGTCGAGGAGGATGTTTATAAGATAGGAGAGGAATTCGTATGTTACAGGATCTGGTGTTTATGAGATAAGATAAGGAGTTGGTCGTGAGAGCGGATGTCGGTAGTTGACGTTTCGTCTGGAGATATTGGAGGAATGTGTTTATAGATAAGAGTTGGTCGTGAGAGCGGATGTCGATAGTCGAGGTTTAGTCTGGAGGTAATGAAGGAATGTGTTTATAGATAAGAATATGTCGTGAGAGCGTATGCCGGTAATAGGATATGGTAGTGCTTAATATCTATGTTGTGGTTAATGCGGTCTTAAGGTTATTGGTTACGTGCTTACTTGCTATCTTAATATTCTAGAATGTTCTACGCTATCTTACATGCTAATAGCGTTCGTTGCTTCTCACTCTCACTGTCACAGGTAAGTGTCTAAGTCCAACGTCGCTAGACGTAACACACCAGAAAACGTGTTTTTCGCATTCCATAGCACGAAAATAGCGATTTCGGTGATTCTGCACACTTGTTGCAGCAGAATCATGAAGATCATCACTGAAAATGCATATCTCAGCTGGAAACCCAACGATACCGAAGGTATCGCAGTTTCCGCATGTCAAACGCTCTGTGGAGTGCTGAAAACACCAGAAAACGTGTTTTTCGCATTCAATTGCACGAAAACAGCGATTTCTGTGATTCTGCACACTTGTCACAGAAGAAACTCGAAGATTATCGTAGAAAATGCACATCTCAGCTCGAAACAACAACGATACCGAAGATATCGCAGTTTCCGCATATCAAACGCACTGTGGCGTGCTGAAAACACCAGAAAACGGGTTTTTCGCATTCAATAGCACGAAAACAGCGATTTCGTTGATTCTCCACACTTGTTACAGCAGAATCATGAAGATTATCACTGAAAATGCATATCTCAGCTGGAAACAACAACGATATCGAAGATATCGCAGTTTCCGCATATCAAACGCACTGTGCAGTGCTGAAAACACTAGAAAACGTGTTTTTCGCATTCAAAAGCACGAAAACAGCGATTTCGGTGATTCTGCACACTTGTTACAGCAGAATCATGAAGATTTTCACTGAAAATGCATATCTCAGCTGGAAACAACAACGATACCGAAGATATCGCAGTTTCCGCATATCAAACGCACTGTGCAGTGCTGAAAACACCAGAAAACGGGTTTTTCGCATTCAATAGCACGAAAACAGCGATTTCGGTGATTCTGCACACTTGTTACAGCAGAATCATGAAGATTTTCACTGAAAATGCATATCTCAGCTGGAAACAACAACGATACCGAAGATATCGCAGTTTCCGCATATCAAACGCACTGTGCAGTGCTGAAAACAGTAGAAAACGTGTTTTTCGCATTCAAAAGCACGAAAACAGCGATTTCGGTGATTCTGCACACTTGTTACAGCAGAATCATGAAGATTTTCACTGAAAATGCATATCTCAGCTGGAAACAACAACGATACCGAAGATATCGCAGTTTCCGCATATCAAACGCACTGTGCAGTGCTGAAAACACCAGAAAACGGGTTTTTCGCATTCAATAGCACGAAAACAGCGATTTCGGTGATTCTGCACACTTGTTACAGCAGAATCATGAAGATTATCACTGAAAATGCATATCTCAGCTGGAAACCCAACGATACCGAAGATATCGCAGTTTCCGCATGTCAAACGCTCTGTGGAGTGCTGAAAACACCAGAAAACGTGTTTTTCGCAGTCACTAGCACGACAATAGCGATTTCTGTGATTCTGCACACTTGTCCCAGAAGAAACTCGAAGAATATCGTAGAAAATGCATATCTCAGCAGGAAACAACAACGATACCGAAGATATCGCAGTTTCCGCGTGTCAAACGCTCTGTGGAGTGTTGAAAACATCAGAAAACGTGTTTTTCGCATTCAATAGCACGAAAACAGCGATTTCTGTGATTCTGCACACTTGTCACAGAAGAAACTCGAAGATTATCGTAGAAAATGCATATCTCAGCTGGAAACAACAACGATACCGAAGATATCGCAGTTTCCGCATATCAAACGCACTGTGGAGTGCTGAAAACACCAGAAAACGTGTTTTTCGCAACCAATATCACGAAAACAGCGATTTCGGTGATTCTGCACACTTGTAACAGCAGAATCATGAAGATTATCGTAGAAAATGCATATCTCAGCTGGAAACAACAACGATACCGAAGATATCGCAGTTTCCGCATATCAAACGCACTGTGGCGTGCTGAAAACACCAGAAAACGGGTTTTTCGCATTCAATAGCACGAAAACAGCGATTTCGGTGATTCTGCACACTTGTTACAGCAGAATCATGAAGATTATCACTGAAAATGCATATCTCAGCTGGAAACAACAGCGATACCGAAGATATCGCAGTTTCCGCATATCAAACGCACTGTGGAGTGCTGAAAACACCAGAAAACGTGTTTTTCGCAACCAATATCACGAAAACAGCGATTTCGGTGATTCTGCACACTTGTAACAGCAGAATCATGAAGATTATCGTAGAAAATGCATATCTCAGCTGGAAACAACAACGATACCGAAGATATCGCCGTTTCCGCATGTCAAACGCTCTGTGGAGTGCTGAAAACACCAGAAAACGTGTTTTTCGCATTTAATAGCACGAAAACAGCGATTTCTGTGATTCTGCACACTTGTCACAGAAAAAACTCGAATATTATCGTAGAAAATGCATATCTCAGCTGGAAACAACAACGATACCGAAGATATCGCAGTTTCCGCATATCAAACGCACTGTGGAGTGCTGAAAACACCAGAAAACGTGTTTTTCGCATTGAAAAGCACGAAAACAGCGATTTCAGTGATTCTGCACACTTTTAACAGCAGAATCATGAAGATTATCTCTGAAAATGCATATCTCAGCTGGAAACAACAACGATACCGAAGATACCGCAGTTTCCGCATATCAAACGTACTGTGGAGTGCTGAAAACACCAGAAAACGTGTTTTTCGCATTCAATAGCACGAAAACAGCGATTTCGGTGATTCTGCACACTTGTTACAGCAGAATCATGAAGATTATCACTGAAAATGCATATCTCAGCTGGAAACAACAACGATACCGAAGATATCGCAGTTTCCGCATATCAAACGCACTGTGGCGTGCTGAAAACACCAGAAAACTGGTTTTTCGCATTCAATAGCACGAAAACAGCGATTTCGGTGATTCTGCACACCTGTTACAGCAGAATCATGAAGGTTATCACTGAAAATGCATATCTCAGCTGGAAACAACAACGATACCGAAGATATCGCAGTTTCCGCATATCAACGCACTGTAACGAGCTGAAAATACCAGAAAACGTGTTTTTCGCATTCAATAGCACGAAAACAGCGATTTCGGTGATTCTGCACACTTGTAACAGCAGAATCATGAAGATTATCACTGAAAATGCATATCTCAGCTGGAAACAACAACGATACCGAAGATATCGCAGTTTCTGCCTATCAAACGCACTGTATCGTGCTGAAAACACCAGAAAACGTGTTTTTCGCATTCAATAGCACGAAAACAGCGATTTCGGTGATTCTGCACACTAGTAACAGCAGAATCATGAAGATTATCACTGAAAATGCATATCTCAGCTGGAAACAACAACGATACCGAAGATCACGCAGATTGCGCATACCAAACGCACTGTGGCGTGCTGAAAACTCCAGAAAACGTGTTTATCGCATTCAATAGCACGAAAACAGCGATTTCGGTGGTTCTGCACACTTGTTACAGCAGAATCATGAAGATTATCACTGAAAATGCATATCTCAGCTGGAAACAACAACGATACCGAAGATATCGCAGTTTCTGCCTATCAAACGCACTGTATCGTGCTGAAAACACCAGAAAACGTGTTTTTCGCATTCAATAGCACGAAAACAGCGATTTCGGTGATTCTGCACACTTGTAACAGGAGAATCATGAAGATTATCGTAGAAAATGCATATCTCAGCAGGAAACAACAACGATACCGAAGATATCGCAGTTTCCGCCTATCAAACGCACTGTATCGAGCTGAAAACACCAGGAAACGTGTTTTTCGCATTCAATTGCACGAAAACAGCGATTTCGGTGATTCTGCACACTTGTAACAGCAGAATCATGAAGATTATAACTGAAAATGCATATCTCAGCTGGAAACAACAACGATACCGAAGATATCTCAGTTTCCGCATGTCAAATGCTCTGTGGCGTGCTGAAAACACCAGAAAACGTGTTTTTCGCATTCAAAAGCACGAAAACAGCGATTTCGGTGATTCTGCACACTTGTCACAGAAGAAACTCGAAGATTATCGTAGAAAATGCATATCTCAGCTGGAAACAACAACGATACCGAAGATATCGCAGTTTCCGCATATCAAACGCATTGTGGAGTGCTGAAAAGACCAGAAAACGTGTTGTTCGCATTCAATAGCACGAAAACAGCGATTTCGGTGGTTCTGCACACTTGTTACAGCAGAATCATGAAGATTATCACTGAAAATGCATATCTCAGCTGGAAACACAACGATACCGAAGATATCGCAGTTTCCGCATATCAGACGCTCTGTGGCGTGCTGAAAACACCAGAAAACGTGTTTTTCGCATTCAATAGCACGAAAACAGCGATTTCGGTGATTCTGCACACTTGTAACAGCAGAATCATGAAGATTATCACTGAAAATGCATATCTCAGCTGGAAATCCCACGAAATCGAAGATATCCCTGTTTCCGCACATCAAAAGCACTGTCGGGTGCTGAATACACTAGAAAACGTGTCTTTCGCATTCAATAGCACGAAAACAGCGATTTCGGTGATTCTGCACACTTATAACAGCAGAATCATAAAGATTATCACTGAAAATGCATATCTCAGCTGGAAACCCAACGATACCGAAGATATCGCAGTTTCCGCATGTCAAACGCTCTGTGGAGTGCTGAAAACATCAGAAAACGTGTTTTTCGCATTCAATAGCACGAAAACAGCGAATTCTGTGATTCTGCACACTTGTCACAGAAGAAACTCGAAGATTATCGTAGAAAATGCATATCTCAGCTGGAAACAACAACGATACCGAAGATATCGCAGTTTCCGCATATCAAACGCATTGTGGAGTGATGAAAAGACCAGAAAACGTGTTGTTCGCATTCAATAGCACGAAAACAGCGATTTCGGTGGTTCTGCACACTTGTTACAGCAGAATCATGAAGATTATCACTGAAAATGCATATCTCAGCTGGAAACCCAACGATACCGAAAATATCGCAGTTTCCGCATGTCAGACGCTCTGTGGCGTGCTGAAAACACCAGAAAACGTGTTTTTCGCATTCAATAGCACGAAAACAGCGATTTCGGTGATTCTGCACACTTGTAACAGCAGAATCATGAAGATTATCACAGAAAATGCATATCTCAGCTGGAAACCCCACGAAAACGAAGATATCCCTGTTTCCGCACATCAAAAGCACTGTCGGATGCTGAAAACACTAGAAAACGTGTTTTTGTCATTCAATAGCACGAAAACAGCGATTCTGGTGATTCTGCAAACTTGTAACAGCAGAATCATGAAGATTATCACTGAAAATGCATATCTCAGCTGGAAACCCAACGATACCGGAGATATCGCAGTTTCCGCATGACAAACGCTCTGTGGCGTGCTGAAAACACCAGAACACGTGTTTTTCGCATTCAATAGCACGAAAACAGCGATTTCGGTGATTCTGCACACTAGTTACAGCAGAATCAGGAAGATAATCACTGAAAATGCATATCTCAGCTGGAAACAACAACGATACCGAAGATATCGCAGTTTCCGCATGTCAAATGCTCTGTGGCGTGCTGAAAACACCAGAAAACGTGTTTTTCGCATTCAAAAGCACGAAAACAGCGATTTCGGTGATTCTGCACACTTGTTACAGCAGAATCGTGAAGATTATCACTGAAAATGCATATCTCAGCTGGAAACCCAACGATACCGAAGATATCGCAGTTTCCGCATGTCAAACGCTCTGCGGCGTGCTGAAAACACCAGAAAACGTGTTTTTGGCATTAAATAGCACGAAAACAGCGATTTCGGTGATTCTGCACTCTTGTAACAGCAGAATCATGAAGATTATCACTGAAAATGCATATCTCAGCTGGAAACCCAACGATACCGAAGATATCGCAGTTTCCGTATATTAAACGCACTGTGGAGTGCTGAAAACACCAGAAAACGTGTTCGTCGCATTCAATAGCACGAAAACAGCGATTTCTGTGATTCTGCACACTTGTCACAGAAGAAACTCGAAGATTATCGTAGAAAATGCATATCTCAGCTGGAAACAACAACGATACCGAAGATATCGCAGTTTCCGCATATCATACGCATTGTGGAGTGCTGAAAAGACCAGAAAACGTGTTGTTCGCATTCAATAGCACGAAAACAGCGATTTCGGTGGTTCTGCACACTTGTTACAGCAGAATCATGAAGATTATCACTGAAAATGCATATCTCAGCTGGAAACACAACGATACCGAAGATATCGCAGTTTCCGCATATCAGACGCTCTGTGGCGTGCTGAAAACACCAGAAAACGTGTTTTTCGCATTCAATAGCACGAAAACAGCGATTTCGGTGATTCTGCACACTTATAACAGCAGAATCATGAAGATTATCACTGAAAATGCATATCTCAGCTGGAAACCCCACGAAAACGAAGATATCCCTGTTTCCGCACATCAAAAGCACTGTCGGGTGCTGAATACACTAGAAAACGTGTTTTTCGCATTCAATAGCACGAAAACAGCGATTTCGGTGATTCTGCACACTTATAACAGCAGAATCATGAAGATAATCACTGAAAATGCATATCTCAGCTGGAAATCCCACGAAATCGAAGATATCCCTGTTTCCGCAGATCAAAAGCACTGTCGGGTGCTGAATACACTAGAAAACGTGTCTTTCGCATTCAATAGCACGAAAACAGCGATTTCGTTGATTCTGCACACTAATAACAGCAGAATCATAAAGATTATCACTGAAAATGCATATCTCAGCTGGAAACCCAACGATACCGAAGATATCGCAGTTTCCGCATGTCAAACGCTCTGTGGAGTGCTGAAAACATGAGAAAACGTGTTTTTCGCATTCAATAGCACGAAAACAGCGAATTCTGTGATTCTGCACACTTGTCACAGAAGAAACTCGAAGATTATCGTAGAAAATGCATATCTCAGCTGGAAACAACAACGATACCGAAGATATCGCAGTTTCCGCATATCAAACGCATTGTGGAGTGCTGAAAAGACCAGAAAACGTGTTGTTCGCATTCAATAGCACGAAAACAGCGATTTCGGTGGTTCTGCACACTTGTTACAGCAGAATCATGAAGATTATCACTGAAAATGCATATCTCAGCTGGAAACCCAACGATACCGAAAATATCGCAGTTTCCGCATGTCAGACGCTCTGTGGCGTGCTGAAAACACCAGAAAACGTGTTTTTCGCATTCAATTGCACGAAAACAGCGATTTCGGTGATTCTGCACACTTGTAACAGCAGAATCATGAAGATTATCACAGAAAATGCATATCTCAGCTGGAAACCCCACGAAAACGAAGATATCCCTGTTTCCGCACATCAAAAGCACTGTCGGATGCTGAAAACACTAGAAAACGTGTTTTTCGCATTCAATAGCACGAAAACAGCGATTCCGGTGATTCTGCAAACTTGTAACAGCAGAATCATGAAGATTATCACTGAAAATGCATATCTCAGCTGGAAACCCAACGATACCGGAGATATCGCAGTTTCCGCATGACAAACGCTCTGTGGCGTGCTGAAAACACCAGAAAACGTGTTTTTCGCATTCAATAGCACGAAAACAGCGATTTCGGTGATTCTGCACACTTGTTACAGCAGAATCATGAAGATTATCACTGAAAATGCATATCTCAACTGGAAACCCCACGAAAACGAAGATATCCCTGTTTCCGCACATCAAAAGCACTGTCGGGAGCTGAATACACTAGAAAACGTGTTTTTCGCATTCAATAGCACGAAAACAGCGATTTCGGTGATTCTGCACACTTGTCACAGAAGAAACTCGAAGATTATCGTAGAAAATGCATATCTCAGCTGGAAACAACAACGATACCGAAGATATCGCAGTTTCCGCATATCAAACGCATTGTGGAGTGCTGAAAAGACCAGAAAGCGCGTTGTTCGCATTCAATAGCACGAAAACAGCGATTTCGGTGATTCTGCACACTTATAACAGCAGAATCATAAAGCTTATCACTGAAAATGCATATCTCAGCTGGAAACCCAACGATACCGAAGATATCGCAGTTTCCGCATGTCAAATGCTCTGTGGCGTGCTGAAAACACCAGAAAACGTGTTTTTCGCATTCAAAAGCACGAAAACAGCAATTTCGGTGATTCTGCACACTTGTTACAGCAGAATCGTGAAGATTATCACTGAAAATGCATATCTCAGCTGGAAACCCAACGGTACCGAAGATATCGCAGTTTCCGCATGTCAAACGCTTTGTGGCGTGCTGAAAACACTAGAAAACGTGTTTTTGGCAATCAATAGCACGAAAACAGCGATTTCGGTGATTCTGCACTCTTGTAACAGCAGAATCATGAAGATAATCACTGAAAATGCATATCTCAGCTGGAAACAACAACGATACCGAAGATATCGCAGTTTCCGCATGTCAAATGCTCTGTGGCGTGCTGAAAACACCAGAAAATGTGTTTTTCGCATTCAAAAGCACGAAAACAGCGATTTCGGTGATTCTGCACACTTGTTACAGCAGAATCGTGAAGATTATCACTGAAAATGCATATCTCAGCTGGAAACCCAACGATACCGAAGATATCGCAGTTTCCGCATTTCAAACGCTCTGTGGCGTGCTGAAAACACCAGAAAACGTGTTTTTGGCATTCAATTGCACGTAAACAGCGATTTCGGTGATTCTGCACTCTTGTAACAGCAGAATCATGAAGATTATCACTGAAAATGCATATCTCAGCTGGAAACCCAACGATACCGAAGATATCGCAGTTTCCGTCTATTAAACGCACTGTGGAGTGCTGAAAACACCAGAAAACGTGTTTTTCGCATTCAAAAGCACGAAAACAGCGAGTTCGGTTATTCTGCACACTTGTCACAGAAGAAACTCGAAGATTATCGTAGAAAATGCATATCTCAGCTGGAAACAACAACGATACCGAAGATATCGCAGTTTCCGCATATCAAACGCATTGTGGAGTGCTGAAAAGACCAGAAAGCGCGTTGTTCGCATTCAATAGCACGAAAACAGCGATTTCGGTGATTCTGCACACTTATAACAGCAGAATCATAAAGCTTATCACTGAAAATGCATATCTCAGCTGGAAACCCAACGATACCGAAGATATCGCAGTTTCCGCATGTCAAATGCTCTGTGGCGTGCTGAAAACACCAGAAAACGTGTTTTTCGCATTCAAAAGCACGAAAACAGCAATTTCGGTGATTCTGCACACTTGTTACAGCAGAATCGTGAAGATTATCACTGAAAATGCATATCTCAGCTGGAAACCCAACGGTACCGAAGATATCGCAGTTTCCGCATGTCAAACGCTTTGTGGCGTGCTGAAAACACTAGAAAACGTGTTTTTGGCAATCAATAGCACGAAAACAGCGATTTCGGTGATTCTGCACTCTTGTAACAGCAGAATCATGAAGATTATCACTGAAAATGCATATCTCAGCTGGAAACCCAACGATACCGATGATATCGCAGTTTCCGTATATTAATCGCACTGTGGAGTGCTGAAAACACCAGAAAACGTGTTTTTCGCATTCAATAGCACGAAAACAGCGATTTCGGTGATTCTGCACACTTGTCACAGAAGAAACTCGAAGATTATCGTAGAAAATGCATATCTCAGCTGGAAACAACAACGATACCGAAGTTATCGCAGTTTCCGCATATCAAACGCATTGTGGAGTGCTGAAAAGACCAGAAAGCGCGTTGTTCGCATTCAATAGCACGAAAACAGCGATTTCGGTGATTCTGCACACTTATAACAGCAGAATCATAAAGCTTATCACTGAAAATGCATATCTCAGCTGGAAACCCAACGATACCGAAGATATCGCAGTTTCCGCATGTCAAACGCTCTGTGGAGTGCTGAAAACATCAGAAAACGTGTTTTTCGCATTCAATAGCACGAAAACAGCGATTTCGGTGGTTCTGCACACTTGTTACAGCAGAATCATGAAGATTATCACTGAAAATGCATATCTCAGCTGGAAACCCAACGATACCGAAGATATCGCAGTTTCCGCATGTCAGACGCTCTGTGGCGTGCTGAAAACACCAGAAAACGTGTTTATCGCATTCAATAGCACGAAAACAGCGATATCGGTGATTCTGCACACTTGTAACAGCAGAATCATGAAGATTATCACTGAAAATGCATATCTCAGCTGGAACCCCCACGAAATCGAAGATATCCCTGTTTCCGCACATCAAAAGCACTGTCGGGTGCTGAATACACTAGAAAACGTGTCTTTCGCATTCAATAGCACGAAAACTGCGATTTCGGTGATTCTGCACACTTATAACAGCAGAATCATAAAGATTGTCACTGAAAATGCATATCTCAGCTGGAAACCCAACGATACCGAAGATATCGCAGTTTCCGCATGTCAAATGCTCTGTGGCGTGCTGAAAACACCAGAAAACGTGTTTTTCGCATTCAAAAGCACGAAAACAGCAATTTCGGTGATTCTGCACACTTGTTACAGCAGAATCATGAAGATTATCACTGAAAATGCATATCTCAGCTGGAAACCCAACGGTACCGAAGATATCGCAGTTTCCGCATGTCAAACGCTTTGTGGCGTGCTGAAAACACTAGAAAACGTGTTTTTGGCAATCAATAGCACGAAAACAGCGATTTCGGTGATTCTGCACTCTTGTAACAGCAGAATCATGAAGATTATCACTGAAAATGCATATCTCAGCTGGAAACCCAACGATACCGATGATATCGCAGTTTCCGTATATTAATCGCACTGTGGAGTGCTGAAAACACCAGAAAACGTGTTTTTCGCATTCAATAGCACGAAAACAGCGATTTCGGTGATTCTGCACACTTGTCACAGAAGAAACTCGAAGATTATCGTAAAAAATGCATATCTCAGCTGGAAACAACAACGATACCGAAGTTATCGCAGTTTCCGCATATCAAACGCATTGTGGAGTGCTGAAAAGACCAGAAAGCGCGTTGTTCGCATTCAATAGCACGAAAACAGCGATTTCGGTGATTCTGCACACTTATAACAGCAGAATCATAAAGCTTATCACTGAAAATGCATATCTCCGCTGGAAACCCAACGATACCGAAGATATCGCAGTTTCCGCATGTCAAACGCTCTGTGGAGTGCTGAAAACATCAGAAAACGTGTTTTTCGCATTCAATAGCACGAAAACAGCGATTTCGGTGGTTCTGCACACTTGTTACAGCAGAATCATGAAGATTATCACTGAAAATGCATATCTCAGCTGGAAACCCAACGATACCGAAGATATCGCAGTTTCCGCATGTCAGACGCTCTGTGGCGTGCTGAAAACACCAGAAAACGTGTTTTTCGCATTCAATAGCACGAAAACAGCGATATCGGTGATTCTGCACACTTGTAACAGCAGAATCATGAAGATTATCACTGAAAATGCATATCTCAGCTGGAAACCCCACGAAATCGAAGATATCCCTGTTTCAGCACATCAAAAGCACTGTCGGGTGCTGAATACACTAGAAAACGTGTCTTTCACATTCAATAGCACGAAAACTGCGATTTCGGTGATTCTGCACACTTATAACAGCAGAATCATAAAGATTGTCACTGAAAATGCATATCTCAGCTGGAAACCCAACGATACCGAAGATATCGCAGTTTCCGCATGTCAAACGCATTGTGGAGTGCTGAAAAGACCAGAAAGCGCGTTGTTCGCATTCAATAGCACGAAAACAGCGATTTCGGTGATTCTGCACACTTATAACAGCAGAATCATAAAGCTTATCACTGAAAATGCATATCTCAGCTGGAAACCCAACGATACCGAAGATATCGCAGTTTCCGCATGTCAAACGCTCTGTGGAGTGCTGAAAACATCAGAAAACGTGTTTTTCGCATTCAATAGCACGAAAACAGCGATTTCGGTGGTTCTGCACACTTGTTACAGCAGAATCATGAAGATTATCACTGAAAATGCATATCTCAGCTGGAAACCCAACGATTCCGAAGATATCGCAGTTTCCGCATGTCAGACGCTCTGTGGCGTGCTGAAAACACCAGAAAACGTGTTTATCGCATTCAATAGCACGAAAACAGCGATATCGGTGATTCTGCACACTTGTAACAGCAGAATCATGAAGATTATCACTGAAAATGCATATCTCAGCTGGAACCCCCACGAAATCGAAGATATCCCTGTTTCCGCACATCAAAAGCACTGTCGGGTGCTGAATACACTAGAAAACGTGTCTTTCGCATTCAATAGCACGAAAACTGCGATTTCGGTGATTCTGCACACTTATAACAGCAGAATCATAAAGATTGTCACTGAAAATGCATATCTCAGCTGGAAACCCAACGATACCGAAGATATCGCAGTTTCCGCATGTCAAATGCTCTGTGGCGTGCTGAAAACACCAGAAAACGTGTTTTTCGCATTCAAAAGCACGAAAACAGCAATTTCGGTGATTCTGCACACTTGGTACAGCAGAATCATGAAGATTATCACTGAAAATGCATATCTCAGCTGGAAACCCAACGGTACCGAAGATATCGCAGTTTCCGCATGTCAAACGCTTTGTGGCGTGCTGAAAACACTAGAAAACGTGTTTTTGGCAATCAATAGCACGAAAACAGCGATTTCGGTGATTCTGCACTCTTGTAACAGCAGAATCATGAAGATTATCACTGAAAATGCATATCTCAGCTGGAAACCCAACGATACCGATGATATCGCAGTTTCCGTATATTAATCGCACTGTGGAGTGCTGAAAACACCAGAAAACGTGTTTTTCGCATTCAATAGCACGAAAACAGCGATTTCGGTGATTCTGCACACTTGTCACAGAAGAAACTCGAAGATTATCGTAAAAAATGCATATCTCAGCTGGAAACAACAACGATACCGAAGTTATCGCAGTTTCCGCATATCAAACGCATTGTGGAGTGCTGAAAAGACCAGAAAGCGCGTTGTTCGCATTCAATAGCACGAAAACAGCGATTTCGGTGATTCTGCACACTTATAACAGCAGAATCATAAAGCTTATCACTGAAAATGCATATCTCAGCTGGAAACCCAACGATACCGAAGATATCGCAGTTTCCGCATGTCAAACGCTCTGTGGAGTGCTGAAAACATCAGAAAACGTGTTTTTCGCATTCAATAGCACGAAAACAGCGATTTCGGTGGTTCTGCACACTTGTTACAGCAGAATCATGAAGATTATCACTGAAAATGCATATCTCAGCTGGAAACCCAACGATACCGAAGATATCGCAGTTTCCGCATGTCAGACGCTCTGTGGCGTGCTGAAAACACCAGAAAACGTGTTTTTCGCATTCAATAGCACGAAAACAGCGATATCGGTGATTCTGCACACTTGTAACAACAGAATCATGAAGATTATCACTGAAAATGCATATCTCAGCTGGAAACCCCACGAAATCGAAGATATCCCTGTTTCCGCACATCAAAAGCACTGTCGGGTGCTGAATACACTAGAAAACGTGTCTTTCGCATTCAATAGCACGAAAACTGCGATTTCGGTGATTCTGCACACTTATAACAGCAGAATCATAAAGATTGTCACTGAAAATGCATATCTCAGCTGGAAACCCAACGATACCGAAGATATCACAGTTTCCGCATGTCAAATGCTCTGTGGCGTGCTGAAAACACCAGAAAACCTGTTTTTCGCATTCAAAAGCACGAAAACAGCAATTTCGGTGATTCTGCACACTTGTTACAGCAGAATCGTGAAGATTATCACTGAAAATGCATATCTCAGCTGGAAACCCAACGGTACCGAAGATATCGCAGTTTCCGCATGTCAAACGCTTTGTGGCGTGCTGAAAACTAGAAAACGTGTTTTTCGCATTCAATAGCACGAAAACAGCGATTTCGGTGATTCTGCACACTTGTCACAGAAGAAACTCGAAGATTATCGTAGAAAATGCATATCTCAGCTGGAAACAACAACGATACCGAAGATATCGCAGTTTCCGCATATCAAACGCATTGTGGAGTGCTGAAAAGACCAGAAAGCGCGTTGTTCGCATTCAATAGCACGAAAACAGCGATTTCGGTGATTCTGCACACTTATAACAGCAGAATCATAAAGCTTATCACTGAAAATGCATATCTCAGCTGGAAACCCAACGATACCGAAGATATCGCAGTTTCCGCATGTCAAACGCTCTGTGGAGTGCTGAAAACATCAGAAAACGTGTTTTTCGCATTCAATAGCACGAAAACAGCGATTTCTGTGATTCTGCACACTTGTCACAGAAGAAACTCGAAGATTATCGTAGAAAATGCATATCTCAGCTGGAAACAACAACGATACCGAAGATATCGCAGTTTTCGCATATCAAACGCACTGCGGAGCGCTGAAAACACCAGAAAACGTGTTTTTCGCATTCAAAAGCACGAAAACAGCGAGTTCGGTTATTCTGCACACTTGTAACAGCAGAATCATGAAGATAATCACTGAAAATGCATATCTCAGCTGGAAACCCCACGAAAACGAAGATATCCTCGTTTCCGGACATCAAAAGCACTGTCGGGTGCTGAAAACACTAGAAAAAGTGTTTTTCGCATTCAATAGCACGAAAACAGCGATTTCGGTGATTCTGCACACTTCTAACAGCAGAATCATGAAGATTATCACTGAAAATGCATATCTCAGCTGGAAAGCCAACGATACCGGAGATATCGCAGTTTCCGTATATTAAACGCACTGTGGAGTGCTGAAAACACCAGAAAACGTGTTTTTCGCATTCAAAAGCACGAAAACAGCGAGTTCGGTTATTCTGCACACTTGTAACAGCAGAATCATGAAG
Organism: Anthophora plumipes; assembly: GCA_951804975.1. NCBI lineage: Eukaryota > Metazoa > Arthropoda > Insecta > Hymenoptera > Apidae > Anthophora > Anthophora plumipes. The sequence continues at coordinate 271,911 of OX638127.1, forward strand.
ATTATCACTGAAAATGCATATCTCAGCTGGAAACCCCACGAAAACGAAGATATCCTCGTTTCCGGACATCAAAAGCACTGTCGGGTGCTGAAAACACTAGAAAAAGTGTTTTTCGCATTCAATAGCACGAAAACAGCGATTTCGGTGATTCTGCACACTTCTAACAGCAGAATCATGAAGATTATCACTGAAAATGCATATCTCAGCTGGAAACCCAACGATACCGAAGATATCGCAGTTTCCGCATGTCAAACGCTCTGTGGCGTGCTGAAAACACCAGAAAACGTGTTTTTCGCATTCAATATCACGAAAACAGCGATTTCGGCGATTCTGCACACTTGTAACAGCAGAATCATGAAGATTATCACTGAAAATGCATATCTCAGCTGGAAACCCCACGAAAACGAAGATATCCCTGTTTCCGCACATCAAAAGCACTGTCGGGTGCTGAATACACTAGAAAACGAGTTTTTCGCATTCAATAGCACGAAAACAGCGATTTCGGTGATTCTGCACACTTATAACAGCAGAATCATAAAGCTTATCACTGAAAATGCATATCTCAGCTGGAAACCCAACGATACCGAAGATATCGCAGTTTCCGCATGTCAAACGCTCTGTGGAGTGCTGAAAACATCAGAAAACGTGTTTTTCGCATTCAATAGCACGAAAACAGCGATTTCGGTGGTTCTGCACACTTGTTACAGCAGAATCATGAAGATTATCACTGAAAATGCATATCTCAGCTGGAAACCCAACGATACCGAAGATATCGCAGTTTCCGCATGTCAGACGCTCTGTGGCGTGCTGAAAACACCAGAAAACGTGTTTTTCGCATTCAATAGCACGAAAACAGCGATATCGGTGATTCTGCACACTTGTAACAACAGAATCATGAAGATTATCACTGAAAATGCATATCTCAGCTGGAAACCCCACGAAATCGAAGATATCCATGTTTCCGCACATCAAAAGCACTGTCGGGTGCTGAATACACTAGAAAACGTGTCTTTCGCATTCAATAGCACGAAAACTGCGATTTCGGTGATTCTGCACACTTATAACAGCAGAATCATAAAGATTGTCACTGAAAATGCATATCTCAGCTGGAAACCCAACGATACCGAAGATATCGCAGTTTCCGCATGTCAAATGCTCTGTGGCGTGCTGAAAACACCAGAAAACCTGTTTTTCGCATTCAAAAGCACGAAAACAGCAATTTCGGTGATTCTGCACACTTGTTACAGCAGAATCGTGAAGATTATCACTGAAAATGCATATCTCAGCTGGAAACCCAACGGTACCGAAGATATCGCAGTTTCCGCATGTCAAACGCTTTGTGGCGTGCTGAAAACACTAGAAAACGTGTTTTTCGCATTCAATAGCACGAAACCAGCGATTTCGGTGATTCTGCACACTTGTCACAGAAGAAACTCGAAGATTATCGTAGAAAATGCATATCTCAGCTGGAAACAACAACGATACCGAAGATATCGCAGTTTCCGCATATCAAACGCATTGTGGAGTGCTGAAAAGACCAGAAAGCGCGTTGTTCGCATTCAATAGCACGAAAACAGCGATTTCGGTGATTCTGCACACTTATAACAGCAGAATCATAAAGCTTATCACTGAAAATGCATATCTCAGCTGGAAACCCAACGATACCGAAGATATCGCAGTTTCCGCATGTCAAACGCTCTGTGGAGTGCTGAAAACATCAGAAAACGTGTTTTTCGCATTCAATAGCACGAAAACAGCGATTTCTGTGATTCTGCACACTTGTCACAGAAGAAACTCGAAGATTATCGTAGAAAATGCATATCTCAGCTGGAAACAACAACGATACCGAAGATATCGCAGTTTTCGCATATCAAACGCACTGTGGAGCGCTGAAAACACCAGAAAACGTGTTTTTCGCATTCAAAAGCACGAAAACAGCGAGTTCGGTTATTCTGCACACTTGTAACAGCAGAATCATGAAGATAATCACTGAAAATGCATATCTCAGCTGGAAACCCCACGAAAACGAAGATATCCTCGTTTCCGGACATCAAAAGCACTGTCGGGTGCTGAAAACACTAGAAAAAGTGTTTTTCGCATTCAATAGCACGAAAACAGCGATTTCGGTGATTCTGCACACTTCTAACAGCAGAATCATGAAGATTATCACTGAAAATGCATATCTCAGCTGGAAACCCAACGATACCGAAGATATCGCAGTTTCCGCATGTCAAACGCTCTGTGGCGTGCTGAAAACACCAGAAAACGTGTTTTTCGCATTCAATATCAGGAAAACAGCGATTTCGGCGATTCTGCACACTTGTAACAGCAGAATCATGAAGATTATCACTGAAAATGCATATCTCAGCTGGAAACCCCACGAAAACGAAGATATCCCTGTTTCCGCACATCAAAAGCACTGTCGGGTGCTGAATACACTAGAAAACGAGTTTTTCGCATTCAATAGCACGAAAACAGCGATTTCGGTGATTCTGCACACTTATAACAGCAGAATCATAAAGCTTATCACTGAAAATGCATATCTCAACTGGAAACCCAACGATACCGAAGATATCGCAGTTTCCGCATGTCAAACGCTCTGTGGAGTGCTGAAAACATCAGAAAACGTGTTTTTCGCATTCAATAGAACGAAAACAGCGATTTCTGTGATTCTGCACACTTGTCACAGAAGAAACTCGAAGATTATCGTAGAAAATGCATATCTCAGCTGGAAACAACAACGATACCGAAGATATCGCAGTTTTCGCAGATCAAACGCACTGTGGAGCGCTGAAAACACCAGAAAACGTGTTTTTCGCATTCAAAAGCACGAAAACAGCGAGTTCGGTTATTCTGCACACTTGTAACAGCAGAATCATGAAGATTATCACTGAAAATGCATATCTCAGCTGGAAACCCCACGAAAACGAAGATATCCTCGTTTCCGGACATCAAAAGCACTGTCGGGTGCTGAAAACACTAAAAAAAGTGTTTTTCGCATTCAATAGCACGAAAACAGCGATTTCGGTGATTCTGCACACTTCTAACAGCAGAATCATGAAGATTATCACTGAAAATGCATATCTCAGCTGGAAAGCCAACGATACCGGAGATATCGCAGTTTCCGTATATTAAACGCACTGTGGAGTGCTGAAAATACCAGAAAACGTGTTTTTCGCATTCAAAAGCACGAAAACAGCGAGTTCGGTTATTCTGCACACTTGTAACAGCAGAATCATGAAGATTATCACTGAAAATGCATATCTCAGCTGGAAACCCCACGAAAACGAAGATATCCTCGTTTCCGGACATCAAAAGCACTGTCGGGTGCTGAAAACACTAGAAAAAGTGTTTTTCGCATTCAATAGCACGAAAACAGCGATTTCGGTGATTCTGCACACTTCTAACAGCAGAATCATGAAGATTATCACTGAAAATGCATATCTCAGCTGGAAACCCAACGATACCGAAGATATCGCAGTTTCCGCATGTCAAACGCTCTGTGGCGTGCTGAAAACACCAGAAAACGTGTTTTTCGCATTCAATATCACGAAAACAGCGATTTCGGCGATTCTGCACACTTGTAACAGCAGAATCATGAAGATTATCACTGAAAATGCATATCTCAGCTGGAAACCCCACGAAAACGAAGATATCCCTGTTTCCGCACATCAAAAGCACTGTCGGGTGCTGAATACACTAGAAAACGAGTTTTTCGCATTCAATAGCACGAAAACAGCGATTTCTGTGATTCTGCACACTTGTCACAGAAGAAACTCGAAGATTATCGTAGAAAATGCATATCTCAGCTGGAAACAACAACGATACCGAAGATATCGCAGTTTTCGCAGATCAAACGCACTGTGGAGCGCTGAAAACACCAGAAAACGTGTTTTTCGCATTCAAAAGCACGAAAACAGCGAGTTCGGTTATTCTGCACACTTGTAACAGCAGAATCATGAAGAATATCACTGAAAATGCATATCTCAGCTGGAAACCCCACGAAAACGAAGATATCCTCGTTTCCGGACATCAAAAGCACTGTCGGGTGCTGAATACACTAGAAAACGTGTTGTTCGCATTCAATAGCACGAAAACAGCGATTTCGGTGGTTCTGCACACTTGTTACAGCAGAATCATGAAGATTATCACTGAAAATGCATATCTCAGCTGGAAACCCAACGATACCGAAGATATCGCAGTTTCCGCATGTCAGACGCTCTGTGGCGTGCTGAAAACACCAGAAAACGGGTTTTTCGCATTCAATAGCACGAAAACAGCGGTATCGGTGATTCTGCACACTTGTAACAGCAGAATCATGAAGATTATCACTGAAAATGCATATCTCAGCTGGAAACCCCACGAAAGCGAAGATATCCCTGTTTCCGCACATCAAAAGCACTGTCGGGTGCTGAATACACTAGAAAACGTGTCTTTCGCATTCAATAGCACGAAAACTGCGATTTCGGTGATTCTGCACACTTATAACAGCAGAATCATAAAGATTGTCACTGAAAATGCATATCTCAGCTGGAAACCCAACGATACCGAAGATATCGCAGTTTCCGCATGTCAAATGCTCTGTGGCGTGCTGAAAACACCAGAAAACGTGTTTTTCGCATTCAAAAGCACGAAAACAGCAATTTCGGTGATTCTGCACACTTGTTACAGCAGAATCGTGAAGATTATCACTGAAAATGCATATCTCAGCTGGAAACCCAACGGTACCGAAGATATCGCAGTTTCCGCATGTCAAACGCTTTGTGGCGTGCTGAAAACACTAGAAAACGTGTTTTTGGCAATCAATAGCACGAAAACAGCGATTTCGGTGATTCTGCACTCTTGTAACAGCAGAATCATGAAGATTATCACTGAAAATGCATATCTCAGCTGGAAACCCAACGATACCGATGATATCGCAGTTTCCGTATATTAAAAGCACTGTGGAGTGCTGAAAACACCAGAAAACGTGTTTTTCGCATTCAATAACACGAAAACAGCGATTTCGGTGATTCTGCACACTTGTCACAGAAGAAACTCGAAGATTATCGTCGAAAATGCATATCTCAGCTGGAAACAACAACGATACCGAAGATATCGCAGTTTCCGCATATCAAACGCATTGTGGAGTGCTGAAAAGACCAGAAAGCGCGTTGTTCGCATTCAATAGCACGAAAACAGCGATTTCGGTGATTCTGCACACTTATAACAGCAGAATCATAAAGCTTATCACTGAAAATGCATATCTCAGCTGGAAACCCAACGATACCGAAGATATCGCAGTTTCCGCATGTCAAACGCTCTGTGGAGTGCTGAAAACATCAGAAAACGTGTTTTTCGCATTCAATAGCACGAAAACAGCGATTTCTGTGATTCTGCACACTTGTCACAGAAGAAACTCGAAGATTATCGTAGAAAATGCATATCTCAGCTGGAAACAACAACGATACCGAAGATATGGCAGTTTCCGCATATCAAACGCACTGTGGAGTGCTGAAAACACTAGAAAAAGTGTTTTTCGCATTCAATAGCACGAAAACAGCGATTTCGGTGATTCTGCTCACTAGTTACAGCAGAATCAGGAAGATAATCTCTGAAAATGCATATCTCAGCTGGAAACCCAACGATACCGAAGATATCGCAGTTTCCGCATGTCAGACGCTCTGTGGCGTGCTGAAAACACCAGAAAACGAGTTTTTCGCATTCAATAGCACGAAAACAGCGATATCGGTGATTCTGCACACTTGTAACAGCAGAATCATAAAGATTGTCACTGAAAATGCATATCTCAGCTGGAAACCCAACGATACCGAAGATATCGCAGTTTCCGCATGTCAAATGCTCTGTGGCGTGCTGAAAACACCAGAAAACGTGTTTTTCGCATTCAAAAGCACGAAAACAGCAATTTCGGTGATTCTGCACACTTGTTACAGCAGAATCGTGAAGATTATCACTGAAAATGCATATCTCAGCTGGAAACCCAACGGTACCGAAGACATCGCAGTTTCCGCATGTCAAACGCTTTGTGGCGTGCTGAAAACACTAGAAAACGTGTTTTTGGCAATCAATACCACGAAAACAGCGATTTCGGTGATTCTGCACTCTTGTAACAGCGGAATCATGAAGATTATCACTGAAAATGCATATCTCAGCTGGAAACCCAACGATACCGATGATATCGCAGTTTCCGTATATTAAAAGCACTGTGGAGTGCTGAAAACACCAGAAAACGTGTTTTTCGCATTCAATAGCACGAAAACAGCGATTTCGGTGATTCTGCACACTTGTCACAGATGAAACTCGAAGATTATCGTAGAAAATGCATATCTCAGCTGGAAACAACAACGATACCGAAGATATCGCAGTGTTCGCAGATCAAACGCACTGTGGAGCGCTGAAAACACCAGAAAACGTGTTTTTCGCATTCAAAAGCACGAAAACAGCGAGTTCGGTTATTCTGCACACTTGTAACAGCAGAATCATGAAGATTATCACTGAAAATGCATATCTCAGCTGGAAACCCCACGAAAACGAAGATATCCTCGTTTCCGGACATCAAAAGCACTGTCGGGTGCTGAATACACTAGAAAACGTGTTGTTCGCATTCAATAGCACGAAAACAGCGATTTCGGTGGTTCTGCACACTTGTTACAGCAGAATCATGAAGATTATCACTGAAAATGCATATCTCAGCTGGAAACCCAACGATACCGAAGATATCGCAGTTTCCGCATGTCAAATGCTCTGTGGCGTGCTGAAAACACCAGAAAACGTGTTTTTCGCATTCAAAAGCACCAAAACAGCGATTTCGGTGATTCTGCACACTTGTCACAGACGAAACTCGAAGATTATCGTAGAAAATGCATATCTCAGCTGGAAACAACAACGATACCGAAGATATCGCAGTTTCCGCATGTCAGACGCTCTGTGGCGTGCTGAAAACACCAGAAAACGTGTTTTTCGCATTCAATAGCACGAAAACAGCGATTTCGGTGATTCTGCACACTTATAACAGCAGAATCATAAAGCTTATCACTGAAAATGCATATCTCAGCTGGAAACCCAACGATACCGAAGATATCGCAGTTTCCGCATGTCAGACGCTCTGTGGCGTGCTGAAAACACCAGAAAACGTGTTTTTCGCATTCAATAGCACGAAAACAGCGATATCGGTGATTCTGCACACTTGTAACAGCAGAATCATGAAGATTATCACTGAAAATGCATATCTCAGCTGGAAACCCCACGAAATCGAAGATATCCCTGTTTCCGCACATCAAAAGCACTGTCGGGTGCTGAATACACTAGAAAACGTGTCTTTCGCATTCAATAGCACGAAAACTGCGATTTCGGTGATTCTGCACACTTGTCACAGAAGAAACTCGAAGATTATCGTAGAAAATGCATATCTCAGCTGGAAACAACAACGATACCGAAGATATGGCAGTTTCCGCATATCAAACGCACTGTGGAGTGCTGAAAACACTAGAAAAAGTGTTTTTCGCATTCAATAGCACGAAAACAGCGATTTCGGTGATTCTGCTCACTAGTTACAGCAGAATCAGGAAGATAATCTCTGAAAATGCATATCTCAGCTGGAAACCCAACGATACCGAAGATATCGCAGTTTCCGCATGTCAGACGCTCTGTGGCGTGCTGAAAACACCAGAAAACGTGTTTTTCGCATTCAATAACACGAAAACAGCGATTTCGGTGATTCTGCACACTTGTCACAGAAGAAACTCGAAGATTATCGTAGAAAATGCATATCTCAGCTGGAAACAACAACGATACCGAAGATATCGCAGTTTCCGCATATCAAACGCATTGTGGAGTGCTGAAAAGACCAGAAAGCGCGTTTTTCGCATTCAATAGCACGAAAACAGCGATTTCGGTGATTCTGCACACTTATAACAGCAGAATCATAAAGCTTATCACTGAAAATGCATATCTCAGCTGGAAACCCAACGATACCGAAGATATCGCAGTTTCCGCATGTCAAACGCTCTGTGGAGTGCTGAAAACATCAGAAAACGTGTTTTTCGCATTCAATAGCACGAAAACAGCGATTTCTGTGATTCTGCACACTTGTCACAGAAGAAACTCGAAGATTATCGTAGAAAATGCATATCTCAGCTGGAAACAACAACGATACCGAAGATATGGCAGTTTCCGCATATCAAACGCACTGTGGAGTGCTGAAAACACTAGAAAAAGTGTTTTTCGCATTCAATAGCACGAAAACAGCGATTTCGGTGATTCTGCTCACTAGTTACAGCAGAATCAGGAAGATAATCTCTGAAAATGCATATCTCAGCTGGAAACCCAACGATACCGAAGATATCGCAGTTTCCGCATGTCAGACGCTCTGTGGCGTGCTGAAAACACCAGAAAACGAGTTTTTCGCATTCAATAGCACGAAAACAGCGATATCGGTGATTCTGCACACTTGTAACAGCAGAATCATAAAGATTGTCACTGAAAATGCATATCTCAGCTGGAAACCCAACGATACCGAAGATATCGCAGTTTCCGCATGTCAAATGCTCTGTGGCGTGCTGAAAACACCAGAAAACGTGTTTTTCGCATTCAAAAGCACGAAAACAGCAATTTCGGTGATTCTGCACACTTGTTACAGCAGAATCGTGAAGATTATCACTGAAAATGCATATCTCAGCTGGAAACCCAACGGTACCGAAGATATCGCAGTTTCCGCATGTCAAACGCTTTGTGGCGTGCTGAAAACACTAGAAAACGTGTTTTTGGCAATCAATACCACGAAAACAGCGATTTCGGTGATTCTGCACTCTTGTAACAGCAGAATCATGAAGATTATCACTGAAAATGCATATCTCAGCTGGAAACCCAACGATACTGATGATATCGCAGTTTCCGTATATTAAAAGCACTGTGGAGTGCTGAAAACACCAGAAAACGTGTTTTTCGCATTCAATAGCACGAAAACAGCGATTTCGGTGATTCTGCACACTTGTCACAGAAGAAACTCGAAGATTATCGTAGAAAATGCATATCTCAGCTGGAAACAACAACGATACCGAAGATATCGCAGTGTTCGCAGATCAAACGCACTGTGGAGCGCTGAAAACACCAGAAAACGTGTTTTTCGCATTCAAAAGCACGAAAACAGCGAGTTCGGTTATTCTGCACACTTGTAACAGCAGAATCATGAAGATTATCACTGAAAATGCATATCTCAGCTGGAAACCCCACGAAAACGAAGATATCCTCGTTTCCGGACATCAAAAGCACTGTCGGGTGCTGAATACACTAGAAAACGTGTTGTTCGCATTCAATAGCACGAAAACAGCGATTTCGGTGGTTCTGCACACTTGTTACAGCAGAATCATGAAGATTATCACTGAAAATGCATATCTCAGCTGGAAACCCAACGATACCGAAGATATCGCAGTTTCCGCATGTCAAATGCTCTGTGGCGTGCTGAAAACACCAGAAAACGTGTTTTTCGCATTCAAAAGCACCAAAACAGCGATTTCGGTGATTCTGCACACTTGTCACAGACGAAACTCGAAGATTATCGTAGAAAATGCATATCTCAGCTGGAAACAACAACGATACCGAAGATATCGCAGTTTCCGCATGTCAAATGCTCTGTGGCGTGCTGAAAACACCAGAAAACGTGTTTTTCGCATTCAAAAGCACGAAAACAGCGATTTCGGTGATTCTGCAGACTTGTTACAGCAGAATCGTGAAGATTATCACTGAAAATGCATATCTCAGCTGGAAACCCCACGAAATCGAAGATATCGCAGTTTCCGCATGTCAGACGCACTGTGGCGTGCTGAAAACACCAGAAAACGTGTTTTTCGCATTCAATAGCACGAAAACAGCGATTTCGGTGATTCTGCACACTTATAACAGCAGAATCATAAAGCTTATCACTGAAAATGCATATCTCAGCTGGAAACCCAACGATACCGAAGATATCGCAGTTTCCGCATGTCAGACGCTCTGTGGCGTGCTGAAAACACCAGAAAACGTGTTTTTCGCATTCAATAGCACGAAAACAGCGATATCGGTGATTCTGCACACTTGTAACAGCAGAATCATGAAGATTATCACTGAAAATGCATATCTCAGCTGGAAACCCCACGAAATCGAAGATATCCCTGTTTCCGCACATCAAAAGCACTGTCGGGTGCTGAATACACTAGAAAACGTGTCTTTCGCATTCAATAGCACGAAAACAGCGATTTCGGTGATTCTGCACACTTATAACAGCAGAATCATAAAGCTTATCACTGAAAATGCATATCTCAACTGGAAACCCAACGATACCGAAGATATCGCAGTTTCCGCATGTCAAACGCTCTGTGGAGTGCTGAAAACATCAGAAAACGTGTTTTTCGCATTCAATAGAACGAAAACAGCGATTTCTGTGATTCTGCACATTTGTCACAGAAGAAACTCGAAGATTATCGTAGAAAATGCATATCTCAGCTGGAAACAACAACGATACCGAAGATATCGCAGTTTTCGCAGATCAAACGCACTGTGGAGAGCTGAAAACACCAGAAAACGTGTTTTTCGCATTCAAAAGCACGAAAACAGCGAGTTCGGTTATTCTGCACACTTGTAACAGCAGAATCATGAAGATTATCACTGAAAATGCATATCTCAGCTGCAAACCCCACGAAAACGAAGATATCCTCGTTTCCGGACATCAAAAGCACTGTCGGGTGCTGAATACACTAGAAAACGTGTTGTTCGCATTCAATAGCACGAAAACAGCGATTTCGGTGGTTCTGCACACTTGTTACAGCAGAATCATGAAGATTATCACTGAAAATGCATATCTCAGCTGGAAACCCAACGATACCGAAGATATCGCAGTTTCCGCATGTCAAATGCTCTGTGGCGTGCTGAAAACACCAGAAAACGTGTTTTTCGCATTCAAAAGCACGAAAACAGCGATTTCGGTGATTCTGCACACTTGTCACAGACGAAACTCGAAGATTATCGTAGAAAATGCATATCTCAGCTGGAAACAACAACGATACCGAAGATATCGCAGTTTCCGCATGTCAAACGCTCAGTGGCGTGCTGAAAACACCAGAAAACGTGTTTTTCGCATTCAAAAGCACGAAAACAGCGATTTCGGTGATTCTGCACACTTGTCACAGAAGAAACTCGAAGATTATCGTAGAAAATGCATATCTCAGCTGGAAACAACAACGATACCGAAGATATCGCAGTTTTCGCATATCAAACGCACTGTGGAGCGCTGAAAACACCAGTAAACGTGTTTTTCGCATTCAAAAGCACGAAAACAGCGAGTTCGGTTATTCTGCACACTTGTAACAGCAGAATCATGAAGATTATCACTGAAAATGCATATCTCAGCTGGAAACCCCACGAAAACGAAGATATCCCTGTTTCCGCACATCAAAAGCACTGTCGGGTGCTGAATACACTAGAAAACGTGTTGTTCGCATTCAATAGCACGAAAACAGCGATTTCGGTGGTTCTGCACACTTGTTACAGCAGAATCATGAAGATTATCACTGAAAATGCATATCTCAGCTGGAAACCCAACGATACCGAAGATATCGCAGTTTCCGCATGTCAGACGCTCTGTGGCGTGCTGAAAACACCAGAAAACGTGTTTTTCGCATTCAAAAGCACGAAAACAGCAATTTCGGTGATTCTGCACACTTGTTACAGCAGAATCGTGAAGATTATCACTGAAAATGCATATCTCAGCTGGAAACCCAACGGTACCGAAGATATCGCAGTTTCCGCATGTCAAACGCTTTGTGGCGTGCTGAAAACACTAGAAAACGTGTTTTTGGCAATCAATAGCACGAAAACAGCGATTTCGGTGATTCTGCACACTTGTAACAGCAGAATCATGAAGATTATCACTGAAAATGCATATCTCAGCTGGAAACCCAACGATACCGAAGATATCGCAGTTTCCGTATATTAAACGCACTGTGGCGTGCTGAAAACACCAGAAAACGTGTTTTTCGCATTCAAAAGCACGAAAACAGCGATTTCGGTGATTCTGCACACTTGTAACAGCCGAATCATGAAGATTATCACTGAAAATGCATATCTCAGCTGGAAACCCAACGATACAGAAGATATCGCAGTTTCCGTATATTAAACGCACTGTGGCGTGCTGAAAACACCAGAAAACGTGTTTTTCGCATTCAAAAGCACGAAAACAGCGATTTCGGTGATTCTGCACACTTGTAACAGCAGAATCATGAAGATTATCACTGAAAAAGCATATCACAGCTGGAAACCCCACGAAAACGAAGATATCACTGTTTCCGCACATCAAAAGCACTGTCGGGTGCGGAATACACTAGAAAACGTGTCTTTCGCATTCAATAGCACGAAAACTGCGATTTCGGTGATTCTGCACACTTATAACAGCAAAATCATAAAGATTGTCACTGAAAATGCATATCTCAGCTGGAAACCCAACGATACCGAAGATATCGCAGTTTCCGCATGTCAAATGCTCTGTGGCGTGCTGAAAACACCAGAAAACGTGTTTTTCGCATTCAAAAGCACGAAAACAGCGATTTCGGTGATTCTGCACACTTGTAACAGCAGAATCAGGAAGATAATCTCTGAAAATGCATATCTCAGCTGGAAACAACAACGATACCGAAGATATCGCAGTTTCCGCATGTCAAATGCTCTGTGGCGTGCTGAAAACACCAGAAAACGTGTTTTTCGCATTCAAAAGCACGAAAACAGCGATTTCGGTGATTCTGCACACTTGTAACAGCAGAATCATGAAGATTATCACTGAAAATGCATATCTCAGCTGGAAACCCAACGATACCGAAGATATTGCAGTTTCCGTATATTAAACGCACTGTGGCGTGCTGAAAACACCAGAAAACGTGTTTTTCGCATTCAAAAGCACGAAAACAGCGATTTCGGTGATTCTGCACACTTGTAACAGCAGAATCATGAAGATTATCACTGAAAATGCATATCTCAGCTGGAAACCCAACGATACCGAAGATATCGCAGTTTCCGTATATTAAACGCACTGTGGCGTGCTGAAAACACCAGAAAACGTGTTTTTCGCATTCAAATGCACGAAAACAGCAATTTCGGTGATTCTGCACACTTGTTACAGCAGAATCGTGAAGATTATCACTGAAAATGCATATCTCAGCTGGAAACCCAACGGTACCGGAGATATCGCAGTTTCCGCATGTCAAACGCTTTGTGGCGTGCTGATAACACTAGAATACGTGTTTTTGGCATTCAATAGCACGAAAACAGCGATTTCGGTGATTCTGCACTCTTGTAACAGCAGAATCGTGAAGATTATCACTGAAAATGCATATCTCAGCTGGAAACCCAACGGTACCGGAGATATCGCAGTTTCCGCATGTCAAACGCTTTGTGGCGTGCTGATAACACTAGAATACGTGTTTTTGGCATTCAATAGCACGAAAACAGCGATTTCGGTGATTCTGCACTCTTGTAACAGCAGAATCATGAAGATTATCACTGAAAATGCATATCTCAGCTGGAAACCCCACGAAAACGAAGATATCCCTGTTTCCGCACATCAAAAGCACTGTCGGGTGCTGAATACACTAGAAAACGTGTTTTTCGCATTCAATAGCACGAAATCAGCGATTTCGGTGATTCTGCACACTTGTTACAGCAGAATCATGAAGATTATCACTGAAAATGCATATCTCAGCTGGAAACCCAACGATATCGAAGATATCGCAGTTTCCGCATGTCAGACGCTCTGTGGCGTGCTGACAACACCAGAAAACGTGTTTTTCGCATTCAATAGCACGAAAACAGCGATTTCGGTGATTCTGCACACTTGTTACAGCAGAATCGTGAAGATTATCACTGAAAATGCATATCTCAGCTGGAAACCCAACGATACCGAAGATATTGCAGTTTCCGCATATCAAACGCACTGTGGAGTGCTGAAAACACCAGAAAACGTGTTTTTCGCATTCAATAGCACGAAAACAGCGATTTCGGTGATTCTGCACACTTGTTACAGCAGAATCATGAAGATTATCACTGAAAATGCATATCTCAGCTGGAAACCCAACGATACCGAAGATATCGCAGTTTCCGCATGTCAGACGCTCTGTGGCGTGCTGAAAACACCAGAAAACGTGTTTTTCGCATTCAATAGCACGAAAACAGCGATTTCGGTGAATCTGCACACTGGTTACAGCAGAATCATGAAGATTATCACTGAAAATGCATATCTCAGCTGGAAACCCAACGATACCGAAGATATCGCAGTTTCCGCATGTCAGACGCTCTGTGGCGTGCTGAAAACACCAGAAAACGTGTTTTTCGCATTCAAAAGAACGAAAACAGCGATTTCGGTTATTCTGCACACTTATAACAGCAGAATCATGAAGATTATCACTGAAAATGCATATCTCAGCTGGAAACCCCACGAAAACGAAGATATCCCTGTTTCCGCACATCAAAAGCACTGTCGGGTGCTGAAAACACTAGAAAACGTGTTTTTCGCATTCAATAGCACGAAAACAGCGATTTCTGTGATTCTGCACACTTGTCACAGAAGAAACTCGAAGATTATCACTGAAAATGCATATCTCAGCAGGAAACAACAACGATACCGAAAATATCGCAGTTTCCGCATATCAAACGCACTGTGGAGTGCTGAAAACACCAGAAAACGTTTTTTTCGCATTCAATAGCACGAAAACAGCGATTTCGGTGATTCTGCACACTTGTTACAGCAGAATCGTGAAGATTATCACTGAAAATGCATATCTCAGCTGGAAACCCAACGATACCGAAGATATCGCAGTTTCCGCATATCAAACGCATTGTGGAGTGCTGAAAAGACCAGAAAACGTGTTGTTCGCATTCAATAGCACGAAAACAGCGATTTCGGTGATTCTGCACACTTGTTACAGCAGAAACTCGAAGATTATCACTGAAAATGCATATCTCAGCTGGAAACCCAACGATACCGAAGATATCGCAGTTTCCGTATATTAAACGCACTGTGGCGTGCTGAAAACACCAGAAAACGTGTTTTTCGCATTCAAAAGCACGAAAACAGCGATTTCGGTGATTCTGCACACTTGTAACAGCCGAATGATGAAGATTATCACTGAAAATGCATATCTCAGCTGGAAACCCAACGATACAGAAGATATCGCAGTTTCCGTATATTAAACGCACTGTGGCGTGCTGAAAACACCAGAAAACGTGTTTTTCGCATTCAAAAGCACGAAAACAGCGATTTCGGTGATTCTGCACACTTGTAACAGCAGAATCATGAAGATTATCACTGAAAAAGCATATCACAGCTGGAAACCCCACGAAAACGAAGATATCACTGTTTCCGCACATCAAAAGCACTGTCGGGTGCTGAATACACTAGAAAACGTGTCTTTCGCATTCAATAGCACGAAAACTGCGATTTCGGTGATTCTGCACACTTATAACAGCAAAATCATAAAGATTGTCACTGAAAATGCATATCTCAGCTGGAAACCCAACGATACCGAAGATATCGCAGTTTCCGCATGTCAAATGCTCTGTGGCGTGCTGAAAACACCAGAAAACGTGTTTTTCGCATTCAAAAGCACGAAAACAGCGATTTCGGTGATTCTGCACGCTTGTAACAGCAGAATCAGGAAGATAATCTCTGAAAATGCATATCTCAGCTGGAAACAACAACGATACCGAAGATATCGCAGTTTCCGCATGTCAAATGCTCTGTGGCGTGCTGAAAACACCAGAAAACGTGTTTTTCGCATTCAAAAGCACGAAAACAGCGATTTCGGTGATTCTGCACACTTGTAACAGCAGAATCATGAAGATTATCACTGAAAATGCATATCTCAGCTGGAAACCCAACGATACCGAAGATATCGCAGTTTCCGTATATTAAACGCACTGTGGCGTGCTGAAAACACCAGAAAACGTGTTTTTCGCATTCAAAAGCACGAAAACAGCGATTTCGGTGATTCTGCACACTTGTAACAGCAGAATCATGAAGATTATCACTGAAAATGCATATCTCAGCTGGAAACCCAACGATACCGAAGATATCGCAGTTTCCGTATATTAAACGCACTGTGGCGTGCTGAAAACACCAGAAAACGTGTTTTTCGCATTCAAATGCACGAAAACAGCAATTTCGGTGATTCTGCACACTTGTTACAGCAGAATCGTGAAGATTATCACTGAAAATGCATATCTCAGCTGGAAACCCAACGGTACCGGAGATATCGCAGTTTCCGCATGTCAAACGCTTTGTGGCGTGCTGATAACACTAGAATACGTGTTTTTGGCATTCAATAGCACGAAAACAGCGATTTCGGTGATTCTGCACTCTTGTAACAGCAGAATCGTGAAGATTATCACTGAAAATGCATATCTCAGCTGGAAACCCAACGGTACCGGAGATATCGCAGTTTCCGCATGTCAAACGCTTTGTGGCGTGCTGATAACACTAGAATACGTGTTTTTGGCATTCAATAGCACGAAAACAGCGATTTCGGTGATTCTGCACTCTTGTAACAGCAGAATCATGAAGATTATCACTGAAAATGCATATCTCAGCTGGAAACCCCACGAAAACGAAGATATCCCTGTTTCCGCACATCAAAAGCACTGTCGGGTGCTGAATACACTAGAAAACGTGTTTTTCGCATTCAATAGCACGAAATCAGCGATTTCGGTGATTCTGCACACTTGTTACAGCAGAATCATGAAGATTATCACTGAAAATGCATATCTCAGCTGGAAACCCAACGATATCGAAGATATCGCAGTTTCCGCATGTCAGACGCTCTGTGGCGTGCTGACAACACCAGAAAACGTGTTTTTCGCATTCAATAGCACGAAAACAGCGATTTCGGTGATTCTGCACACTTGTTACAGCAGAATCGTGAAGATTATCACTGAAAATGCATATCTCAGCTGGAAACCCAACGATACCGAAGATATTGCAGTTTCCGCATATCAAACGCACTGTGGAGTGCTGAAAACACCAGAAAACGTGTTTTTCGCATTCAATAGCACGAAAACAGCGATTTCGGTGATTCTGCACACTTGTTACAGCAGAATCATGAAGATTATCACTGAAAATGCATATCTCAGCTGGAAACCCAACGATACCGAAGATATCGCAGTTTCCGCATGTCAGACGCTCTGTGGCGTGCTGAAAACACCAGAAAACGTGTTTTTCGCATTCAATAGCACGAAAACAGCGATTTCGGTGAATCTGCACACTGGTTACAGCAGAATCATGAAGATTATCACTGAAAATGCATATCTCAGCTGGAAACCCAACGATACGGAAGATATCGCAGTTTCCGCATGTCAGACGCTCTGTGGCGTGCTGAAAACACCAGAAAACGTGTTTTTCGCATTCAATAGCACGAAAACAGCGATTTCGGTGATTCTGCACACTTGTAACAGCAGAATCATGAAGATTATCACTGAAAATGCATATCTCAGCTGGAAACCCCACGAAAACGAAGATATCCCTGTTTCCGCACATCAAAAGCACTGTCGGGTGCTGAAAACACTAGAAAACGTGTTTTTCGCATTCAATAGCACGAAAACAGCGATTTCTGTGATTCTGCACACTTGTCACAGAAGAAACTCGAAGATTATCACTGAAAATGCATATCTCAGCAGGAAACAACAACGATACCGAAAATATCGCAGTTTCCGCATATCAAACGCACTGTGGAGTGCTGAAAACACCAGAAAACGTTTTTTTCGCATTCAATAGCACGAAAACAGCGATTTCGGTGATTCTGCACACTTGTTACAGCAGAATCGTGAAGATTATCACTGAAAATGCATATCTCAGCTGGAAACCCAACGATACCGAAGATATCGCAGTTTCCGCATATCAAACGCATTGTGGAGTGCTGAAAAGACCAGAAAACGTGTTGTTCGCATTCAATAGCACGAAAACAGCGATTTCGGTGATTCTGCACACTTGTTACAGCAGAAACTCGAAGATTATCACTGAAAATGCATATCTCAGCAGGAAACAACAACGATACCGAAAATATCGCAGTTTCCGCATATCAAACGCACTGTGGAGTGCTGAAAACACCAGAAAACGTGTTTTTCGCATTCAATAGCACGAAAACAGCGATTTCGGTGATTCTGCACACTTGTTACAGCAGAATCGTGAAGATTATCACTGAAAATGCATATCTCAGCTGGAAACCCAACGATTCCGAAGATATCGCAGTTTCCGCATGTCAGACGCTCTGTGGCGTGCTGAAAACACCAGAAAACGTGTTTTTCGCATTCAATAGCACGAAAACAGCGATTTCGGTGATTCTGCACACTTGTTACAGCAGAATCGTGAAGATTATCACTGAAAATGCATATCTCAGCTGGAAACCCAACGATACCGAAGATATTGCAGTTTCCGCATATCAAACGCACTGTGGAGTGCTGAAAACACCAGAAAACGTATTTTTCGCATTCAATAGCACGAAAACAGCGATTTCGGTGATTCTGCACACTTGTTACAGCAGAATCATGAAGATTATCACTGAAAATGCATATCTCAGCTGGAAACCCAACGATACCGAAGATATCGCAGTTTCCGCATGTCAGACGCTCTGTGGCGTGCTGAAAACACCAGAAAAAGTGTTTTTCGCATTCAATAGCACGAAAACAGCGATTTCGGTGATTCTGCACACTTGTTACAGCAGAATCGTGAAGATTATCACTGAAAATGCATATCTCAGCTGGAAACCCAACGATACGGAAGATATCGCAGTTTCCGCATGTCAGACGCTCTGTGGCGTGCTGAAAACACCAGAAAACGTGTTTTTCGCATTCAATAGCACGAAAACAGCGATTTCGGTGATTCTGCACACTTGTCACGGAAGAAACTCGAAGATTATCACTGAAAATGCATATCTCAGCAGGAAACAACAACGATACCGAAAATATCGCAGTTTCCGCAAATCAAACGCACTGTGGAGTGCTGAAAACACCAGAAAACGTTTTTTTCGCATTCAATAGCACGAAAACAGCGATTTCGGTGATTCTGCACACTTGTTACAGCAGAATCGTGAAGATTATCACTGAAAATGCATATCTCAGCTGGAAACCCAACGATACCGAAGATATCGCAGTTTCCGCATATCAAACGCATTGTGGAGTGCTGAAAAGACCAGAAAACGTGTTGTTCGCATTCAATAGCACGAAAACAGCGATTTCGGTGATTCTGCACACTTGTTACAGCAGAAACTCGAAGATTATCACTGAAAATGCATATCTCAGCAGGAAACAACAACGATACCGAAAATATCGCAGTTTCCGCATATCAAACGCACTGTGGAGTGCTGAAAACACCAGAAAACGTGTTTTTCGCATTCAATAGCACGAAAACAGCGATTTCGGTGATTCTGCACACTTGTTACAGCAGAATCGTGAAGATTATCACTGAAAATGCATATCTCAGCTGGAAACCCAACGATACCGAAGATATCGCAGTTTCCGCATATCAAACGCATTGTGGAGGGCTGAAAACACCAGAAAACGTGTTTTTCGCATTCAATAGCACGAAAACAGCGATTTCGTTGATTCTGCACACTTGTAACAGCAGAATCATGAAGATTATCACTGAAAATGCATATCTCAGCTGGAAACCCAACGATACCGAAGATATCGCAGTTTCCGCATATCAAACGCATTGTGGAGTGCTGAAAAGACCAGAAAACGTGTTGTTCGCATTCAATAGCACGAAAACAGCGATTTCGGTGATTCTGCACACTGGTTACAGCAGAATCATGAAGATTATCACTGAAAATGCATATCTCAGCTGGAAACCCAACGATACCGAAGATATCGCAGTTTCCGCATATCAAACGCATTGTGGAGGGCTGAAAACACCAGAAAACGTGTTTTTCGCATTCAATAGCACGAAACCAGCGATTTCGGAGATTCTGCACACTTGTAACAGCAGAATCATGAAGATTATCACTGAAAATGCATATCTCAGCTGGAAACCCAACGATACCGAACATATCGCAGTTTCCGCATATCAAGCGCATTGTGGAGTGCTGAAAAGACCAGAAAACGTGTTGTTCGCATTCAATAGCACGAAAACAGCGATTTCGGTGATTCTGCACCGTTGTTACAGCAGAAACTCGAAGATTATCACTGAAAATGCATATCTCAGCAGGAAACAACAACGATACCGAAAATATCGCAGTTTCCGCATATCAAACGCACTGTGGAGTGCTGAAAACACCAGAAAACGTGTTTTTCGCATTCAATAGCACGAAAACAGCGATTTCGGTGATTCTGCACACTTGTTACAGCAGAATCGTGAAGATTATCACTGAAAATGCATATCTCAGCTGGAAACCCAACGATACCGAAGATATCGCAGTTTCCGCATATCAAACGCATTGTGGAGTGCTGAAAACACCAGAAAACGTGTTTTTCGCATTCAATAGCACGAAAACAGCGATTTCTGTGATTCTGCACACTTGTCACAGAAGAAACTCGAAGATTATCACTGAAAATGCATATCTCAGCAGGAAACAACAACGATACCGAAAATATCGCAGTTTCCGCATATCAAACGCACTGTGGAGTGCTGAAAACACCAGAAAACGTGTTTTTCGCATTCAATAGCACGAAAACAGCGATTTCGGTGATTCTGCACACTTGTTACAGCAGAATCGTGAAGATTATCACTGAAAATGCATATCTCAGCTGGAAACCCCACGAAAACGAAGATATCCCTGTTTCCGCACATCAAAAGCACTGTCGGGTGCTGAAAACACTAGAAAACGTGTTTTTCGCATTCAATAGCACGAAAACAGCGATTTCTGTGATTCTGCACACTTGTCACAGAAGAAACTCGAAGATTATCACTGAAAATGCATATCTCAGCAGGAAACAACAACGATACCGAAAATATCGCAGTTTCCGCATATCAAACGCACTGTGGAGTGCTGAAAACACCAGAAAACGTTTTTTTCGCATTCAATAGCACGAAAACAGCGATTTCGGTGATTCTGCACACTTGTTACAGCAGAATCGTGAAGATTATCACTGAAAATGCATATCTCAGCTGGAAACCCAACGATACCGAAGATATCGCAGTTTCCGCATATCAAACGCATTGTGGAGTGCTGAAAAGACCAGAAAACGTGTTGTTCGCATTCAATAGCACGAAAACAGCGATTTCGGTGATTCTGCACACTTGTTACAGCAGAAACTCGAAGATTATCACTGAAAATGCATATCTCAGCAGGAAACAACAACGATACCGAAAATATCGCAGTTTCCGCATATCAAACGCACTGTGGAGTGCTGAAAACACCAGAAAACGTGTTTTTCGCATTCAATAGCACGAAAACAGCGATTTCGGTGATTCTGCACACTTGTTACAGCAGAATCGTGAAGATTATCACTGAAAATGCATATCTCAGCTGGAAACCCAACGATACCGAAGATATCGCAGTTTCCGCATGTCAGACGCTCTGTGGCGTGCTGAAAACACCAGAAAACGTGTTTTTCGCATTCAATAGCACGAAAACAGCGATTTCGGTGATTCTGCACACTTGTTACAGCAGAATCGTGAAGATTATCACTGAAAATATATATCTCAGCTGGAAACCCAACGATACCGAAGATATTGCAGTTTCCGCATATCAAACGCACTGTGGAGTGCTGAAAACACCAGAAAACGTATTTTTCGCATTCAATAGCACGAAAACAGCGATTTAGGTGATTCTGCACACTTGTTACAGCAGAATCATGAAGATTATCACTGAAAATGCATATCTCAGCTGGAAACCCAACGATACCGAAGATATCGCAGTTTCCGCATGTCAGACGCTCTGTGGCGTGCTGAAAACACCAGAAAAAGTGTTTTTCGCATTCAATAGCACGAAAACAGCGATTTCGGTGATTCTGCACACTTGTTACAGCAGAATCGTGAAGATTATCACTGAAAATGCATATCTCAGCTGGAAACCCAACGATACGGAAGATATCGCAGTTTCCGCATGTCAGACGCTCTGTGGCGTGCTGAAAACACCAGAAAACGTGTTTTTCGCATTCAATAGCACGAAAACAGCGATTTCGGTGATTCTGCACACTTGTAACAGCAGAATCATGAAGATTATCACTGAAAATGCATATCTCAGCTGGAAACCCCACGAAAACGAAGATATCCCTGTTTCCGCACATCAAAAGCACTGTCGGGTGCTGAAATCACTAGAAAACGTGTTTTTCGCATTCAATAGCACGAAAACAGCGATTTCTGTGATTCTGCACACTTGTCACGGAAGAAACTCGAAGATTATCGCTGAAAATGCATATCTCAGCAGGAAACAACAACGATACCGAAAATATCGCAGTTTCCGCATATCAAACGCACTGTGGAGTGCTGAAAACACCAGAAAACGTTTTTTTCGCATTCAATAGCACGAAAACAGCGATTTCGGTGATTCTGCACACTTGTTACAGCAGAATCGTGAAGATTATCACTGAAAATGCATATCTCAGCTGGAAACCCAACGATACCGAAAATATCGCAGTTTCCGCATAGCAAACGCATTGTGGAGTGCTGAAAAGACCAGAAAACGTGTTGTTCGCATTCAATAGCACGAAAACACCGATTTCGGTGATTCTGCACACTTGTTACAGCAGAAACTCGAAGATTATCACTGAAAATGCATATCTCAGCAGGAAACAACAACGATACCGAAAATATCGCAGTTTCCGCATATCAAACGCACTGTGGAGTGCTGAAAACACCAGAAAACGTGTTTTTCGCATTCAATAGCACGAAAACAGCGATTTCGGTGATTCTG
Source organism: Anthophora plumipes (assembly GCA_951804975.1). NCBI lineage: Eukaryota > Metazoa > Arthropoda > Insecta > Hymenoptera > Apidae > Anthophora > Anthophora plumipes. The sequence goes on from OX638127.1 coordinate 294,773, forward strand.
CACACTTGTTACAGCAGAATCGTGAAGATTATCACTGAAAATGCATATCTCAGCTGGAAACCCAACGATACCGAAGATATCGCAGTTTCCGCATATCAAACGCATTGTGGAGGGCTGAAAACACCAGAAAACGTGTATTTCGCATTCAATAGCACGAAAACAGCGATTTCGGTGATTCTGCACACTTGTAACAGCAGAATCATGAAGATTATCACTGAAAATGCATATCTCAGCTGGAAACCCAACGATACCGAAGATATCGCAGTTTCCGCATATCAAACGCATTGTGGAGTGCTGAAAAGACCAGAAAACGTGTTGTTCGCATTCAATAGCACGAAAACAGCGATTTCGGTGATTCTGCACACTGGTTACAGCAGAATCATGAAGATTATCACTGAAAATGCATATCTCAGCTGGAAACCCAACGATACCGAAGATATCGCAGTTTCCGCATATCAAACGCATTGTGGAGGGCTGAAAACACCAGAAAACGTGTTTTTCGCATTCAATAGCACGAAAACAGCGATTTCGGTGATTTTGCACACTTGTAACAGCAGAATCATGAAGATTATCACTGAAAATGCATATCTCAGCTGGAAACCCAACGATACCGAAGATATCGCAGTTTCCGCATATCAAGCGCATTGTGGAGTGCTGAAAAGACCAGAAAACGTGTTGTTCGCATTCAATAGCACGAAAACAGCGATTTCGGTGATTCTGCACACTTGTTACAGCAGAAACTCGAAGATTATCACTGAAAATGCATATCTCAGCAGGAAACAACAACGATACCGAAAATATCGCAGTTTCCGCATATCAAACGCACTGTGGAGTGCTGAAATCACCAGAGAACGTGTTTTTCGCATTCAATAGCACGAAAACAGCGATTTCGGTGATTCTGCACACTTGTTACAGCAGAATCGTGAAGATTATTACTGAAAATGCATATCTCAGCTGGAAACCCAACGATACCGAAGATATCGCAGTTTCCGCATATCAATCGCATTGTGGAGTGCTGAAAACACCAGAAAACGTGTTTTTCGCATTCAATAGCACGAAAACAGCGATTTCGGTGATTCTGCACACTGGTTACAGCAGAATCATGAAGATTATCACTGAAAATGCATATCTCAGCAGGAAACAACAACGATACCGAATATATCGCAGTTTCCGCATATCAAACGCACTGTGGAGTGCTGAAAACACCAGAAAACGTTTTTTTCGCATTCAATAGCACGAAAACAGCGATTTCGGTGATTCTGCACACTTGTTACAGCAGAAACTCGAAGATTATCACTGAAAATGCATATCTCAGCAGGAAACAACAACGATACCGAAAATATCGCAGTTTCCGCATATCAAACGCACTGTGGAGTGCTGAAAACACCAGAAAACGTGTTTTTCGCATTCAATAGCACGAAAACAGCGATTTCGGTGATTCTGCACACTTGTTACAGCAGAATCGTGAAGATTATCACTGAAAATGCATATCTCAGCTGGAAACCCAACGATACCGAAGATATCGCAGTTTCCGCATATCAAACGCATTGTGGAGTGCTGAAAAGACCAGAAAACGTGTTGTTCGCATTCAATAGCACGAAAACAGCGATTTCGGTGATTCTGCACACTTGTTACAGCAGAAACTCGAAGATTATCACTGAAAATGCATATCTCAGCAGGAAACAACAACGATACCGAAAATATCGCAGTTTCCGCATATCAAACGCACTGTGGAGTGCTGAAAACACCAGAAAACGTGTTTTTCGCATTCAATAGCACGAAAACAGCGATTTCGGTGATTCTGCACACTTGTTACAGCAGAATCGTGAAGATTATCACTGAAAATGCATATCTCAGCTGGAAACCCAACGATACCGAAGATATCGCAGTTTCCGCATATCAAACGCATTGTGGAGTGCTGAAAAGACCAGAAAACGTGTTGTTCGCATTCAATAGCACGAAAACAGCGATATCGGTGATTCTGCTCACTTGTTACAGCAGAAACTCGAAGATTATCACTGAAAATGCATATCTCAGCAGGAAACAACAACGATACCGAAAATATCGCAGTTTCCGCATATCAAACGCACTGTGGAGTGCTGAAAACACCAGAAAACGTGTTTTTCGCATTCAATAGCACGAAAACAGCGATTTCGGTGATTCTGCACACTGGTTACAGCAGAATCATGAAGATTATCACTGAAAATGCATATCTCAGCTGGAAACCCAACGATACGGAAGATATCGCAGTTTCCGCATATCAAACGCATTGTGGAGGGCTGAAAACACCAGAAAACGTGTTTTTCGCATTCAATAGCACGAAAACAGCGATTTCGGTGATTCTGCACACTTGTAACAGCAGAATCATGAAGATTATCACTGAAAATGCATATCTCAGCTGGAAACCCCACGAAAACGAAGATATCCCTGTTTCCGCACATCAAAAGCACTGTCGGGTGCTGAAAACACTAGAAAACGTGTTTTTCGCATTCAATAGCACGAAAACAGCGATTTCTGTGATTCTGCACACTTGTCACAGAAGAAACTCGAAGATTATCACTGAAAATGCATATCTCAGCAGGAAACAACAACGATACCGAAAATATCGCAGTTTCCGCATATCAAACGCACTGTGGAGTGCTGAAAACACCAGAAAACGTTTTTTTCGCATTCAATAGCACGAAAACAGCGATTTCGGTGATTCTGCACACTTGTTACAGCAGAATCGTGAAGATTATCACTGAAAATGCATATCTCAGCTGGAAACCCAACGATACCGAAGATAACGCAGTTTCCGCATATTAAACGCATTGTGGAGTGCTGAAAAGACCAGAAAACGTGTTGTTCGCATTCAATAGCACGAAAACAGCGATTTCGGTGATTCTGCACACTTGTTACAGCAGAAACTCGAAGATTATCACTGAAAATGCATATCTCAGCAGGAAACAACAACGATACCGAAAATATCGCAGTTTCCGCATATCAAACGCACTGTGGAGTGCTGAAAACACCAGAAAACGTGTTTTTCGCATTCAATAGCACGAAAACAGCGATTTCGGTGATTCTGCACACTTGTTACAGCAGAATCGTGAAGATTATCACTGAAAATGCATATCTCAGCTGGAAACCCAACGATACCGAAGATATCGCAGTTTCCGCATGTCAGACGCTCTGTGGCGTGCTGAAAACACCAGAAAACGTGTTTTTCGCATTCAATAGCACGAAAACAGCGATTTCGGTGATTCTGCACACTTGTTACAGCAGAATCGTGAAGATTATCACTGAAAATGCATATCTCAGCTGGAAACCCAACGATACCGAAGATATTGCAGTTTCCGCATATCAAACGCACTGTGGAGTGCTGAAAACACCAGAAAACGTATTTTTCGCATTCAATAGCACGAAAACAGCGATTTCGGTGATTCTGCACACTTGTTACAGCAGAATCATGAAGATTATCACTGAAAATGCATATCTCAGCTGGAAACCCAACGATACCGAAGATATCGCAGTTTCCGCATGTCAGACGCTCTGTGGCGTGCTGAAAACACCAGAAAAAGTGTTTTTCGCATTCAATAGCACGAAAACAGCGATTTCGGTGATTCTGCACACTTGTTACAGCAGAATCGTGAAGATTATCACTGAAAATGCATATCTCAGCTGGAAACCCAACGATACGGAAGATATCGCAGTTTCCGCATGTCAGACGCTCTGTGGCGTGCTGAAAACACCAGAAAACGTGTTTTTCGCATTCAATAGCACGAAAACAGCGATTTCGGTGATTCTGCACACTTGTCACGGAAGAAACTCGAAGATTATCACTGAAAATGCATATCTCAGCAGGAAACAACAACGATACCGAAAATATCGCAGTTTCCGCAAATCAAACGCACTGTGGAGTGCTGAAAACACCAGAAAACGTTTTTTTCGCATTCAATAGCACGAAAACAGCGATTTCGGTGATTCTGCACACTTGTTACAGCAGAATCGTGAAGATTATCACTGAAAATGCATATCTCAGCTGGAAACCCAACGATACCGAAGATATCGCAGTTTCCGCATATCAAACGCATTGTGGAGTGCTGAAAAGACCAGAAAACGTGTTGTTCGCATTCAATAGCACGAAAACAGCGATTTCGGTGATTCTGCACACTTGTTACAGCAGAAACTCGAAGATTATCACTGAAAATGCATATCTCAGCAGGAAACAACAACGATACCGAAAATATCGCAGTTTCCGCATATCAAACGCACTGTGGAGTGCTGAAAACACCAGAAAACGTGTTTTTCGCATTCAATAGCACGAAAACAGCGATTTCGGTGATTCTGCACACTTGTTACAGCAGAATCGTGAAGATTATCACTGAAAATGCATATCTCAGCTGGAAACCCAACGATACCGAAGATATCGCAGTTTCCGCATATCAAACGCATTGTGGAGGGCTGAAAACACCAGAAAACGTGTTTTTCGCATTCAATAGCACGAAAACAGCGATTTCGTTGATTCTGCACACTTGTAACAGCAGAATCATGAAGATTATCACTGAAAATGCATATCTCAGCTGGAAACCCAACGATACCGAAGATATCGCAGTTTCCGCATATCAAACGCATTGTGGAGTGCTGAAAAGACCAGAAAACGTGTTGTTCGCATTCAATAGCACGAAAACAGCGATTTCGGTGATTCTGCACACTGGTTACAGCAGAATCATGAAGATTATCACTGAAAATGCATATCTCAGCTGGAAACCCAACGATACCGAAGATATCGCAGTTTCCGCATATCAAACGCATTGTGGAGGGCTGAAAACACCAGAAAACGTGTTTTTCGCATTCAATAGCACGAAACCAGCGATTTCGGAGATTCTGCACACTTGTAACAGCAGAATCATGAAGATTATCACTGAAAATGCATATCTCAGCTGGAAACCCAACGATACCGAACATATCGCAGTTTCCGCATATCAAGCGCATTGTGGAGTGCTGAAAAGACCAGAAAACGTGTTGTTCGCATTCAATAGCACGAAAACAGCGATTTCGGTGATTCTGCACCGTTGTTACAGCAGAAACTCGAAGATTATCACTGAAAATGCATATCTCAGCAGGAAACAACAACGATACCGAAAATATCGCAGTTTCCGCATATCAAACGCACTGTGGAGTGCTGAAAACACCAGAAAACGTGTTTTTCGCATTCAATAGCACGAAAACAGCGATTTCGGTGATTCTGCACACTTGTTACAGCAGAATCGTGAAGATTATCACTGAAAATGCATATCTCAGCTGGAAACCCAACGATACCGAAGATATCGCAGTTTCCGCATATCAAACGCATTGTGGAGTGCTGAAAACACCAGAAAACGTGTTTTTCGCATTCAATAGCACGAAAACAGCGATTTCTGTGATTCTGCACACTTGTCACAGAAGAAACTCGAAGATTAACACTGAAAATGCATATCTCAGCAGGAAACAACAACGATACCGAAAATATCGCAGTTTCCGCATATCAAACGCACTGTGGAGTGCTGAAAACACCAGAAAACGTGTTTTTCGCATTCAATAGCACGAAAACAGCGATTTCGGTGATTCTGCACACTTGTTACAGCAGAATCGTGAAGATTATCACTGAAAATGCATATCTCAGCTGGAAACCCCACGAAAACGAAGATATCCCTGTTTCCGCACATCAAAAGCACTGTCGGGTGCTGAAAACACTAGAAAACGTGTTTTTCGCATTCAATAGCACGAAAACAGCGATTTCTGTGATTCTGCACACTTGTCACAGAAGAAACTCGAAGATTATCACTGAAAATGCATATCTCAGCAGGAAACAACAACGATACCGAAAATATCGCAGTTTCCGCATATCAAACGCACTGTGGAGTGCTGAAAACACCAGAAAACGTTTTTTTCGCATTCAATAGCACGAAAACAGCGATTTCGGTGATTCTGCACACTTGTTACAGCAGAATCGTGAAGATTATCACTGAAAATGCATATCTCAGCTGGAAACCCAACGATACCGAAGATATCGCAGTTTCCGCATATCAAACGCATTGTGGAGTGCTGAAAAGACCAGAAAACGTGTTGTTCGCATTCAATAGCACGAAAACAGCGATTTCGGTGATTCTGCACACTTGTTACAGCAGAAACTCGAAGATTATCACTGAAAATGCATATCTCAGCAGGAAACAACAACGATACCGAAAATATCGCAGTTTCCGCATATCAAACGCACTGTGGAGTGCTGAAAACACCAGAAAACGTGTTTTTCGCATTCAATAGCACGAAAACAGCGATTTCGGTGATTCTGCACACTTGTTACAGCAGAATCGTGAAGATTATCACTGAAAATGCATATCTCAGCTGGAAACCCAACGATACCGAAGATATCGCAGTTTCCGCATGTCAGACGCTCTGTGGCGTGCTGAAAACACCAGAAAACGTGTTTTTCGCATTCAATAGCACGAAAACAGCGATTTCGGTGATTCTGCACACTTGTTACAGCAGAATCGTGAAGATTATCACTGAAAATATATATCTCAGCTGGAAACCCAACGATACCGAAGATATTGCAGTTTCCGCATATCAAACGCACTGTGGAGTGCTGAAAACACCAGAAAACGTATTTTTCGCATTCAATAGCACGAAAACAGCGATTTCGGTGATTCTGCACACTTGTTACAGCAGAATCATGAAGATTATCACTGAAAATGCATATCTCAGCTGGAAACCCAACGATACCGAAGATATCGCAGTTTCCGCATGTCAGACGCTCTGTGGCGTGCTGAAAACACCAGAAAAAGTGTTTTTCGCATTCAATAGCACGAAAACAGCGATTTCGGTGATTCTGCACACTTGTTACAGCAGAATCGTGAAGATTATCACTGAAAATGCATATCTCAGCTGGAAACCCAACGATACGGAAGATATCGCAGTTTCCGCATGTCAGACGCTCTGTGGCGTGCTGAAAACACCAGAAAACGTGTTTTTCGCATTCAATAGCACGAAAACAGCGATTTCGGTGATTCTGCACACTTGTAACAGCAGAATCATGAAGATTATCACTGAAAATGCATATCTCAGCTGGAAACCCCACGAAAACGAAGATATCCCTGTTTCCGCACATCAAAAGCACTGTCGGGTGCTGAAATCACTAGACAACGTGTTTTTCGCATTCAATAGCACGAAAACAGCGATTTCTGTGATTCTGCACACTTGTCACGGAAGAAACTCGAAGATTATCGCTGAAAATGCATATCTCAGCAGGAAACAACAACGATACCGAAAATATCGCAGTTTCCGCATATCAAACGCACTGTGGAGTGCTGAAAACACCAGAAAACGTTTTTTTCGCATTCAATAGCACGAAAACAGCGATTTCGGTGATTCTGCACACTTGTTACAGCAGAATCGTGAAGATTATCACTGAAAATGCATATCTCAGCTGGAAACCCAACGATACCGAAAATATCGCAGTTTCCGCATAGCAAACGCATTGTGGAGTGCTGAAAAGACCAGAAAACGTGTTGTTCGCATTCAATAGCACGAAAACACCGATTTCGGTGATTCTGCACACTTGTTACAGCAGAAACTCGAAGATTATCACTGAAAATGCATATCTCAGCAGGAAACAACAACGATACCGAAAATATCGCAGTTTCCGCATATCAAACGCACTGTGGAGTGCTGAAAACACCAGAAAACGTGTTTTTCGCATTCAATAGCACGAAAACAGCGATTTCGGTGATTCTGCACACTTGTTACAGCAGAATCGTGAAGATTATCACTGAAAATGCATATCTCAGCTGGAAACCCAACGATACCGAAGATATCGCAGTTTCCGCATATCAAACGCATTGTGGAGGGCTGAAAACACCAGAAAACGTGTATTTCGCATTCAATAGCACGAAAACAGCGATTTCGGTGATTCTGCACACTTGTAACAGCAGAATCATGAAGATTATCACTGAAAATGCATATCTCAGCTGGAAACCCAACGATACCGAAGATATCGCAGTTTCCGCATATCAAACGCATTGTGGAGTGCTGAAAAGACCAGAAAACGTGTTGTTCGCATTCAATAGCACGAAAACAGCGATTTCGGTGATTCTGCACACTGGTTACAGCAGAATCATGAAGATTATCACTGAAAATGCATATCTCAGCTGGAAACCCAACGATACCGAAGATATCGCAGTTTCCGCATATCAAACGCATTGTGGAGGGCTGAAAACACCAGAAAACGTGTTTTTCGCATTCAATAGCACGAAAACAGCGATTTCGGTGATTTTGCACACTTGTAACAGCAGAATCATGAAGATTATCACTGAAAATGCATATCTCAGCTGGAAACCCAACGATACCGAAGATATCGCAGTTTCCGCATATCAAGCGCATTGTGGAGTGCTGAAAAGACCAGAAAACGTGTTGTTCGCATTCAATAGCACGAAAACAGCGATTTCGGTGATTCTGCACACTTGTTACAGCAGAAACTCGAAGATTATCACTGAAAATGCATATCTCAGCAGGAAACAACAACGATACCGAAAATATCGCAGTTTCCGCATATCAAACGCACTGTGGAGTGCTGAAATCACCAGAGAACGTGTTTTTCGCATTCAATAGCACGAAAACAGCGATTTCGGTGATTCTGCACACTTGTTACAGCAGAATCGTGAAGATTATTACTGAAAATGCATATCTCAGCTGGAAACCCAACGATACCGAAGATATCGCAGTTTCCGCATATCAATCGCATTGTGGAGTGCTGAAAACACCAGAAAACGTGTTTTTCGCATTCAATAGCACGAAAACAGCGATTTCGGTGATTCTGCACACTGGTTACAGCAGAATCATGAAGATTATCACTGAAAATGCATATCTCAGCAGGAAACAACAACGATACCGAATATATCGCAGTTTCCGCATATCAAACGCACTGTGGAGTGCTGAAAACACCAGAAAACGTTTTTTTCGCATTCAATAGCACGAAAACAGCGATTTCGGTGATTCTGCACACTTGTTACAGCAGAAACTCGAAGATTATCACTGAAAATGCATATCTCAGCAGGAAACAACAACGATACCGAAAATATCGCAGTTTCCGCATATCAAACGCACTGTGGAGTGCTGAAAACACCAGAAAACGTGTTTTTCGCATTCAATAGCACGAAAACAGCGATTTCGGTGATTCTGCACACTTGTAACAGCAGAATCATGAAGATTATCACTGAAAATGCATATCACAGCTGGAAACCCCACGAAAACGAAGATATCCCTGTTTCCGCACATCAAAAGCACTGTCGGGTGCTGAAAACACTAGAAAACGTGTTTTTCGCATTCAATAGCACGAAAACAGCGATTTCTGTGATTCTGCACACTTGTCACGGAAGAAACTCGAAGATTATCACTGAAAATGCATATCTCAGCAGGAAACAACAACGATACCGAAAATATCGCAGTTTCCGCATATCAAACGCACTGTGGAGTGCTGAATACACCAGAAAACGTGTTTTTCGCATTCAATAGCACGAAAACAGCGATTTCGGTGATTTTGCACACTTGTAACAGCAGAATCATGAAGATTATCACTGAAAATGCATATCTCAGCTGGAAACCCAACGATACCGAAGATATCGCAGTTTCCGCATATCAAGCGCATTGTGGAGTGCTGAAAAGACCAGAAAACGTGTTGTTCGCATTCAATAGCACGAAAACAGCGATTTCGGTGATTCTGCACACTTGTTACAGCAGAAACTCGAAGATTATCACTGAAAATGCATATCTCAGCAGGAAACAACAACGATACCGAAAATATCGCAGTTTCCGCATATCAAACGCACTGTGGAGTGCTGAAATCACCAGAGAACGTGTTTTTCGCATTCAATAGCACGAAAACAGCGATTTCGGTGAATCTGCACACTTGTTACAGCAGAATCGTGAAGATTATTACTGAAAATGCATATCTCAGCTGGAAACCCAACGATACCGAAGATATCGCAGTTTCCGCATATCAATCGCATTGTGGAGTGCTGAAAACACCAGAAAACGTGTTTTTCGCATTCAATAGCACGAAAACAGCGATTTCGGTGATTCTGCACACTGGTTACAGCAGAATCATGAAGATTATCACTGAAAATGCATATCTCAGCAGGAAACAACAACGATACCGAATATATCGCAGTTTCCGCATATCAAACGCACTGTGGAGTGCTGAAAACACCAGAAAACGTTTTTTTCGCATTCAATAGCACGAAAACAGCGATTTCGGTGATTCTGCACACTTGTTACAGCAGAAACTCGAAGATTATCACTGAAAATGCATATCTCAGCAGGAAACAACAACGATACCGAAAATATCGCAGTTTCCGCATATCAAACGCACTGTGGAGTGCTGAAAACACCAGAAAACGTGTTTTTCGCATTCAATAGCACGAAAACAGCGATTTCGGTGATTCTGCACACTTGTTACAGCAGAATCGTGAAGATTATCACTGAAAATGCATATCTCAGCTGGAAACCCAACGATACCGAAGATATCGCAGTTTCCGCATATCAAACGCATTGTGGAGTGCTGAAAAGACCAGAAAACGTGTTGTTCGCATTCAATAGCACGAAAACAGCGATTTCCTTGATTCTGCACACTTGTTACAGCAGAAACTCGAAGATTATCACTGAAAATGCATATCTCAGCAGGAAACAACAACGATACCGAAAATATCGCAGTTTCCGCATATCAAACGCACTGTGGAGTGCTGAAAACACCAGAAAACGTGTTTTTCGCATTCAATAGCACGAAAACAGCGATTTCGGTGATTCTGCACACTTGTAACAGCAGAATCATGAAGATTATCACTGAAAATGCATATCTCAGCTGGAAACCCCACGAAAACGAAGATATCCCTGTTTCCGCACATCAAAAGCACTGTCGGGTGCTGAAAACACTAGAAAACGTGTTTTTCGCATTCAATAGCACGAAAACAGCGATTTCTGTGATTCTGCACACTTGTCACGGAAGAAACTCGAAGATTATCACTGAAAATGCATATCTCAGCAGGAAACAACAACGATACCGAAAATATCGCAGTTTCCGCATATCAAACGCACTGTGGAGTGCTGAATACACCAGAAAACGTTTTTTTCGCATTCAATAGCACGAAAACAGCGATTTCGGTGATTCTGCACACTTGTTACAGCAGAATCGTGAAGATTATCACTGAAAATGCATATCTCAGCTGGAAACCCAACGATACCGAAGATATCGCAGTTTCCGCATATCAAACGCATTGTGGAGTGCTGAAAAGACCAGAAAACGTGTTGTTCGCATTCAATAGCACGAAAACAGCGATATCGGTGATTCTGCTCACTTGTTACAGCAGAAACTCGAAGATTATCACTGAAAATGCATATCTCAGCAGGAAACAACAACGATACCGAAAATATCGCAGTTTCCGCATATCAAACGCACTGTGGAGTGCTGAAAACACCAGAAAACGTGTTTTTCGCATTCAATAGCACGAAAACAGCGATTTCGGTGATTCTGCACACTTGTTACAGCAGAATCGTGAAGATTATCACTGAAAATGCATATCTCAGCTGGAAACCCAACGATACCGAAGATATCGCAGTTTCCGCATATCAAACGCATTGTGGAGGGCTGAAAACACCAGAAAACGTGTTTTTCGCATTCAATAGCACGAAAACAGCGATTTCGGTGATTCTGCACACTGGTTACAGCAGAATCATGAAGATTATCACTGAAAATGCATATCTCAGCTGGAAACCCAACGATACGGAAGATATCGCAGTTTCCGCATGTCAGACGCTCTGTGGCGTGCTGAAAACACCAGAAAACGTGTTTTTCGCATTCAATAGCACGAAAACAGCGATTTCGGTGATTCTGCACACTTGTAACAGCAGAATCATGAAGATTATCACTGAAAATGCATATCTCAGCTGGAAACCCAACGATACCGAAGATATCGCAGTTTCCGCATATCAAACGCATTGTGGAGGGCTGAAAACACCAGAAAACGTGTTTTTCGCATTCAATAGCACGAAAACAGCGATTTCGGTGATTTTGCACACTTGTAACAGCAGAATCATGAAGATTATCACTGAAAATGCATATCTCAGCTGGAAACCCAACGATACCGAAGATATCGCAGTTTCCGCATATCAAGCGCATTGTGGAGTGCTGAAAAGACCAGAAAACGTGTTGTTCGCATTCAATAGCACGAAAACAGCGATTTCGGTGATTCTGCACACTTGTTACAGCAGAAACTCGAAGATTATCACTGAAAATGCATATCTCAGCAGGAAACAACAACGATACCGAAAATATCGCAGTTTCCGCATATCAAACGCACTGTGGAGTGCTGAAATCACCAGAGAACGTGTTTTTCGCATTCAATAGCACGAAAACAGCGATTTCGGTGATTCTGCACACTTGTTACAGCAGAATCGTGAAGATTATTACTGAAAATGCATATCTCAGCTGGAAACCCAACGATACCGAAGATATCGCAGTTTCCGCATATCAATCGCATTGTGGAGTGCTGAAAACACCAGAAAACGTGTTTTTCGCATTCAATAGCACGAAAACAGCGATTTCGGTGATTCTGCACACTGGTTACAGCAGAATCATGAAGATTATCACTGAAAATGCATATCTCAGCAGGAAACAACAACGATACCGAATATATCGCAGTTTCCGCATATCAAACGCACTGTGGAGTGCTGAAAACACCAGAAAACGTTTTTTTCGCATTCAATAGCACGAAAACAGCGATTTCGGTGATTCTGCACACTTGTTACAGCAGAAACTCGAAGATTATCACTGAAAATGCATATCTCAGCAGGAAACAACAACGATACCGAAAATATCGCAGTTTCCGCATATCAAACGCACTGTGGAGTGCTGAAAACACCAGAAAACGTGTTTTTCGCATTCAATAGCACGAAAACAGCGATTTCGGTGATTCTGCACACTTGTAACAGCAGAATCATGAAGATTATCACTGAAAATGCATATCACAGCTGGAAACCCCACGAAAACGAAGATATCCCTGTTTCCGCACATCAAAAGCACTGTCGGGTGCTGAAAACACTAGAAAACGTGTTTTTCGCATTCAATAGCACGAAAACAGCGATTTCTGTGATTCTGCACACTTGTCACGGAAGAAACTCGAAGATTATCACTGAAAATGCATATCTCAGCAGGAAACAACAACGATACCGAAAATATCGCAGTTTCCGCATATCAAACGCACTGTGGAGTGCTGAATACACCAGAAAACGTGTTTTTCGCATTCAATAGCACGAAAACAGCGATTTCGGTGATTTTGCACACTTGTAACAGCAGAATCATGAAGATTATCACTGAAAATGCATATCTCAGCTGGAAACCCAACGATACCGAAGATATCGCAGTTTCCGCATATCAAGCGCATTGTGGAGTGCTGAAAAGACCAGAAAACGTGTTGTTCGCATTCAATAGCACGAAAACAGCGATTTCGGTGATTCTGCACACTTGTTACAGCAGAAACTCGAAGATTATCACTGAAAATGCATATCTCAGCAGGAAACAACAACGATACCGAAAATATCGCAGTTTCCGCATATCAAACGCACTGTGGAGTGCTGAAATCACCAGAGAACGTGTTTTTCGCATTCAATAGCACGAAAACAGCGATTTCGGTGAATCTGCACACTTGTTACAGCAGAATCGTGAAGATTATTACTGAAAATGCATATCTCAGCTGGAAACCCAACGATACCGAAGATATCGCAGTTTCCGCATATCAATCGCATTGTGGAGTGCTGAAAACACCAGAAAACGTGTTTTTCGCATTCAATAGCACGAAAACAGCGATTTCGGTGATTCTGCACACTGGTTACAGCAGAATCATGAAGATTATCACTGAAAATGCATATCTCAGCAGGAAACAACAACGATACCGAATATATCGCAGTTTCCGCATATCAAACGCACTGTGGAGTGCTGAAAACACCAGAAAACGTTTTTTTCGCATTCAATAGCACGAAAACAGCGATTTCGGTGATTCTGCACACTTGTTACAGCAGAAACTCGAAGATTATCACTGAAAATGCATATCTCAGCAGGAAACAACAACGATACCGAAAATATCGCAGTTTCCGCATATCAAACGCACTGTGGAGTGCTGAAAACACCAGAAAACGTGTTTTTCGCATTCAATAGCACGAAAACAGCGATTTCGGTGATTCTGCACACTTGTTACAGCAGAATCGTGAAGATTATCACTGAAAATGCATATCTCAGCTGGAAACCCAACGATACCGAAGATATCGCAGTTTCCGCATATCAAACGCATTGTGGAGTGCTGAAAAGACCAGAAAACGTGTTGTTCGCATTCAATAGCACGAAAACAGCGATTTCCTTGATTCTGCACACTTGTTACAGCAGAAACTCGAAGATTATCACTGAAAATGCATATCTCAGCAGGAAACAACAACGATACCGAAAATATCGCAGTTTCCGCATATCAAACGCACTGTGGAGTGCTGAAAACACCAGAAAACGTGTTTTTCGCATTCAATAGCACGAAAACAGCGATTTCGGTGATTCTGCACACTTGTAACAGCAGAATCATGAAGATTATCACTGAAAATGCATATCTCAGCTGGAAACCCCACGAAAACGAAGATATCCCTGTTTCCGCACATCAAAAGCACTGTCGGGTGCTGAAAACACTAGAAAACGTGTTTTTCGCATTCAATAGCACGAAAACAGCGATTTCTGTGATTCTGCACACTTGTCACGGAAGAAACTCGAAGATTATCACTGAAAATGCATATCTCAGCAGGAAACAACAACGATACCGAAAATATCGCAGTTTCCGCATATCAAACGCACTGTGGAGTGCTGAATACACCAGAAAACGTTTTTTTCGCATTCAATAGCACGAAAACAGCGATTTCGGTGATTCTGCACACTTGTTACAGCAGAATCGTGAAGATTATCACTGAAAATGCATATCTCAGCTGGAAACCCAACGATACCGAAGATATCGCAGTTTCCGCATATCAAACGCATTGTGGAGTGCTGAAAAGACCAGAAAACGTGTTGTTCGCATTCAATAGCACGAAAACAGCGATATCGGTGATTCTGCTCACTTGTTACAGCAGAAACTCGAAGATTATCACTGAAAATGCATATCTCAGCAGGAAACAACAACGATACCGAAAATATCGCAGTTTCCGCATATCAAACGCACTGTGGAGTGCTGAAAACACCAGAAAACGTGTTTTTCGCATTCAATAGCACGAAAACAGCGATTTCGGTGATTCTGCACACTTGTTACAGCAGAATCGTGAAGATTATCACTGAAAATGCATATCTCAGCTGGAAACCCAACGATACCGAAGATATCGCAGTTTCCGCATATCAAACGCATTGTGGAGGGCTGAAAACACCAGAAAACGTGTTTTTCGCATTCAATAGCACGAAAACAGCGATTTCGGTGATTCTGCACACTGGTTACAGCAGAATCATGAAGATTATCACTGAAAATGCATATCTCAGCTGGAAACCCAACGATACGGAAGATATCGCAGTTTCCGCATGTCAGACGCTCTGTGGCGTGCTGAAAACACCAGAAAACGTGTTTTTCGCATTCAATAGCACGAAAACAGCGATTTCGGTGATTCTGCACACTTGTAACAGCAGAATCATGAAGATTATCACTGAAAATGCATATCTCAGCTGGAAACCCCACGAAAACGAAGATATCCCTGTTTCCGCACATCAAAAGCACTGTCGGGTGCTGAAAACACTAGAAAACGTGTTTTTCGCATTCAATAGCACGAAAACAGCGATTTCTGTGATTCTGCACACTTGTCACAGAAGAAACTCGAAGATTATCACTGAAAATGCATATCTCAGCAGGAAACAACAACGTAACCGAAAATATCGCAGTTTCCGCATATCAAACGCACTGTGGAGTGCTGAAAACACCAGAAAACGTTTTTTTCGCATTCAATAGCACGAAAACAGCGATTTCGGTGATTCTGCACACTTGTTACAGCAGAATCGTGAAGATTATCACTGAAAATGCATATCTCAGCTGGAAACCCAACGATACCGAAGATATCGCAGTTTCCGCATATCAAACGCATTGTGGAGTGCTGAAAAGACCAGAAAACGTGTTGTTCGCATTCAATAGCACGAAAACAGCGATTTCGGTGATTCTGCACACTTGTTACAGCAGAATCATGAAGATTATCACTGAAAATGCATATCTCAGCTGGAAACCCAACGATACTGAAGATATCGCAGTTTCCGCATATCAAACGCATTCTGGAGGGCAGAAAACACCAGAAAACGTGTTTTTCGCATTCAATAGCACGAAAACAGCGATTTCGGTGATTCTGCACACTTGTAACAGCAGAATCATGAAGATTATCACTGAAAATGCATATCTCAGCTGGAAACCCAACGATACCGAAGATATCGCAGTTTCCGCATATCAAGCGCATTGTGGAGTGCTGAAAAGACCAGAAAACGTGTTGTTCGCATTCAATAGCACGAAAACAGCGATTTCGGTGATTCTGCACACTTGTTACAGCAGAAACTCGAAGATTATCACTGAAAATGCATATCTCAGCAGGAAACAACAACGATACCGAAAATATCGCAGTTTCCGCATATCAAACGCACTGTGGAGTGCTGAAAACACCAGAAAACGTGTTTTTCGCATTCAATAGCACGAAAACAGCGATTTCGGTGATTCTGCACACTTGTTACAGCAGAATCGTGAAGATTATCACTGAAAATGCATATCTCAGCTGGAAAACCAACGATACCGAAGATATCGCAGTTTCCGCATATCAAACGCATTGTGGAGTGCTGAAAACACCAGAAAACGTGTTTTTCGCATTCAATAGCACGAAAACAGCGATTTCTGCGATTCTGCACACTTGTCACAGAAGAAACTCGAAGATTATCACTGAAAATGCATATCTCAGCAGGAAACAACAACGATACCGAAAATATCGCAGTTTCCGCATATCAAACGCACTGTGGAGTGCTGAAAACACCAGAAAACGTGTTTTTCGCATTCAATAGCACGAAAACAGCGATTTCGGTGATTCTGCACACTTGTTACAGCAGAATCGTGAAGATTATCACTGAAAATGCATATCTCAGCTGGAAACCCCACGAAAACGAAGATATCCCTGTTTCCGCACATCAAAAGCACTGTCGGGTGCTGAAAACACTAGAAAACGTGTTTTTCGCATTCAATAGCACGAAAACAGCGATTTCTGTGATTCTGCACACTTGTCACGGAAGAAACTCGAAGATTATCACTGAAAATGCATATCTCAGCAGGAAACAACAACGATACCGAAAATATCGCAGTTTCCGCATATCAAACGCACTGTGGAGTGCTGAATACACCAGAAAACGTTTTTTTCGCATTCAATAGCACGAAAACAGCGATTTCGGTGATTCTGCACACTTGTTACAGCAGAATCGTGAAGATTATCACTGAAAATGCATATCTCAGCTGGAAACCCAACGATACCGAAGATATCGCAGTTTCCGCATATCAAACGCATTGTGGAGTGCTGAAAAGACCAGAAAACGTGTTGTTCGCATTCAATAGCACGAAAACAGCGATTTCTGTGATTCTGCACACTTGTCACAGAAGAAACTCGAAGATTATCACTGAAAATGCATATCTCAGCAGGAAACAACAACGATACCGAAAATATCGCAGTTTCCGCATATCAAACGCACTGTGGAGTGCTGAAAACACCAGAAAACGTTTTTTTCGCATTCAATAGCACGAAAACAGCGATTTCGGTGATTCTGCACACTTGTAACAGCAGAATCATGAAGATTATCACTGAAAATGCATATCTCAGCTGGAAACCCAACGATACCGAAGATATCGCAGTTTCCGCATATCAAGCGCATTGTGGAGTGCTGAAAAGACCAGAAAACGTGTTGTTCGCATTCAATAGCACGAAAACAGCGATTTCGGTGATTCTGCACACTTGTTACAGCAGAAACTCGAAGATTATCACTGAAAATGCATATCTCAGCAGGAAACAACAACGATACCGAAAATATCGCAGTTTCCGCATATCAAACGCACTGTGGAGTGCTGAAAACACCAGAAAACGTGTTTTTCGCATTCAATAGCACGAAAACAGCGATTTCGGTGATTCTGCACACTTGTTACAGCAGAAACTCGAAGATTATCACTGAAAATGCATATCTCAGCTGGAAACCCAACGATACCGAAGATATCGCAGTTTCCGCATATCAAGCGCATTGTGGAGTGCTGAAAAGACCAGAAAACGTGTTGTTCGCATTCAATAGCACGAAAACAGCGATTTCGGTGATTCTGCACACTTGTAACAGCAGAATCATGAAGATTATCACTGAAAATGCATATCTCAGCTGGAAACCCAACGATACCGAAGATATCGCAGTTTCCGCATATCAAACGCATTGTGGAGTGCTGAAAAGACCAGAAAACGTGTTGTTCGCATTCAATAGCACGAAAACAGCGATTTCGGTGATTCTGCACACTTGTTACAGCAGAATCATGAAGATTATCACTGAAAATGCATATCTCAGCTGGAAACCCAACGATACTGAAGATATCGCAGTTTCCGCATATCAAACGCATTGTGGAGGGCTGAAAACACCAGAAAACGTGTTTTTCGCATTCAATAGCACGAAAACAGCGATTTCGGTGATTCTGCACACTTGTTACAGCAGAATCGTGAAGATTATTACTGAAAATGCATATCTCAGCTGGAAACCCAACGATACCGAAGATATCGCAGTTTCCGCATATCAATCGCATTGTGGAGTGCTGAAAACACCAGAAAACGTGTTTTTCGCATTCAATAGCACGAAAACAGCGATTTCGGTGATTCTGCACACTGGTTACAGCAGAATCATGAAGATTATCACTGAAAATGCATATCTCAGCAGGAAACAACAACGATACCGAATATATCGCAGTTTCCGCATATCAAACGCACTGTGGAGTGCTGAAAACACCAGAAAACGTTTTTTTCGCATTCAATAGCACGAAAACAGCGATTTCGGTGATTCTGCACACTTGTTACAGCAGAAACTCGAAGATTATCACTGAAAATGCATATCTCAGCAGGAAACAACAACGATACCGAAAATATCGCAGTTTCCGCATATCAAACGCACTGTGGAGTGCTGAAAACACCAGAAAACGTGTTTTTCGCATTCAATAGCACGAAAACAGCGATTTCGGTGATTCTGCACACTTGTTACAGCAGAATCGTGAAGATTATCACTGAAAATGCATATCTCAGCTGGAAACCCAACGATACCGAAGATATCGCAGTTTCCGCATATCAAACGCATTGTGGAGTGCTGAAAAGACCAGAAAACGTGTTGTTCGCATTCAATAGCACGAAAACAGCGATTTCGGTGATTCTGCACACTTGTTACAGCAGAAACTCGAAGATTATCACTGAAAATGCATATCTCAGCTGGAAACCCAACGATACCGAAGATATCGCAGTTTCCGCATATCAAGCGCATTGTGGAGTGCTGAAAAGACCAGAAAACGTGTTGTTCGCATTCAATAGCACGAAAACAGCGATTTCGGTGATTCTGCACACTTGTAACAGCAGAATCATGAAGATTATCACTGAAAATGCATATCTCAGCTGGAAACCCAACGATACCGAAGATATCGCAGTTTACGCATATCAAACGCATTGTGGAGTGCTGAAAAGACCAGAAAACGTGTTTTTCGCATTCAATAGCACGAAAACAGCGATTTCGGTGATTCTGCACACTTGTTACAGCAGAAACTCGAAGATTATCACTGAAAATGCATATCTCAGCAGGAAACAACAACGATACCGAAAATATCGCAGTTTCCGCATATCAAACGCACTGTGGAGTGCTGAAAACACCAGAAAACGTGTTTTTCGCATTCAATAGCACGAAAACAGCGATTTCGGTGATTCTGCACACTTGTTACAGCAGAAACTCGAAGATTATCACTGAAAATGCATATCTCAGCTGGAAACCCAACGATACCGAAGATATCGCAGTTTCCGCATATCAAGCGCATTGTGGAGTGCTGAAAAGACCAGAAAACGTGTTGTTCGCATTCAATAGCACGAAAACAGCGATTTCGGTGATTCTGCACACTTGTAACAGCAGAATCATGAAGATTATCACTGAAAATGCATATCTCAGCTGGAAACCCAACGATACCGAAGATATCGCAGTTTCCGCATATCAAACGCATTGTGGAGTGCTGAAAAGACCAGAAAACGTGTTGTTCGCATTCAATAGCACGAAAACAGCGATTTCGGTGATTCTGCACACTTGTTACAGCAGAATCATGAAGATTATCACTGAAAATGCATATCTCAGCTGGAAACCCAACGATACTGAAGATATCGCAGTTTCCGCATATCAAACGCATTGTGGAGGGCTGAAAACACCAGAAAACGTGTTTTTCGCATTCAATAGCACGAAAACAGCGATTTCGGTGATTCTGCACACTTGTTACAGCAGAATCGTGAAGATTATTACTGAAAATGCATATCTCAGCTGGAAACCCAACGATACCGAAGATATCGCAGTTTCCGCATATTAATCGCATTGTGGAGTGCTGAAAACACCAGAAAACGTGTTTTTCGCATTCAATAGCACGAAAACAGCGATTTCGGTGATTCTGCACACTGGTTACAGCAGAATCATGAAGATTATCACTGAAAATGCATATCTCAGCAGGAAACAACAACGATACCGAATATATCGCAGTTTCCGCATATCAAACGCACTGTGGAGTGCTGAAAACACCAGAAAACGTTTTTTTCGCATTCAATAGCACGAAAACAGCGATTTCGGTGATTCTGCACACTTGTTACAGCAGAAACTCGAAGATTATCACTGAAAATGCATATCTCAGCAGGAAACAACAACGATACCGAAAATATCGCAGTTTCCGCATATCAAACGCACTGTGGAGTGCTGAAAACACCAGAAAACGTGTTTTTCGCATTCAATAGCACGAAAACAGCGATTTCGGTGATTCTGCACACTTGTTACAGCAGAATCGTGAAGATTATCACTGAAAATGCATATCTCAGCTGGAAACCCAACGATACCGAAGATATCGCAGTTTCCGCATATCAAACGCATTGTGGAGTGCTGAAAAGACCAGAAAACGTGTTGTTCGCATTCAATAGCACGAAAACAGCGATTTCGGTGATTCTGCACACTTGTTACAGCAGAAACTCGAAGATTATCACTGAAAATGCATATCTCAGCTGGAAACCCAACGATACCGAAGATATCGCAGTTTCCGCATATCAAGCGCATTGTGGAGTGCTGAAAAGACCAGAAAACGTGTTGTTCGCATTCAATAGCACGAAAACAGCGATTTCGGTGATTCTGCACACTTGTAACAGCAGAATCATGAAGATTATCACAGAAAATGCATATCTCAGCTGGAAACCCAACGATACCGAAGATATCGCAGTTTACGCATATCAAACGCATTGTGGAGTGCTGAAAAGACCAGAAAACGTGTTTTTCGCATTCAATAGCACGAAAACAGCGATTTCGGTGATTCTGCACACTTGTTACAGCAGAATCGTGAAGATTATCACTGAAAATGCATATCTCAGCAGGAAACAACAACGATACCGAAAATATCGCAGTTTCCGCATATCAAACGCACTGTGGAGTGCTGAAAACACCAGAAAACGTGTTTTTCGCATTCAATAGCACGAAAACAGCGATTTCGGTGATTCTGCACACTTGTTACAGCAGAAACTCGAAGATTATCACTGAAAATGCATATCTCAGCTGGAAACCCAACGATACCGAAGATATCGCAGTTTCCGCATATCAAGCGCATTGTGGAGTGCTGAAAAGACCAGAAAACGTGTTGTTCGCATTCAATAGCACGAAAACAGCGATTTCGGTGATTCTGCACACTTGTAACAGCAGAATCATGAAGATTATCACTGAAAATGCATATCTCAGCTGGAAACCCAACGATACCGAAGATATCGCAGTTTCCGCATATCAAACGCATTGTGGAGTGCTGAAAAGACCAGAAAACGTGTTGTTCGCATTCAATAGCACGAAAACAGCGATTTCGGTGATTCTGCACACTTGTTACAGCAGAATCATGAAGATTATCACTGAAAATGCATATCTCAGCTGGAAACCCAACGATACTGAAGATATCGCAGTTTCCGCATATCAAACGCATTGTGGAGGGCTGAAAACACCAGAAAACGTGTTTTTCGCATTCAATAGCACGAAAACAGCGATTTCGGTGATTCTGCACACTTGTTACAGCAGAATCGTGAAGATTATTACTGAAAATGCATATCTCAGCTGGAAACCCAACGATACCGAAGATATCGCAGTTTCCGCATATCAATCGCATTGTGGAGTGCTGAAAACACCAGAAAACGTGTTTTTCGCATTCAATAGCGCGAAAACAGCGATTTCGGTGATTCTGCACACTGGTTACAGCAGAATCATGAAGATTATCACTGAAAATGCATATCTCAGCAGGAAACAACAACGATACCGAATATATCGCAGTTTCCGCATATCAAACGCACTGTGGAGTGCTGAAAACACCAGAAAACGTTTTTTTCGCATTCAATAGCACGAAAACAGCGATTTCGGTGATTCTGCACACTTGTTACAGCAGAAACTCGAAGATTATCACTGAAAATGCATATCTCAGCAGGAAACAACAACGATACCGAAAATATCGCAGTTTCCGCATATCAAACGCACTGTGGAGTGCTGAAAACACCAGAAAACGTGTTTTTCGCATTCAATAGCACGAAAACAGCGATTTCGGTGATTCTGCACACTTGTAACAGCAGAATCATGAAGATTATCACTGAAAATGCATATCTCAGCTGGAAACCCCACGAAAACGAAGATATCCCTGTTTCCGCACATCAAAAGCACTGTCGGGTGCTGAAAACACTAGAAAACGTGTTTTTCGCATTCAATAGCACGAAAACAGCGATTTCTGTGATTCTGCACACTTGTCACGGAAGAAACTCGAAGATTATCACTGAAAATGCATATCTCAGCAGGAAACAACAACGATACCGAAAATATCGCAGTTTCCGCATATCAAACGCACTGTGGAGTGCTGAATACACCAGAAAACGTTTTTTTCGCATTCAATAGCACGAAAACAGCGATTTCGGTGATTCTGCACACTTGTAACAGCAGAATCATGAAGATTATCACTGAAAATGCATATCTCAGCTGGAAACCCCACGAAAACGAAGATATCCCTGTTTCCGCACATCAAAAGCACTGTCGGGTGCTGAAAACACTAGAAAACGTGTTTTTCGCATTCAATAGCACGAAAACAGCGATTTCTGTGATTCTGCACACTTGTCACAGAAGAAACTCGAAGATTATCACTGAAAATGCATATCTCAGCAGGAAACAACAACGATACCGAAAATATCGCAGTTTCCGCATATCAAACGCACTGTGGAGTGCTGAAAACACCAGAAAACGTTTTTTTCGCATTCAATAGCACGAAAACAGCGATTTCGGTGATTCTGCACACTTGTAACAGCAGAATCGTGAAGATTATCACTGAAAATGCATATCTCAGCTGGAAACCCAACGATACCGAAGATATCGCAGTTTCCGCATATCAAACGCATTGTGGAGTGCTGAAAAGACCAGAAAACGTGTTGTTCGCATTCAATAGCACGAAAACAGCGATTTCGGTGATTCTGCACACTTGTTACAGCAGAATCATGAAGATTATCACTGAAAATGCATATCTCAGCTGGAAACCCAACGATACTGAAGATATCGCAGTTTCCGCATATCAAACGCATTGTGGAGGGCAGAAAACACCAGAAAACGTGTTTTTCGCATTCAATAGCACGAAAACAGCGATTTCGGTGATTCTGCACACTTGTAACAGCAGAATCATGAAGATTATCACTGAAAATGCATATCTCAGCTGGAAACCCAACGATACCGAAGATATCGCAGTTTCCGCATATCAAGCGCATTGTGGAGTGCTGAAAAGACCAGAAAACGTGTTGTTCGCATTCAATAGCACGAAAACAGCGATTTCGGTGATTCTGCACACTTGTTACAGCAGAAACTCGAAGATTATCACTGAAAATGCATATCTCAGCAGGAAACAACAACGATACCGAAAATATCGCAGTTTCCGCATATCAAACGCACTGTGGAGTGCTGAAAACACCAGAAAACGTGTTTTTCGCATTCAATAGCACGAAAACAGCGATTTCGGTGATTCTGCACACTTGTTACAGCAGAATCGTGAAGATTATCACTGAAAATGCATATCTCAGCTGGAAACCCAACGATACCGAAGATATCGCAGTTTCCGCATATCAAACGCATTGTGGAGTGCTGAAAACACCAGAAAACGTGTTTTTCGCATTCAATAGCACGAAAACAGCGATTTCTGCGATTCTGCACACTTGTCACAGAAGAAACTCGAAGATTATCACTGAAAATGCATATCTCAGCAGGAAACAACAACGATACCGAAAATATCGCAGTTTCCGCATATCAAACGCACTGTGGAGTGCTGAAAACACCAGAAAACGTGTTTTTCGCATTCAATAGCACGAAAACAGCGATTTCGGTGATTCTGCACACTTGTTACAGCAGAATCGTGAAGATTATCACTGAAAATGCATATCTCAGCTGGAAACCCAACGATACCGAAGATATCGCAGTTTCCGCATATCAAACGCATTGTGGAGTGCTGAAAAGACCAGAAAACGTGTTGTTCGCATTCAATAGCACGAAAACAGCGATTTCTGTGATTCTGCACACTTGTTACAGCAGAATCGTGAAGATTATCACTGAAAATGCATATCTCAGCAGGAAACAACAACGATACCGAAAATATCGCAGTTTCCGCATATCAAACGCACTGTGGAGTGCTGAAAACACCAGAAAACGTGTTTTTCGCATTCAATAGCACGAAAACAGCGATTTCGGTGATTCTGCACACTTGTTACAGCAGAATCGTGAAGATTATCACTGAAAATGCATATCTCAGCTGGAAACCCAACGATACCGAAGATATCGCAGTTTCCGCATATCAAACGCATTGTGGAGTGCTGAAAAGACCAGAAAACGTGTTGTTCGCATTCAATAGCACGAAAACAGCGATTTCGGTGATTCTGCACACTTGTTACAGCAGAATCATGAAGATTATCACTGAAAATGCATATCTCAGCTGGAAACCCAACGATACTGAAGATATCGCAGTTTCCGCATATCAAACGCATTGTGGAGGGCTGAAAACACCAGAAAACGTGTTTTTCGCATTCAATAGCACGAAAACAGCGATTTCGGTGATTCTGCACACTTGTAACAGCAGAATCATGAAGATTATCACTGAAAATGCATATCTCAGCTGGAAACCCAACGATACCGAAGATATCGCAGTTTCCGCATATCAAGCGCATTGTGGAGTGCTGAAAAGACCAGAAAACGTGTTGTTCGCATTCAATAGCACGAAAACAGCGATTTCGGTGATTCTGCACACTTGTTACAGCAGAAACTCGAAGATTATCACTGAAAATGCATATCTCAGCAGGAAACAACAACGATACCGAAAATATCGCAGTTTCCGCATATCAAACGCACTGTGGAGTGCTGAAAACACCAGAAAACGTGTTTTTCGCATTCAATAGCACGAAAACAGCGATTTCGGTGATTCTGCACACTTGTTACAGCAGAATCGTGAAGATTATCACTGAAAATGCATATCTCAGCTGGAAACCCAACGATACCGAAGATATCGCAGTTTCCGCATATCAAACGCATTGTGGAGTGCTGAAAACACCAGAAAACGTGTTTTTCGCATTCAATAGCACGAAAACAGCGATTTCTGCGATTCTGCACACTTGTCACAGAAGAAACTCGAAGATTATCACTGAAAATGCATATCTCAGCAGGAAACAACAACGATACCGAAAATATCGCAGTTTCCGCATATCAAACGCACTGTGGAGTGCTGAAAACACCAGAAAACGTGTTTTTCGCATTCAATAGCACGAAAACAGCGATTTCGGTGATTCTGCACACTTGTTACAGCAGAATCGTGAAGATTATCACTGAAAATGCATATCTCAGCTGGAAACCCCACGAAAACGAAGATATCCCTGTTTCCGCACATCAAAAGCACTGTCGGGTGCTGAAAACACTAGAAAACGTGTTTTTCGCATTCAATAGCACGAAAACAGCGATTTCTGTGATTCTGCACACTTGTCACAGAAGAAACTCGAAGATTATCACTGAAAATGCATATCTCAGCAGGAAACAACAACGATACCGAAAATATCGCAGTTTCCGCATATCAAACGCACTGTGGAGTGCTGAAAACACCAGAAAACGTTTTTTTCGCATTCAATAGCACGAAAACAGCGATTTCGGTGATTCTGCACACTTGTTACAGCAGAATCGTGAAGATTATCATTGAAAATGCATATCTCAGCTGGAAACCCAACGATACCGAAGATATCGCAGTTTCCGCATATCAAACGCATTGTGGAGTGCTGAAAAGACCAGAAAACGTGTTGTTCGCATTCAATAGCACGAAAACAGCGATTTCGGAGATTCTGCACACTTGTTACAGCAGAAACTCGAAGATTATCACTGAAAATGCATATCTCAGCAGGAAACAACAACGATACCGAAAATATCGCAGTTTCCGCATATCAAACGCACTGTGGAGTGCTGAAAACACCAGAAAACGTGTTTTTCGCATTCAATAGCACGAAAACAGCGATTTCGGTGATTCTGCACACTTGTTACAGCAGAATCGTGAAGATTATCACTGAAAATGCATATCTCAGCTGGAAACCCAACGATACCGAAGATATCGCAGTTTCCGCATGTCAGACGCTCTGTGGCGTGCTGAAAACACCAGAAAACGTGTTTTTCGCATTCAATAGCACGAAAACAGCGATTTCGGTGATTCTGGACACTTGTTACAGCAGAATCGTGAAGATTATCACTGAAAATGCATATCTCAGCTGGAAACCCAACGATACCGAAGATATCGCAGTTTCCGCATATCAAACGCATTGTGGAGGGCTGAAAACACCAGAAAACGTGTTTTTCGCATTCAATAGCACGAAAACAGCGATTTCGGTGATTCTGCACACTTGTAACAGCAGAATCATGAAGATTATCACTGAAAATGCATATCTCAGCTGGAAACCCAACGATACCGAAGATATCGCAGTTTCCGCATATCAAACGCATTGTGGAGTGCTGAAAAGACCAGAAAACGTGTTGTTCGCATTCAATAGCACGAAAACAGCGATTTCGGTGATTCTGCACACTGGTTACAGCAGAATCATGAAGATTATCACTGAAAATGCATATCTCAGCAGGAAACCCAACGATACCGAAGATATCGCAGTTTCCGCATATCAAACGCATTGTGGAGGGCTGAAAACACCAGAAAACGTGTTTTTCGCATTCAATAGCACGAAAACAGCGATTTCGGTGATTCTGCACACTTGTAACAGCAGAATCATGAAGATTATCACTGAAAATGCATATCTCAGCTGGAAACCCAACGATACCGAAGATATCGCAGTTTCCGCATATCAAGCGCATTGTGGAGTGCTGAAAAGACCAGAAAACGTGTTGTTCGCATTCAATAGCACGAAAACAGCGATTTCGGTGATTCTGCACACTTGTTACAGCAGAAACTCGAAGATTATCACTGAAAATGCATATCTCAGCAGGAAACAACAACGATACCGAAAATATCGCAGTTTCCGCATATCAAACGCACTGTGGAGTGCTGAAAACACCAGAAAACGTGTTTTTCGCATTCAATAGCACGAAAACAGCGATTTCGGTGATTCTGCACAATTGTTACAGCAGAATCGTGAAGATTATCACTGAAAATGCATATCTCAGCTGGAAACCCAACGATACCGAAGATATCGCAGTTTCCGCATATCAAACGCATTGTGGAGGGCTGAAAACACCAGAAAACGTGTTTTTCGCATTCAATAGCACGAAAACAGCGATTTCGGTGATTCTGCACACTTGTAACAGCAGAATCATGAAGATTATCACTGAAAATGCATATCTCAGCTGGAAACCCAACGATACCGAAGATATCGCAGTTTCCGCATATCAAACGCATTGTGGAGTGCTGAAAAGACCAGAAAACGTGTTGTTCGCATTCAATAGCACGAAAACAGCGATTTCGGTGATTCTGCACACTGGTTACAGCAGAATCATGAAGATTATCACTGAAAATGCATATCTCAGCAGGAAACCCAACGATACCGAAGATATCGCAGTTTCCGCATATCAAACGCATTGTGGAGGGCTGAAAACACCAGAAAACGTGTTTTTCGCATTCAATAGCACGAAAACAGCGATTTCGGTGATTCTGCACACTTGTAACAGCAGAATCATGAAGATTATCACTGAAAATGCATATCTCAGCTGGAAACCCAACGATACCGAAGATATCGCAGTTTCCGCATATCAAGCGCATTGTGGAGTGCTGAAAAGACCAGAAAACGTGTTGTTCGCATTCAATAGCACGAAAACAGCGATTTCGGTGATTCTGCACACTTGTTACAGCAGAAACTCGAAGATTATCACTGAAAATGCATATCTCAGCAGGAAACAACAACGATACCGAAAATATCGCAGTTTCCGCATATCAAACGCACTGTGGAGTGCTGAAAACACCAGAAAACGTGTTTTTCGCATTCAATAGCACGAAAACAGCGATTTCGGTGATTCTGCACACTTGTTACAGCAGAATCGTGAAGATTATCACTGAAAATGCATATCTCAGCTGGAAACCCAACGATACCGAAGATATCGCAGTTTCCGCATATCAAACGCATTGTGGAGTGCTGAAAACACCAGAAAACGTGTTTTTCGCATTCAATAGCACGAAAACAGCGATTTCGGTGATTCTGCACACTGGTTACAGCAGAATCATGAAGATTATCACTGAAAAAGCATATCTCAGCAGGAAACAACAACGATACCGAATATATCGCAGTTTCCGCATATCAAACGCACTGTGGAGTGCTGAAAACACCAGAAAACGTTTTTTTCGCATTCAATAGCACGAAAACAGCGATTTCGGTGATTCTGCACACTTGTTACAGCAGAAACTCGAAGATTATCACTGAAAATGCATATCTCAGCAGGAAACAACAACGATACCGAAAATATCGCAGTTTCCGCATATCAAACGCACTGTGGAGTGCTGAAAACACCAGAAAACGTGTTTTTCGCATTCAATAGCACGAAAACAGCGATTTCGGTGATTCTGCACACTTGTTACAGCAGAATCGTGAAGATTATCACTGAAAATGCATATCGCAGCTGGAAACCCAACGATACCGAAGATATCGCAGTTTCCGCATATCAAACGCATTGTGGAGTGCTGAAAAGACCAGAAAACGTGTTGTTCGCATTCAATAGCACGAAAACAGCGATTTCGGTGATTCTGCACACTTGTTACAGCAGAAACTCGAAGATTATCACTGAAAATGCATATCTCAGCAGGAAACAACAACGATACCGAAAATATCGCAGTTTCCGCATATCAAACGCACTGTGGAGTGCTGAAAACACCAGAAAACGTGTTTTTCGCATTCAATAGCACGAAAACAGCGATTTCGGTGATTCTGCACACTTGTTACAGCAGAATCGTGAAGATTATCACTGAAAATGCATATCTCAGCTGGAAACCCAACGATACCGAAGATATCGCAGTTTCCGCATATCAAACGCATTGTGGAGTGCTGAAAAGACCAGAAAACGTGTTGTTCGCATTCAATAGCACGAAAACAGCGATATCGGTGATTCTGCACACTTGTTACAGCAGAAACTCGAAGATTATCACTGAAAATGCATATCTCAGCAGGAAACAACACCGATACCGAAAATATCGCAGTTTCCGCATATCAAACGCACTGTGGAGTGCTGAAAACACCAGAAAACGTGTTTTTCGCATTCAATAGCACGAAAACAGCGATTTCGGTGATTCTGCACACTTGTTACAGCAGAATCGTGAAGATTATCACTGAAAATGCATATCTCAGCTGGAAACCCAACGATACCGAAGATATCGCAGTTTCCGCATATCAAACGCATTGTGGAGGGCTGAAAACACCAGAAAACGTGTTTTTCGCATTCAATAGCACGAAAACAGCGATTTCGGTGATTCTGCACACTGGTTACAGCAGAATCATGAAGATTATCACTGAAAATGCATATCTCAGCTGGAAACCCAACGATACGGAAGATATCGCAGTTTCCGCATGTCAGACGCTCTGTGGCGTGCTGAAAACACCAGAAAACGTGTTTTTCGCATTCAATAGCACGAAAACAGCGATTTCGGTGATTCTGCACACTTGTAACAGCAGAATCATGAAGATTATCACTGAAAATGCATATCTCAGCTGGAAACCCCACGAAAACGAAGATATCCCTGTTTCCGCACATCAAAAGCACTGTCGGGTGCTGAAAACACTAGAAAACGTGTTTTTCGCATTCAATAGCACGAAAACAGCGATTTCTGTGATTCTGCACACTTGTCACAGAAGAAACTCGAAGATTATCACTGAAAATGCATATCTCAGCAGGAAACAACAACGATACCGAAAATATCGCAGTTTCCGCATATCAAACGCACAGTGGAGTGCTGAAAACACCAGAAAACGTTTTTTTCGCATTCAATAGCACGAAAACAGCGATTTCGGTGATTCTGCACACTTGTTACAGCAGAATCGTGAAGATTATCACTGAAAATGCATATCTCAGCTGGAAACCCAACGATACCGAAGATATCGCAGTTTCCGCATATCAAACGCATTGTGGAGTGCTGAAAAGACCAGAAAACGTGTTGTTCGCATTCAATAGCACGAAAACAGCGATTTCGGTGATTCTGCACACTTGTTACAGCAGAATCATGAAGATTATCACTGAAAATGCATATCTCAGCTGGAAACCCAACGATACCGAAGATATCGCAGTTTCCGCATATCAAACGCATTGTGGAGTGCTGAAAACACCAGAAAACGTGTTTTTCGCATTCAATAGCACGAAAACAGCGGTTTCGGTAATTCTGCACACTTGTTACAGCAGAATCATGAAGATTATCACTGAAAATGCATACCTCAGCTGGAAACCCAACGATACCGAAGATATCGCAGTTTCCGCATGTCAGACGCTCTGTGGCGTGCTGAAAACACCAGAAAACGTGTTTTTCGCATTCAATAGCACGAAAACAGCGATTTCGGTGATTCTGCACACTTGTAACAGCAGAATCATGAAGATTATCACTGAAAATGCATATCTCAGCTGGAAACCCCACGAAAACGAAGATATCCCTGTTTCCGCACTTCAAAAGCACTGTCGGGTGCTGAAAACACTAGAAAACGTGTTTTTCGCATTCAATAGCACGAAAACAGCGATTTCTGTGATTCTGCACACTTGTCACAGAAGAAACTCGAAGATTATCACTGAAAATGCATATCTCAGCAGGAAACAACAACGATACCGAAAATATCGCAGTTTCCGCATATCAAACGCACTGTGGAGTGCTGAAAACACCAGAAAACGTATTTTCGCATTCAATAGCACGAAAACAGCGATTTCGGTGATTCTGCACACTTGTTACAGCAGAATCATGAAGATTATCACTGAAAATGCATATCTCAGCTGGAAACCCAACGATACCGAAGATATCGCAGTTTCCGCATGTCAGTCGCTCTGTGGCGTGCTGACAACACCAGAAAACGTGTTTTTCGCATTCAATAGCACGAAAACAGCGATTTCGGTGATTCTGCACACTTGTAACAGCAGAATCATGAAGATTATCACTGAAAATGCATCTCTCTGCTGGAAACCCCACGAAAACGAAGATATCCCTGTTTCCGCACATCAAAAGCACTGTCGGGTGCTGAAAACACTAGAAAAGGTGTTTTTCGCATTCAATAGCACGAAAACAGCGATTTCTGTGATTCTGCACACTTGTCACAGAAGAAACTCGAAGATTATCACTGAAAATGCATATCTCAGCAGGAAACAACAACGATACCGAAAATATCGTAGTTTCCGCATATCAAACGCACTGTGGAGTGCTGAAAACACCAGAAAACGTTTTTTTCGCATTCAACAGCACGAAAACAGCGATTCCGGTGATTCTGCACACTTGTTACAGCAGAATCGTGAAGATTATCACTGAAAATGCATGTCTCAGCTGGAAACCCAACGATACCGAAGATATCGCAGTTTCCGCATATCAAACGCATTGTGGAGTGCTGAAAAGACCTGAAAACGTGTTGTTTGCATTCAATAGCACGAAAACAGCGATTTCTGTGATTCTGCACACTGGTTACAGCAGAATCATGAAGATTATCACTGAAAATGCATATCTCAGCTGGAAACCCAACGATACCGAAGATATCGCAGTTTCCGCATGTCAGACGCTCTGTGGCGTGCTGAAAACACCAGAAAACGTGTTTTTCGCATTCAATAGCACGAAAACAGCGATTTCGGTGATTCTGCACACTTGTAACAGCAGAATCATGAAGATTATCACTGAAAATGCATATCTCAGCTGGAAACCCCACGAAAACGAAGATATCCTCGTTTCCGGACATCAAAAGCACTGTCGGGTGCTGAAAACACTAGAAAAAGTGTTTTTCGCATTCAATAGCACGAAAACAGCGATTTCGGTGATTCTGCACACTTCTCACAGCAGAATCATGAAGATTATCACTGAAAATGCATATCTCAGCTGGAAACCCAACGATACCGAAGATATCGCAGTTTCCGCATGTCAGACGCTCTGTGGCGTGCTGAAAACACCAGAAAACGTGTTTTTCGCATTCAATAGCACGAAAACAGCGAGTTCGGTTATTCTGCACACTTGTAACAGCAGAATCATGAAGATTATCACTGAAAATGCATATCTCAGCTGGAAACCCCACGAAAACGAAGATATCCTCGTTTCCGGACATCAAAAGCACTGTCGGGTGCTGAATACACTAGAAAACGTGTTTTTCGCATTCAATAGCACGAAAACAGCGATTTCGGTGATTCTGCACACTTCTAACAGCAGAATCATGAAGATTATCACTGAAAATGCATATCTCAGCTGGAAACAACAACGATACCGAAAATATCGCAGTTTCCGCATATCAAACGCACTGTGGAGTGCTGAAAACACCAGAAAACGTTTTTTTCGCATTCAATAGCACGAAAACAGCGATATCGGTGATTCTGCACACTTGTTACAGCAGAATCATGAAGATTATCACTGAAAATGCATATCTCAGCTGGAAACCCCACGAAAACGAAGATATCCCTGTTTCCGCACATCAAAAGCACTGTCGGGTGCTGAATACACTAGAAAACGTGTTTTTCTCATTCAATAGCACGAAAACAGCGATTTCGGTGATTCTGCACACTTGTAACAGCAGAATCATGAAGATTATCACTGAAAATGCATATCTCAGCTGGAAACCCCACGAAAACGAAGGTATCCCTGTTTCCGCACATCAAAAGCACTGTCGGGTGCTGAATACACTAGAAAACGTGTTTTCGCATTCAATAGCACGAAAACAGCGATTTCGGTGATTCTGCACACTTGTAACAGCAGAATCATGAAGATTATCACTGAAAATGCATATCTCAGCTGGAAACCCAACGATACCGAAGATATCGCAGTTTCCGCATACCAAACGCATTGTGGAGGGCTGAAAACACCAGAAAACGTGTTTTTCGCATTCAATAGCACGAAAACAGCGATTTCGGTGATTCTGCACACTGGTTACAGCAGAATCATGAAGATTATCACTGAAAATGCATATCTCAGCTGGAAACCCAACGATACGGAAGATATCGCAGTTTCCGCATGTCAGACGCTCTGTGGCGTGCTGAAAACACCAGAAAACGTGTTTTTCGCATTCAATAGCACGAAAACAGCGATTTCGGTGATTCTGCACACTTGTAACAGCAGAATCATGAAGATTATCACTGAAAATGCATATCTCAGCTGGAAACCCCACGAAAACGAAGATATCCCTGTTTCCGCACATCAAAAGCACTGTCGGGTGCTGAAAACACTAGAAAACGTGTTTTTCGCATTCAATAGCACGAAAACAGCGATTTCTGTGATTCTGCACACTTGTCACAGAAGAAACTCGAAGATTATCACTGAAAATGCATATCTCAGCAGGAAACAACAACGATACCGAAAATATCGCAGTTTCCGCATATCAAACGCACTGTGGAGTGCTGAAAACACCAGAAAACGTTTTTTTCGCATTCAATAGCACGAAAACAGCGATTTCGGTGATTCTGCACACTTGTTACAGCAGAATCGTGAAGATTATCACTGAAAATGCATATCTCAGCTGGAAACCCAACGATACCGAAGATATCGCAGTTTCCGCATATCAAACGCATTGTGGAGTGCTGAAAAGACCAGAAAACGTGTTGTTCGCATTCAATAGCACGAAAACAGCGATTTCGGTGATTCTGCACACTTGTTACAGCAGAATCATGAAGATTATCACTGAAAATGCATATCTCAGCTGGAAACCCAACGATACCGAAGATATCGCAGTTTCCGCATATCAAACGCATTGTGGAGTGCTGAAAACACCAGAAAACGTGTTTTTCGCATTCAATAGCACGAAAACAGCGGTTTCGGTAATTCTGCACACTTGTTACAGCAGAATCATGAAGATTATCACTGAAAATGCATACCTCAGCTGGAAACCCAACGATACCGAAGATATCGCAGTTTCCGCATGTCAGACGCTCTGTGGCGTGCTGAAAACACCAGAAAACGTGTTTTTCGCATTCAATAGCACGAAAACAGCGATTTCGGTGATTCTGCACACTTGTAACAGCAGAATCATGAAGATTATCACTGAAAATGCATATCTCAGCTGGAAACCCCACGAAAACGAAGATATCCCTGTTTCCGCACTTCAAAAGCACTGTCGGGTGCTGAAAACACTAGAAAACGTGTTTTTCGCATTCAATAGCACGAAAACAGCGATTTCTGTGATTCTGCACACTTGTCACAGAAGAAACTCGAAGATTATCACTGAAAATGCATATCTCAGCAGGAAACAACAACGATACCGAAAATATCGCAGTTTCCGCATATCAAACGCACTGTGGAGTGCTGAAAACACCAGAAAACGTATTTTCGCATTCAATAGCACGAAAACAGCGATTTCGGTGATTCTGCACACTTGTTACAGCAGAATCATGAAGATTATCACTGAAAATGCATATCTCAGCTGGAAACCCAACGATACCGAAGATATCGCAGTTTCCGCATGTCAGTCGCTCTGTGGCGTGCTGACAACACCAGAAAACGTGTTTTTCGCATTCAATAGCACGAAAACAGCGATTTCGGTGATTCTGCACACTTGTAACAGCAGAATCATGAAGATTATCACTGAAAATGCATCTCTCTGCTGGAAACCCCACGAAAACGAAGATATCCCTGTTTCCGCACATCAAAAGCACTGTCGGGTGCTGAAAACACTAGAAAACGTGTTTTTCGCATTCAATAGCACGAAAACAGCGATTTCTGTGATTCTGCACACTTGTCACAGAAGAAACTCGAAGATTATCAATGAAAATGCATATCTCAGCAGGAAACAACAACGATACCGAAAATATCGTAGTTTCCGCATATCAAACGCACTGTGGAGTGCTGAAAACACCAGAAAACGTTTTTTTCGCATTCAACAGCACGAAAACAGCGATTCCGGTGATTCTGCACACTTGTTACAGCAGAATCGTGAAGATTATCACTGAAAATGCATGTCTCAGCTGGAAACCCAACGATACCGAAGATATCGCAGTTTCCGCATATCAAACGCATTGTGGAGTGCTGAAAAGACCAGAAAACGTGTTGTTTGCATTCAATAGCACGAAAACAGCGATTTCTGTGATTCTGCACACTGGTTACAGCAGAATCATGAAGATTATCACTGAAAATGCATATCTCAGCTGGAAACCCAACGATACCGAAGATATCGCAGTTTCCGCATGTCAGACGCTCTGTGGCGTGCTGAAAACACCAGAAAACGTGTTTTTCGCATTCAATAGCACGAAAACAGCGATTTCGGTGATTCTGCACACTTGTAACAGCAGAATCATGAAGATTATCACTGAAAATGCATATCTCAGCTGGAAACCCCACGAAAACGAAGATATCCTCGTTTCCGGACATCAAAAGCACTGTCGGGTGCAGAAAACACTAGAAAAAGTGTTTTTCGCATTCAATAGCACGAAAACAGCGATTTCGGTGATTCTGCACACTTCTCACAGCAGAATCATGAAGATTATCACTGGAAATGCATATCTCAGCTGGAAACCCAACGATACCGAAGATATCGCAGTTTCCGCATGTCAGACGCTCTGTGGCGTGCTGAAAACACCAGAAAACGTGTTTTTCGCATTCAATAGCACGAAAACAGCGAGTTCGGTTATTCTGCACACTTGTAACAGCAGAATCATGAAGATTATCACTGAAAATGCATATCTCAGCTGGAAACCCCACGAAAACGAAGATATCCTCGTTTCCGGACATCAAAAGCACTGTCGGGTGCTGAAAACACTAGAAAAAGTGTTTTTCGCATTCAATAGCACGAAAACAGCGATTTCGGTGATTCTGCACACTTGTAACAGCAGAATCATGAAGATTATCACTGAAAATGCATATCTCAGCTGGAAACCCCACGAAAACGAAGATATCCCTGTTTCCGCACATCAAAAGCACTGTCGGGTGCTGAATACACTAGAAAACGTGTTTTTCTCATTCAATAGCACGAAAACAGCGATTTCGGTGATTCTGCACACTTGTAACAGCAGAATCATGAAGATTATCACTGAAAATGCATATCTCAGCTGGAAACCCCACGAAAACGAAGATATCCCTGTTTCCGCACATCAAAAGCACTGTCGGGTGCTGAATACACTAGAAAACGTGTTTTCGCATTCAATAGCACGAAAACAGCGATTTCGGTGATTCTGCACACTTGTAACAGCAGAATCATGAAGATTATCACTGAAAATGCATATCTCAGCTGGAAACCCAACGATACCGAAGATATCGCAGTTTCCGCATAACAAACGCATTGTGGAGTGCTGAAAAGACCAGAAAACGTGTTTTCGCATTCAATAGTACGAAAACAGCGATTTCGGTGATTCTGCACACTTGTTACAGCAGAATCGTGAAGATTATCACTGAAAATGCATATCTCAGCTGGAAACCCAACGATACCGAAGATATCGCAGTTTCCGCATATCAAACGCATTGTGGAGTGCTGAAAAGACCAGAGAACGTGTTGTTCGCATTCAATAGCACGAAAACAGCGATTTCGGTGATTCTGCACACTTGTTACAGCAGAAACTCGAAGATTATCACTGAAAATGCATATCTCAGCAGGAAACAACAACGATACCGAAAATATCGCAGTTTCCGCATATCAAACGCACTGTGGAGTGCTGAAAACACCAGAAAACGTGTTTTTCGCATTCAATAGCACGAAAACAGCGATTTCGGTGATTCTGCACACTTGTTACAGCAGAATCGTGAAGATTATCACTGAAAATGCATATCTCAGCTGGAAACCCAACGATACCGAAGATATCGCAGTTTCCGCATATCAAACGCATTGTGGAGTGCTGAAAACACCAGAAAACGTGTTTTTCGCATTCAATAGCACGAAAACAGCGATTTCGGTGATTCTGCACACTGGTTACAGCAGAATCATGAAGATTATCACTGAAAATGCATATCTCAGCTGGAAACCCCACGAAAACGAAGATATCCCTGTTTCCGCACATCAAAAGCACTGTCGGGTGCTGAATACACTAGAAAACGTGTTTTTCGCATTCAATAGCACGAAAACAGCGATTTCGGTGATTCTGCACACTTATAACCGCAGAATCATAAAGC
Source organism: Anthophora plumipes (assembly GCA_951804975.1). Lineage (NCBI taxonomy): Eukaryota > Metazoa > Arthropoda > Insecta > Hymenoptera > Apidae > Anthophora > Anthophora plumipes. The sequence continues at coordinate 332,848 of OX638127.1, forward strand.
TTATCAATGAAAATGCATATCTCAGCTGGAAACCCAACGATACCGAAGATATCGCAGTTTCCGCATGTCAAACGCTCTGTGGAGTGCTGAAAACATCAGAAAACGTGTTTTTCGCATTCAATAGCACGAAATCAGCGATTTCAGTGATTCTGCACAGTTGTCACAGAAGAATCATGAAGATTATCACTGAAAATGCATATCTCAGCTGGAAACCCCACGAAAACGAAGATATCCTCGTTTCCGGACATCAAAAGCACTGTCGGGTGCTGAAAACACTAGAAAAAGTGTTTTTCGCATTCAATAGCACGAAAACAGCGATTTCGGTGATTCTGCACACTTCTAACAGCAGAATCATGAAGATTATCACTGAAAATGCATATCTCAGCTGGAAACCCAACGATACCGCAGATATCGCAGTTTCCGCATGTCAGACGCTCTGTGGCGTGCTGAAAACACCAGAAAACGTGTTTTTCGCATTCAATAGCACGAAAACAGCGAGTTCGGTTATTCTGCACACTTGTAACAGCAGAATCATGAAGATTATCACTGAAAATGCATATCTCAGCTGGAAACCCCACGAAAACGAAGATATCCTCGTTTCCGGACATCAAAAGCACTGTCGGGTGCTGAAAACACTAGAAAAAGTGTTTTTCGCATTCAATAGCACGAAAACAGCGATTTCGGTGATTCTGCACACTTCTAACAGCAGAATCATGAAGATTATCACTGAAAATGCATATCTCAGCTGGAAACCCAACGATACCGAAGATATCGCAGTTTCCGCATGTCAGACGCTCTGTGGCGTGCTGAAAACACCAGAAAACGTGTTTTTCGCATTCAATAGCACGAAAACAGCGATTTCGGTGATTCTGCACACTTGTAACAGCAGAATCATGAAGATTATCACTGAAAATGCATATCTCAGCTGGAAACCCCACGAAAACGAAGATATCCCTGTTTCCGCACATCAAAAGCACTGTCGGGTGCTGAATACACTAGAAAACGTGTTTTCGCATTCAATAGCACGAAAACAGCGATTTCGGTGATTCTGCACACTTGTAACAGCAGAATCATGAAGATTATCACTGAAAATGCATATCTCAGCTGGAAACCCAACGATACCGAAGATATCAGATTTTCCCCATAACAAACGCATTGTGGAGTGCTGAAAAGACCAGAAAACGTGTTTTCGCATTCAATAGCACGAAAACAGCGATTTCGGTGATTCTGCACACTTGTTACAGCAGAATCGTGAAGATTATCACTGAAAATGCATATCTCAGCTGGAAACCCAACGATACCGAAGATATCGCAGTTTCCGCATATCAAACGCATTGTGGAGTGCTGAAAAGACCAGAAAACGTGTTGTTCGCATTCAATAGCACGAAAACAGCGATATCGGTGATTCTGCACACTTGTTACAGCAGAAACTCGAAGATTATCACTGAAAATGCATATCTCAGCAGGAAACAACAACGATACCGAAAATATCGCAGTTTCCGCATATCAAACGCACTGTGGAGTGCTGAAAACACCAGAAAACGTGTTTTTCGCATTCAATAGCACGAAAACAGCGATTTCGGTGATTCTGCACACTTGTTACAGCAGAATCGTGAAGATTATCACTGAAAATGCATATCTCAGCTGGAAACCCAACGATACCGAAGATATCGCAGTTTCCGCATATCAAACGCATTGTGGAGTGCTGAAAACACCAGAAAACGTGTTTTTCGCATTCAATAGCACGAAAACAGCGATTTCGGTGATTCTGCACACTGGTTACAGCAGAATCATGAAGATTATCACTGAAAATGCATATCTCAGCTGGAAACCCCACGAAAACGAAGATATCCCTGTTTCCGCACATCAAAAGCACTGTCGGGTGCTGAATACACTAGAAAACGTGTTTTTCGCATTCAATAGCACGAAAACAGCGATTTCGGTGATTCTGCACACTTATAACAGCAGAATCATAAAGCTTATCACTGAAAATGCATATCTCAACTGGAAACCCAACGATACCGAAGATATCGCAGTTTCCGCATGTCAAACGCTCTGTGGAGTGCTGAAAACTTCAGAAAACGTGTTTTTCGCATTCAATAGCACGAAAACAGCGATTTCGGTGATTCTGCACACTGGTTACAGCAGAAACTCGAAAATTATCACTGAAAATGCATATCTCAGCAGGAAACAACAACGATACCGAAAATATCGCAGTTTCCGCATATCAAACGCACTGTGGAGTGCTGAAAACACCAGAAAACGTGTTTTTCGCATTCAATAGCACGAAAACAGCGATTTCGGTGATTCTGCACACTTGTTACACCAGAATCATGAAGATTATCACTGAAAATGCATATCTCAGCTGGAAACCCCACGAAAACGAAGATATCCCTGTTTCCGCACATCAAAAGCACTGTCGGGTGCTGAATACACTAGAAAACGTTTTTTTCGCATTCAATAGCACAAAAACAGCGATTTCGGTGATTCTGCACACTTATAACAGCAGAATCATGAAGATTACCACTGAAACTGCATATCTCAGCTGGAAACCCAACGATACCGGAGATATCGCAGTTTCCGCATGACAAACGCTCTGTGGCGTGCTGAAAACACCAGAAAACGTGTTTTTCGCATTCAATAGCACGAAAACAGCGATTTCGGTGATTCTGCACACTAGTTACAGCAGAATCATGAAGATTATCACTGAACATGCATATGTCAGCTGGAAACAACAACGATACCGAAGATATCGCAGATTCCGCATATCAAACGCACTGTGGAGTGCTGAAAACACCAGAAAACGTGTTTTTCGCATTCAAAAGCACGAAAACAGCGATTTTCGGTTATTCTGCACACTTGTTACAGCAGAATCATGAAGATTATCACTGAAAATGCATATCTCAGCTGGAAACCCCACGAAAACGAAGATATCCCTGTTTCCGCACATCAAAAGCACTGTCGGGTGCTGAATACACTAGAAAACGTTTTTTTCGCATTCAATAGCACAAAAACAGCGATTTCGGTGATTCTGCACACTTATAACAGCAGAATCATGAAGATTACCACTGAAACTGCATATCTCAGCTGGAAACCCAACGATACCGGAGATATCGCAGTTTCCGCATGACAAACGCTCTGTGGCGTGCTGAAAACACCAGAAAACGTGTTTTTCGCATTCAATAGCACGAAAACAGCGATTTCGGTGATTCTGCACACTAGTTACAGCAGAATCATGAAGATTATCACTGAACATGCATATGTCAGCTGGAAACAACAACGATACCGAAGATATCGCAGATTCCGCATATCAAACGCACTGTGGAGTGCTGAAAACACCAGAAAACGTGTTTTTCGCATTCAAAAGCACGAAAACAGCGATTTTCGGTTATTCTGCACACTTGTTACAGCAGAATCATGAAGATTATCACTGAAAATGCATATCTCAGCTGGAAACCCCACGAAAACGAAGATATCCCTGTTTCCGCACATCAAAAGCACTGTCGGGTGCTGAATACACTAGAAAACGTGTTTTTCGCATTCAATAGCACGAAAACAGCGATTTCGGTGATTCTGCACACTTGTAACAGCAGAATCATGAAGATTATCACTGAAAATGCATCTCTCTGCTGGAAACCCCACGAAAACGAAGATATCCCTGTTTCCGCACATCAAAAGCACTGTCGGGTGCTGAAAACACTAGAAAACGTGTTTTTCGCATTCAATAGCACGAAAACAGCGATTTCTGTGATTCTGCACACTTGTCACAGAAGAAACTCGAAGATTATCAATGAAAATGCATATCTCAGCAGGAAACAACAACGATACCGAAAATATCGTAGTTTCCGCATATCAAACGCACTGTGGAGTGCTGAAAACACCAGAAAACGTTTTTTTCGCATTCAACAGCACGAAAACAGCGATTCCGGTGATTCTGCACACTTGTTACAGCAGAATCGTGAAGATTATCACTGAAAATGCATGTCTCAGCTGGAAACCCAACGATACCGAAGATATCGCAGTTTCCGCATATCAAACGCATTGTGGAGTGCTGAAAAGACCAGAAAACGTGTTGTTTGCATTCAATAGCACGAAAACAGCGATTTCTGTGATTCTGCACACTGGTTACAGCAGAATCATGAAGATTATCACTGAAAATGCATATCTCAGCTGGAAACCCAACGATACCGAAGATATCGCAGTTTCCGCATGTCAGACGCTCTGTGGCGTGCTGAAAACACCAGAAAACGTGTTTTTCGCATTCAATAGCACGAAAACAGCGATTTCGGTGATTCTGCACACTTGTAACAGCAGAATCATGAAGATTATCACTGAAAATGCATATCTCAGCTGGAAACCCCACGAAAACGAAGATATCCTCGTTTCCGGACATCAAAAGCACTGTCGGGTGCAGAAAACACTAGAAAAAGTGTTTTTCGCATTCAATAGCACGAAAACAGCGATTTCGGTGATTCTGCACACTTCTCACAGCAGAATCATGAAGATTATCACTGGAAATGCATATCTCAGCTGGAAACCCAACGATACCGAAGATATCGCAGTTTCCGCATGTCAGACGCTCTGTGGCGTGCTGAAAACACCAGAAAACGTGTTTTTCGCATTCAATAGCACGAAAACAGCGAGTTCGGTTATTCTGCACACTTGTAACAGCAGAATCATGAAGATTATCACTGAAAATGCATATCTCAGCTGGAAACCCCACGAAAACGAAGATATCCTCGTTTCCGGACATCAAAAGCACTGTCGGGTGCTGAAAACACTAGAAAAAGTGTTTTTCGCATTCAATAGCACGAAAACAGCGATTTCGGTGATTCTGCACACTTGTAACAGCAGAATCATGAAGATTATCACTGAAAATGCATATCTCAGCTGGAAACCCCACGAAAACGAAGATATCCCTGTTTCCGCACATCAAAAGCACTGTCGGGTGCTGAATACACTAGAAAACGTGTTTTTCTCATTCAATAGCACGAAAACAGCGATTTCGGTGATTCTGCACACTTGTAACAGCAGAATCATGAAGATTATCACTGAAAATGCATATCTCAGCTGGAAACCCCACGAAAACGAAGATATCCCTGTTTCCGCACATCAAAAGCACTGTCGGGTGCTGAATACACTAGAAAACGTGTTTTCGCATTCAATAGCACGAAAACAGCGATTTCGGTGATTCTGCACACTTGTAACAGCAGAATCATGAAGATTATCACTGAAAATGCATATCTCAGCTGGAAACCCAACGATACCGAAGATATCGCAGTTTCCGCATAACAAACGCATTGTGGAGTGCTGAAAAGACCAGAAAACGTGTTTTCGCATTCAATAGTACGAAAACAGCGATTTCGGTGATTCTGCACACTTGTTACAGCAGAATCGTGAAGATTATCACTGAAAATGCATATCTCAGCTGGAAACCCAACGATACCGAAGATATCGCAGTTTCCGCATATCAAACGCATTGTGGAGTGCTGAAAAGACCAGAGAACGTGTTGTTCGCATTCAATAGCACGAAAACAGCGATTTCGGTGATTCTGCACACTTGTTACAGCAGAAACTCGAAGATTATCACTGAAAATGCATATCTCAGCAGGAAACAACAACGATACCGAAAATATCGCAGTTTCCGCATATCAAACGCACTGTGGAGTGCTGAAAACACCAGAAAACGTGTTTTTCGCATTCAATAGCACGAAAACAGCGATTTCGGTGATTCTGCACACTTGTTACAGCAGAATCGTGAAGATTATCACTGAAAATGCATATCTCAGCTGGAAACCCAACGATACCGAAGATATCGCAGTTTCCGCATATCAAACGCATTGTGGAGTGCTGAAAACACCAGAAAACGTGTTTTTCGCATTCAATAGCACGAAAACAGCGATTTCGGTGATTCTGCACACTGGTTACAGCAGAATCATGAAGATTATCACTGAAAATGCATATCTCAGCTGGAAACCCCACGAAAACGAAGATATCCCTGTTTCCGCACATCAAAAGCACTGTCGGGTGCTGAATACACTAGAAAACGTGTTTTTCGCATTCAATAGCACGAAAACAGCGATTTCGGTGATTCTGCACACTTATAACCGCAGAATCATAAAGCTTATCAATGAAAATGCATATCTCAGCTGGAAACCCAACGATACCGAAGATATCGCAGTTTCCGCATGTCAAACGCTCTGTGGAGTGCTGAAAACATCAGAAAACGTGTTTTTCGCATTCAATAGCACGAAATCAGCGATTTCAGTGATTCTGCACAGTTGTCACAGAAGAATCATGAAGATTATCACTGAAAATGCATATCTCAGCTGGAAACCCCACGAAAACGAAGATATCCTCGTTTCCGGACATCAAAAGCACTGTCGGGTGCTGAAAACACTAGAAAAAGTGTTTTTCGCATTCAATAGCACGAAAACAGCGATTTCGGTGATTCTGCACACTTCTAACAGCAGAATCATGAAGATTATCACTGAAAATGCATATCTCAGCTGGAAACCCAACGATACCGCAGATATCGCAGTTTCCGCATGTCAGACGCTCTGTGGCGTGCTGAAAACACCAGAAAACGTGTTTTTCGCATTCAATAGCACGAAAACAGCGAGTTCGGTTATTCTGCACACTTGTAACAGCAGAATCATGAAGATTATCACTGAAAATGCATATCTCAGCTGGAAACCCCACGAAAACGAAGATATCCTCGTTTCCGGACATCAAAAGCACTGTCGGGTGCTGAAAACACTAGAAAAAGTGTTTTTCGCATTCAATAGCACGAAAACAGCGATTTCGGTGATTCTGCACACTTCTAACAGCAGAATCATGAAGATTATCACTGAAAATGCATATCTCAGCTGGAAACCCAACGATACCGAAGATATCGCAGTTTCCGCATGTCAGACGCTCTGTGGCGTGCTGAAAACACCAGAAAACGTGTTTTTCGCATTCAATAGCACGAAAACAGCGATTTCGGTGATTCTGCACACTTGTAACAGCAGAATCATGAAGATTATCACTGAAAATGCATATCTCAGCTGGAAACCCCACGAAAACGAAGATATCCCTGTTTCCGCACATCAAAAGCACTGTCGGGTGCTGAATACACTAGAAAACGTGTTTTCGCATTCAATAGCACGAAAACAGCGATTTCGGTGATTCTGCACACTTGTAACAGCAGAATCATGAAGATTATCACTGAAAATGCATATCTCAGCTGGAAACCCAACGATACCGAAGATATCAGATTTTCCCCATAACAAACGCATTGTGGAGTGCTGAAAAGACCAGAAAACGTGTTTTCGCATTCAATAGCACGAAAACAGCGATTTCGGTGATTCTGCACACTTGTTACAGCAGAATCGTGAAGATTATCACTGAAAATGCATATCTCAGCTGGAAACCCAACGATACCGAAGATATCGCAGTTTCCGCATATCAAACGCATTGTGGAGTGCTGAAAAGACCAGAAAACGTGTTGTTCGCATTCAATAGCACGAAAACAGCGATATCGGTGATTCTGCACACTTGTTACAGCAGAAACTCGAAGATTATCACTGAAAATGCATATCTCAGCAGGAAACAACAACGATACCGAAAATATCGCAGTTTCCGCATATCAAACGCACTGTGGAGTGCTGAAAACACCAGAAAACGTGTTTTTCGCATTCAATAGCACGAAAACAGCGATTTCGGTGATTCTGCACACTTGTTACAGCAGAATCGTGAAGATTATCACTGAAAATGCATATCTCAGCTGGAAACCCAACGATACCGAAGATATCGCAGTTTCCGCATATCAAACGCATTGTGGAGTGCTGAAAACACCAGAAAACGTGTTTTTCGCATTCAATAGCACGAAAACAGCGATTTCGGTGATTCTGCACACTGGTTACAGCAGAATCATGAAGATTATCACTGAAAATGCATATCTCAGCTGGAAACCCCACGAAAACGAAGATATCCCTGTTTCCGCACATCAAAAGCACTGTCGGGTGCTGAATACACTAGAAAACGTGTTTTTCGCATTCAATAGCACGAAAACAGCGATTTCGGTGATTCTGCACACTTATAACAGCAGAATCATAAAGCTTATCACTGAAAATGCATATCTCAACTGGAAACCCAACGATACCGAAGATATCGCAGTTTCCGCATGTCAAACGCTCTGTGGAGTGCTGAAAACTTCAGAAAACGTGTTTTTCGCATTCAATAGCACGAAAACAGCGATTTCGGTGATTCTGCACACTGGTTACAGCAGAAACTCGAAAATTATCACTGAAAATGCATATCTCAGCAGGAAACAACAACGATACCGAAAATATCGCAGTTTCCGCATATCAAACGCACTGTGGAGTGCTGAAAACACCAGAAAACGTGTTTTTCGCATTCAATAGCACGAAAACAGCGATTTCGGTGATTCTGCACACTTGTTACACCAGAATCATGAAGATTATCACTGAAAATGCATATCTCAGCTGGAAACCCCACGAAAACGAAGATATCCCTGTTTCCGCACATCAAAAGCACTGTCGGGTGCTGAATACACTAGAAAACGTTTTTTTCGCATTCAATAGCACAAAAACAGCGATTTCGGTGATTCTGCACACTTATAACAGCAGAATCATGAAGATTACCACTGAAACTGCATATCTCAGCTGGAAACCCAACGATACCGGAGATATCGCAGTTTCCGCATGACAAACGCTCTGTGGCGTGCTGAAAACACCAGAAAACGTGTTTTTCGCATTCAATAGCACGAAAACAGCGATTTCGGTGATTCTGCACACTAGTTACAGCAGAATCATGAAGATTATCACTGAACATGCATATGTCAGCTGGAAACAACAACGATACCGAAGATATCGCAGATTCCGCATATCAAACGCACTGTGGAGTGCTGAAAACACCAGAAAACGTGTTTTTCGCATTCAAAAGCACGAAAACAGCGATTTTCGGTTATTCTGCACACTTGTTACAGCAGAATCATGAAGATTATCACTGAAAATGCATATCTCAGCTGGAAACCCCACGAAAACGAAGATATCCCTGTTTCCGCACATCAAAAGCACTGTCGGGTGCTGAATACACTAGAAAACGTTTTTTTCGCATTCAATAGCACAAAAACAGCGATTTCGGTGATTCTGCACACTTATAACAGCAGAATCATGAAGATTACCACTGAAACTGCATATCTCAGCTGGAAACCCAACGATACCGGAGATATCGCAGTTTCCGCATGACAAACGCTCTGTGGCGTGCTGAAAACACCAGAAAACGTGTTTTTCGCATTCAATAGCACGAAAACAGCGATTTCGGTGATTCTGCACACTAGTTACAGCAGAATCATGAAGATTATCACTGAACATGCATATGTCAGCTGGAAACAACAACGATACCGAAGATATCGCAGATTCCGCATATCAAACGCACTGTGGAGTGCTGAAAACACCAGAAAACGTGTTTTTCGCATTCAAAAGCACGAAAACAGCGATTTTCGGTTATTCTGCACACTTGTTACAGCAGAATCATGAAGATTATCACTGAAAATGCATATCTCAGCTGGAAACCCCACGAAAACGAAGATATCCCTGTTTCCGCACATCAAAAGCACTGTCGGGTGCTGAATACACTAGAAAACGTGTTTTTCGCATTCAATAGCATGAAAACAGCGATTTCGGAGATTCTGCACACTTATAACAGCAGAATCATGAAGATTATCACTGAAAATGCATATCTCAGCAGGAAACAACAACGATACCGAAGATGTCGCAGTTTACGCATATCAAACGCACTGTGGAGCGCTGAAAACACCAGAAAACGTGTTTTTCGCATTCAAAAGCATGAAAACAGCGAGTTCGGTTATTCTGCACACTTGTAACAGCAGAATCATGTAGATTATCACTGATAATGCATATCTCAGCTGGAAACCCCACGAAAACGAAGATATCCTCGTTTCCGGACATCAAAAGCACTGTCGGGTGCTGAAAACACTAGAAAAAGTGTTTTTCGCATTCAATAGCACGAAAACAGCGATTTCGGTGATTCTGCACACTTCTAACAGCAGAATCATAAAGATTATCACTGAAAATGCATATCTCAGCTGGAAACCCAACGATACCGGAGATATCGCAGTTTCCGCATGACAAACGCTCTGTGGCGTGCTGAAAACACCAGAAATCGTGTTTTTCGCATTCAATAGCACGAAAACAGCGATTTCGGTGATTCTGCACACTTCTCACAGCAGAATCATGAAGATTATCACTGAAAATGCATATCTCAGCTGGAAACCCAACGATACCGAAGATATCGCAGTTTCCGCATGTCAGACGCTCTGTGGCGTGCTGAAAACACCAGAAAACGTGTTTTTCGCATTCAATAGCACGAAAACAGCGAGTTCGGTTATTCTGCACACTTGTAACAGCAGAATCATGAAGATTATCACTGAAAATGCATATCTCAGCTGGAAACCCCACGAAAACGAAGATATCCTCGTTTCCGGACATCAAAAGCACTGTCGGGTGCTGAAAACACTAGAAAAAGTGTTTTTCGCATTCAATAGCACGAAAACAGCGATTTCGGTGATTCTGCACACTTCTAACAGCAGAATCATGAAGATTATCACTGAAAATGCATATCTCAGCTGGAAACAACAACGATACCGAAAATATCGCAGTTTCCGCATATCAAACGCACTGTGGAGTGCTGAAAACACCAGAAAACGTTTTTTTCGCATTCAATAGCACGAAAACAGCGATATCGGTGATTCTGCACACTTGTTACAGCAGAATCATGAAGATTATCACTGAAAATGCATATCTCAGCTGGAAACCCCACGAAAACGAAGATATCCCTGTTTCCGCACATCAAAAGCACTGTCGGGTGCTGAATACACTAGAAAACGTGTTTTTCTCATTCAATAGCACGAAAACAGCGATTTCGGTGATTCTGCACACTTGTAACAGCAGAATCATGAAGATTATCACTGAAAATGCATATCTCAGCTGGAAACCCCACGAAAACGAAGATATCCCTGTTTCCGCACATCAAAAGCACTGTCGGGTGCTGAATACACTAGAAAACGTGTTTTCGCATTCAATAGCACGAAAACAGCGATTTCGGTGATTCTGCACACTTGTAACAGCAGAATCATGAAGATTATCACTGAAAATGCATATCTCAGCTGGAAACCCAACGATACCGAAGATATCGCAGTTTCCGCATAACAAACGCATTGTGGAGTGCTGAAAAGACCAGAAAACGTGTTTTCGCATTCAATAGCACGAAAACAGCGATTTCGGTGATTCTGCACACTTGTTACAGCAGAAACTCGAAGATTATCACTGAAAATGCATATCTCAGCAGGAAACAACAACGATACCGAAAATATCGCAGTTTCCGCATATCAAACGCACTGTGGAGTGCTGAAAACACCAGAAAACGTGTTTTTCGCATTCAATAGCACGAAAACAGCGATTTCGGTGATTCTGCACACTTGTTACAGCAGAATCGTGAAGATTATCACTGAAAATGCATATCTCAGCTGGAAACCCAACGATACCGAAGATATCGCAGTTTCCGCATATCAAACGCATTGTGGAGTGCTGAAAACACCAGAAAACGTGTTTTTCGCATTCAATAGCACGAAAACAGCGATTTCGGTGATTCTGCACACTGGTTACAGCAGAATCATGAAGATTATCACTGAAAATGCATATCTCAGCTGGAAACAACAACGATACCGAAAATATCGCAGTTTCCGCATATCAAACGCACTGTGGAGTGCTGAAAACACCAGAAAACGTTTTTTTCGCATTCAATAGCACGAAAACAGCGATATCGGTGATTCTGCACACTTGTTACAGCAGAATCGTGAAGATTATCACTGAAAATGCATGTCTCAGCTGGAAACCCAACGATACCGAAGATATCGCAGTTTCCGCATATCAAACGCATTGTGGAGTGCTGAAAAGACCAGAAAACGTGTTGTTCGCATTCAATAGCACGAAAACAGCGATTTCTGTGATTCTGCACACTGGTTACAGCAGAATCATGAAGATTATCACTGAAAATGCATATCTCAGCTGGAAACCCAACGATACCGAAGATATCGCAGTTTCCGCATGTCAGACGCTCTGTGGCGTGCTGAAAACACCAGAAAACGTGTTTTTCGCATTCAATAGCACGAAAACAGCGATTTTGGTGATTCTGCACACTTGTAACAGCAGAATCATGAAGATTATCACTGAAAATGCATATCTCAGCTGGAAACCCCACGAAAACGAAGATATCCCTGTTTCCGCACATCAAAAGCACTGTCGGGTGCTGAATACACTAGAAAACGTGTTTTTCGCATTCAATAGCACGAAAACAGCGATTTCGGTGATTCTGCACACTTATAACAGCAGAATCATAAAGCTTATCAATGAAAATGCATATCTCAGCTGGAAACCCAACGATACCGAAGATATCGCAGTTTCCGCATGTCAAACGCTCTGTGGAGTGCTGAAAACATCAGAAAACGTGTTTTTCGCATTCAATAGCACGAAATCAGCGATTTCAGTGATTCTGCACACTTGTCACAGAAGAATCATGAAGATTATCACTGAAAATGCATATCTCAGCTGGAAACCCCACGAAAACGAAGATATCCTCGTTTCCGGACATCAAAAGCACTGTCGGGTGCTGAAAACACTAGAAAAAGTGTTTTTCGCATTCAATAGCACGAAAACAGCGATTTCGGTGATTCTGCACACTTCTAACAGCAGAATCATGAAGATTATCACTGAAAATGCATATCTCAGCTGGAAACCCAACGATACCGCAGATATCGCAGTTTCCGCGTGTCAGACGCTCTGTGGCGTGCTGAAAACACCAGAAAACGTATTTTCGCATTCAATAGCACGAAAACAGCGATTTCGGTGATTCTGCACACTTGTTACAGCAGAATCATGAAGATTATCACTGAAAATGCATATCTCAGCTGGAAACCCAACGATACCGAAGATATCGCAGTTTCCGCATGTCAGTCGCTCTGTGGCGTGCTGACAACACCAGAAAACGTGTTTTTCGCATTCAATAGCACGAAAACAGCGATTTCGGTGATTCTGCACACTTGTAACAGCAGAATCATGAAGATTATCACTGAAAATGCATCTCTCTGCTGGAAACCCCACGAAAACGAAGATATCCCTGTTTCCGCACATCAAAAGCACTGTCGGGTGCTGAAAACACTAGAAAACGTGTTTTTCGCATTCAATAGCACGAAAACAGCGATTTCTGTGATTCTGCACACTTGTCACAGAAGAAACTCGAAGATTATCAATGAAAATGCATATCTCAGCAGGAAACAACAACGATACCGAAAATATCGTAGTTTCCGCATATCAAACGCACTGTGGAGTGCTGAAAACACCAGAAAACGTTTTTTTCGCATTCAACAGCACGAAAACAGCGATTCCGGTGATTCTGCACACTTGTTACAGCAGAATCGTGAAGATTATCACTGAAAATGCATGTCTCAGCTGGAAACCCAACGATACCGAAGATATCGCAGTTTCCGCATATCAAACGCATTGTGGAGTGCTGAAAAGACCAGAAAACGTGTTGTTTGCATTCAATAGCACGAAAACAGCGATTTCTGTGATTCTGCACACTGGTTACAGCAGAATCATGAAGATTATCACTGAAAATGCATATCTCAGCTGGAAACCCAACGATACCGAAGATATCGCAGTTTCCGCATGTCAGACGCTCTGTGGCGTGCTGAAAACACCAGAAAACGTGTTTTTCGCATTCAATAGCACGAAAACAGCGATTTCGGTGATTCTGCACACTTGTAACAGCAGAATCATGAAGATTATCACTGAAAATGCATATCTCAGCTGGAAACCCCACGAAAACGAAGATATCCTCGTTTCCGGACATCAAAAGCACTGTCGGGTGCAGAAAACACTAGAAAAAGTGTTTTTCGCATTCAATAGCACGAAAACAGCGATTTCGGTGATTCTGCACACTTCTCACAGCAGAATCATGAAGATTATCACTGGAAATGCATATCTCAGCTGGAAACCCAACGATACCGAAGATATCGCAGTTTCCGCATGTCAGACGCTCTGTGGCGTGCTGAAAACACCAGAAAACGTGTTTTTCGCATTCAATAGCACGAAAACAGCGAGTTCGGTTATTCTGCACACTTGTAACAGCAGAATCATGAAGATTATCACTGAAAATGCATATCTCAGCTGGAAACCCCACGAAAACGAAGATATCCTCGTTTCCGGACATCAAAAGCACTGTCGGGTGCTGAAAACACTAGAAAAAGTGTTTTTCGCATTCAATAGCACGAAAACAGCGATTTCGGTGATTCTGCACACTTGTAACAGCAGAATCATGAAGATTATCACTGAAAATGCATATCTCAGCTGGAAACCCCACGAAAACGAAGATATCCCTGTTTCCGCACATCAAAAGCACTGTCGGGTGCTGAATACACTAGAAAACGTGTTTTTCTCATTCAATAGCACGAAAACAGCGATTTCGGTGATTCTGCACACTTGTAACAGCAGAATCATGAAGATTATCACTGAAAATGCATATCTCAGCTGGAAACCCCACGAAAACGAAGATATCCCTGTTTCCGCACATCAAAAGCACTGTCGGGTGCTGAATACACTAGAAAACGTGTTTTCGCATTCAATAGCACGAAAACAGCGATTTCGGTGATTCTGCACACTTGTAACAGCAGAATCATGAAGATTATCACTGAAAATGCATATCTCAGCTGGAAACCCAACGATACCGAAGATATCGCAGTTTCCGCATAACAAACGCATTGTGGAGTGCTGAAAAGACCAGAAAACGTGTTTTCGCATTCAATAGTACGAAAACAGCGATTTCGGTGATTCTGCACACTTGTTACAGCAGAATCGTGAAGATTATCACTGAAAATGCATATCTCAGCTGGAAACCCAACGATACCGAAGATATCGCAGTTTCCGCATATCAAACGCATTGTGGAGTGCTGAAAAGACCAGAGAACGTGTTGTTCGCATTCAATAGCACGAAAACAGCGATTTCGGTGATTCTGCACACTTGTTACAGCAGAAACTCGAAGATTATCACTGAAAATGCATATCTCAGCAGGAAACAACAACGATACCGAAAATATCGCAGTTTCCGCATATCAAACGCACTGTGGAGTGCTGAAAACACCAGAAAACGTGTTTTTCGCATTCAATAGCACGAAAACAGCGATTTCGGTGATTCTGCACACTTGTTACAGCAGAATCGTGAAGATTATCACTGAAAATGCATATCTCAGCTGGAAACCCAACGATACCGAAGATATCGCAGTTTCCGCATATCAAACGCATTGTGGAGTGCTGAAAACACCAGAAAACGTGTTTTTCGCATTCAATAGCACGAAAACAGCGATTTCGGTGATTCTGCACACTGGTTACAGCAGAATCATGAAGATTATCACTGAAAATGCATATCTCAGCTGGAAACCCCACGAAAACGAAGATATCCCTGTTTCCGCACATCAAAAGCACTGTCGGGTGCTGAATACACTAGAAAACGTGTTTTTCGCATTCAATAGCACGAAAACAGCGATTTCGGTGATTCTGCACACTTATAACCGCAGAATCATAAAGCTTATCAATGAAAATGCATATCTCAGCTGGAAACCCAACGATACCGAAGATATCGCAGTTTCCGCATGTCAAACGCTCTGTGGAGTGCTGAAAACATCAGAAAACGTGTTTTTCGCATTCAATAGCACGAAATCAGCGATTTCAGTGATTCTGCACAGTTGTCACAGAAGAATCATGAAGATTATCACTGAAAATGCATATCTCAGCTGGAAACCCCACGAAAACGAAGATATCCTCGTTTCCGGACATCAAAAGCACTGTCGGGTGCTGAAAACACTAGAAAAAGTGTTTTTCGCATTCAATAGCACGAAAACAGCGATTTCGGTGATTCTGCACACTTCTAACAGCAGAATCATGAAGATTATCACTGAAAATGCATATCTCAGCTGGAAACCCAACGATACCGCAGATATCGCAGTTTCCGCATGTCAGACGCTCTGTGGCGTGCTGAAAACACCAGAAAACGTGTTTTTCGCATTCAATAGCACGAAAACAGCGAGTTCGGTTATTCTGCACACTTGTAACAGCAGAATCATGAAGATTATCACTGAAAATGCATATCTCAGCTGGAAACCCCACGAAAACGAAGATATCCTCGTTTCCGGACATCAAAAGCACTGTCGGGTGCTGAAAACACTAGAAAAAGTGTTTTTCGCATTCAATAGCACGAAAACAGCGATTTCGGTGATTCTGCACACTTCTAACAGCAGAATCATGAAGATTATCACTGAAAATGCATATCTCAGCTGGAAACCCAACGATACCGAAGATATCGCAGTTTCCGCATGTCAGACGCTCTGTGGCGTGCTGAAAACACCAGAAAACGTGTTTTTCGCATTCAATAGCACGAAAACAGCGATTTCGGTGATTCTGCACACTTGTAACAGCAGAATCATGAAGATTATCACTGAAAATGCATATCTCAGCTGGAAACCCCACGAAAACGAAGATATCCCTGTTTCCGCACATCAAAAGCACTGTCGGGTGCTGAATACACTAGAAAACGTGTTTTCGCATTCAATAGCACGAAAACAGCGATTTCGGTGATTCTGCACACTTGTAACAGCAGAATCATGAAGATTATCACTGAAAATGCATATCTCAGCTGGAAACCCAACGATACCGAAGATATCAGATTTTCCCCATAACAAACGCATTGTGGAGTGCTGAAAAGACCAGAAAACGTGTTTTCGCATTCAATAGCACGAAAACAGCGATTTCGGTGATTCTGCACACTTGTTACAGCAGAATCGTGAAGATTATCACTGAAAATGCATATCTCAGCTGGAAACCCAACGATACCGAAGATATCGCAGTTTCCGCATATCAAACGCATTGTGGAGTGCTGAAAAGACCAGAAAACGTGTTGTTCGCATTCAATAGCACGAAAACAGCGATATCGGTGATTCTGCACACTTGTTACAGCAGAAACTCGAAGATTATCACTGAAAATGCATATCTCAGCAGGAAACAACAACGATACCGAAAATATCGCAGTTTCCGCATATCAAACGCACTGTGGAGTGCTGAAAACACCAGAAAACGTGTTTTTCGCATTCAATAGCACGAAAACAGCGATTTCGGTGATTCTGCACACTTGTTACAGCAGAATCGTGAAGATTATCACTGAAAATGCATATCTCAGCTGGAAACCCAACGATACCGAAGATATCGCAGTTTCCGCATATCAAACGCATTGTGGAGTGCTGAAAACACCAGAAAACGTGTTTTTCGCATTCAATAGCACGAAAACAGCGATTTCGGTGATTCTGCACACTGGTTACAGCAGAATCATGAAGATTATCACTGAAAATGCATATCTCAGCTGGAAACCCCACGAAAACGAAGATATCCCTGTTTCCGCACATCAAAAGCACTGTCGGGTGCTGAATACACTAGAAAACGTGTTTTTCGCATTCAATAGCACGAAAACAGCGATTTCGGTGATTCTGCACACTTATAACAGCAGAATCATAAAGCTTATCACTGAAAATGCATATCTCAACTGGAAACCCAACGATACCGAAGATATCGCAGTTTCCGCATGTCAAACGCTCTGTGGAGTGCTGAAAACTTCAGAAAACGTGTTTTTCGCATTCAATAGCACGAAAACAGCGATTTCGGTGATTCTGCACACTGGTTACAGCAGAAACTCGAAAATTATCACTGAAAATGCATATCTCAGCAGGAAACAACAACGATACCGAAAATATCGCAGTTTCCGCATATCAAACGCACTGTGGAGTGCTGAAAACACCAGAAAACGTGTTTTTCGCATTCAATAGCACGAAAACAGCGATTTCGGTGATTCTGCACACTTGTTACACCAGAATCATGAAGATTATCACTGAAAATGCATATCTCAGCTGGAAACCCCACGAAAACGAAGATATCCCTGTTTCCGCACATCAAAAGCACTGTCGGGTGCTGAATACACTAGAAAACGTTTTTTTCGCATTCAATAGCACAAAAACAGCGATTTCGGTGATTCTGCACACTTATAACAGCAGAATCATGAAGATTACCACTGAAACTGCATATCTCAGCTGGAAACCCAACGATACCGGAGATATCGCAGTTTCCGCATGACAAACGCTCTGTGGCGTGCTGAAAACACCAGAAAACGTGTTTTTCGCATTCAATAGCACGAAAACAGCGATTTCGGTGATTCTGCACACTAGTTACAGCAGAATCATGAAGATTATCACTGAACATGCATATGTCAGCTGGAAACAACAACGATACCGAAGATATCGCAGATTCCGCATATCAAACGCACTGTGGAGTGCTGAAAACACCAGAAAACGTGTTTTTCGCATTCAAAAGCACGAAAACAGCGATTTTCGGTTATTCTGCACACTTGTTACAGCAGAATCATGAAGATTATCACTGAAAATGCATATCTCAGCTGGAAACCCCACGAAAACGAAGATATCCCTGTTTCCGCACATCAAAAGCACTGTCGGGTGCTGAATACACTAGAAAACGTTTTTTTCGCATTCAATAGCACAAAAACAGCGATTTCGGTGATTCTGCACACTTATAACAGCAGAATCATGAAGATTACCACTGAAACTGCATATCTCAGCTGGAAACCCAACGATACCGGAGATATCGCAGTTTCCGCATGACAAACGCTCTGTGGCGTGCTGAAAACACCAGAAAACGTGTTTTTCGCATTCAATAGCACGAAAACAGCGATTTCGGTGATTCTGCACACTAGTTACAGCAGAATCATGAAGATTATCACTGAACATGCATATGTCAGCTGGAAACAACAACGATACCGAAGATATCGCAGATTCCGCATATCAAACGCACTGTGGAGTGCTGAAAACACCAGAAAACGTGTTTTTCGCATTCAAAAGCACGAAAACAGCGATTTTCGGTTATTCTGCACACTTGTTACAGCAGAATCATGAAGATTATCACTGAAAATGCATATCTCAGCTGGAAACCCCACGAAAACGAAGATATCCCTGTTTCCGCACATCAAAAGCACTGTCGGGTGCTGAATACACTAGAAAACGTGTTTTTCGCATTCAATAGCATGAAAACAGCGATTTCGGAGATTCTGCACACTTATAACAGCAGAATCATGAAGATTATCACTGAAAATGCATATCTCAGCAGGAAACAACAACGATACCGAAGATGTCGCAGTTTACGCATATCAAACGCACTGTGGAGCGCTGAAAACACCAGAAAACGTGTTTTTCGCATTCAAAAGCATGAAAACAGCGAGTTCGGTTATTCTGCACACTTGTAACAGCAGAATCATGTAGATTATCACTGATAATGCATATCTCAGCTGGAAACCCCACGAAAACGAAGATATCCTCGTTTCCGGACATCAAAAGCACTGTCGGGTGCTGAAAACACTAGAAAAAGTGTTTTTCGCATTCAATAGCACGAAAACAGCGATTTCGGTGATTCTGCACACTTCTAACAGCAGAATCATAAAGATTATCACTGAAAATGCATATCTCAGCTGGAAACCCAACGATACCGGAGATATCGCAGTTTCCGCATGACAAACGCTCTGTGGCGTGCTGAAAACACCAGAAATCGTGTTTTTCGCATTCAATAGCACGAAAACAGCGATTTCGGTGATTCTGCACACTTCTCACAGCAGAATCATGAAGATTATCACTGAAAATGCATATCTCAGCTGGAAACCCAACGATACCGAAGATATCGCAGTTTCCGCATGTCAGACGCTCTGTGGCGTGCTGAAAACACCAGAAAACGTGTTTTTCGCATTCAATAGCACGAAAACAGCGAGTTCGGTTATTCTGCACACTTGTAACAGCAGAATCATGAAGATTATCACTGAAAATGCATATCTCAGCTGGAAACCCCACGAAAACGAAGATATCCTCGTTTCCGGACATCAAAAGCACTGTCGGGTGCTGAAAACACTAGAAAAAGTGTTTTTCGCATTCAATAGCACGAAAACAGCGATTTCGGTGATTCTGCACACTTCTAACAGCAGAATCATGAAGATTATCACTGAAAATGCATATCTCAGCTGGAAACAACAACGATACCGAAAATATCGCAGTTTCCGCATATCAAACGCACTGTGGAGTGCTGAAAACACCAGAAAACGTTTTTTTCGCATTCAATAGCACGAAAACAGCGATATCGGTGATTCTGCACACTTGTTACAGCAGAATCATGAAGATTATCACTGAAAATGCATATCTCAGCTGGAAACCCCACGAAAACGAAGATATCCCTGTTTCCGCACATCAAAAGCACTGTCGGGTGCTGAATACACTAGAAAACGTGTTTTTCTCATTCAATAGCACGAAAACAGCGATTTCGGTGATTCTGCACACTTGTAACAGCAGAATCATGAAGATTATCACTGAAAATGCATATCTCAGCTGGAAACCCCACGAAAACGAAGATATCCCTGTTTCCGCACATCAAAAGCACTGTCGGGTGCTGAATACACTAGAAAACGTGTTTTCGCATTCAATAGCACGAAAACAGCGATTTCGGTGATTCTGCACACTTGTAACAGCAGAATCATGAAGATTATCACTGAAAATGCATATCTCAGCTGGAAACCCAACGATACCGAAGATATCGCAGTTTCCGCATAACAAACGCATTGTGGAGTGCTGAAAAGACCAGAAAACGTGTTTTCGCATTCAATAGCACGAAAACAGCGATTTCGGTGATTCTGCACACTTGTTACAGCAGAAACTCGAAGATTATCACTGAAAATGCATATCTCAGCAGGAAACAACAACGATACCGAAAATATCGCAGTTTCCGCATATCAAACGCACTGTGGAGTGCTGAAAACACCAGAAAACGTGTTTTTCGCATTCAATAGCACGAAAACAGCGATTTCGGTGATTCTGCACACTTGTTACAGCAGAATCGTGAAGATTATCACTGAAAATGCATATCTCAGCTGGAAACCCAACGATACCGAAGATATCGCAGTTTCCGCATATCAAACGCATTGTGGAGTGCTGAAAACACCAGAAAACGTGTTTTTCGCATTCAATAGCACGAAAACAGCGATTTCGGTGATTCTGCACACTGGTTACAGCAGAATCATGAAGATTATCACTGAAAATGCATATCTCAGCTGGAAACAACAACGATACCGAAAATATCGCAGTTTCCGCATATCAAACGCACTGTGGAGTGCTGAAAACACCAGAAAACGTTTTTTTCGCATTCAATAGCACGAAAACAGCGATATCGGTGATTCTGCACACTTGTTACAGCAGAATCGTGAAGATTATCACTGAAAATGCATGTCTCAGCTGGAAACCCAACGATACCGAAGATATCGCAGTTTCCGCATATCAAACGCATTGTGGAGTGCTGAAAAGACCAGAAAACGTGTTGTTCGCATTCAATAGCACGAAAACAGCGATTTCTGTGATTCTGCACACTGGTTACAGCAGAATCATGAAGATTATCACTGAAAATGCATATCTCAGCTGGAAACCCAACGATACCGAAGATATCGCAGTTTCCGCATGTCAGACGCTCTGTGGCGTGCTGAAAACACCAGAAAACGTGTTTTTCGCATTCAATAGCACGAAAACAGCGATTTTGGTGATTCTGCACACTTGTAACAGCAGAATCATGAAGATTATCACTGAAAATGCATATCTCAGCTGGAAACCCCACGAAAACGAAGATATCCCTGTTTCCGCACATCAAAAGCACTGTCGGGTGCTGAATACACTAGAAAACGTGTTTTTCGCATTCAATAGCACGAAAACAGCGATTTCGGTGATTCTGCACACTTATAACAGCAGAATCATAAAGCTTATCAATGAAAATGCATATCTCAGCTGGAAACCCAACGATACCGAAGATATCGCAGTTTCCGCATGTCAAACGCTCTGTGGAGTGCTGAAAACATCAGAAAACGTGTTTTTCGCATTCAATAGCACGAAATCAGCGATTTCAGTGATTCTGCACACTTGTCACAGAAGAATCATGAAGATTATCACTGAAAATGCATATCTCAGCTGGAAACCCCACGAAAACGAAGATATCCTCGTTTCCGGACATCAAAAGCACTGTCGGGTGCTGAAAACACTAGAAAAAGTGTTTTTCGCATTCAATAGCACGAAAACAGCGATTTCGGTGATTCTGCACACTTCTAACAGCAGAATCATGAAGATTATCACTGAAAATGCATATCTCAGCTGGAAACCCAACGATACCGCAGATATCGCAGTTTCCGCGTGTCAGACGCTCTGTGGCGTGCTGAAAACACCAGAAAACGTGTTTTTCGCATTCAATAGCACGAAAACAGCGAGTTCGGTTATTCTGCACACTTGTAACAGCAGAATCATGAAGATTATCACTGAAAATGCATATCTCAGCTGGAAACCCCACGAAAACGAAGATATCCTCGTTTCCGGACATCAAAAGCACTGTCGGGTGCTGAAAACACTAGAAAAAGTGTTTTTCGCATTCAATAGCACGAAAACAGCGATTTCGGTGATTCTGCACACTTCTAACAGCAGAATCATGAAGATTATCACTGAAAATGCATATCTCAGCTGGAAACCCAACGATACCGAAGATATCGCAGTTTCCGCATGTCAGACGCTCTGTGGCGTGCTGAAAACACCAGAAAACGTGTTTTTCGCATTCAATAGCACGAAAACAGCGATTTCGGTGATTCTGCACACTTGTAACAGCAGAATCATGAAGATTATCACTGAAAATGCATATCTCAGCTGGAAACCCCACGAAAACGAAGATATCCCCGTTTCCGCACATCAAAAGCACTGTCGGGTGCTGAATACACTAGAAAACGTGTTTTTCTCATTCAATAGCACGAAAACAGCGATTTCGGTGATTCTGCACACTTGTAGCAGCCGAATCATGAAGATTATCACTGAAAATGCATATCTCAGCTGGAAACCCCACGAAAACGAAGATATCCCTGTTTCCGCACATCAAAAGCACTGTCGGGTGCTGAATACACTAGAAAACGTGTTTTCGCATTCAATAGCACGAAAACAGCGATTTCGGTGATTCTGCACACTTGTAACAGCAGAATCATGAAGATTATCACTGAAAATGCATATCTCAGCTGGAAACCCAACGATACCGAAGATATCGCAGTTTCCGCATAACAAACGCATTGTGGAGTGCTGAAAAGACCAGAAAACGTGTTTTCGCATTCAATAGCACGAAAACAGCGATTTCGGTGATTCTGCACACTTGTTACAGCAGAATCGTGAAGATTATCACTGAAAATGCATATCTCAGCTGGAAACCCAACGATACCGAAGATATCGCAGTTTCCGCATATCAAACGCATTGTGGAGTGCTGAAAAGACCAGAAAACGTGTTGTTCGCATTCAATAGCACGAAAACAGCGATTTCGGTGATTCTGCACACTTGTTACAGCAGAAACTCGAAGATTATCACTGAAAATGCATATCTCAGCAGGAAACAACAGCGATACCGAAAATATCGCAGTTTCCGCATATCAAACGCACTGTGGAGTGCTGAAAACACCAGAAAACGTGTTTTTCGCATTCAATAGCACGAAAACAGCGATTTCGGTGATTCTGCACACTTGTTACAGCAGAATCGTGAAGATTATCACTGAAAATGCATATCTCAGCTGGAAACCCAACGATACCGAAGATATCGCAGTTTCCGCATATCAAACGCATTGTGGAGTGCTGAAAACACCAGAAAACGTGTTTTTCGCATTCAATAGCACGAAAACAGCGATTTCGGTGATTCTGCACACTGGTTACAGCAGAATCATGAAGATTATCACTGAAAATGCATATCTCAGCTGGAAACCCCACGAAAACGAAGATATCCCTGTTTCCGCACATCAAAAGCACTGTCGGGTGCTGAATACACTAGAAAACGTGTTTTTCGCATTCAATAGCACGTAAACAGCGATTTCGGTGATTCTGCACACTTATAACAGCAGAATCATAAAGCTTATCACTGAAAATGCATATCTCAACTGGAAACCCAACGATACCGAAGATATCGCAGTTTCCGCATGTCAAACGCTCTGTGGAGTGCTGAAAACTTCAGAAAACGTGTTTTTCGCATTCAATAGCACGAAAACAGCGATTTCGGTGATTCTGCACACTTGTTACAGCAGAAACTCGAAGATTATCACTGAAAATGCATATCTCAGCAGGAAACAACAACGATACCGAAAATATCGCAGTTTCCGCATATCAAACGCACTGTGGAGTGCTGAAAACACCAGAAAACGTGTTTTTCGCATTCAATAGCACGAAAACAGCGATTTCGGTGATTCTGCACACTTGTTACAGCAGAATCGTGAAGATTATCACTGAAAATGCATATCTCAGCTGGAAACCCAACGATACCGAAGATATCGCAGTTTCCGCATATCAAACGCATTGTGGAGTGCTGAAAACACCAGAAAACGTGTTTTTCGCATTCAATAGCACGAAAACAGCGATTTCGGTGATTCTGCACACTGGTTACAGCAGAATCATGAAGATTATCACTGAAAATGCATATCTCAGCTGGAAACCCCACGAAAACGAAGATATCCCTGTTTCCGCACATCAAAAGCACTGTCGGGTGCTGAATACACTAGAAAACGTGTTTTTCGCATTCAATAGCACGAAAACAGCGATTTCGGTGATTCTGCACACTTATAACAGCAGAATCATAAAGCTTATCACTGAAAATGCATATCTCAACTGGAAACCCAACGATACCGAAGATATCGCAGTTTCCGCATGTCAAACGCTCTGTGGAGTGCTGAAAACTTCAGAAAACGTGTTTTTCGCATTCAATAGCACGAAAACAGCGATTTCTGTGATTCTGCACACTTGTCACAGAAGAAACTCGAAGATTATCACTGAAAATGCATATCTCAGCTGGAAACCCAACGATACCGAAGATATCGCAGTTTCCGCATATCAAACGCATTGTGGAGTGCTGAAAACACCAGAAAACGTGTTTTTCGCATTCAAAAGCACGAAAACAGCGATTTCGGTGATTCTGCACACTGGTTACAGCAGAATCATGAAGATTATCACTGAAAATGCATATCTCAGCTGGAAACAACAACGATACCGAAAATATCGCAGTTTCCGCATATCAAACGCACTGTGGAGTGCTGAAAACACCAGAAAACGTGTTTTTCGCATTCAATAGCACGAAAACAGCGATTTCGGTGATTCTGCACACTTGTTACAGCAGAATCGTGAAGATTATCACTGAAAATGCATATCTCAGCTGGAAACACAACGATACCGAAGATATCGCAGTTTCCGCATATCAAACGCATTGTGGAGTGCTGAAAACACCAGAAAACGTGTTTTTCGCATTCAATAGCACGAAAACAGCGATTTCGGTGATTCTGCACACTGGTTACAGCAGAAACTCGAAGATTATCACTGAAAATGCATATCTCAGCAGGAAACAACAACGATACCGAAAATATCGCAGTTTCCGCATATCAAACGCACTGTGGAGTGCTGAAAACACCAGAAAACGTGTTTTCGCATTCAATA
Source organism: Anthophora plumipes (assembly GCA_951804975.1). Lineage (NCBI taxonomy): Eukaryota > Metazoa > Arthropoda > Insecta > Hymenoptera > Apidae > Anthophora > Anthophora plumipes. The sequence continues at coordinate 358,547 of OX638127.1, forward strand.
GCACGAAAACAGCGATTTCGGTGATTCTGCACACTTGTTACAGCAGAATCGTGAAGATTATCACTGAAAATGCATATCTCAGCTGGAAACCCAACGATACCGAAGATATCGCAGTTTCCGCATATCAAACGCATTGTGGAGTGCTGAAAAGACCAGAAAACGTGTTGTTCGCATTCAATAGCACGAAAACAGCGAGTTCGGTTATTCTGCACACTTGTAACAGCAGAATCATGAAGATTATCACTGAAAATGCATATCTCAGCTGGAAACCCCACGAAAACGAAGATATCCTCGTTTCCGGACATCAAAAGCACTGTCGGGTGCTGAAAACACTAGAAAAAGTGTTTTTCGCATTCAATAGCACGAAAACAGCGATTTCGGTGATTCTGCACACTTCTAACAGCAGAATCATGAAGATTATCACTGAAAATGCATATCTCAGCTGGAAACAACAACGATACCGAAAATATCGCAGTTTCCGCATATCAAACGCACTGTGGAGTGCTGAAAACACCAGAAAACGTTTTTTTCGCATTCAATAGCACGAAAACAGCGATATCGGTGATTCTGCACACTTGTTACAGCAGAATCATGAAGATTATCACTGAAAATGCATATCTCAGCTGGAAACCCCACGAAAACGAAGATATCCCTGTTTCCGCACATCAAAAGCACTGTCGGGTGCTGAATACACTAGAAAACGTGTTTTTCTCATTCAATAGCACGAAAACAGCGATTTCGGTGATTCTGCACACTTGTAACAGCAGAATCATGAAGATTATCACTGAAAATGCATATCTCAGCTGGAAACCCCACGAAAACGAAGATATCCCTGTTTCCGCACATCAAAAGCACTGTCGGGTGCTGAATACACTAGAAAACGTGTTTTCGCATTCAATAGCACGAAAACAGCGATTTCGGTGATTCTGCACACTTGTAACAGCAGAATCATGAAGATTATCACTGAAAATGCATATCTCAGCTGGAAACCCAACGATACCGAAGATATCGCAGTTTCCGCATAACAAACGCATTGTGGAGTGCTGAAAAGACCAGAAAACGTGTTTTCGCATTCAATAGCACGAAAACAGCGATTTCGGTGATTCTGCACACTTGTTACAGCAGAATCGTGAAGATTATCACTGAAAATGCATATCTCAGCTGGAAACCCAACGATACCGAAGATATCGCAGTTTCCGCATATCAAACGCATTGTGGAGTGCTGAAAAGACCAGAAAACGTGTTGTTCGCATTCAATAGCACGAAAACAGCGATTTCGGTGATTCTGCACACTTGTTACAGCAGAAACTCGAAGATTATCACTGAAAATGCATATCTCAGCAGGAAACAACAACGATACCGAAAATATCGCAGTTTCCGCATATCAAACGCACTGTGGAGTGCTGAAAACACCAGAAAACGTGTTTTTCGCATTCAATAGCACGAAAACAGCGATTTCGGTGATTCTGCACACTGGTTACAGCAGAATCATGAAGATTATCACTGAAAATGCATATCTCAGCTGGAAACAACAACGATACCGAAAATATCGCAGTTTCCGCATATCAAACGCACTGTGGAGTGCTGAAAACACCAGAAAACGTTTTTTTCGCATTCAATAGCACGAAAACAGCGATATCGGTGATTCTGCACACTTGTTACAGCAGAATCGTGAAGATTATCACTGAAAATGCATGTCTCAGCTGGAAACCCAACGATACCGAAGATATCGCAGTTTCCGCATATCAAACGCATTGTGGAGTGCTGAAAAGACCCGAAAACGTGTTGTTCGCATTCAATAGCACGAAAACAGCGATTTCTGTGATTCTGCACACTGGTTACAGCAGAATCATGAAGATTATCACTGAAAATGCATATCTCAGCTGGAAACCCAACGATACCGAAGATATCGCAGTTTCCGCATGTCAGACGCTCTGTGGCGTGCTGAAAACACCAGAAAACGTGTTTTTCGCATTCAATAGCACGAAAACAGCGATTTTGGTGATTCTGCACACTTGTAACAGCAGAATCATGAAGCTTATCACTGAAAATGCATATCTCAGCTGGAAACCCCACGAAAACGAAGATATCCCTGTTTCCGCACATCAAAAGCACTGTCGGGTGCTGAATACACTAGAAAACGTGTTTTTCGCATTCAATAGCACGAAAACAGCGATTTCGGTGATTCTGCACACTTATAACAGCAGAATCATAAAGCTTATCAATGAAAATGCATATCTCAGCTGGAAACCCAACGATACCGAAGATATCGCAGTTTCCGCATGTCAAACGCTCTGTGGAGTGCTGAAAACATCAGAAAACGTGTTTTTCGCATTCAATAGCACGAAATCAGCGATTTCAGTGATTCTGCACACTTGTCACAGAAGAATCATGAAGATTATCACTGAAAATGCATATCTCAGCTGGAAACCCCACGAAAACGAAGATATCCTCGTTTCCGGACATCAAAAGCACTGTCGGGTGCTGAAAACACTAGAAAAAGTGTTTTTCGCATTCAATAGCACGAAAACAGCGATTTCGGTGATTCTGCACACTTCTAACAGCAGAATCATGAAGATTATCACTGAAAATGCATATCTCAGCTGGAAACAACAACGATACCGAAGATATGGCAGTTTCCGCATATCAAACGCACTGTGTAGTGCTGAAAACACCAGAAAACGTGTTTTTCGCATTCAATAGCACGAAAACAGCGAGTTCGGTTATTCTGCACACTTGTAACAGCAGAATCATGAAGATTATCACTGAAAATGCATATCTCAGCTGGAAACCCCACGAAAACGAAGATATCCTCGTTTCCGGACATCAAAAGCACTGTCGGGTGCTGAAAACACTAGAAAAAGTGTTTTTCGCATTCAATAGCACGAAAACAGCGATTTCGGTGATTCTGCACACTTCTAACAGCAGAATCATGAAGATTATCACTGAAAATGCATATCTCAGCTGGAAACCCAACGATACCGAAGATATCGCAGTTTCCGCATGTCAGACGCTCTGTGGCGTGCTGAAAACACCAGAAAACGTGTTTTTCGCATTCAATAGCACGAAAACAGCGATTTCGGTGATTCTGCACACTTGTAACAGCAGAATCATGAAGATTATCACTGAAAATGCATATCTCAGCTGGAAACCCCACGAAAACGAAGATATCCCCGTTTGCGCACATCAAAAGCACTGTCGGGTGCTGAATACACTAGAAAACGTGTTTTTCTCATTCAATAGCACGAAAACAGCGATTTCGGTGATTCTGCACACTTGTAACAGCAGAATCATGAAGATTATCACTGAAAATGCATATCTCAGCTGGAAACCCCACGAAAACGAAGATATCCCTGTTTCCGCACATCAAAAGCACTGTCGGGTGCTGAATACACTAGAAAACGTGTTTTCGCATTCAATAGCACGAAAACAGCGATTTCGGTGATTCTGCACACTTGTAACAGCAGAATCATGAAGATTATCACTGAAAATGCATATCTCAGCTGGAAACCCAACGATACCGAAGATATCGCAATTTCCGCATAACAAACGCATTGTGGAGTGCTGAAAAGACCAGAAAACGTGTTTTCGCATTCAATAGCACGAAAACAGCGATTTCGGTGATTCTGCACACTTGTTACAGCAGAATCGTGAAGATTATCACTGAAAATGCATATCTCAGCTGGAAACCCAACGATACCGAAGATATCGCAGTTTCCGCATATCAAACGCATTGTGGAGTGCTGAAAAGACCAGAAAACGTGTTGTTCGCATTCAATAGCACGAAAACAGCGATTTCGGTGATTCTGCACACTTGTTACAGCAGAAACTCGAAGATTATCACTGAAAATGCATATCTCAGCAGGAAACAACAACGATACCGAAAATATCGCAGTTTCCGCATATCAAACGCACTGTGGAGTGCTGAAAACACCAGAAAACGTGTTTTTCGCATTCAATAGCACGAAAACAGCGATTTCGGTGATTCTGCACACTTGTTACAGCAGAATCGTGAAGATTATCACTGAAAATGCATATCTCAGCTGGAAACCCAACGATACCGAAGATATCGCAGTTTCCGCATATCAAACGCATTGTGGAGTGCTGAAAACACCAGAAAACGTGTTTTTCGCATTCAATAGCACGAAAACAGCGATTTCGGTGATTCTGCACACTTGTTACAGCAGAATCGTGAAGATTATCACTGAAAATGCATATCTCAGCTGGAAACCCAACGATACCGAAGATATCGCAGTTTCCGCATATCAAACGCATTGTGGAGTGCTGAAAACACCAGAAAACGTGTTTTTCGCATTCAATAGCACGAAAACAGCGATTTCGGTGATTCTGCACACTGGTTACAGCAGAATCATGAAGATTATCACTGAAAATGCATATCTCAACTGGAAACCCAACGATACCGAAGATATCGCAGTTTCCGCATGTCAAACGCTCTGTGGAGTGCTGAAAACTTCAGAAAACGTGTTTTTCGCATTCAATAGCACGAAAACAGCGATTTCTGTTATTCTGCACACTTGTCACAGAAGAAACTCGAAGATTATCACTGAAAATGCATATCTCAGCTGGAAACCCAACGATACCGAAGATATCGCAGTTTCCGCATATCAAACGCATTGTGGAGTGCTGAAAACACCAGAAAACGTGTTTTTCGCATTCAAAAGCACGAAAACAGCGATTTCGGTGATTCTGCACACTGGTTACAGCAGAATCATGAAGATTATCACTGAAAATGCATATCTCAGCTGGAAACAACAACGATACCGAAAATATCGCAGTTTCCGCATATCAAACGCACTGTGGAGTGCTGAAAACACCAGAAAACGTGTTTTTCGCATTCAATAGCACGAAAACAGCGATTTCGGTGATTCTGCACACTTATTACAGCAGAATCGTGAAGATTATCACTGAAAATGCATATCTCAGCTGGAAACACAACGATACCGAAGATATCGCAGTTTCCGCATATCAAACGCATTGTGGAGTGCTGAAAACACCAGAAAACGTGTTTTTCGCATTCAATAGCACGAAAACAGCGATTTCGGTGATTCTGCACACTGGTTACAGCAGAAACTCGAAGATTATCACTGAAAATGCATATCTCAGCAGGAAACAACAACGATACCGAAAATATCGCAGTTTCCGCATATCAAACGCACTGTGGAGTGCTGAAAACACCAGAAAACGTGTTTTTCGCATTCAATAGCACGAAAACAGCGATTTCGGTGATTCTGCACACTTGTTACACCAGAATCATGAAGATTATCACTGAAAATACATATCTCAGCTGGAAACCCCACGAAAACGAAGATATCCCTGTTTCCGCACATCAAAAGCACTGTCGGGTGCTGAATACACTAGAAAACGTTTTTTTCGCATTCAATAGCACAAAAACAGCGATTTCGGTGATTCTGCACACTTATAACAGCAGAATCATGAAGATTACCACTGAAACTGCATATCTCAGCTGGAAACCCAACGATACCGGAGATATCGCAGTTTCCGCATGACAAACGCTCTGTGGCGTGCTGAAAACACCAGAAAACGTGTTTTTCGCATTCAATAGCACGAAAACAGCGATTTCGGTGATTCTGCACACTAGTTACAGCAGAATCATGAAGATTATCACTGAACATGCATATGTCAGCTGGAAACAACAACGATACCGAAGATATCGCAGATTCCGCATATCAAACGCACTGTGGAGTGCTGAAAACACCAGAAAACGTGTTTTTCGCATTCAAAAGCACGAAAACAGCGATTTTCGGTTATTCTGCACACTTGTTACAGCAGAATCATGAAGATTATCACTGAAAATGCATATCTCAGCTGGAAACCCCACGAAAACGAAGATATCCCTGTTTCCGCACATCAAAAGCACTGTCGGGTGCTGAATACACTAGAAAACGTGTTTTTCGCATTCAATAGCATGAAAACAGCGATTTCGGAGATTCTGCACACTTATAACAGCAGAATCATGAAGATTATCACTGAAAATGCATATCTCAGCTGGAAACAACAACGATACCGAAGATGTCGCAGTTTACGCATATCAAACGCACTGTGGAGCGCTGAAAACACCAGAAAACGTGTTTTTCGCATTCAAAAGCATGAAAACAGCGAGTTCGGTTATTCTGCACACTTGTAACAGCAGAATCATGTAGATTATCACTGATAATGCATATCTCAGCTGGAAACCCCACGAAAACGAAGATATCCTCGTTTCCGGACATCAAAAGCACTGTCGGGTGCTGAAAACACTAGAAAAAGTGTTTTTCGCATTCAATAGCACGAAAACAGCGATTTCGGTGATTCTGCACACTTCTAACAGCAGAATCATAAAGATTATCACTGAAAATGCATATCTCAGCTGGAAACCCAACGATACCGGAGATATCGCAGTTTCCGCATGACAAACGCTCTGTGGCGTGCTGAAAACACCAGAAATCGTGTTTTTCGCATTCAATAGCACGAAAACAGCGATTTCGGTGATTCTGCACACTAGTTACAGCAGAATCAGGAAGATAATCACTGAAAATGCATATCTCAGCTGGAAACAACAACCATACCGAAGATATCGCAGATTCCGCATATCAAACGCACTGTGGACTGCTGAAAACACCAGAAAACGTGTTTTTCGCATTCAAAAGCACGAAAACAGCGATTTCGGTTATTCTGCACACTTCTAACAGCAGAATCATGAAGATTATCACTGAAAATGCATATCTCTGCTGGAAACCCAACGAAAACGAAGATATCCCTGTTTCCGCACATCAAAAGCACTGTCGGGTGCTGAAAACACTAGAAAACGTGTTTTTCGCATTCAATAGCACGAAAACAGCGATTTCAGTGATTCTGCACCCTTGTCACAGAAGAAACTCGAAGATTATCACTGAAAATGCATATCTCAGCTGGAAACAACAACGATACCGAAAATATCGCAGTTTCCGCATATCAAACGCACTGTGGAGTGCTGAAAACACCAGAAAACGTGTTTTTCGCATTCAATAGCACGAAAACAGCGATTTCGGTGATTCTGCACACTTGTTACAGCAGAATCGTGAAGATTATCACTGAAAATGCATATCTCAGCTGGAAACCCAACGATACCGAAGATATCGCAGTTTCCGCATATCAAACGCACTGTGGAGTGCTGAAAACACCAGAAAACGTGTTTTTCGCATTCAATAGCAGAAAACAGCGATTTCGGTGATTCTGCACACTTGCAACAGCAGAATCATGAAGATTATCACTGAAAATGCATATCTCAGCTGGAAACCCAACGATACCGAAGATATCGCAGTTTCCGCATGTCAAACGCACTGTGGAGTGCTAAAAACACCAGAAAACGTGTTTTTCGCATTCAATAGCACGAAAACAGCGATTTCGGTGATTCTGCACACTTGTAACAGCAGAATCATGAAGAGTATCACTGAAAATGCATATCTCAGCTGGAAACCCAACGATACCGAAGATATCGCAGTTTGCGACTGTAAAACGCTCTGTGGAGTGCTGAAAACTCCAGAAATCGTGTTTTTCGCATTCAATAGCACGAAAACAGCGATTTCGGTGATTCTGCACACTTGTAACAGCAGAATCATGAAGATTATCACTGAAAATGCATATCTCAGATGGAAACAACAACGATACCGAAGATATCGCAGTTTCCGCATATCAAACGCACTGTGAAGTGCTGAAAACACCAGAAAACGTGTTTTTCGCATCCAATAGCACGAAAACAGCGATTTCGGTGATTCTGCACACTTGTTACAGCAGAATCATGAAGATTATCACTGAAAATGCATATCTCATCTGGAAACCCCACGAAAACGAAGTTATCCCTGTTTCCGCACATCAAAAGCACTGTCGGGTGCTGAAAACACTAGAAAACGTGTTTTTCGCATTCAATAGCAGGAAAACAGCGATTTCGGTGATTCTGCACACTTGTAGCAGCAGAATCATGAAGATTATCACTGAAAATGCATATCTCAGCTGGAAACCCAACGATACCGAAGATATCGCAGTTTGCGACTGTAAAACGCTCTGTGGAGTGCTGAAAACACCAGAAATCGTGTTTTTCGCATTCAATAGCACGAAAACAGCGATTTCTGTGATTCTGCACACTTGTCACAGAAGAAACTCGAAGATTATCGTAGAAAATGCATATCTCAGCTGGAAACAACAACGATACCGAAGTTATCGCAGTTTCCGCATGACAAACCCTCTGTGGCGTGCTGAAAACACCAGAAAACGTGTTTTTCGCATTCAATAGAACGAAATCAGCGATTTCGGTGATTCTGCACACTAGTAACAGCAGAATCATGAAGATTATCACTGAAAATGCATATCTCAGCTGGAAACAACAACGATACCGAAGATATCGCAGTTTCCGCATTTCAAACGCACTGTGAAGTGCTGAAAACACCAGAAAACGTGTTTTTCGCATTCAATAGCACGAAAACAGCGATTTCGGTGATTCTGCACACTTGTTACAGCAGAATCATGAAGATTATCACTGAAAATGCATATCTCAGCTGGAAACCCCACGAAAACGAAGATATCCCTGTTTCCGCACATCAAAAGCACTGTCGGGTGCTGAATACACTAGAAAACGTGTTTTTCTCATTCAATAGCACGAAAACAGCGATTTCGGTGATTCTGCACACTTGTAACAGCAGAATCATGAAGATTATCACTGAAAATGCATATCTCAGCTGGAAACCCCACGAAAACGAAGATATCCCTGTTTCCACACATCAAAAGCACTGTCGGGTGCTGAATACACTAGAAAACGTGTTTTCGCATTCAATAGCACGAAAACAGCGATTTCGGTGATTCTGCACACTTGTAACAGCAGAATCATGAAGATTATCACTGAAAATGCATATCTCAGCTGGAAACCCAACGATACCGAAGATATCGCAGTTTCCGCATAACAAACGCATTGTGGAGTGCTGAAAAGACCAGAAAACGTGTTTTCGCATTCAATAGCACGAAAACAGCGATTTCGGTGATTCTGCACACTTGTTACAGCAGAATCGTGAAGATTGTCACTGAAAATGCATATCTCAGCTGGAAACCCAACGATACCGAAGATATCGCAGTTTCCGCATATCAAACGCATTGTGGAGTGCTGAAAAGACCAGAAAACGTGTTGTTCGCATTCAATAGCACGAAAACAGCGATTTCGGTGATTCTGCACACTTGTTACAGCAGAAACTCGAAGATTATCACTGAAAATGCATATCTCAGCAGGAAACAACAACGATACCGAAGATATCGCAGTTTGCGACTGTAAAACGCTCTGTGGAGTGCTGAAAACTCCAGAAATCGTGTTTTTCGCATTCAATAGCACGAAAACAGCGATTTCGGTGATTCTGCACACTTGTAACAGCAGAATCATGAAGATTATCACTGAAAATGCATATCTCAGCTGGAAACAACAACGATACCGAAGATATCGCAGTTTCCGCATATCAAACGCACTGTGAAGTGCTGAAAACACCAGAAAACGTGTTTTTCGCATCCAATAGCACGAAAACAGCGATTTCGGTGATTCTGCACACTTGTTACAGCAGAATCATGAAGATTATCACTGAAAATGCATATCTCATCTGGAAACCCCACGAAAACGAAGTTATCCCTGTTTCCGCACATCAAAAGCACTGTCGGGTGCTGAAAACACTAGAAAACGTGTTTTTCGCATTCAATAGCAGGAAAACAGCGATTTCGGTGATTCTGCACACTTGTAGCAGCAGAATCATGAAGATTATCACTGAAAATGCATATCTCAGCTGGAAACCCAACGATACCGAAGATATCGCAGTTTGCGACTGTAAAACGCTCTGTGGAGTGCTGAAAACACCAGAAATCGTGTTTTTCGCATTCAATAGCACGAAAACAGCGATTTCTGTGATTCTGCACACTTGTCACAGAAGAAACTCGAAGATTATCGTAGAAAATGCATATCTCAGCTGGAAACAACAACGATACCGAAGTTATCGCAGTTTCCGCATGACAAACCCTCTGTGGCGTGCTGAAAACACCAGAAAACGTGTTTTTCGCATTCAATAGAACGAAATCAGCGATTTCGGTGATTCTGCACACTAGTAACAGCAGAATCATGAAGATTATCACTGAAAATGCATATCTCAGCTGGAAACCCCACGAAAACGAAGATATCCCTGTTTCCGCATATCAAACGCACTGTGGAGTGCTGAAAACACCAGAAAACGTGTTTTTCGCATTCAATAACACGAAAACAGCGATTTCGGTGATTCTGCACACTTGTTACAGCAGAATCGTGAAGATTATCACTGAAAATGCATATCTCAGCTGGAAACCCAACGATACCGAAGATATCGCAGTTTCCGCATATCAAACGCATTGTGGAGTGCTGAAAACACCAGAAAACGTGTTTTTCGCATTCAATAGCACGAAAACAGCGATTTCGGTGATTCTGCACACTGGTTACAGCAGAATCATGAAGATTATCACTGAAAATGCATATCTCAGCTGGAAACCCCACGAAAACGAAGATATCCCTGTTTCCGCACATCAAAAGCACTGTCGGGTGCTGAATACACTAGAAAACGTGTTTTTCGCATTCAATAGCACGAAAACAGCGATTTCGGTGATTCTGCACACTTATAACAGCAGAATCATAAAGCTTATCACTGAAAATGCATATCTCAGCTGGAAACCCAACGATACCGAAGATATCGCAGTTTCCGCATGTCAAACGCTCTGTGGAGTGCTGAAAACTTCAGAAAACGTGTTTTTCGCATTCAATAGCACGAAAACAGCGATTTCTGTGATTCTGCACACTTGTCACAGAAGAAACTCGAAGATTATCACTGAAAATGCATATCTCAGCTGGAAACCCAACGATACCGAAGATATCGCAGTTTCCGCATATCAAACGCACTGTGGAGTGCTGAAAACACCAGAAAACGTGTTTTTCGCATTCAATAGCACGAAAACAGCGATTTCGGTGATTCTGCACACTTGTTACAGCAGAATCGTGAAGATTATCACTGAAAATGCATATCTCAGCTGGAAACAACAACGATACCGAAGATATCGCAGTTTCCGCATTTCAAACGCACTGTGAAGTGCTGAAAACACCAGAAAACGTGTTTTTCGCATTCAATAGCACGAAAACAGCGATTTCGGTGATTCTGCACACTTGTTACAGCAGAATCATGAAGATTATCACTGAAAATGCATATCTCAGCTGGAAACCCCACGAAAACGAAGATATCCCTGTTTCCGCACATCAAAAGCACTGTCGGGTGCTGAATACACTAGAAAACGTGTTTTCGCATTCAATAGCACGAAAACAGCGATTTCGGTGATTCTGCACACTTGTAACAGCAGAATCATGAAGATTATCACTGAAAATGCATATCTCAGCTGGAAACCCAACGATACCGAAGATATCGCAGTTTCCGCATAACAAACGCATTGTGGAGTGCTGAAAAGACCAGAAAACGTGTTTTCGCATTCAATAGCACGAAAACAGCGATTTCGGTGATTCTGCACACTTGTTACAGCAGAATCGTGAAGATTATCACTGAAAATGCATATCTCAGCTGGAAACCCAACGATACCGAACATATCGCAGTTTCCGCATATCAAACGCATTGTGGAGTGCTGAAAAGACCAGAAAACGTGTTGTTCGCATTCAATAGCACGAAAACAGCGATTTCGGTGATTCTGCACACTTGTTACAGCAGAAACTGGAAGATTATCACTGAAAATGCATATCTCAGCAGGAAACAACAACGATACCGAAAATATCGCAGTTTCCGCATATCAAACGCACTGTGGAGTGCTGAAAACACCAGAAAACGTGTTTTTCGCATTCAATAACACGAAAACAGCGATTTCGGTGATTCTGCACACTTGTTACAGCAGAATCGTGAAGATTATCACTGAAAATGCATATCTCAGCTGGAAACCCAACGATACCGAAGATATCGCAGTTTCCGCATATCAAACGCATTGTGGAGTGCTGAAAAGACCAGAAAACGTGTTGTTCGCATTCAATAGCACGAAAACAGCGATTTCGGTGATTCTGCACACTTGTTACAGCAGAAACTCGAAGATTATCACTGAAAATGCATATCTCAGCTGGAAACCCAACGATACCGAAGATATCGCAGTTTCCGCATATCAAACGCATTGTGGAGTGCTGAAAAGACCAGAAAACGTGTTGTTCGCATTCAATAGCACGAAAACAGCGATTTCGGTGATTCTGCACACTTGTTACAGCAGAAACTCGAAGATTATCACTGAAAATGCATATCTCAGCTGGAAACCCAACGATACCGAAGATATCGCAGTTTCCGCATATCAAACGCACTGTGGAGTGCTGAAAAGACCAGAAAACGTGTTGTTCGCATTCAATAGCACGAAAACAGCGATTTCGGTGATTCTGCACACTTGTTACAGCAGAAACTCGAAGATTATCACTGAAAATGCATATCTCAGCTGGAAACCCAACGATACCGAAGATATCGCAGTTTCCGCATATCAAACGCATTGTGGAGTGCTGAAAAGACCAGAAAACGTGTTGTTCGCATTCAATAGCACGAAAACAGCGATTTCGGTGATTCTGCACACTTGTTACAGCAGAATCGTGAAGATTATCACTGAAAATGCATATCTCAGCTGGAAACCCAACGATACCGAAGATATCGCAGTTTCCGCATATCAAACGCATTGTGGAGTGCTGAAAAGACCAGAAAACGTGTTGTTCGCATTCAATAGCACGAAAACAGCGATTTCGGTGATTCTGCACACTTCTTACAGCAGAAACTCGAAGATTATCACTGAAAATGCATATCTCAGCTGGAAACAACAACGATACCGAAGTTATCGCAGTTTCCGCATGACAAACCCTCTGTGGCGTGCTGAAAACACCAGAAAACGTGTTTTTCGCATTCAATAGAACGAAATCAGCGATTTCGGTGATTCTGCACACTAGTAACAGCAGAATCATGAAGATTATCACTGAAAATGCATATCTCAGCTGGAAACCCAACGATACCGAAGATATCGCAGTTTCCGCATATCAAACGCATTGTGGAGTGCTGAAAACACCAGAAAACGTGTTTTTCGCATTCAATAGCACGAAAACAGCGATTTCGGTGATTCTGCACACTGGTTACAGCAGAATCATGAAGATTATCACTGAAAATGCATATCTCAGCTGGAAACCCCACGAAAACGAAGATATCCCTGTTTCCGCACATCAAAAGCACTGTCGGGTGCTGAATACACTAGAAAACGTGTTTTTCGCATTCAATAGCACGAAAACAGCGATTTCGGTGATTCTGCACACTTATAACAGCAGAATCATAAAGCTTATCACTGAAAATGCATATCTCAGCTGGAAACCCAACGATACCGAAGATATCGCAGTTTCCGCATGTCAAACGCTCTGTGGAGTGCTGAAAACTTCAGAAAACGTGTTTTTCGCATTCAATAGCACGAAAACAGCGATTTCTGTGATTCTGCACACTTGTCACAGAAGAAACTCGAAGATTATCACTGAAAATGCATATCTCAGCTGGAAACCCAACGATACCGAAGATATCGCAGTTTCCGCATATCAAACGCACTGTGGAGTGCTGAAAAGACCAGAAAACGTGTTGTTCGCATTCAATAGCACGAAAACAGCGATTTCGGTGATTCTGCACACTTGTTACAGCAGAATCGTGAAGATTATCACTGAAAATGCATATCTCAGCTGGAAACCCAACGATACCGAAGATATCGCAGTTTCCGCATATCAAACGCATTGTGGAGTGCTGAAAAGACCAGAAAACGTGTTGTTCGCATTCAATAGCACGAAAACAGCGATTTCGGTGATTCTGCACACTTGTTACAGCAGAAACTCGAAGATTATCACTGAAAATGCATATCTCAGCTGGAAACAACAACGATACCGAAGTTATCGCAGTTTCCGCATGACAAACCCTCTGTGGCGTGCTGAAAACACCAGAAAACGTGTTTTTCGCATTCAATAGAACGAAATCAGCGATTTCGGTGATTCTGCACACTAGTAACAGCAGAATCATGAAGATTATCACTGAAAATGCATATCTCAGCTGGAAACCCAACGATACCGAAGATATCGCAGTTTCCGCATATCAAACGCATTGTGGAGTGCTGAAAACACCAGAAAACGTGTTTTTCGCATTCAATAGCACGAAAACAGCGATTTCGGTGATTCTGCACACTGGTTACAGCAGAATCATGAAGATTATCACTGAAAATGCATATCTCAGCTGGAAACCCCACGAAAACGAAGATATCCCTGTTTCCGCACATCAAAAGCACTGTCGGGTGCTGAATACACTAGAAAACGTGTTTTTCGCATTCAATAGCACGAAAACAGCGATTTCGGTGATTCTGCACACTTATAACAGCAGAATCATAAAGCTTATCACTGAAAATGCATATCTCAGCTGGAAACCCAACGATACCGAAGATATCGCAGTTTCCGCATGTCAAACGCTCTGTGGAGTGCTGAAAACTTCAGAAAACGTGTTTTTCGCATTCAATAGCACGAAAACAGCGATTTCTGTGATTCTGCACACTTGTCACAGAAGAAACTCGAAGATTATCACTGAAAATGCATATCTCAGCTGGAAACCCAACGATACCGAAGATATCGCAGTTTCCGCATATCAAACGCACTGTGAAGTGCTGAAAACACCAGAAAACGTGTTTTCGCATTCAATAGCACGAAAACAGCGATTTCGGTGATTCTGCACACTTGTTACAGCAGAATCATGAAGATTATCACTGAAAATGCATATCTCAGCTGGAAACCCCACGAAAACGAAGATATCCCTGTTTCCGCACATCAAAAGCACTGTCGGGTGCTGAATACACTAGAAAACGTGTTTTTCTCATTCAATAGCACGAAAACAGCGATTTCGGTGATTCTGCACACTTGTAACAGCAGAATCATGAAGATTATCACTGAAAATGCATATCTCAGCTGGAAACCCCACGAAAACGAAGATATCCCTGTTTCCGCACATCAAAAGCACTGTCGGGTGCTGAATACACTAGAAAACGTGTTTTCGCATTCAATAGCACGAAAACAGCGATTTCGGTGATTCTGCACACTTGTAACAGCAGAATCATGAAGATTATCACTGAAAATGCATATCTCAGCTGGAAACCCAACGATACCGAAGATATCGCAGTTTCCGCATAACAAACGCATTGTGGAGTGCTGAAAAGACCAGAAAACGTGTTTTCGCATTCAATAGCACGAAAACAGCGATTTCGGTGATTCTGCACACTTGTTACAGCAGAATCGTGAAGATTGTCACTGAAAATGCATATCTCAGCTGGAAACCCAACGATACCGAAGATATCGCAGTTTCCGCATATCAAACGCATTGTGGAGTGCTGAAAAGACCAGAAAACGTGTTGTTCGCATTTAATAGCACGAAAACAGCGATTTCGGTGATTCTGCACACTTGTTACAGCAGAAACTCGAAGATTATCACTGAAAATGCATATCTCAGCAGGAAACAACAACGATACCGAAAATATCGCAGTTTCCGCATATCAAACGCACTGTGGAGTGCTGAAAACACCAGAAAACGTGTTTTTCGCATTCAATAGCACGAAAACAGCGATTTCGGTGATTCTGCACACTTGTAACAGCAGAATCATGAAGATTATCACTGAAAATGCATATCTCAGCTGGAAACCCAACGATACCGAAGATATCGCAGTTTCCGCATAACAAACGCATTGTGGAGTGCTGAAAAGACCAGAAAACGTGTTTTCGCATTCAATAGCACGAAAACAGCGATTTCGGTGATTCTGCACACTTGTTACAGCAGAATCGTGAAGATTATCACTGAAAATGCATATCTCAGCTGGAAACCCAACGATACCGAACATATCGCAGTTTCCGCATATCAAACGCATTGTGGAGTGCTGAAAAGACCAGAAAACGTGTTGTTCGCATTCAATAGCACGAAAACAGCGATTTCGGTGATTCTGCACACTTGTTACAGCAGAAACTCGAAGATTATCACTGAAAATGCATATCTCAGCTGGAAACCCAACGATACCGAAGATATCGCAGTTTCCGCATATCAAACGCATTGTGGAGTGCTGAAAAGACCAGAAAACGTGTTGTTCGCATTCAATAGCACGAAAACAGCGATTTCGGTGATTCTGCACACTTGTTACAGCAGAAACTCGAAGATTATCACTGAAAATGCATATCTCAGCTGGAAACCCAACGATACCGAAGATATCGCAGTTTCCGCATATCAAACGCACTGTGGAGTGCTGAAAAGACCAGAAAACGTGTTGTTCGCATTCAATAGCACGAAAACAGCGATTTCGGTGATTCTGCACACTTGTTACAGCAGAAACTCGAAGATTATCACTGAAAATGCATATCTCAGCTGGAAACCCAACGATACCGAAGATATCGCAGTTTCCGCATATCAAACGCATTGTGGAGTGCTGAAAAGACCAGAAAACGTGTTGTTCGCATTCAATAGCACGAAAACAGCGATTTCGGTGATTCTGCACACTTGTTACAGCAGAATCGTGAAGATTATCACTGAAAATGCATATCTCAGCTGGAAACCCAACGATACCGAAGATATCGCAGTTTCCGCATATCAAACGCATTGTGGAGTGCTGAAAAGACCAGAAAACGTGTTGTTCGCATTCAATAGCACGAAAACAGCGATTTCGGTGATTCTGCACACTTGTTACAGCAGAAACTCGAAGATTATCACTGAAAATGCATATCTCAGCTGGAAACAACAACGATACCGAAGTTATCGCAGTTTCCGCATGACAAACCCTCTGTGGCGTGCTGAAAACACCAGAAAACGTGTTTTTCGCATTCAATAGAACGAAATCAGCGATTTCGGTGATTCTGCACACTAGTAACAGCAGAATCATGAAGATTATCACTGAAAATGCATATCTCAGCTGGAAACAACAACGATACCGAAGATAGCGCAGTTTCCGCATTTCAAACGCACTGTGAAGTGCTGAAAACACCAGAAAACGTGTTTTTCGCATTCAATAGCACGAAAACAGCGATTTCGGTGATTCTGCACACTTGTTACAGCAGAATCATGAAGATTATCACTGAAAATGCATATCTCAGCTGGAAACCCCACGAAAACGAAGATATCCCTGTTTCCGCACATCAAAAGCACTGTCGGGTGCTGAATACACTAGAAAACGTGTTTTTCTCATTCAATAGCACGAAAACAGCGATTTCGGCGATTCTGCACACTTGTAACAGCAGAATCATGAAGATTATCACTGAAAATGCATATCTCAGCTGGAAACCCCACGAAAACGAAGATATCCCTGTTTCCGCACATCAAAAGCACTGTCGGGTGCTGAATACACTAGAAAACGTGTTTTCGCATTCAATAGCACGAAAACAGCGATTTCGGTGATTCTGCACACTTGTAACAGCAGAATCATGAAGATTATCACTGAAAATGCATATCTCAGCTGGAAACCCAACGATACCGAAGATATCGCAGTTTCCGCATAACAAACGCATTGTGGAGTGCTGAAAAGACCAGAAAACGTGTTTTCGCATTCAATAGCACGAAAACAGCGATTTCGGTGATTCTGCACACTTGTTACAGCAGAATCGTGAAGATTATCACTGAAAATGCATATCTCAGCTGGAAACCCAACGATACCGAAGATATCGCAGTTTCCGCATATCAAACGCATTGTGGAGTGCTGAAAAGACCAGAAAACGTGTTGTTCGCATTCAATAGCACGAAAACAGCGATTTCGGTGATTCTGCACACTTGTTACAGCAGAAACTCGAAGATTATCACTGAAAATGCATATCTCAGCAGGAAACAACAACGATACCGAAAATATCGCCGTTTCCGCATATCAAACGCACTGTGGAGTGCTGAAAACACCAGAAAACGTGTTTTTCGCATTCAATAACACGAAAACAGCGATTTCGGTGATTCTGCACACTTGTTACAGCAGAATCGTGAAGATTATCACTGAAAATGCATATCTCAGCTGGAAACCCAACGATACCGAAGATATCGCAGTTTCCGCATATCAAACGCATTGTGGAGTGCTGAAAACACCAGAAAACGTGTTTTTCGCATTCAATAGCACGAAAACAGCGATTTCGGTGATTCTGCACACTGGTTACAGCAGAATCATGAAGATTATCACTGAAAATGCATATCTCAGCTGGAAACCCCACGAAAACGAAGATATCCCTGTTTCCGCACATCAAAAGCACTGTCGGGTGCTGAATACACTAGAAAACGTGTTTTTCGCATTCAATAGCACGAAAACAGCGATTTCGGTGATTCTGCACACTTATAACAGCAGAATCATAAAGCTTATCACTGAAAATGCATATCTCAGCTGGAAACCCAACGATACCGAAGATATCGCAGTTTCCGCATGTCAAACGCTCTGTGGAGCGCTGAAAACACCAGAAATCGTGTTTTTCGCATTCAATAGCACGAAAACAGCGATTTCTGTGATTCTGCACACTTGTCACAGAAGAAACTCGAAGATTATCGTAGAAAATGCATATCTCAGCTGGAAACAACAACGATACCGAAGTTATCGCAGTTTCCGCATGACAAACCCTCTGTGGCGTGCTGAAAACACCAGAAAACGTGTTTTTCGCATTCAATAGAACGAAATCAGCGATTTCGGTGATTCTGCACACTAGTAACAGCAGAATCATGAAGATTATCACTGAAAATGCATATCTCAGCTGGAAACAACAACGATACCGAAGATATCGCAGTTTCCGCATTTCAAACGCACTGTGAAGTGCTGAAAACACCAGAAAACGTGTTTTTCGCATTCAATAGCACGAAAACAGCGATTTCGGTGATTCTGCACACTTATAACAGCAGAATCATAAAGCTTATCACTGAAAATGCATATCTCAGCTGGAAACCCCACGAAAACGAAGATATCCCTGTTTCCGCACATCAAAAGCACTGTCGGGTGCTGAATACACTAGAAAACGTGTTTTTCTCATTCAATAGCACGAAAACAGCGATTTCTGTGATTCTGCACACTTGTAACAGCAGAATCATGAAGATTATCACTGAAAATGCATATCTCAGCTGGAAACCCCACGAAAACGAAGATATCCCTGTTTCCGCACATCAAAAGCACTGTCGGGTGCTGAATACACTAGAAAACGTGTTTTCGCATTCAATAGCACGAAAACAGCGATTTCGGTGATTCTGCACACTTGTAACAGCAGAATCATGAAGATTATCACTGAAAATGCATATCTCAGCTGGAAACCCAACGATACCGAAGATATCGCAGTTTCCGCATAACAAACGCATTGTGGAGTGCTGAAAAGACCAGAAAACGTGTTTTCGCATTCAATAGCACGAAAACAGCGATTTCGGTGATTCTGCACACTTGTTACAGCAGAATCGTGAAGATTATCACTGAAAATGCATATCTCAGCTGGAAACCCAACGATACCGAAGATATCGCAGTTTCCGCATATCAAACGCATTGTGGAGTGCTGAAAAGACCAGAAAACGTGTTGTTCGCATTCAATAGCACGAAAACAGCGATTTCGGTGATTCTGCACACTTGTTACAGCAGAAACTCGAAGATTATCACTGAAAATGCATATCTCAGCAGGAAACAACAACGATACCGAAAATATCGCAGTTTCCGCATATCAAACGCACTGTGGAGTGCTGAAAACACCAGAAAACGTGTTTTTCGCATTCAATAACACGAAAACAGCGATTTCGGTGATTCTGCACACTTGTTACAGCAGAATCGTGAAGATTATCACTGAAAATGCATATCTCAGCTGGAAACCCAACGATACCGAAGATATCGCAGTTTCCGCATATCAAACGCATTGTGGAGCGCTGAAAACACCAGAAAACGTGTTTTTCGCATTCAATAGCACGAAAACAGCGATTTCGGTGATTCTGCACACTGGTTACAGCAGAATCATGAAGATTATCACTGAAAATGCATATCTCAGCTGGAAACCCCACGAAAACGAAGATATCCCTGTTTCCGCACATCAAAAGCACTGTCGGGTGCTGAATACACTAGAAAACGTGTTTTTCGCATTCAATAGCACGAAAACAGCGATTTCGGTGATTCTGCACACTTATAACAGCAGAATCATAAAGCTTATCACTGAAAATGCATATCTCAGCTGGAAACCCAACGATACCGAAGATATCGCAGTTTCCGCATGTCAAACGCTCTGTGGAGTGCTGAAAACTTCAGAAAACGTGTTTTTCGCATTCAATAGCACGAAAACAGCGATTTCTGTGATTCTGCACACTTGTCACAGAAGAATCATGAAGATTATCACTGAAAATGCATATCTCAGCTGGAAACCCCACGAAAACGAAGATATCCTCGTTTCCGGACATCAAAAGCACTGTCGGGTGCTGAAAACACTAGAAAACGTGTTTTTCGCATTCAATAGCACGAAAACAGCGATTTCGGTGATTCTGCACACTTGTTACAGCAGAATCATGAAGATTATCACTGAAAATGCATATCTCAGCTGGAAACCCCACGAAAACGAAGATATCCCTGTTTCCGCACATCAAAAGCACTGTAGGGTGCTGAATACACTAGAAAACGTTTTTTTCGCATTCAATAGCACAAAAACAGCGATTTCGGTGATTCTGCACACTTATAACAGCAGAATCATGAAGATTACCACTGAAACTGCATATCTCAGCTGGAAACCCAACGATACCGGAGATATCGCAGTTTCCGCATGACAAACGCTCTGTGGCGTGCTGAAAACACCAGAAAACGTGTTTTTCGCATTCAATAGCACGAAAACAGCGATTTCGGTGATTCTGCACACTAGTTACAGCAGAATCATGAAGATTATCACTGAACATGCATATCTCAGCTGGAAACAACAACGATACCGAAGATATCGCAGATTCCGCATATCAAACGCACTGTGGAGTGCTGAAAACACCAGAAAACGTGTTTTTCGCATTCAAAAGCACGAAAACAGCGATTTTCGGTTATTCTGCACACTTGTTACAGCAGAATCATGAAGATTATCACTGAAAATGCATATCTCAGCTGGAAACCCCACGAAAACGAAGATATCGCTGTTTCCGCACATCAAAAGCACTGTCGGGTGCTGAATACACTAGAAAACGTGTTTTTCGCATTCAATAGCATGAAAACAGCGATTTCGGAGATTCTGCACACTTATAACAGCAGAATCATGAAGATTATCACTGAAAATGCATATCTCAGCTGGAAACAACAACGATACCGAAGATATCGCAGTTTACGCATATCAAACGCACTGTGGAGCGCTGAAAACACCAGAAAACGTGTTTTTCGCATTCAAAAGCATGAAAACAGCGAGTTCGGTTATTCTGCACACTTGTAACAGCAGAATCATGAAGATTATCACAGATAATGCATATCTCAGCTGGAAACCCCACGAAAACGAAGATATCCTCGTTTCCGGACATCAAAAGCACTGTCGGGTGCTGAAAACACTAGAAAAAGTGTTTTTCGCATTCAATAGCACGAAAACAGCGATTTCGGTGATTCTGCACACTTCTAACAGCAGAATCATAAAGATTATCACTGAAAATGCATATCTCAGCTGGAAACCCAACGATACCGGAGATATCGCAGTTTCCGCATGACAAACGCTCTGTGGCGTGCTGAAAACACCAGAAATCGTGTTTTTCGCATTCAATAGCACGAAAACAGCGATTTCGGTGATTCTGCACACTTCTAACAGCAGAATCATAAAGATTATCACTGAAAATGCATATCTCAGCTGGAAACAACAACGATACCGAAGTTATCGCAGTTTCCGCATGACAAACCCTCTGTGGCGTGCTGAAAACACCAGAAAACGTGTTTTTCGCATTCAATAGAACGAAATCAGCGATTTCGGTGATTCTGCACACTAGTAACAGCAGAATCATGAAGATTATCACTGAAAATGCATATCTCAGCTGGAAACAACAACGATACCGAAGATATCGCAGTTTCCGCATTTCAAACGCACTGTGAAGTGCTGAAAACACCAGAAAACGTGTTTTTCGCATTCAATAGCACGAAAACAGCGATTTCGGTGATTCTGCACACTTGTTACACCAGAATCATGAAGATTATCACTGAAAATGCATATCTCAGCTGGAAACCCCACGATACCGAAGATATCGCAGATTCCGCATATCAAACGCACTGTGAAGTGCTGAAAACACCAGAAAACGTGTTTTTCGCATTCAATAGCACGAAAACAGCGATTTCGGTGATTCTGCACACTTGTTACAGCAGAATCATGAAGATTATCACTGAAAATGCATATCTCATCTGGAAACCCCACGAAAACGAAGTTATCCCTGTTTCCGCACATCAAAAGCACTGTCGGGTGCTGAAAACACTAGAAAACGTGTTTTTCGCATTCAATAGCAGGAAAACAGCGATTTCGGTGATTCTGCACACTTGTAGCAGCAGAATCATGAAGATTATCACTGAAAATGCATATCTCAGCTGGAAACCCAACGATACCGAAGATATCGCAGTTTGCGACTGTAAAACGCTCTGTGGAGTGCTGAAAACACCAGAAATCGTGTTTTTCGCATTCAATAGCACGAAAACAGCGATTTCTGTGATTCTGCACACTTGTCACAGAAGAAACTCGAAGATTATCGTAGAAAATGCATATCTCAGCTGGAAACAACAACGATACCGAAGTTATCGCAGTTTCCGCATGACAAACCCTCTGTGGCGTGCTGAAAACACCAGAAAACGTGTTTTTCGCATTCAATAGAACGAAATCAGCGATTTCGGTGATTCTGCACACTAGTAACAGCAGAATCATGAAGATTATCACTGAAAATGCATATCTCAGCTGGAAACAACAACGATACCGAAGATATCGCAGTTTCCGCATTTCAAACGCACTGTGAAGTGCTGAAAACACCAGAAAACGTGTTTTTCGCATTCAATAGCACGAAAACAGCGATTTCGGTGATTCTGCACACTTGTTACAGCAGAATCATGAAGATTATCACTGAAAATGCATATCTCAGCTGGAAACCCCACGAAAACGAAGATATCCCTGTTTCCGCACATCAAAAGCACTGTCGGGTGCTGAATACACTAGAAAACGTGTTTTTCTCATTCAATAGCACGAAAACAGCGATTTCGGTGATTCTGCACACTTGTAACAGCAGAATCATGAAGATTATCACTGAAAATGCATATCTCAGCTGGAAACCCCACGAAAACGAAGATATCCCTGTTTCCGCACATCAAAAGCACTGTCGGGTGCTGAATACACTAGAAAACGTGTTTTCGCATTCAATAGCACGAAAACAGCGATTTCGGTGATTCTGCACACTTGTAACAGCAGAATCATGAAGATTATCACTGAAAATGCATATCTCAGCTGGAAACCCAACGATACCGAAGATATCGCAGTTTCCGCATAACAAACGCATTGTGGAGTGCTGAAAAGACCAGAAAACGTGTTTTCGCATTCAATAGCACGAAAACAGCGATTTCGGTGATTCTGCACACTTGTTACAGCAGAATCGTGAAGATTATCACTGAAAATGCATATCTCAGCTGGAAACCCAACGATACCGAAGATATCGCAGTTTCCGCATATCAAACGCATTGTGGAGTGCTGAAGAGACCAGAAAACGTGTTGTTCGCATTCAATAGCACGAAAACAGCGATTTCGGTGATTCTGCACACTTGTTACAGCAGAAACTCGAAGATTATCACTGAAAATGCATATCTCAGCAGGAAACAACAACGATACCGAAAATATCGCAGTTTCCGCATATCAAACGCACTGTGGAGTGCTGAAAACACCAGAAAACGTGTTTTTCGCATTCAATAACACGAAAACAGCGATTTCGGTGATTCTGCACACTTGTTACAGCAGAATCGTGAAGATTATCACTGAAAATGCATATCTCAGCTGGAAACCCAACGATACCGAAGATATCGCAGTTTCCGCATATCAAACGCATTGTGGAGTGCTGAAAACACCAGAAAACGTGTTTTTCGCATTCAATAGCACGAAAACAGCGATTTCGGTGATTCTGCACACTGGTTACAGCAGAATCATGAAGATTATCACTGAAAATGCATATCTCAGCTGGAAACCCCACGATACCGGAGATATCGCAGTTTCCGCATGACAAACGCTCTGTGGCGTGCTGAAAACACCAGAAAACGTGTTTTTCGCATTCAATAGCACGAAAACAGCGATTTCGGTGATTCTGCACACTAGTTACAGCAGAATCATGAAGATTATCACTGAACATGCATATCTCAGCTGGAAACAACAACGATACCGAAGATATCGCAGATTCCGCATAGCAAACGCACAGTGGAGTGCTGAAAACACCAGAAAACGTGTTTTTCGCATTCAAAAGCACGAAAACAGCGATTTTCGGTTATTCTGCACACTTGTTACAGCAGAATCATGAAGATTATCACTGAAAATGCATATCTCAGCTGGAAACCCCACGAAAACGAAGATATCGCTGTTTCCGCACATCAAAAGCACTGTCGGGTGCTGAATACACTAGAAAACGTGTTTTTCGCATTCAATAGCATGAAAACAGCGATTTCGGAGATTCTGCACACTTATAACAGCAGAATCATGAAGATTATCACTGAAAATGCATATCTCAGCTGGAAACAACAACGATACCGAAGATATCGCAGTTTACGCATATCAAACGCACTGTGGAGCGCTGAAAACACCAGAAAACGTGTTTTTCGCATTCAAAAGCATGAAAACAGCGAGTTCGGTTATTCTGCACACTTGTAACAGCAGAATCATGAAGATTATCACAGATAATGCATATCTCAGCTGGAAACCCCACGAAAACGAAGATATCCTCGTTTCCGGACATCAAAAGCACTGTCGGGTGCTGAAAACACTAGAAAAAGTGTTTTTCGCATTCAATAGCACGAAAACAGCGATTTCGGTGATTCTGCACACTTCTAACAGCAGAATCATAAAGATTATCACTGAAAATGCATATCTCAGCTGGAAACCCAACGATACCGGAGATATCGCAGTTTCCGCATGACAAACGCTCTGTGGCGTGCTGAAAACACCAGAAATCGTGTTTTTCGCATTCAATAGCACGAAAACAGCGATTTCAGTGATTCTGCACACTTGTCACAGAAGAAACTCGAAGATTATCACTGAAAATGCATATCTCAGCTGGAAACAACAACGATACCGAAAATATCGCAGTTTCCGCATATCAAACGCACTGTGGAGTGCTGAAAACACCAGAAAACGTGTTTTTCGCATTCAGTAGCACGAAAACAGCGATTTCGGTGATTCTGCACACTTGTTACAGCAGAATCGTGAAGATTATCACTGAAAATGCATATCTCAGCTGGAAACCCAACGATACCGAAGATATCGCAGTTTCCGCATATCAAACGCACTGTGGAGTGCTGAAAACACCAGAAAACGTGTTTTTCGCATTCAATAGCAGAAAACAGCGATTTCGGTGATTCTGCACACTTGCAACAGCAGAATCATGAAGATTATCACTGAAAATGCATATCTAAGCTGGAAACCCAACGATACCGAAGATATCGCAGTTTCCGCATGTCAAACGCACTGTGGAGTGCTGAAAACACCAGAAAACGTGTTTTTCGCATTCAATAGCACGAAAACAGCGATTTCGGTTATTCTGCACACTTCTAACAGCAGAATCATGAAGATTATCACTGAAAATGCATATCTCAGCTGGAAACCCAACGAAAACGAAGATATCCCTGTTTCCGCACATCAAAAGCACTGTCGGGTGCTGAAAACACTAGAAAACGTGTTTTTCGCATTCAATAGCACGAAAACAGCGATTTCAGTGATTCTGCACACTTGTCACAGAAGAAACTCGAAGATTATCACTGAAAATGCATATCTCAGCTGGAAACAACAACGATACCGAAAATATCGCAGTTTCCGCATATCAAACGCACTGTGGAGTGCTGAAAACACCAGAAAACGTGTTTTTCGCATTCAATAGCACGAAAACAGCGATTTCGGTGATTCTGCACACTTGTTACAGCAGAATCGTGAAGATTATCACTGAAAATGCATATCTCAGCTGGAAACCCAACGATACCGAAGATATCGCAGTTTCCGCATATCAAACGCACTGTGGAGTGCTGAAAACACCAGAAAACGTGTTTTTCGCATTCAATAGCAGAAAACAGCGATTTCGGTGATTCTGCACACTTGCAACAGCAGAATCATGAAGATTATCACTGAAAATGCATATCTAAGCTGGAAACCCAACGATACCGAAGATAGCGCAGTTTCCGCATGTCAAACGCACTGTGGAGTGCTGAAAACACCAGAAAACGTGTTTTTCGCATTCAATAGCACGAAAACAGCGATTTCGGTGATTCTGCACACTTGTAACAGCAGAATCATGAAGAGTATCACTGAAAATGCATATCTCAGCTGGAAACCCAACGATACCGAAGATATCGCAGTTTGCGGCTGCAAAATGCTCTGTGGAGTGCTGAAAACTCCAGAAATCGTGTTTTTCGCATTCAATAGCACGAAAACAGCGATTTCTGTGATTCTGCACACTTGTCACAGAAGAAACTCGAAGATTGTCGTAGAAAATGCATATCTCAGCTGGAAACAACAACGATACCGAAGTTATCGCAGATTCCGCATATCAAACGCATTGTGGAGTGCTGAAAACACCTGAAAACGTGTTTTTCGCATTCAATAGCACGAAAACAGCGATTTCGGTGATTCTGCACACTTGTAACAGCAGAATCATGAAGATTATCACTGAAAATGCATATCTCAGCTGGAAACAACAACGATACCGAAGATATCGCAGTTTCCGCATATCAAACGCACTGTGAAGTGCTGAAAACACCAGAAAACGTGTTTTTCGCATTCAATAGCACGAAAACAGCGATTTCGGTGATTCTTCACACTTGTTACAGCAGAATCATGAAGATTATCACTGAAAATGCATATCTCATCTGGAAACCCCACGAAAACGAAGTTATCCCTGTTTCCGCACATCAAAAGCACTGTCGGGTGCTGAAAACACTAGAAAACGTGTTTTTCGCATTCAATAGCAGGAAAACAGCGATTTCGGTGATTCTGCACACTTGTAGCAGCAGAATCATGAAGATTATCACTGAAAATGCATATCTCAGCTGGAAACCCAACGATACCGAAGATATCGCAGTTTGAGACTGTAAAACGCTCTGTGGAGTGCTGAAAACACCAGAAATCGTGTTTTTCGCATTCAATAGCACGAAAACAGCGATTTCTGTGATTCTGCACACTTGTCACAGAAGAAACTCGAAGATTATCGTAGAAAATGCATATCTCAGCTGGAAACAACAACGATACCGAAGTTATCGCAGTTTCCGCATGACAAACCCTCTGTGGCGTGCTGAAAACACCAGAAAACGTGTTTTTCGCATTCAATAGGACGAAATCAGCGATTTCGGTGATTCTGCACACTAGTAACAGCAGAATCATGAAGATTATCACTGAAAATGCATATCTCAGCTGGAAACAACAACGATACCGAAGATATCGCAGTTTCCGCATTTCAAACGCACTGTGAAGTGCTGAAAACACCAGAAAACGTGTTTTTCGCATTCAATAGCACGAAAACAGCGATTTCGGTGATTCTGCACACTTGTTACAGCAGAATCATGAAGATTATCACTGAAAATGCATATCTCAGCTGGAAACCCCACGAAAACGAAGATATCCCTGTTTCCGCACATCAAAAGCACTGCTGTCACGTCTCAACCGTGACCCTTATTAAAAATATATATTTTGCCCTCGCGGCTCGTTCCGTCCGCGACTGGCTGGGATTTGCGCCGCTCGTACTCCCGAATAAAGTCTGAGGTAACTCACCTTACTCCGATATCCTTGCTTCCGCTCGTTGCAGATGCTAAGACCCCCTAGGTCGGCAGTGGCAGACTTCCGGTGGTGTGCTCGGAATGGATTGGTGATTGATGAGGACTTGACGAGAATAGGGGTCCGATCAACGAGACGAGGTGGTTCACAATAAATGAGTTTATTTCTACGATACTAATAACTACTTTTACACTACACTTACTAACTATACATAACGAAAAGGAAATAGAAATAGAACTAGTGAGTTGAAACAGTGGAGTGAGACGCGGACGAGATGACACGTGTGTATGCCATGTGTGCTCGCTGCAGACTGCCTGCTCGCTCGCTGCCGCCAGAGCGAGTCGCCGGACGGTGTGGTGGTGGTATGGTTGTAGAGTGGGGGTATGGTCGTAGAGTGGGGGTGGCGCTGGTTGAGAGGTGGTTGTCGGAGTACTGAACATAGATGGTACAATGTTCTGCCTTACCGACTATGGTTACATGGTTGAAACTTACCGACTACAGGTTACATAGAATGGGGACTTATCGACTATGGTTATATGCTAATGACTTACCGACTATGATTATACAGGGACGCTTACCGACTACAGGTTACATAGAATAGGGGCTTAATGCTAAGGGTGCAGAGTGGAGTAGAGGTTGTTAGTGCGTCCGATGTTACACGTCCCCCCTTTTTAAAGGAATTTCGGCCATGCCGAAATCTCCGTTAAGGGTAGGATATAAGGTTCTTCTGGGTGGTTGTGGTGATCCGTCGGGGGTAACTGGTGGAGAGTTCGTCGACTGTGATGCGTTGCTGGTTGGCGTTTCCTGGTGCTCCGCTCGTTTTCCTTTGAATATGAGTAACTGCGTCAGAGAGTCCCATGCTGCGCCCAGGAGATATACGCTCCATCCATATATGGTGTGGAGAGTGTACCCGTTTATTATAGTATCGAGTACTAGCTTAATTAGTTTGGCGATGAGGTACAGGCCCATGCAGCCCGCACTAATAGAGCCGAAAGATGTGAATACTGTCCATATTCTTCGTATTGCTGAGTCGGTGATTTTTTCTAATGTCTGTGTGTCCAATAGATTCTCGAAGTGAATAGTCCCTGGTGGAATGGCTCCTCCCATTGCTCCACGAGCCATGGTGTTTAGGGCTGCCGGTTTTTCAATGGGGAATAATATATGATCCCGTAACTCGTCGATTTGCTGCTGCGTGTAGATCCCGCTTGTCGCAAGGTCGCCAGGGTTTTTATATTGCCAGGTGGGAGTTGTCAGTGGGCTGATGACCGGAGGTGGTAAGCTCTCTGCCGGAGTGGGATTGACCTTGTACCAATTGTTGTGAAGTTGGTACATTACAGGCAGCAGGTCGTTGCATTGTCGTGGTGTTGCTGTTCGGACTAGTATGTGATTCCTGGGTTTCATGAAAAACGACGTATTCCTTACTGTAACTGGGAGCTCGTTGTAACATAGCTCCGTCCTTCGTATGCTGCATTCGACCGGAATGCATTTAATTAGGTGAACGACTTCTCCCGAAGTCACTGCCATATATCCAGGTTGTTTCATGATAGTGAAGGCCAGTTCGTCCGGCTGGATATTGGCCAAGGTCAGTGCGTTTCGCAGTACTTGTTTCTCGAGTATGCATTTCTGGTGTACGATATCGGTGTATAAATCCGTTAGTTGCGTTTTGATATGTTTCTCCACGTATACAAATTTACTATTGACGTAAGTCAGGAGGTCTAGATTGTTGACCTCGACCTTTGTTAGAGTTTTGAAAGCTGTCCCTTTCGTCGTTACCATTATAAATAATTTGGGATGTTCTGTTCTCAGGAGATAGTATCCGCATAGCTGCAGTGGAGACGTGGTGGTAAGTGCGAATGTAGTTTCTTGCGATGTTAGTGTGTATATTACTGGCCCTGGTTTTGCATCTGGTGGGCTGATTTTTGTTGCGATTCCCTCGTAAAGAACATCGTATCTATTGAAGTGGCATCTATCGTCGGGGATTGCGGACCAGGATGTGGCTTCTCCTTCCACGTCCTGGCATGATTCTTCTGTGACGAGGCAGCGGTGTCCAGATGGTAATATCAGCCATCCTGTACTCAGTTTTATCGGGGCTTGGAAGGCTTTGAGGGTTACGGTGATTGATGCTTGGACAACAACGTTGTTCCAGGTCCCGAAGGGGTCGCTATACTGGGTACCTGTGCATTTCCCGTCAATTGAAAGTGTTCCTGCTAGAGTGAGGCTGCGTGAGGAAGTAGCGTTGACTCGAAGTCCTGTGATCACGTCGTTCGCGGAGAATTGAATTTGTCCTGTTCGATGGAGCTGGCTGCACAGTTCGGTTGTTACGTCCATCAAGTATTCTCGTTGTCCTCCCTGAACAACGGAGGTGTGGGAGTGCATGCCGCAGTAGTAGATGGTTCTGTCCACCTTGATCTTGCACTGAATCACGCGCGTGCTCGTATACTCGGCTAATTGCAATAATTGTATATATTGCTTTTCAGTCTCGGGTTCGTTACGCGGCACTTCACAATCACCGACACTCATGAGCGAGAGACTCGTTATGTTCAAGGAGCGGCCCGCACAGTCGTACGCAATGAGCGCGTGAGACACGGCACTTAGAGATAGAATCACTGCGAGGATGATCATCATTGCTTCGTAGTTCGTGGAGTTCTGGGGTCTGACGCTATCGGTTCTGATTCGGAGCACTTTCGCACTGGGGTGGGGGTTGAGAACGTCTCTGCATTCAGGTGGGGGTACGGTGTTCTTGATGTGGAGGGGAATATTGCGCGCTTCTCCACTCTGCACGGCGCACCGTCATATAGAAAATTTACATGGCTTTAGCTTATTCGTATGTACTACTCTAGACTTATTTTTAAACTTAATTTTGACATTGTTATTATTAAGTTTTTCGATAATTTCGTATGGTCCGGTGTATTGCGCGTCAAATTTTCCTTTGCGCGGCTCTTTTAACAAAAACGCTTTGTCGCCTACACGGAAATTTACATGTTTCAGCTTGCGGTCGTAGTAGTACTTATATTTCTGTTTTGCTTTTTCTAGGTTGCCTTTCGCTTGCGTCTGAGTTTCGAATAGTTTGAGATTGAGTTCGCGAAGGTACGTCGTGTACGCCTCGTCTGCCAGGTCTAAGGGAGAGGCTTCGCTGGTGGGAGCTCGAGCTAGTTTGCCGTATACCAATTCATGCGGTGTGAATTGTGTCCCCTCATGCACGCTTGTGTTGTATGAAAACATGGCTAACGGCAGCCATGTATTCCATTCCCGATCTTTGGATATGAATTGTTTCAGATATTTGGCTAGGACGTGGTGTGATCTTTCGATTGAGCCATTGGTCTGAGGATGAAAGGCAGTAGTCTTATAGTGAGCGATTTTAAATCTTTTGGCTATAGTTTTAAACAGACCATTCAAGAAGTGAGACCCTTGGTCGGTAATGACGGCCTTGGGGGCACCGTGTTTGCAGATACAATGTGATATGAATGCGTCCGCCACGTCGACTGCCGTAGCTTGGCGAAGGGGTGCGGCAATTGAATATTTCGTCAAGAGGTCTTGAATTGTGAGTATGTACGTGTAGTTGTCGGAGGTGGTAGGTAGTGGACCAACAATGTCCATGGAAACTTTATCGAATGCGGCCCCGGGGGTGTCCGTCAATACCATAGGTTGTCTCGTTTTTTGTCGCGTCAGTTTCTGTAATTGGCAACTTCGGCAATTTTGAATAAATTTCTGTATGTCTGCTTTCATTGTTCCCCAGTAATACCTTTCCCTGATTCTAGAGTACGTTTTATTGACACCTTTATGCCCTGCGATTGCCGAAACGTGATATTCCGAAATTATCTCCTCGCGCTCTTCCGCGGGTGGTATTCGAGTGAGTCCCTGACATGTTATTATTTTTACCTTGGATTCGTAGAAGATTTCGATTAGTATTTCTTTTATGACTGGCCACGAGATGTCATCTAATGATTCCTTTGCGATGTTAATGGTGTCTAGTTGCAGTTCTGAGATTACGTCGGATAGCGATTTTAGAGCTTCTGTGAGGTTTGACTTTGTTGTGAGTTCGTGTCTATTATGTTTTATCGGTAAAATTATGGCGTATTTTGAGTCGTTTTTAAAGCGCGTTACCCTGGCGCGGCATAAGAATATTCCTGATTGGGGTTTTATGCTATATGTTTCGAGAAATTCGTTTCCCGCGTTCCCTATTGGTTTTCCGTCCATTGTTGTGAATATCACTGTATGATCTTTCCTCATGCTGAGTTTGTCGCGGCTTTCGGTAAGGAGTCTGCGTTGTTGTATATATGGCTGTGCGTCAGAAATGAATAAATCGTCGTCGGAGGCGCTGTCGCTGTCCGTTTGTCGAGTATCAGAGTGTTGAGAAAGTGTGTCAGTAGGATAGTCATCTGGTGGGGCTTGAGGTAGGTCTAGTAGGTCACTGCACGCTGGCGTCGGAGTGGGAGGTCTTGGACTGGGTGCAGGTGGGAGGATTTCTTTGGTGGGGGGTGTCGGAGTTCCAGTCACCGTTTGTCCGGAGCAGCGCGCTCGTGGTGGAGAGAAGAGCGCGTAGTCATCCGAGGAATCGCTGTCAGCGGTGAGGGGAAAAATTCGCACGGGGTTCCGACTTAAGGCGTCCGCATTCATATTAGCTTTGCCTTCTTTGTATATTACGCGGTATTCGAATTCTGCCAATTTTAATCGCCACCTTACTAGGCGAGAGGATGGGTCCTTGACATTGTGCATCCAGACCAACGGCCGATGATCAGTCACCAACGTAAATTCTCGTCCGTACAAATACGGCCGAAAATATTGCACAGCGTATAGGATCGCCAGACACTCTTTTTCTATTACAGCGTAATTGGATTCAGCTGCGTTTAGGAGGCGGGACGCGTATGCAATCGGGAGATCTCTTCCGATTTTTCCCTGGCTGAGCACGGCGCCCACGGCGTAACCTGAGGCGTCGGTCGTTACAATAAACGGTTTAGTGAAGTCGGGATATTGAAGAATCGGATCCGTACATAACATTTCCCTGAGAGTATTGAAAGACCTTTCCTGTTCCGTCCTCCACTCAAATTTAGTATCCTTTTTCAGGAGTGTAGTCAATGGCTTCGCGATATGGGAGAATTTTGGGATAAATCGGCGATAATAACCCGCCAGGCCTAAAAATTGCTTAATATTTTTGGCTGATTCTGGAACTGGAAAGGCCCTGACCGCTTTTATGTTTCGCGGGTCGGGTTTCACGCCGTCGCGCCCTATAACATGTCCCAGGTACGCGACTTCCGTACGCAAAAATTCGCATTTGTCGGGTTGTAGTTTTAGATTTGCTCTTCGCAGTCGGTCGGCTAATTTCCGGAATTTGACGTTATGCTCAGTTATAGAGCTGGCGTAGATCACAATGTCGTCTAGATAAACGAACATTTCGTTTCCTTGAAGCCCCGACAAAACCGAATCCATTAATCTCTGGAACGTGGAAGGCGCGTTACGCAAACCGAAAGGCATCCGATTGAATTGGTAGTGTCCATACGGTGTGGAAAACGCGGTTTTGGGAGCGTCCTGCTCAGCGACTCCAATCTGGTGGAATCCGCTGGCCAGGTCGAACGTGCTGAAATATTTGGCGCTGCCTAATTGGTCGAGTATTTCCGTTATATTTGGCAGAGGGTACGCATCGGCTACTGAATTCTCGTTCAGCGAGCGGTAATCAATTACCATACGCCAGCGTTTGTTACCCTGCGAGTCCGGTTTCTTGGGGACTACCCACAGCGGAGAATTGTACGGTGAATTAGATGGTTTAATAATATCGTTCTCCAAAAGTTCCGTAATTTGTTTTGAGATTTCTTCGCGATGCACGGGCGGGTAGCGGTACTGTTTGACATGTATTGGTTCGTTGTTAATAGTAGGTATTCTGTGCTCAATTGCGTCGGTTTTGCCTAGCCGATCGCCCGGGAGATAAAACAGATCATAGTTTTCGTCTATTAGTTTCGCGACGGCTGAGTATTCCTCAGTGTTCAAATGATCCAGGCGCAGTGATTGTTCTATTCGCTCAGATCGCGACAGTGTTCCTTTCGCGCAAAACACTGTGTTTCTATTGTGGGGGAAGACGCCCGAGTCGCAGGGTACCGCTGCTGGCACGTTATGGAATGCGTTTGAATTCGCGGGGTTTGGTTCCCTTTGGGAACGACTAGCCCGAAGGTTACGTGGGTTAGTAGATTTCGTAGTGGATTCAGTGGGATTAGAAGATGCAGTGGACTCAGCGGAATTGGAAGATACAGTGGAGACAGTGGTGTTGGAAGATACAGTGGATTCAGTGGAATTAGAAGATACAGTGGATTCAGCGGAATTGGAAGATACAGTGGAGACAGTGGTGTTGGAAGATACAGTGGATTCAGTGGAATTAGAAAACGTTGCGATAACGTTGGTATGCGGCGGCGGCCGCTTGGCCTTCGGCTGGGCGATAGCGCGGGGCGTAACCCGATACGCGTGGGGCGGCGAGGCCGCTCCGCGTCGCACGACGTCATCGCTCTGGAATGTCTCCTTGTTTTGTCTCGCGCCATCGCATCCGGCCAGGCTTATCTCCTCCAACGCGGCTGATGGCGTTGGAATGCGGACTCGATTATTCGTGGTATTAAAGATACGAGTGTATGCCTTCCCATGGCGATTGGTTACTATTGCGTCTCCTAAGTAGACGCCCGGTGCCACGTCGATCCTGGGAATTAGACCTACCGCCGGGTGTTTTTCGCGCAAGTTTATCGCGATACATTTACTCGTTGTCGGCGGTACTGCTATGTCTGGAGCATTTGCGAAAGGAATGCTAACATCCTTCCAGACAAGGCGGTTCTTGGAGTATAGAATATCGACTTCGCGATTACAAAATTCGCTGCCTAATATTCCGTCGGTGTCGATCGGGAAACTATCGGGTACGATTTGAAACGAAATTTCCCGTCCACGAATTTGTATTTTTACGGACCCGTAAGTTTTTACCTTGCCGTCCGTAATTCCCGAAATAGCTAGTGCGTCGCCTTTGTTTATTTTTAAATGGGATTTCAGAACGGCTTTCTTTAAAATGTTAGGCTCTGAGCCTGTGTCTACCATTAATCGCGTGGGGTTTTTGGCGAAATCTTTCGAGTGGACGTTGACGTGCGGTACGAAACAATTCTTTCTTAGTCTAACTGTTGCGACTCGGTATCCTCCTCTGTCGCGGGAATTATTGCGCGTACTCTCGCGGGGTTCGCCTCTCGCCTGCTCTCGCGGCGAGGCGAGAGGCCTCGTCCGTTTCCCTGGTTGTTACGGTAACGGTCCTCTGTATCGGCGCGCGTGTTTCTATTTCCACGATCATCGCGGCGTTCGTATCTATACTCCGTATCGCGCGAAACAGGCGCCCGGCGTTCTCTTTCTTCGTTCCGCCGTGATTCGTTGTATCTTTCGCGTTCGCGCAGCGCATTGTTATGTTGGCGTTTTCGGCATTCGCTTATACCATGCCCGATATTTTTACAGTAAGAGCACGTCTTTGGTTCAGGTGCACGTGCCGCTTGCATTCGACGTTCCCGTGGTGGTTCGGAGTCTATATTTCTTTGCGCGACTCTAGAAGCGTACGTGGATTTCCGCGTGTGGTTTTGACGTTCGCGGTCCTGTTCGTATCTACGGAAAAGTTCTCGAGATTTAAGGAAAGCTTCCGATAGAGTAGCGGGACGGCCCGCCATTAATTGGAATCGGATCTCGGGTATTAGGCCATCGGAAAAACACCGGAGAGTAAAATCATCAATAGCCAGCTGATCGGCGTGTCTAGAACTGCGTTCGCCGTCGATTATCGCGGCCCTCAAATCTTTAATGCGACTAATATAGTCTATGATATGTTCGTCTGCGAACTGGTACGTGCTTGCTAATTCCCCGCGGTATTGGTCCACGTTTTTCAGCGGCCCGAACGTTACGCGCATTATATCGCACAAATCCTGAATGTTGCTGCATAAATCGTCTTCTATCGCCAGGTACGCTCGTCCCTTGAGGCGATTAATAGTTAACCGAACGAGGGTTTCCTCGGCGTGTGGGGAGACGAGATCCCTTGCCCTCTTGCACGCGCGAATGAATTGGAAGACGGATATATTATTGCCGTCGAACGAGGGGATCGTGTCAACAGCCTCGCGAAGTGAGTACGTGGAAATAGCGCTGGTTTCCATGCTGAAATCGTTACCGAGTGGACGAGTCGGTGCGTTCGCGAGATTATAATTATCCTGCGCGACTTGAGGCCTCGTGACTTTAACGTCGTTCAATTCGCGACGGATGTTGGCCAATTCGTTTAACATTTGTGAATTAAGATCCGCGGGTTGCGCGGCGCGCGCCTCGACTATAGCGGATCATTCTTCTTCTAAACGCGCGGCAGTCTCTTGGAGACATTTTTCTCTTTCGTGAAGTTGTCGCTGGATTTCGATTAATTCAGCTTCCGTCGGCACGGAGCGTTGCTCGGTGGTCTTCTTCCTCGTTTCCATCCCGAATATTTGACGACGAATATAAAATGACAGGAGCAGGAACAACGGCAAATCCCACCGCTGTCACCAATTTTGTCACGTCTCAACCGTGACCCTTATTAAAAATATATATTTTGCCCTCGCGGATCGTTCCGTCCGCGACTGGCTGGGATTTGCGTCGCTCGTACTCCCGAATAAAGTCTGAGGTAACTCACCTTACTCCGATATCCTTGCTTCCGCTCGTTGCAGATGCTAAGACCCCCTAGGTCGGCAGTGGCCCTTGGAGATGTAGACCGAGCGTCCAGACTTCCGGTGGTGAGCTCGGAATGGATTGGTGATTGATGAGGATTTGACGACAATAGGGGTCCGATCAACGAGACGAGGTGGTTCACAATAAATGAGTTTATTTCTACGATACTAATAACTACTTTTACACAACACTTAC
Organism: Anthophora plumipes; assembly: GCA_951804975.1. NCBI lineage: Eukaryota > Metazoa > Arthropoda > Insecta > Hymenoptera > Apidae > Anthophora > Anthophora plumipes. The sequence goes on from OX638127.1 coordinate 395,430, forward strand.
TAACTATACTTAACGAAAAGGAAATAGAAATAGAACTAGTGAGTTGAAACAGTGGGGTGAGACGCGGACGAGATGACACGTGTGTATGCCATGTGTGCTCGCTGCAGACTGCCTGCTCGCTCGCTGCCGCCAGAGCGAGTCGCCGGACGGTGTGGTGGTGGTATGGTTGTAGAGTGGGGGTATGGTCGTAGAGTGGGGGTGGCGCTGGTTGAGAGGTGGTTGTCGGAGTACTGAACATAGATGGTACAATGTTCTGCCTTACCGACTATGGTTACATGGTTGAAACTTACCGACTACAGGTTACATAGAATGGGGACTTATCGACCATGGTTATATGCTAATGACTTACCGACTATGATTATACAGGGACGCTTACCGACTACAGGTTACATAGAATAGGGGCTTAATGCTAAGGGTGAAGAGTGGAGTAGAGGTTGTTAGTGCGTCCGATGTTACACTGCCGGGTGCTGAAAACACTAGAAAACGTGTTTTTCGCATTCAATAGCAGGAAAACAGCGATTTCGGTGATTCTGCACACTAGTAACAGCAGAATCATTAAGATTATCACTGAAAATGCGTATCTCAGCTTGAAACAACAACGATACCGAAGATATCGCAGTTTCCGCATGTCAAACGCTCTGTGGCGTGCTGAAAACACCAGAAAACGTGTTTTTCGCATTCAATAGCACGAAAACTGCGATTTCGGTGATTCTGCACACTTGTAACAGCAGAATTATGAAGATTATCACTGAAAATGCATATCTCAGCTGGAAACCCCACGAAAACGAAGATATCCCTGTTTCCGCAGATCAAAAGCGCTGTCGGGAGCTGAAAACACCAGAAAACGTGTTTTTCGCATTCAAAAGCACGAAAACAGCGATTTCGGTTATTCTACACACTTGTAACAGCAGAATCATGAAGATTATCACTGAAAATGCATATCTCAGCTGGAAACCCCACGAAAACGAAGATATCCCTGTTTCCGCACATCAAACGCACTGTGGAGCGCTGAAAACACCAGAAAACGTGTTTTTCGCATTCAAAAGCACGAAAACAGCGATTTCGGTTATTCTACACACTTGTAACAGCAGATTCATGAAGATTATCACTGAAAATGCATATCTCAGCTGGAAACCCAACGATACCGAAGATATCGCAGTTTCCGCATGTCAAACGCTCTGTGGAGTGCTGAAAACACCAGAAAACGTGTTTTTCGCATTCAAAAGCACGAAAACAGCGATTTCGGTTATTCTACACACTTGTAACAGCAGAATCATGAAGATTATCACTGAAAATGCATATCTCAGCTGGAAACCCTACGATACCGAAGATATCGCAGTTTCCGCATGTCAAACGCTCTGTGGAGTGCTGAAAACATCAGAAAACGTGTTTTTCGCATTCAATAGCACGAAAACTGCGATTTCGGTGATTCTGCACACTTGTAACTGCAGAATCATGAAGATTATCACTGAAAATGCATATCTCAGCTGGAAACAACAACGATACCGAAGATATCCCAGTTTACGCATATCAAACGCACTGTGGAGCGCTGAAAACACCAGAAAACGTGTTTTTCGCATTCAAAAGCACGAAAACAGCGAGTTCGGTTATTCTGCACACTTGTAACAGCAGAATCATGAAGATTTTCACTGAAAATGCATATCTCAGCTGGAAACCCCACGAAAACGAAGATATCCCTGTTTCCATACATCAAAAGCACTGTCGGGTGCTGAAAACACTAGAAAACGTGTTTTTCGCATTCAATAGCACGAAAACAGCGATTTCTGTGATTCTGCACACTTGTCACAGAAGAAACTCGAAGATTATCACTGAAAATGCATATCTCAGCTGGAAACCCCACGAAAACGAAGATATCCTCGTTTCCGCACATCAAAAGCACTGTCGGGTGCTGAAAACACTAGAAAAAGTGTTTTTCGCATTCAATAGCACGAAAACAGCGATTTCGGTGATTCTGCACCCTTCTAACAGCAGAATCATGAAGATTATCACTGAAAATGCATATCTCAGCTGGAAACCCAACGATACCGGAGATATCGCAGTTTCCGCATGACAAACGCTCTGTGGCGTGCTGAAAACACCAGAAAACGTGTTTTTCGCATTCAAAAGCACGAAAACAGAGATTTCGGTGATTCTGCACACATGTAACAGTCAGAATCATGAAGATTATCACTGAAAATGCATATCTCAGCTGGAAACAACAACGATACCGAAGATATCGCAGTTTCCGCACATCAAACGCACTGTGGAGTGCTGAAAACACCAGAAAACGTGTTTTTCGCATTCAAAAGCACGAAAACAGCGATTTCGGTGTTTCTGCACACTTGTAACAGCAGAATCATGAAGATTATCACTGAAAATGCATATCTCAGCTGGAAACCCACCGATACCGAAGATATCGCAGTTTCCGCATATCAAACGCACTGTGGTGTGCTGAAAACACCAGAAAACGTGTTTTTCGCATTCAAAAGCACGAAAACAGAGATTTCGGTGATTCTGCACACATGTAACAGTCAGAATCATGAAGATTATCACTGAAAATGCATATCTTAGCTGGAAACAACAACGATACCGAAGATATCGCAGTTTCCGCACATCAAACGCACTGTGGAGTGCTGAAAACACCAGAAAACGTGTTTTTCGCATTCAAAAGCACGAAACCAGCGATATCGGTTATTCTGCACACTTGTAACAGCAGAATCATGAAGAATATAACTGAAAATGCATATCTCAGCTGGAAACCCCACGAAAACGAAGATATCCCTGTTTCCGCACATCAGAAGCGCTGTCTGGTGCTGAAAACACCAGAAAACGTGTTTTTCGCATTCAATAGCACGAAAACTGCGATTTCGGTGATTCTGCACACTTGTAACAGCAGAATCAAGAAGATTATCACTGAAAATGCATATCTCAGCTGGAAACCCAACGATACCGAAGATATCGCAGCTTCCGCATGTCAAACGCTCTGTGGAGTGCTGAAAACATCAGAAAACGTGTTTTTCGCATTCAATAGCACGAAAACAGCGATTACTGTGATTCTGCACACTTGTCACAGAAGAAACTCGAAGATTATCGTAGAAAATGCATATCTCAGCTGGAAACTACAACGATACCGAAGATATCGCAGTTTCCGCATATCAAACGCACTGTGGAGTGCTGAAAACACCAGAAAACGTGTTTTTCGCATTCAATAGCACGAAAACTGCGATTTCGGTGATTCTGCACACTTGTAACAGCAGAATCAAGAAGATTATCACTGAAAATGCATATCTCAGCTGGAAACCCAACGATACCGAAGATATCGCAGTTTCCGCATGTCAAACGCTCTGTGGCGTGCTGAAAACACCAGAAAACGTGTTTTTCGCATTCAATAGCACGAAAACAGCGATTTCGGCGATTCTGCACACTTGTAACAGCAGAATCATGAAGATTATCAATGAAAATGCATATCTCAGTTGGAAACCCCACGAAAACGAAGATATCCCTGTTTCCGCACATCAAAAGCACTGTCGGGTGCAGAATACACTAGAAAACGTGTTTTTCGCATTCAATAGCACGAAAACAGCGATTTCGGTGATTCTGCACACTAGTTACAGCAGAATCATGAAGATTATCACTGAAAATGCATATCTCAGCTGGAAACAACAACGATACCGAAGATATCGCAGTTTCCGCATATCAAACGCACTGTGGAGTGCTGAAAACACCAGAAAACGTGTTTTTCGCATTCAATAGCACGAAAACAGCGATTTCGGTGATTCTGCACACTTGAAACAGCAGAATCATGAAGATTATCACTGAAAATGCATATCTCAGCTGGAAACCCAACGATACCGAAGATATCGCAGTTTCCGCATATCAAACGCACTGTGGAGTGCTGAAAACACCAGAAAACGTGTTTTTCGCATTCAAAAGCACGAAAACAGAGATTTCGGTGATTCTGCACATTTGTAACAGTCAGAATCATGAAGATTATCACTGAAAATGCATATCTCAGCTGGAAACAAAAACGATACCGAAGATATCGCAGTTTCCGCACATCAAACGCACTGTGGAGTGCTGAAAACACCAGAAAACGTGTTTTTCGCATTCCAAAGCACGAAAACAGCGATTTCGGTGTTTCTGCACACTTGTAACAGCAGAATCATGAAGATTATCACTGAACATGCATCTCTCAGCTGGAATCCCCACGAAAACGAAGATATCCCTGTTTCCGCACATCAAACGCTCTGTCGGGTGCTGAAAACACCAGAAAACGTGTTTTTCGCATTCAATAGCACGAAAACTGCGATTTCGGTGATTCTGCACACTTGTAACAGCAGAATCAAGAAGATTATCACTGAAAATGCATATCTCAGCTGGAAACCCAACGATACCGAAGATATCGCAGTTTCCGCATATCAAACGCACTGTGGAGTGCTGAAAACACCAGAAAACGTGTTTTTCGCATTCAAAAGCACGAAAACAGAGATTTCGGTGATTCTGCACATTTGTAACAGTCAGAATCATGAAGATTATCACTGAAAATGCATATCTCAGCTGGAAACAAAAACGATACCGATGATATCGCAGTTTCCGCACATCAAACGCACTGTGGAGTGCTGAAAACACCAGAAACGTGTTTTTCGCATTCCAAAGCACGAAAACAGCGATTTCGGTGTTTCTGCACACTTGTAACAGCAGAATCATGAAGATTATCACTGAAAATGCATCTCTCAGCTGGAATCCCCACGAAAACGAAGATATCCCTGTATCCGCACATCTAACGCTCTGTCGGGTGCTGAAAACACCAGAAAACGTGTTTTTCGCATTCAATAGCACGAAAACTGCGATTTCGGTGATTCTGCACACTTGTAACAGCAGAATCAAGAAGATTATCACTGAAAATGCATATCTCAGCTGGAAACCCAACGATACCGAAGATATCGCAGTTTCCGCATGTCAAACGCTCTGTGGCGTGCTGAAAACACCAGAAAACGTGTTTTTCGCATTCAATAGCACGAAAACAGCGATTTCGGTGATTCTGCACACTTCTAACAGCAGAATCATGAAGATTATCACTGAAAATGCATATCTCAGCTGGAAACCCAACGATACCGGAGATATCGCAGTTTCCGCATGACAAACGCTCTGTGGCGTGCTGAAAACACCAGAAAACGTGTTTTTCGCATTCAAAAGCACGAAAACAGCGATTTCGGTGATTCTGCACACTTCTAACAGCAGAATCATGAAGATTATCACTGAAAATGCATATCTCAGCTGGAAACCCCACGAAAACGAAGATATCCCTGCTTCCGCACATCAAAAGCACTGTCGGGTGCTGAAAACACTAGAAAACGTGTTTTTCGCATTCAATAGCACGAAAACAGCGATTTCTGTGATTCTGCACACTTGTCACAGAAGACACTCGAAGATTATCACTGATAATGCATATCTCAGCTGGAAACCCCACGAAAACGAAGATATCCTCGTTTCCGCACATCAAAAGCACTGTCGGGTGCTGAAAACACTAAAAAAAGTGTTTTTCGCATTCAATAGCACGAAAACAGCGATTTCGGTGATTCTGCTCACTTCTAACAGCAGAATCATGAAGGTTATCACTGAAAATGCATATCTCAGCTGGAAACAAAAACGATACCGAAGATATCGCAGTTTCCGCATTACAAACGCTCTGTGGCGTGCTGAAAACACCAGAAAACGTGTTTTTCGCATTCAAAAGCACGAAAACAGCGATTTCGGTGATTCTGCACACTTGTAACAGCAGAATCATGAAGATTATCACTGAAAATGCATATCTCAGCTGGAAACCCCACGAAAACGAAGATATCCCTGTTTCCGCACATCAAAAGCACTGTCGGGTGCTGAAAACACTAGAAAACGTGTTTTTCGCATTCAATAGCACGAAAACAGCGATTTCTGTGATTCTGCACACTTGTCAAGAAGAAACTCGAAGATTATCACTGAAAATGCATATCTCAGTTGGAAACAACAACGATACCGAAGATATCGCAGTTTCCGCATATCAAACGCACTGTGGAGTGCTGAAAACACCAGAAAACGTGTTTTTCGCATTCAATAGCAGAAAACAGCGATTTCGGTGATTCTGCACACTTGTAACAGCAGAATCATGAAGATTATCACTGAAAATGCATATCTCAGCTGGAAACCCCACGAAAACGAAGATATCCCTGTTTCCGCACATCAGAAGCGCTGTCGGGTGCTGAATACACTAGAAAACGTGTTTTTCGCATTCAATAGTACGAAAACAGCGATTTCGGTGATTCTGCACACTTGTAACAGCAGAATCATGAAGATTATCACTGAAAATGCATATCTCAGCTGGAAACCCAACGATACCGGAGATATCGCAGTTTCCGCATGACAAACCCTCTGTGGCGTGCTGAAAACACCAGAAAACGTGTTTTTCGCATTCAATAGCACGAAAACAGCGATTTCGGTGATTCTGCACACTAGTTACAGCAGAATCATGAAGATTATCACTGAAAATGCATATCTCAGATGGAAACAACAACGATACCGAAGATATCGCAGATTCCGCATATCAAACGCACTGTGGAGTGCTGAAAACACCAGAAAACGTGTTTTTCGCATTCAAAAGCACGAAACCAGCGATTTCGGTTATTCTGCGCACTTGTAACAGCAGAATCATGAAGATTATCACTGAAAATGCATATCTCAGCTGGAAACCCACCGATACCGAAGATATCGCAGTTTCCGCATATCAAACGCACTGTGGAGTGCTGAAAACACCAGAAAACGTGTTTTTCGCATTCAAAAGCACGAAAACAGAGATTTCGGTGATTCTGCACATTTGTAACAGTCAGAATCATGAAGATTATCACTGAAAATGCATATCTCAGCTGGAAACAAAAACGATACCGAAGATATCGCAGTTTCCGCACATCAAACGCACTGTGGAGTGCTGAAAACACCAGAAAACGTGTTTTTCGCATTCCAAAGCACGAAAACAGCGATTTCGGTGTTTCTGCACACTTGTAACAGCAGAATCATGAAGATTATCACTGAACATGCATCTCTCAGCTGGAATCCCCACGAAAACGAAGATATCCCTGTTTCCGCACATCAAACGCTCTGTCGGGTGCTGAAAACACCAGAAAACGTGTTTTTCGCATTCAATAGCACGAAAACTGCGATTTCGGTGATTCTGCACACTTGTAACAGCAGAATCAAGAAGATTATCACTGAAAATGCATATCTCAGCTGGAAACCCAACGATACCGAAGATATCGCAGTTTCCGCATATCAAACGCACTGTGGAGTGCTGAAAACACCAGAAAACGTGTTTTTCGCATTCAAAAGCACGAAAACAGAGATTTCGGTGATTCTGCACATTTGTAACAGTCAGAATCATGAAGATTATCACTGAAAATGCATATCTCAGCTGGAAACAAAAACGATACCGAAGATATCGCAGTTTCCGCACATCAAACGCACTGTGGAGTGCTGAAAACACCAGAAAACGTGTTTTTCGCATTCCAAAGCACGAAAACAGCGATTTCGGTGTTTCTGCACACTTGTAACAGCAGAATCAAGAAGATTATCACTGAAAATGCATATCTCAGCTGGAAACCCAACGATACCGAAGATATCGCAGTTTCCGCATGTCAAACGCTCTGTGGCGTGCTGAAAACACCAGAAAACGTGTTTTTCGCATTCAATAGCACGAAAACAGCGATTTCGGTGATTCTGCACACTTCTAACAGCAGAATCATGAAGATTATCACTGAAAATGCATATCTCAGCTGGAAACCCAACGATACCGGAGATATCGCAGTTTCCGCATGACAAACGCTCTGTGGCGTGCTGAAAACACCAGAAAACGTGTTTTTCGCATTCAAAAGCACGAAAACAGCGATTTCGGTGATTCTGCACACTTCTAACAGCAGAATCATGAAGATTATCACTGAAAATGCATATCTCAGCTGGAAACCCCACGAAAACGAAGATATCCCTGTTTCCGCACATCAAAAGCACTGTCGGGTGCTGAAAACACTAGAAAACGTGTTTTTCGCATTCAATAGCACGAAAACAGCGATTTCTGTGATTCTGCACACTTGTCACAGAAGACACTCGAAGATTATCACTGATAATGCATATCTCAGCTGGAAACCCCACGATAACGAAGATATCCTCGTTTCCGCACATCAAAAGCACTGTCGGGTGCTGAAAACACTAAAAAAAGTGTTTTTCGCATTCAATAGCACGAAAACAGCGATTTCGGTGATTCTGCTCACTTCTAACAGCAGAATCATGAAGGTTATCACTGAAAATGCATATCTCAGCTGGAAACAAAAACGATACCGAAGATATCGCAGTTTCCGCATTACAAACGCTCTGTGGCGTGCTGAAAACACCAGAAAACGTGTTTTTCGCATTCAAAAGCACGAAAACAGCGATTTCGGTGATTCTGCACACTTGTAACAGCAGAATCATGAAGATTATCACTGAAAATGCATATCTCAGCTGGAAACCCCACGAAAACGAAGATATCCCTGTTTCCGCACATCAAAAGCACTGTCGGGTGCTGAAAACACTAGAAAACGTGTTTTTCGCATTCAATAGCACGAAAACAGCGATTTCTGTGATTCTGCACACTTGTCAAGAAGAAACTCGAAGATTATCACTGAAAATGCATATCTCAGTTGGAAACAACAACGATACCGAAGATATCGCAGTTTCCGCATATCAAACGCACTGTGGAGTGCTGAAAACACCAGAAAACGTGTTTTTCGCATTCAATAGCAGAAAACAGCGATTTCGGTGATTCTGCACACTTGTAACAGCAGAATCATGAAGATTATCACTGAAAATGCATATCTCAGCTGGAAACCCCACGAAAACGAAGATATCCCTGTTTCCGCACATCAGAAGCGCTGTCGGGTGCTGAATACACTAGAAAACGTGTTTTTCGCATTCAATAGTACGAAAACAGCGATTTCGGTGATTCTGCACACTTGTAACAGCAGAATCATGAAGATTATCACTGAAAATGCATATCTCAGCTGGAAACCCAACGATACCGGAGATATCGCAGTTTCCGCATGACAAACCCTCTGTGGCGTGCTGAAAACACCAGAAAACGTGTTTTTCGCATTCAATAGCACGAAAACAGCGATTTCGGTGATTCTGCACACTAGTTACAGCAGAATCATGAAGATTATCACTGAAAATGCATATCTCAGCTGGAAACCCACCGATACCGAAGATATCGCAGTTTCCGCGTATCAAACGCACTGCGGAGTGCTGAAAACACCAGAAAACGTGTTTTTCGCATTCAAACGCACGAAAACAGAGATTTCGGTGATTCTGCACACTTGTAACAGCAGAATCATGAAGATTATCACTGAAAATGCATATCTCAGCTGGAAACCCACCGATACCGAAGATATCGCAGTTTCCGCATATCAAACGCACTGTGGAGTGCTGAAAACACCAGAAAACGTGTTTTTCGCATTCAAAAGCACGAAAACAGAGATTTCGGTGATTCTGCACACTTGTAACAGCAGAATCATGAAGATTATCACTGAAAATGCATATCTCAGCTGGAAACCCCACGAAAACGAAGATATCCCTGTTTCCGCACATCAAAAGCACTGTCGGGTGCTGAATACACTAGAAAACGTGTTTTTCGCATTCAATAGTACGAAAACAGCGATTTCGGTGATTCTGCACACTTATAACAGCAGAATCATAAAGATTATCACTGAAAATGCATATCTCAGCTGGAAACCCAACGATACCGAAGATATCGCAGATTCAGCATGTCAAACGCTCTGTGGAGTGCTGAAAACATCAGAAAACGTGTTTTTCGCATTCAATAGCACGAAAACAGCGATTTCTGTGATTCTGCACACCTGTCCCAGAAGAAACTCGAAGATTATCGTAGAAAATGCATATCTCAGCTGGAAACAACAACGATACCGAAGATATCCCTGTTTCCGCACATCAAAAGCACTGCCGGGTGCTGAAAACACTAGAAAACGTGTTTTTCGCATTCAACAGAAGGAAAACAGCGATTTCGGTGATTCTGCACACTAGTAACAGCAGAATCATGAAGATTATCACTGAAAATGCGTATCTCAGCTTGAAACAACAACGATACCGAAGATATCGCAGTTTCCGCATGTCAAACGCTCTGTGGCGTGCTGAAAACACCAGAAAACGTGTTTTTCGCATTCAATAGCACGAAAACTGCGATTTCGGTGATTCTGCACACTTGTAACAGCAGAATTATGAAGATTATCACTGAAAATGCATATCTCAGCTGGAAACCCCACGAAAACGAAGATATCCCTGTTTCCGCACATCAAACGCACTGTGGAGCGCTGAAAACACCAGAAAACGTGTTTTTCGCATTCAAAAGCACGAAAACAGCGATTTCGGTGATTCTGCACACTTCTAACAGCAGAATCATGAAGATTATCACTGAAAATGCATATCTCACCTGGAAACCCAACGATACCGGAGATATCGCAGTTTCCGCATGACAAACCCTCTGTGGCGTGCTGAAAACACCAGAAAACGTGTTTTTCGCATTCAATAGCACGAAAACAGCGATTTCGGTGATTCTGCACACTAGTTACAGCAGAATCATGAAGATTATCACTGAAAATGCGTATCTCAGCTTGAAACAACAACGATACCGAAGATATCGCAGTTTCCGCATGTCAAACGCTCTGTGGCGTGCTGAAAACACCAGAAAACGTGTTTTTCGCATTCAATAGCACGAAAACTGCGACTTCGGTGATTCTGCACACTTGTAACAGCAGAATTATGAAGATTATCACTGAAAATGCGTATCTCAGCTGGAAACCCCACGAAAACGAAGATATCCCTGTTTCCGCACATCAAACGCACTGTGGAGCGCTGAAAACACCAGAAAACGTGTTTTTCGCATTCAAAAGCACGAAAACAGCGATTTCGGTGATTCTGCACACTTCTAACAGCAGAATCATGAAGATTATCACTGAAAATGCATATCTCAGCTGGAAACCCAACGATACCGGAGATATCGCAGTTTCCGCATGACAAACGCTCTGTGGCGTGCTGAAAACACCAGAAAACGTGTTTTTCGCATTCAAAAGCACGAAAACAGCGATTTCGGTGATTCTGCACACTTCTAACAGCAGAATCATGAAGATTATCACTGAAAATGCATATCTCAGCTGGAAACCCCACGAAAACGAAGATATCCCTGTTTCCGCACATCAAAAGCACTGTCGGGTGCTGAAAACACTAGAAAACGTGTTTTTCGCATTCAATAGCACGAAAACAGCGATTTCTGTGATTCTGCACACTTGTCACAGAAGACACTCGAAGATTATCACTGATAATGCATATCTCAGCTGGAAACCCCACGAAAACGAAGATATCCTCGTTTCCGCACATCAAAAGCACTGTCGGGTGCTGAAAACACTAAAAAAAGTGTTTTTCGCATTCAATAGCACGAAAACAGCGATTTCGGTGATTCTGCTCACTTCTAACAGCAGAATCATGAAGATTATCACTGAAAATGCATATCTCAGCTGGAAACCCAACGATACCGAAGATATCGCAGTTTCCGCATGTCAAACGCTCTGTGGCGTGCTGAAAACACCAGAAAACGTGTTTTTCGCATTCAATAGCACGAAAACAGAGATTTCGGTGATTCTGCACATTTGTAACAGTCAGAATCATGAAGATTATCACTGAAAATGCATATCTCAGCTGGAAACAAAAACGATACCGAAGATATCGCAGTTTCCGCATTACAAACGCTCTGTGGCGTGCTGAAAACACCAGAAAACGTGTTTTTCGCATTCAAAAGCACGAAAACAGCGATTTCGGTGATTCTGCACACTTGTAACAGCAGAATCATGAAGATTATCACTGAAAATGCATATCTCAGCTGGAAACCCCACGAAAACGAAGATATCCCTGTTTCCGCACATCAAAAGCACTGTCGGGTGCTGAAAACACTAGAAAACGTGTTTTTCGCATTCAATAGCACGAAAACAGCGATTTCTGTGATTCTGCACACTTGTCAAGAAGAAACTCGAAGATTATCACTGAAAATGCATATCTCAGTTGGAAACAACAACGATACCGAAGATATCGCAGTTTCCGCATATCAAACGCACTGTGGAGTGCTGAAAACACCAGAAAACGTGTTTTTCGCATTCAATAGCAGAAAACAGCGATTTCGGTGATTCTGCACACTTGTAACAGCAGAATCATGAAGATTATCACTGAAAATGCATATCTCAGCTGGAAACCCCACGAAAACGAAGATATCCCTGTTTCCGCACATCAGAAGCGCTGTCGGGTGCTGAATACACTAGAAAACGTGTTTTTCGCATTCAATAGTACGAAAACAGCGATTTCGGTGATTCTGCACACTTGTAACAGCAGAATCATGAAGATTATCACTGAAAATGCATATCTCAGCTGGAAACCCAACGATACCGGAGATATCGCAGTTTCCGCATGACAAACCCTCTGTGGCGTGCTGAAAACACCAGAAAACGTGTTTTTCGCATTCAATAGCACGAAAACAGCGATTTCGGTGATTCTGCACACTAGTTACAGCAGAATCATGAAGATTATCACTGAAAATGCATATCTCAGCTGGAAACAACAACGATACCGAAGATATCGCAGATTCCGCATATCAAACGCACTGTGGAGTGCTGAAAACACCAGAAAACGTGTTTTTCGCATTCAAAAGCACGAAACCAGCGATTTCGGTTATTCTGCACACTTGTAACAGCAGAATCATGAAGATTATCACTGAAAATGCATATCTCAGCTGGAAACCCACCGATACCGAAGATATCGCAGTTTCCGCATATCAAACGCACTGCGGAGTGCTGAAAACACCAGAAAACGTGTTTTTCGCATTCAAACGCACGAAAACAGAGATTTCGGTGATTCTGCACACTTGTAACAGCAGAATCATGAAGATTATCACTGAAAATGCATATCTCAGCTGGAAACCCACCGATACCGAAGATATCGCAGTTTCCGCATATCAAACGCACTGTGGAGTGCTGAAAACACCAGAAAACGTGTTTTTCGCATTCAAAAGCACGAAAACAGAGATTTCGGTGATTCTGCACACTTGTAACAGCAGAATCATGAAGATTATCACTGAAAATGCATATCTCAGCTGGAAACCCCACGAAAACGAAGATATCCCTGTTTCCGCACATCAAAAGCACTGTCGGGTGCTGAATACACTAGAAAACGTGTTTTTCGCATTCAATAGTACGAAAACAGCGATTTCGGTGATTCTGCACACTTATAACAGCAGAATCATAAAGATTATCACTGAAAATGCATATCTCAGCTGGAAACCCAACGATACCGAAGATATCGCAGTTTCAGCATGTCAAACGCTCTGTGGAGTGCTGAAAACATCAGAAAACGTGTTTTTCGCATTCAATAGCACGAAAACAGCGATTTCTGTGATTCTGCACACCTGTCCCAGAAGAAACTCGAAGATTATCGTAGAAAATGCATATCTCAGCTGGAAACAACAACGATACCGAAGATATCCCTGTTTCCGCACATCAAAAGCACTGCCGGGTGCTGAAAACACTAGAAAACGTGTTTTTCGCATTCAACAGCAGGAAAACAGCGATTTCGGTGATTCTGCACACTAGTAACAGCAGAATCATGAAGATTATCACTGAAAATGCGTATCTCAGCTTGAAACAACAACGATACCGAAGATATCGCAGTTTCCGCATGTCAAACGCTCTGTGGCGTGCTGAAAACACCAGAAAACGTGTTTTTCGCATTCAGTAGCACGAAAACTGCGATTTCGGTGATTCTGCACACTTGTAACAGCAGAATTATGAAGATTATCACTGAAAATGCATATCTCAGCTGGAAACCCAACGATACCGGAGATATCGCAGTTTCCGCATGACAAACCCTCTGTGGCGTGCTGAAAACACCAGAAAACGTGTTTTTCGCATTCAATAGCACGAAAACAGCGATTTCGGTGATTCTGCACACTAGTTACAGCAGAATCATGAAGATTATCACTGAAAATGCATATCTCAGCTGGAAACAACAACGATACCGAAGATATCGCAGATTCCGCATATCAAACGCACTGTGGAGTGCTGAAAACACCAGAAAACGTGTTTTTCGCATTCAAAAGCACGAAACCAGCGATTTCGGTTATTCTGCACACTTGTAACAGCAGAATCATGAAGATTATCACTGAAAATGCATATCTCAGCTGGAAACCCACCGATACCGAAGATATCGCAGTTTCCGCATATCAAACGCACTGCGGAGTGCTGAAAACACCAGAAAACGTGTTTTTCGCATTCAAACGCACGAAAACAGAGATTTCGGTGATTCTGCACACTTGTAACAGCAGAATCATGAAGATTATCACTGAAAATGCATATCTCAGCTGGAAACCCACCGATACCGAAGATATCGCAGTTTCCGCATATCAAACGCACTGTGGAGTGCTGAAAACACCAGAAAACGTGTTTTTCGCATTCAAAAGCACGAAAACAGAGATTTCGGTGATTCTGCACACTTGTAACAGCAGAATCATGAAGATTATCACTGAAAATGCATATCTCAGCTGGAAACCCCACGAAAACGAAGATATCCCTGTTTCCGCACATCAAAAGCACTGTCGGGTGCTGAATACACTAGAAAACGTGTTTTTCGCATTCAATAGTACGAAAACAGCGATTTCGGTGATTCTGCACACTTATAACAGCAGAATCATAAAGATTATCACTGAAAATGCATATCTCAGCTGGAAACCCAACGATACCGAAGATATCGCAGTTTCAGCATGTCAAACGCTCTGTGGAGTGCTGAAAACATCAGAAAACGTGTTTTTCGCATTCAATAGCACGAAAACAGCGATTTCTGTGATTCTGCACACCTGTCCCAGAAGAAACTCGAAGATTATCGTAGAAAATGCATATCTCAGCTGGAAACAACAACGATACCGAAGATATCCCTGTTTCCGCACATCAAAAGCACTGCCGGGTGCTGAAAACACTAGAAAACGTGTTTTTCGCATTCAACAGCAGGAAAACAGCGATTTCGGTGATTCTGCACACTAGTAACAGCAGAATCATGAAGATTATCACTGAAAATGCGTATCTCAGCTTGAAACAACAACGATACCGAAGATATCGCAGTTTCCGCATGTCAAACGCTCTGTGGAGTGCTGAAAACACCAGAAAACGTGTTTTTCGCATTCAGTAGCACGAAAACTGCGATTTCGGTGATTCTGCACACTTGTAACAGCAGAATTATGAAGATTATCACTGAAAATGCATATCTCAGCTGGAAACCCCACGAAAACGAAGATATCCCTGTTTCCGCACATCAAACGCACTGTGGAGCGCTGAAAACACCAGAAAACGTGTTTTTCGCATTCAAAAGCACGAAAACAGCGAGTTCGGTTATTCTGCACACTTGTAACAGCAGAATCATGAAGATTTTCACTGAAAATGCATATCTCAGCTGGAAACCCCACGAAAACGAAGATATCCCTGTTTCCATACATCAAAAGCACTGTCGGGTGCTGAAAACACTAGAAAACGTGTTTTTCGCATTCAATAGCACGAAAACAGCGATTTCTGTGATTCTGCACACTTGTCACAGAAGAAACTCGAAGATTATCACTGAAAATGCATATCTCAGCTGGAAACCCCACGAAAACGAAGATATCCTCGTTTCCGCACATCAAAAGCACTGTCGGGTGCTGAAAACACTAGAAAAAGTGTTTTTCGCATTCAATAGCACGAAAACAGCGATTTCGGTGATTCTGCACCCTTCTAACAGCAGAATCATGAAGATTATCACTGAAAATGCATATCTCAGCTGAAAACCCAACGATACCGGAGATATCGCAGTTTCCGCATGACAAACCCTCTGTGGCGTGCTGAAAACACCAGAAAACGTGTTTTTCGCATTCAATAGCACGAAAACAGCGATTTCGGTGATTCTGCACACTAGTTACAGCAGAATCATGAAGATTATCACTGAAAATGCGTATCTCAGCTTGAAACAACAACGATACCGAAGATATCGCAGTTTCCGCATGTCAAACGCTCTGTGGCGTGCTGAAAACACCAGAAAACGTGTTTTTCGCATTCAATAGCACGAAGACTGCGATTTCGGTGATTCTGCACACTTGTAACAGCAGAATTATGAAGATTATCACTGAAAATGCATATCTCAGCTGGAAACCCCACGAAAACGAAGATATCCCTGTTTCCGCACATCAAACGCACTGTGGAGCGCTGAAAACACCAGAAAACGTGTTTTTCGCATTCAAAAGCACGAAAACAGCGATTTCGGTGATTCGGCACACTTCTAACAGCAGAATCATGAAGATTATCACTGAAAATGCATATCTCAGCTGGAAACCCAACGATACCGGAGATATCGCAGTTTCCGCATGACAAACGCTCTGTGGCGTGCTGAAAACACCAGAAAACGTGTTTTTCGCATTCAAAAGCACGAAAACAGCGATTTCGGTGATTCTGCACACTTCTAACAGCAGAATCATGAAGATTATCACTGAAAATGCATATCTCAGCTGGAAACCCCACGAAAACGAAGATATCCCTGTTTCCGCACATCAAAAGCACTGTCGGGTGCTGAAAACACTAGAAAACGTGTTTTTCGCATTCAATAGCACGAAAACAGCGATTTCTGTGATTCTGCACACTTGTCACAGAAGACACTCGAAGATTATCACTGATAATGCATATCTCAGCTGGAAACCCCACGAAAACGAAGATATCCTCGTTTCCGCACATCAAAAGCACTGTCGGGTGCTGAAAACACTAAAAAAAGTGTTTTTCGCATTCAATAGCACGAAAACAGCGATTTCGGTGATTCTGCTCACTTCTAACAGCAGAATCATGAAGGTTATCACTGAAAATGCATATCTCAGCTGGAAACCCAACGATACCGAAGATATCGCAGTTTCCGCATGTCAAACGCTCTGTGGCGTGCTGAAAACACCAGAAAACGTGTTTTTCGCATTCAATAGCACGAAAACAGAGATTTCGGTGATTCTGCACATTTGTAACAGTCAGAATCATGAAGATTATCACTGAAAATGCATATCTCAGCTGGAAACAAAAACGATACCGAAGATATCGCAGTTTCCGCATTACAAACGCTCTGTGGCGTGCTGAAAACACCAGAAAACGTGTTTTTCGCATTCAAAAGCACGAAAACAGCGATTTCGGTGATTCTGCACACTTGTAACAGCAGAATCATGAAGATTATCACTGAAAATGCATATCTCAGCTGGAAACCCCACGAAAACGAAGATATCCCTGTTTTCGCACATCAAAAGCACTGTCGGGTGCTGAAAACACTAGAAAACGTGTTTTTCGCATTCAATAGCACGAAAACAGCGATTTCTGTGATTCTGCACACTTGTCAAGAAGAAACTCGAAGATTATCACTGAAAATGCATATCTCAGTTGGAAACAACAACGATACCGAAGATATCGCAGTTTCCGCATATCAAACGCACTGTGGAGTGCTGAAAACACCAGAAAACGTGTTTTTCGCATTCAATAGCAGAAAACAGCGATTTCGGTGATTCTACACACTTGTAACAGCAGAATCATGAAGATTATCACTGAAAATGCATATCTCAGCTGGAAACCCCACGAAAACGAAGATATCCCTGTTTCCGCACATCAGAAGCGCTGTCGGGTGCTGAATACACTAGATAACGTGTTTTTCGCATTCAATAGTACGAAAACAGCGATTTCGGTGATTCTGCACACTTGTAACAGCAGAATCATGAAGATTATCACTGAAAATGCATATCTCAGCTGGAAACCCAACGATACCGGAGATATCGCAGTTTCCGCATGACAAACCCTCTGTGGCGTGCTGAAAACACCAGAAAACGTGTTTTTCGCATTCAATAGCACGAAAACAGCGATTTCGGTGATTCTGCACACTAGTTACAGCAGAATCATGAAGATTATCACTGAAAATGCATATCTCAGCTGGAAACAACAACGATACCGAAGATATCGCAGATTCCGCATATCAAACGCACTGTGGAGTGCTGAAAACACCAGAAAACGTGTTTTTCGCATTCAAAAGCACGAAACCAGCGATTTCGGTTATTCTGCACACTTGTAACAGCAGAATCATGAAGATTATCACTGAAAATGCATATCTCAGCTGGAAACCCACCGATACCGAAGATATCGCAGTTTCCGCATATCAAACGCACTGCGGAGTGCTGAAAACACCAGAAAACGTGTTTTTCGCATTCAAACGCACGAAAACAGAGATTTCGGTGATTCTGCACACTTGTAACAGCAGAATCATGAAGATTATCACTGAAAATGCATATCTCAGCTGGAAACCCACCGATACCGAAGATATCGCAGTTTCCGCATATCAAACGCACTGTGGAGTGCTGAAAACACCAGAAAACGTGTTTTTCGCATTCAAAAGCACGAAAACAGAGATTTCGGTGATTCTGCACACTTGTAACAGCAGAATCATGAAGGTTATCACTGAAAATGCATATCTCAGCTGGAAACCCAACGATACCGAAGATATCGCAGTTTCCGCATATCAAACGCACTGCGGAGTGCTGAAAACACCAGAAAACGTGTTTTTCGCATTCAAACGCACGAAAACAGAGATTTCGGTGATTCTGCACACTTGTAACAGCAGAATCATGAAGATTATCACTGAAAATGCATATCTCAGCTGGAAACCCACCGATACCGAAGATATCGCAGTTTCCGCATATCAAACGCACTGTGGAGTGCTGAAAACACCAGAAAACGTGTTTTTCGCATTCAATAGCACGAAAACAGCGATTTCGGTGATTCTGCACACTAGTTACAGCAGAATCATGAAGATTATCACTGAAAATGCATATCTCAGCTGGAAACAACAACGATACCGAAGATATCGCAGATTCCGCATATCAAACGCACTGTGGAGTGCTGAAAACACCAGAAAACGTGTTTTTCGCATTCAAAAGCACGAAACCAGCGATTTCGGTTATTCTGCACACTTGTAACAGCAGAATCATGAAGATTATCACTGAAAATGCATATCTCAGCTGGAAACCCACCGATACCGAAGATATCGCAGTTTCCGCATATCAAACGCACTGTGGAGTGCTGAAAACACCAGAAAACGTGTTTTTCGCATTCAATAGTACGAAAACAGCGATTTCGGTGATTCTGCACACTTATAACAGCAGAATCATAAAGATTATCACTGAAAATGCATATCTCAGCTTGAAACAACAACGATACCGAAGATATCGCAGTTTCCGCATGTCAAACGCTCTGTGGCGTGCTGAAAACACCAGAAAACGTGTTTTTCGCATTCAATAGCACGAAGACTGCGATTTCGGTGATTCTGCACACTTGTAACAGCAGAATCATGAAGATTATCACTGAAAATGCATATCTCAGCTGGAAACAACAACGATACCGAAGATATCGCAGATTCCGCATATCAAACGCACTGTGGAGTGCTGAAAACACCAGAAAACGTGTTTTTCGCATTCAAAAGCACGAAACCAGCGATTTCGGTTATTCTGCACACTTGTAACAGCAGAATCATGAAGATTATCACTGAAAATGCATATCTCAGCTGGAAACCCCACGAAAACGAAGATATCCCTGTTTCCGCACATCAAACGCACTGTGGAGCGCTGAAAACACCAGAAAACGTGTTTTTCGCATTCAAAAGCACGAAAACAGCGAGTTCGGTTATTCTGCACACTTGTAACAGCAGAATCATGAAGATTTTCACTGAAAATGCATATCTCAGCTGGAAACCCCACGAAAACGAAGATATCCCTGTTTCCATACATCAAAAGCACTGTCGGGTGCTGAAAACACTAGAAAACGTGTTTTTCGCATTCAATAGCACGAAAACAGCGATTTCTGTGATTCTGCACACTTGTCACAGAAGAAACTCGAAGATTATCACTGAAAATGCATATCTCAGCTGGAAACCCCACGAAAACGAAGATATCCTCGTTTCCGCACATCAAAAGCACTGTCGGGTGCTGAAAACACTAGAAAAAGTGTTTTTCGCATTCAATAGCACGAAAACAGCGATTTCGGTGATTCTGCACCCTTCTAACAGCAGAATCATGAAGATTATCACTGAAAATGCATATCTCAGCTGAAAACCCAACGATACCGGAGATATCGCAGTTTCCGCATGACAAACCCTCTGTGGCGTGCTGAAAACACCAGAAAACGTGTTTTTCGCATTCAATAGCACGAAAACAGCGATTTCGGTGATTCTGCACACTAGTTACAGCAGAATCATGAAGATTATCACTGAAAATGCGTATCTCAGCTTGAAACAACAACGATACCGAAGATATCGCAGTTTCCGCATGTCAAACGCTCTGTGGCGTGCTGAAAACACCAGAAAACGTGTTTTTCGCATTCAATAGCACGAAGACTGCGATTTCGGTGATTCTGCACACTTGTAACAGCAGAATTATGAAGATTATCACTGAAAATGCATATCTCAGCTGGAAACCCCACGAAAACGAAGATATCCCTGTTTCCGCACATCAAACGCACTGTGGAGCGCTGAAAACACCAGAAAACGTGTTTTTCGCATTCAAAAGCACGAAAACAGCGATTTCGGTGATTCGGCACACTTCTAACAGCAGAATCATGAAGATTATCACTGAAAATGCATATCTCAGCTGGAAACCCAACGATACCGGAGATATCGCAGTTTCCGCATGACAAACGCTCTGTGGCGTGCTGAAAACACCAGAAAACGTGTTTTTCGCATTCAAAAGCACGAAAACAGCGATTTCGGTGATTCTGCACACTTCTAACAGCAGAATCATGAAGATTATCACTGAAAATGCATATCTCAGCTGGAAGACCCACGAAAACGAAGATATCCCTGTTTCCGCACATCAAAAGCACTGTCGGGTGCTGAAAACACTAGAAAACGTGTTTTTCGCATTCAATAGCACGAAAACAGCGATTTCTGTGATTCTGCACACTTGTCACAGAAGACACTCGAAGATTATCACTGATAATGCATATCTCAGCTGGAAACCCCACGAAAACGAAGATATCCTCGTTTCCGCACATCAAAAGCACTGTCGGGTGCTGAAAACACTAAAAAAAGTGTTTTTCGCATTCAATAGCACGAAAACAGCGATTTCGGTGATTCTGCTCACTTCTAACAGCAGAATCATGAAGGTTATCACTGAAAATGCATATCTCAGCTGGAAACCCAACGATACCGAAGATATCGCAGTTTCCGCATGTCAAACGCTCTGTGGCGTGCTGAAAACACCAGAAAACGTGTTTTTCGCATTCAATAGCACGAAAACAGAGATTTCGGTGATTCTGCACATTTGTAACAGTCAGAATCATGAAGATTATCACTGAAAATGCATATCTCAGCTGGAAACAAAAACGATACCGAAGATATCGCAGTTTCCGCATTACAAACGCTCTGTGGCGTGCTGAAAAACCAGAAAACGTGTTTTTCGCATTCAAAAGCACGAAAACAGCGATTTCGGTGATTCTGCACACTTGTAACAGCAGAATCATGAAGATTATCACTGAAAATGCATATCTCAGCTGGAAACCCCACGAAAACGAAGATATCCCTGTTTCCGCACATCAGAAGCGCTGTCGGGTGCTGAAAACACTAGAAAACGTGTTTTTCGCATTCAATAGCACGAAAACAGCGATTTCTGTGATTCTGCACACTTGTCAAGAAGAAACTCGAAGATTATCACTGAAAATGCATATCTCAGTTGGAAACAACAACGATACCGAAGATATCGCAGTTTCCGCATATCAAACGCACTGTGGAGTGCTGAAAACACCAGAAAACGTGTTTTTCGCATTCAATAGCAGAAAACAGCGATTTCGGTGATTCTACACACTTGTAACAGCAGAATCATGAAGATTATCACTGAAAATGCATATCTCAGCTGGAAACCCCACGAAAACGAAGATATCCCTGTTTCCGCACATCAGAAGCGCTGTCGGGTGCTGAATACACTAGATAACGTGTTTTTCGCATTCAATAGTACGAAAACAGCGATTTCGGTGATTCTGCACACTTGTAACAGCAGAATCATGAAGATTATCACTGAAAATGCATATCTCAGCTGGAAACCCAACGATACCGGAGATATCGCAGTTTCCGCATGACAAACCCTCTGTGGCGTGCTGAAAACACCAGAAAACGTGTTTTTCGCATTCAATAGCACGAAAACAGCGATTTCGGTGATTCTGCACACTAGTTACAGCAGAATCATGAAGATTATCACTGAAAATGCATATCTCAGCTGGAAACAACAACGATACCGAAGATATCGCAGATTCCGCATATCAAACGCACTGTGGAGTGCTGAAAACACCAGAAAACGTGTTTTTCGCATTCAAAAGCACGAAACCAGCGATTTCGGTTATTCTGCACACTTGTAACAGCAGAATCATGAAGATTATCACTGAAAATGCATATCTCAGCTGGAAACCCACCGATACCGAAGATATCGCAGTTTCCGCATATCAAACGCACTGCGGAGTGCTGAAAACACCAGAAAACGTGTTTTTCGCATTCAAACGCACGAAAACAGAGATTTCGGTGATTCTGCACACTTGTAACAGCAGAATCATGAAGATTATCACTGAAAATGCATATCTCAGCTGGAAACCCACCGATACCGAAGATATCGCAGTTTCCGCATATCAAACGCACTGTGGAGTGCTGAAAACACCAGAAAACGTGTTTTTCGCATTCAAAAGCACGAAAACAGAGATTTCGGTGATTCTGCACACTTGTAACAGCAGAATCATGAAGGTTATCACTGAAAATGCATATCTCAGCTGGAAACCCAACGATACCGAAGATATCGCAGTTTCCGCATATCAAACGCACTGCGGAGTGCTGAAAACACCAGAAAACGTGTTTTTCGCATTCAAACGCACGAAAACAGAGATTTCGGTGATTCTGCACACTTGTAACAGCAGAATCATGAAGATTATCACTGAAAATGCATATCTCAGCTGGAAACCCACCGATACCGAAGATATCGCAGTTTCCGCATATCAAACGCACTGTGGAGTGCTGAAAACACCAGAAAACGTGTTTTTCGCATTCAATAGCACGAAAACAGCGATTTCGGTGATTCTGCACACTAGTTACAGCAGAATCATGAAGATTATCACTGAAAATGCATATCTCAGCTGGAAACAACAACGATACCGAAGATATCGCAGATTCCGCATATCAAACGCACTGTGGAGTGCTGAAAACACCAGAAAACGTGTTTTTCGCATTCAAAAGCACGAAACCAGCGATTTCGGTTATTCTGCACACTTGTAACAGCAGAATCATGAAGATTATCACTGAAAATGCATATCTCAGCTGGAAACCCACCGATACCGAAGATATCGCAGTTTCCGCATATCAAACGCACTGCGGAGTGCTGAAAACACCAGAAAACGTGTTTTTCGCATTCAAACGCACGAAAACAGAGATTTCGGTGATTCTGCACACTTGTAACAGCAGAATCATGAAGATTATCACTGAAAATGCATATCTCAGCTGGAAACCCACCGATACCGAAGATATCGCAGTTTCCGCATATCAAACGCACTGTGGAGTGCTGAAAACACCAGAAAACGTGTTTTTCGCATTCAAAAGCACGAAAACAGAGATTTCGGTGATTCTGCACACTTGTAACAGCAGAATCATGAAGGTTATCACTGAAAATGCATATCTCAGCTGGAAACCCAACGATACCGAAGATATCGCAGTTTCCGCATATCAAACGCACTGCGGAGTGCTGAAAACACCAGAAAACGTGTTTTTCGCATTCAAACGCACGAAAACAGAGATTTCGGTGATTCTGCACACTTGTAACAGCAGAATCATGAAGATTATCACTGAAAATGCATATCTCAGCTGGAAACCCACCGATACCGAAGATATCGCAGTTTCCGCATATCAAACGCACTGTGGAGTGCTGAAAACACCAGAAAACGTGTTTTTCGCATTCAATAGCACGAAAACAGCGATTTCGGTGATTCTGCACACTAGTTACAGCAGAATCATGAAGATTATCACTGAAAATGCATATCTCAGCTGGAAACAACAACGATACCGAAGATATCGCAGATTCCGCATATCAAACGCACTGTGGAGTGCTGAAAACACCAGAAAACGTGTTTTTCGCATTCAAAAGCACGAAACCAGCGATTTCGGTTATTCTGCACACTTGTAACAGCAGAATTATGAAGATTATCACTGAAAATGCATATCTCAGCTGGAAACCCCACGAAAACGAAGATATCCCTGTTTCCGCACATCAAACGCACTGTGGAGCGCTGAAAACACCAGAAAACGTGTTTTTCGCATTCAAAAGCACGAAAACAGCGAGTTCGGTTATTCTGCACACTTGTAACAGCAGAATCATGAAGATTTTCACTGAAAATGCATATCTCAGCTGGAAACCCCACGAAAACGAAGATATCCCTGTTTCCATACATCAAAAGCACTGTCGGGTGCTGAAAACACTAGAAAACGTGTTTTTCGCATTCAATAGCACGAAAACAGCGATTTCTGTGATTCTGCACACTTGTCACAGAAGAAACTCGAAGATTATCACTGAAAATGCATATCTCAGCTGGAAACCCCACGAAAACGAAGATATCCTCGTTTCCGCACATCAAAAGCACTGTCGGGTGCTGAAAACACTAGAAAAAGTGTTTTTCGCATTCAATAGCACGAAAACAGCGATTTCGGTGATTCTGCACCCTTCTAACAGCAGAATCATGAAGATTATCACTGAAAATGCATATCTCAGCTGGAAACCCAACGATACCGGAGATATCGCAGTTTCCGCATGACAAACCCTCTGTGGCGTGCTGAAAACACCAGAAAACGTGTTTTTCGCATTCAATAGCACGAAAACAGCGATTTCGGTGATTCTGCACACTAGTTACAGCAGAATCATGAAGATTATCACTGAAAATGCATATCTCAGCTGGAAACAACAACGATACCGAAGATATCGCAGATTCCGCATATCAAACGCACTGTGGAGTGCTGAAAACACCAGAAAACGTGTTTTTCGCATTCAAAAGCACGAAACCAGCGATTTCGGTTATTCTGCACACTTGTAACAGCAGAATCATGAAGATTATCACTGAAAATGCATATCTCAGCTGGAAACCCACCGATACCGAAGATATCGCAGTTTCCGCATATCAAACGCACTGCGGAGTGCTGAAAACACCAGAAAACGTGTTTTTCGCATTCAAACGCACGAAAACAGAGATTTCGGTGATTCTGCACACTTGTAACAGTCAGAATCATGAAGATTATCACTGAAAATGCATATCTCAGCTGGAAACAACAACGATACCGAAGATATCGCAGTTTCCGCACATCAAACGCACTGTGGAGTGCTGCAAACACCAGAAAACGTGTTTTTCGCATTCAAAAGCACGAAAACAGCGATTTCGGTGTTTCTGCACACTTGTAACAGCAGAATCATGAAGATTATCACTGAAAATGCATATCTCAGCTGGAAACCCCACGAAAACGAACATATCCCTGTTTCCGCACATCACAAGCGCTGTCGGGTGCTGAAAACACCAGAAAACGTGTTTTTCGCATTCAATAGCACGAAAACAGCGATTACTGTGATTCAGCACACTTGTCACAGAAGAAACTCGAACATTATCGTAGAAAATGCATATCTCAGCTGGAAACAACAACGATACCGAAGATATCGCAGATTCCGCATATCAAACGCACTGTGGAGTGCTGAAAACACCAGAAAACGTGTTTTTCGCATTCAAAAGCACGAAACCAGCGATTTCGGTTATTCTGCACACTTGTAACAGCAGAATCATGAAGATTATCACTGAAAATGCATATCTCAGCTGGAAACCCACCGATACCGAAGATATCGCAGTTTCCGCATATCAAACGCACTGTGGAGTGCTGAAAACACCAGAAAACGTGTTTTTCGCATTCAAAAGCACGAAAACAGAGATTTCGGTGATTCTGCACACTTGTAACAGCAGAATCATGAAGATTATCACTGAAAATGCATATCTCAGCTGGAAACCCCACGAAAACGAAGATATCCCTGTTTCCGCACATCAAAAGCACTGTCGGGTGCAGAATACACTAGAAAACGTGTTTTTCGCATTCAATAGCACGAAAACAGCGACTTCGGTGATTCTGCACACTAGTTACAGCAGAATCATGAAGATTATCACTGAAAATGCATATCTCAGCTGGAAACGACAACGATTCCGAAGATATCGCAGTTTCCGCATATCAAACGCACTGTGGAGTGCTGAAAACACCAGAAAACGTGTTTTTCGCATTCAATAGCACGAAAACAGCGATTTCGGTGATTCTGCACACTTGAAACAGCAGAATCATGAAGATTATCACTGAAAATGCATATCTCAGCTGGAAACCCACCGATACCGAAGATATCGCAGTTTCCGCATATCAAACGCACTGCGGAGTGCTGAAAACACCAGAAAACGTGTTTTTCGCATTCAAAAGCACGAAAACAGAGATTTCGGTGATTCTGCACACTTGTAACAGTCAGAATCATGAAGATTATCACTGAAAATGCATATCTCAGCTGGAAACAACAACGATACCGAAGATATCGCAGTTTCCGCACATCAAACGCACTGTGGAGTGCTGAAAACACCAGAAAACGTGTTTTTCGCATTCAAAAGCACGAAAACAGCGATTTCGGTGTTTCTGCACACTTGTAACAGCAGAATCATGAAGATTATCACTGAAAATGCATATCTCAGCTGGAAACCCCAGGAAAACGAACATATCCCTGTTTCCGCACATCACAAGCGCTGTCGGGTGCTGAAAACACCAGAAAACGTGTTTTTCGGATTCAATAGCACGAAAACAGCGATTACTGTGATTCTGCACACTTGTCACAGAAGAAACTCGAAGATTATCGTAGAAAATGCATATCTCAGCTGGAAACAGCAACGATACCGTAGATATCGCAGATTCCGCATATCAAACGCACTGTGGAGTGCTGAAAACACCAGAAAACGTGTTTTTCGCATTCAAAAGCACGAAACCAGCGATTTCGGTTAGTCTGCACACTTGTAACAGCAGAATCATGAAGATTATCACTGAAAATGCATATCTCAGCTGGAAACCCACCGATACCGAAGATATCGCAGTTTCCGCATATCAAACGCACTGTGGAGTGCTGAAAACACCAGAAAACGTGTTTTTCGCATTCAAAAGCACGAAAACAGAGATTTCGGTGATTCTGCACACTTGTAACAGTCAGATTCATGAAGATTATCACTGAAAATGCATGTCTCAGCTGGAAACAACAACGATACCGAAGATATCGCAGATTCCGCATATCAAACGCACTGTGGAGTGCTGAAAACACCAGAAAACGTGTTTTTCGCATTCAAAAGCACGAAACCAGCGATTTCGGTTATTCTGCACACTTGTAACAGCAGAATCATGAAGATTATCACTGAAAATGCATATCTCAGCTGGAAACACACCGATACCGAAGATATCGCAGTTTCCGCATGTCAAATGCTCTGTGACGTGCTGAAAACACCAGAAAACGTGTTTTTCGCATTCAAAAGCACGAAAACAGCGATTTCGGTTATTCTACACACTTGTAACAGCAGAATCATGAAGATTATCACTGAAAATGCATATCTCAGCTGGAAACCCCACGAAAACGAAGATATCCCTGTTTCCGCACATCAGAAGCGCTGTCGGGTGCTGAAAACACCAGAAAACGTGTTTTTCGCATTCAATAGCACGAAAACTGCGATTTCGGTGATTCTGCACACTTGTAACAGCAGAATCAAGAAGATTATCACTGAAAATGCATATCTCAGCTGGAAACCCAACGATACCGAAGATATCGCAGTTTCCGCATGTCAAACGCTCTGTGGAGTGCTGAAAACATCAGAAAACGTGTTTTTCGCATTCAATAGCACGAAAACAGCGATTACTGTGATTCTGCACACTTGTCACAGAAGAAACTCGAAGATTATCGTAGAAAATGCATATCTCAGCTGGAAACTACAACGATACCGAAGATATCGCAGTTTCCGCATATCAAACGCACTGTGGAGTGCTGAAAACACCAGAAAACGTGTTTTTCGCATTCAATAGCACGAAAACTGCGATTTCGGTGATTCTGCACACTTGTAACAGCAGAATCAAGAAGATTATCACTGAAAATGCATATCTCAGCTGGAAACCCAACGATACCGAAGATATCGCAGTTTCCGCATGTCAAACGCTCTGTGGCGTGCTGAAAACACCAGAAAACGTGTTTTTCGCATTCAATAGCAAGAAAACAGCGATTTCGGCGATTCTGCACACTTGTAACAGCAGAATCATGAAGATTATCACTGAAAATGCATATCTCAGCTGGAAACCCCAGGAAAACGAACATATCCCTGTTTCCGCACATCACAAGCGCTGTCGGGTGCTGAAAACACCAGAAAACGTGTTTTTCGCATTCAATAGCACGAAAACAGCGATTACTGTGATTCTGCACACTTGTCACAGAAGAAACTCGAAGATTATCGTAGAAAATGCATATCTCAGCTGGAAACAGCAACGATACCGAAGATATCGCAGATTCCGCATATCAAACGCACTGTGGAGTGCTGAAAACACCAGAAAACGTGTTTTTCGCATTCAAAAGCACGAAACCAGCGATTTCGGTTATTCTGCACACTTGTAACAGCAGAATCATGAAGATTATCACTGAAAATGCATATCTCAGCTGGAAACCCACCGATACCGAAGATATCGCAGTTTCCGCATATCAAACGCACTGTGGAGTGCTGAAAACACCAGAAAACGTGTTTTTCGCATTCAAAAGCACGAAAACAGAGATTTCGGTGATTCTGCACACTTGTAACAGTCAGATTCATGAAGATTATCACTGAAAATGCATGTCTCAGCTGGAAACAACAACGATACCGAAGATATCGCAGATTCCGCATATCAAACGCACTATGGAGTGCTGAAAACACCAGAAAACGTGTTTTTCGCATTCAAAAGCACGAAACCAGCGATTTCGGTTATTCTGCACACTTGTAACAGCAGAATCATGAAGATTATCACTGAAAAGGCATATCTCAGCTGGAAACCCACCGATACCGAAGATATCGCAGTTTCCGCATGTCAAATGCTCTGTGACGTGCTGAAAACACCAGAAAACGTGTTTTTCGCATTCAAAAGCACGAAAACAGCGATTTCGGTTATTCTACACACTTGTAACAGCAGAATCATGAAGATTATCACTGAAAATGCATATCACAGCTGGAAACCCCACGAAAACGAAGATATCCCTGTTTCCGCACATCAGAAGCGCTGTCGGGTGCTGAAAACACCAGAAAACGTGTTTTTCGCATTCAATAGCACGAAAACTGCGATTTCGGTGATTCTGCACACTTGTAACAGCAGAATCAAGAAGATTATCACTGAAAATGCATATCTCAGCTGGAAACCCAACGATACCGAAGATATCGCAGTTTCCGCATGTCAAACGCTCTGTGGCGTGCTGAAAACACCAGAAAACGTGTTTTTCGCATTCAATAGCACGAAAACAGCGATTTCGGTGATTCTGCACACTAGTTACAGCAGAATCATGAAGATTATCACTGAAAATGCATATCTCAGCTGGAAACAACAACGATACGGAAGATATCGCAGTTTCCGCATATCAAACGCACTGTGGAGTGCTGAAAACACCAGAAAACGTGTTTTTCGCATTCAAAAGCACGAAAACAGAGATTTCGGTGATTCTGCACATTTGTAACAGTCAGAATCATGAAGATTATCACTAAAAATGCATATCTCAGCTGGAAACAAAAACGATACCGAAGATATCGCAGTTTCCGCACATCAAACGCACTGTGGAGTGCTGAAAACACCAGAAAACGTGTTTTTCGCATTCCAAAGCACGAAAACAGCGATTTCGGTGTTTCTGCACACTTGTAACAGCAGAATCATGAAGATTATCACTGAAAATGCATCTCTCAGCTGGAATCCCCACGAAAACGAAGATATCCCTGTTTCCGCACATCAAACGCTCTGTCGGGTGCTGAAAACACCAGAAAACGTGTTTTTCGCATTCAATAGCACGAAAACTGCGATTTCGGTGATTCTGCACACTTGTAACAGCAGAATCAAGAAGATTATCACTGAAAATGCATATCTCAGCTGGAAACCCAACGATACCGAAGATATCGCAGTTTCCGCATGTCAAACGCTCTGTGGCGTGCTGAAAACACCAGAAAACGTGTTTTTCGCATTCAATAGCACGAAAACAGCGATATCGGTGATTCTGCACACTTGTAACAGCAGAATCATGAAGATTATCACTGAAAATGCATATCTCAGCTGGAAACCCCACGAAAACGAAGATATCCCTGTTTCCGCACATCAGAAGCGCTGTCGGGTGCTGAAAACACCAGAAAACGTGTTTTTCGCATTCAATAGCACGAAAACAGCGATTACTGTGATTCTGCACACTTGTCACAGAAGAAACTCGAAGATTATCGTAGAAAATGCATATCTCAGCTGGAAACAACAACGATACCGAAGATATCGCAGTTTCCGCATATCAAACGCACTGTGGAGTGCTGAAAACACCAGAAAACGTGTTTTTCGCATTCAATAGCACGAAAACTGCGATTTCGGTGATTCTGCACACTTGTAACAGCAGAATCAAGAAGATTATCACTGAAAATGCATATCTCAGCTGGAAACCCAACGATACCGAAGATATCGCAGTTTCCGCATGTCAAACGCACTGTGGAGTGCTGAAAACATCAGAAAACGTGTTTTTCGCATTCAATAGCACGAAAACAGCGATTACTGTGATTCTGCACACTTGTCACAGAAGAAACTCGAAGATTATCGTAGAAAATGCACATCTCACTTGGAACCTACAACGATACCGAAGATATCGCAGTTTCCGCATATCAAACGCACTGTGGAGTGCTGAAAACACCAGAAAACGTGTTTTTCGCATTCAATAGCACGAAAACTGCGATTTCGGTGATTCTGCACACTTGTAACAGCAGAATCAAGAAGATTATCACTGAAAATGCATATCTCAGCTGGAAACCCAACGATACCGAAGATATCGCAGTTTCCGCATGTCAAACGCTCTGTGGCGTGCTGAAAACACCAGAAAACGTGTTTTTCGCATTCAATAGCACGAAAACAGTGATTTCGGC
This sequence comes from Anthophora plumipes, assembly GCA_951804975.1. NCBI lineage: Eukaryota > Metazoa > Arthropoda > Insecta > Hymenoptera > Apidae > Anthophora > Anthophora plumipes. The sequence continues at coordinate 426,791 of OX638127.1, forward strand.
GATTCTGCACACTTGTAACAGCAGAATCATGAAGATTATCACTGAAAATGCATATCTCAGCTGGAAACCCCACGAAAACGAAGATATCCCTGTTTCCGCACATCAAAAGCACTGTCGGGTGCAGAATACACTAGAAAACGTGTTTTTCGCATTCAATAGCACGAAAACAGCGATTTTGGTGATTCTGCACACTAGTTACAGCAGAATCATGAAGATTATCACTGAAAATGCATATCTCAGCTGGAAACAACAACGATACCGAAGATATCGCAGTTTCCGCATATCAAACGCACTGTGGAGTGCTGAAAACACCAGAAAACGTGTTTTTCGCATTCAATAGCACGAAAACAGCGATTTCGGTGATTCTGCACACTTGAAACAGCAGAATCATGAAGATTATCACTGAAAATGCATATCTCAGCTGGAAACCCAACGATACCGAAGATATCGCAGTTTCCGCATATCAAACGCACTGTGGAGTGCTGAAAACACCAGAAAACGGGTTTTTCGCATTCAAAAGCACGAAAACAGAGATTTCGGTGATTCTGCACATTTGTAACAGTCAGAATCATGAAGATTATCACTGAAAATGCATATCTCAGCTGGAAACAAAAACGATACCGAAGATATCGCAGTTTCCGCACATCAAACGCACTGTGGAGTGCTGAAAACACCAGAAAACGTGTTTTTCGCATTCCAAAGCACGAAAACAGCGATTTCGGTGTTTCTGCACACTTGTAACAGCAGAATCATGAAGATTATCACTGAAAATGCATATCTCAGCTGGAATCCCCACGAAAACGAAGATATCCCTGTTTCCGCACATCAAACGCTCTGTCGGGTGCTGAAAACACCAGAAAACGTGTTTTTCGCATTCAATAGCACGAAAACAGCGATTTCGGTGATTCTGCACACTCGTCACAGAAGAAACTCGAAGGTTATCGTAGAGAATGCATATCTCAGCTGGAAACAACAACGATACCGAAGATATCGCAGTTTCCGCATGTCAAATGCTCTGTGGCGTGCTGAAAACACCAGAAAACGTGTTTTTCGCATTCAGAAGCACGAAAACAGCGATTTCGGTTATTCTACACACTTGTAACAGCAGAATCATGAAGATTATCACTGAAAATGCATATCTCAGCTGGAAACCCCACGAAAACGTGCATATCCCTGTTTCCGCACATTAGAAGCGCTGTCGGGTGCTGAAAACACTAGAAAACGTGTTTTTGGCATTCAATAGCACGAAAACAGCGATTTCGGTGATTCTGCACACTCGTCACAGAAGAAACTCGAAGGTTATCGTAGAGAATGCATATCTCAGCTGGAAACAACAACGATACCGAAGATATCGCAGTTTCCGCATGTCAAATGCTCTGTGGCGTGCTGAAAACACCAGAAAACGTGTTTTTCGCATTCAATAGCACGAAAACAGCGATTTCGGCGATTCTGCACACTTGTAACAGCAGAATCATGAAGATTATCACTGAAAATGCATATCTCAGCTGGAAACCCCACGAAAACGAAGATATCCCTGTTTCCGCACATCAAAAGCACTGTCGGGTGCAGAATACACTAGAAAACGTGTTTTTCGCATTCAATAGCACGAAAACAGCGATTTCGGTGATTCTGCACACTAGTTACAGCAGAATCATGAAGATTATCACTGAAAATGCATATCTCAGCTGGAAACAACAACGATACCGAAGATATCGCAGTTTCCGCATATCAAACGCACTGTGGAGAGCTGAATACACCAGAGAACGTGTTTTACGCATTCAATAGCACGAAAACAGCGATTTCGGTGATTCTGCACACTTGAAACAGCAGAATCATGAAGATTATCACTGAAAATGCATATCTCAGCTGGGAACCCACCGATACCGAAGATATCGCAGTTTCCGCATATCAAACGCACTGCGGAGTGCTGAAAACACCCGAAAACGTGTTTTTCGCATTCAAAAGCACGAAAACAGAGATTTCGGTGATTCTGCACACTTGTAACAGTCAGAATCATGAAGATTATCACTGAAAATGCATATCTCAGCTGGAAACCCACCGATACCGAAGATATCGCAGTTTCCGCATGTCAAATGCTCTGTGACGTGCTGAAAACACCAGAAAACGTGTTTTTCGCATTCAAAAGCACGAAAACAGCGATTTCGGTTATTCTACACACTTGTAACAGCAGAATCATGAAGATTATCACTGAAAATGCATATCACAGCTGGAAACCCCACGAAAACGAAGATATCCCTGTTTCCGCACATCAGAAGCGCTGTCGGGTGCTGAAAACACCAGAAAACGTGTTTTTCGCATTCAATAGCACGAAAACTGCGATTTCGGTGATTCTGCACACTTGTAACAGCAGAATCAAGAAGATTATCACTGAAAATGCATATCTCAGCTGGAAACCCAACGATACCGAAGATATCGCAGTTTCCGCATGTCAAACGCTCTGTGGCGTGCTGAAAACACCAGAAAACGTGTTTTTCGCATTCAATAGCACGAAAACAGCGATTTCGGCGATTCTGCACACTTGTAACAGCAGAATCATGAAGATTATCACTGAAAATGCATATCTCAGCTGGAAACCCCACGAAAACGAAGATATCCCTGTTTCCGCACATCAAAAGCACTGTCGGGTGCAGAATACACTAGAGAACGTGTTTTTCGCATTCAATAGCACGAAAACAGCGATTTCGGTGATTCTGCACACTAGTTACAGCAGAATCATGAAGATTATCACTGAAAATGCATATCTCAGCTGGAAACAACAACGATACCGAAGATATCGCAGTTTCCGCATATCAAACGCACTGTGGAGTGCTGAAAACACCAGAAAACGTGTTTTTCGCATTCAAAAGCACGAAAACAGAGATTTCGGTGATTCTGCACATTTGTAACAGTCAGAATCATGAAGATTATCACTGAAAATGCATATCTCAGCTGGAAACAAAAACGATACCGAAGATATCGCAGTTTCCGCACATCAAACGCACTGTGGAGTGCTGAAAACACCAGAAAACGTGTTTTTCGCATTCCAAAGCACGAAAACAGCGATTTCGGTGTTTCTGCACACTTCTAACAGCGAAATCATGAAGATTATCACTGAAAATGCATCTCTCAGCTGGAATCCCCACGAAAACGAAGATATCCCTGTTTCCGCACATCAAACGCTCTGTCGGGTGCTGAAAACACCAGAAAACGTGTTTTTCGCATTCAATAGCACGAAAACTGCGATTTCGGTGATTCTGCACACTTGTAACAGCAGAATCAAGAAGATTATCACTGAAAATGCATATCTCAGCTGGAAACCCAACGATACCGAAGATATCGCAGTTTCCGCATGTCAAACGCTCTGTGGCGTGCTGAAAACACCAGAAAACGTGTTTTTCGCATTCAATAGCACGAAAACAGCGATTTCGGTGATTCTGCACACTTGTAACAGCAGAATCATGAAGATTATCACTGAAAATGCATATCTCAGCTGGAAACCCCACGAAAACGAAGATATCCCTGTTTCCGCACATCAGAAGCGCTGTCGGGTGCTGAAAACACCAGAAAACGTGTTTTTCGCATTCAATAGCACGACAACAGCGATTACTGTGATTCTGCACACTTGTCACAGAAGAAACTCGAAGATTATCGTAGAAAATGCATATCTCAGCTGGAAACAACAACGATACCGAAGATATCGCAGTTTCCGCATATCAAACGCACTGTGGAGTGCTGAAAACACCAGAAAACGTGTTTTTCGCATTCAATAGCACGAAAACTGCGATTTCGGTGATTCTGCACACTTGTAACAGCAGAATCAAGAAGATTATCACTGAAAATGCATATCTCAGCTGGAAACCCAACGATACCGAAGATATCGCAGTTTCCGCATGTCAAACGCACTGTGGAGTGCTGAAAACATCAGAAAACGTGTTTTTCGCATTCAATAGCACGAAAACAGCGATTACTGTGATTCTGCACACTTGTCACAGAAGAAACTCGAAGATTATCGTAGAAAATGCATATCTCACTTGGAACCTACAACGATACCGAAGATATCGCAGTTTCTGCATATCAAACGCACTGTGGAGTGCTGAAAACACCAGAAAACGTGTTTTTCGCATTCAATAGCACGAAAACTGCGATTTCGGTGATTCTGCACACTTGTAACAGCAGAATCAAGAAGATTATCACTGAAAATGCATATCTCAGCTGGAAACCCAACGATACCGAAGATATCGCAGTTTCCGCATGTCAAACGCTCTGTGGCGTGCTGAAAACACCAGAAAACGTGTTTTTCGCATTCAATAGCACGAAAACAGCGATTTCGGCGATTCTGCACACTTGTAACAGCAGAATCATGAAGATTATCACTGAAAATGCATATCTCAGCTGGAAACCCCACGAAAGCGAAGATATCCCTGTTTCCGCATGTCAAACGCACTGTGGAGTGCTGATAACATCAGAAAACGTGTTTTTCGCATTCAATAGCACGAAAACAGCGATTACTGTGATTCTGCACACTTGTCACAGAAGAAACTCGAAGATTATCGTAGAAAATGCATATCTCACTTGGAACCTACAACGATACCGAAGATATCGCAGTTTCCGCATATCAAACGCACTGTGGAGTGCTGAAAACACCAGAAAACGTGTTTTTCGCATTCAATAGCACGAAAACTGCGATTTCGGTGATTCTGCACACTTGTAACAGCAGAATCAAGAAGATTATCACTGAAAATGCATATCTCAGCTGGAAACCCAACGATACCGAAGATATCGCAGTTTCCGCATGTCAAACGCTCTGTGGCGTGCTGAAAACACCAGAAAACGTGTTTTTCGCATTCAATAGCACGAAAACAGCGATTTCGTCGATTCTGCACACTTGTAACAGCAGAATCATGAAGATTATCACTGAAAATGCATATCTCAGCTGGAAACCCCACGAAAACGAAGATATCCCTGTTTCCGCACATCAAAAGCACTGTCGGGTGCAGAATACACTAGAAAACGTGTTTTTCGCATTCAATAGCGCGAAAACAGCGATTTCGGTGATTCTGCACACTAGTTACAGCAGAATCATGAAGATTATCACTGAAAATGCATATCTCAGCTGGAAACAACAACGATACCGAAGATATCGCAGTTTCCGCATATCAAACGCACTGTGGAGTGCTGAAAACACCAGAAAACGTGTTTTTCGCATTCAATAGCACGAAAACAGCGATTTCGGTGATTCTGCACACTTGAAACAGCAGAATGATGAAGATTATCACTGAAAATGGATATCTCAGCTGGAAACCCAACGATACCGAAGATATCGCAGTTTCCGCATATCAAACGCACTGTGGAGTGCTGAAAACACCAGAAAACGTGTTTTTCGCATTCAAAAGCACGAAAACAGAGATTTCGGTGATTCTGCACATTTGTAACAGTCAGAATCATGAAGATTATCACTGAAAATGCATATCTCAGCTGGAAACAAAAACGATACCGAAGATATCGCAGTTTGCGCACATCAAACGCACTGTGGAGTGCTGAAAACACCAGAAAACGTGTTTTTCGCATTCCAAAGCACGAAAACAGCGATTTCGGTGTTTCTGCACACTTGTAACAGCAGAATCATGAAGATTATCACTGAAAATGCATATCTCAGCTGGAATCCCCACGAAAACGAAGATATCCCTGTTTCCGCACATCAAACGCTCTGTCGGGTGCTGAAAACACCAGAAAACGTGTTTTTCGCATTCAATAGCACGAAAACAGCGATTTCGGTGATTCTGCACACTCGTCACAGAAGAAACTCGAAGGTTATCGTAGAGAATGCATATCTCAGCTGGAAACAACAACGATACCGAAGATATCGCAGTTTCCGCATGTCAAATGCTCTGTGGCGTGCTGAAAACACCAGAAAACGTGTTTTTCGCATTCAGAAGCACGAAAACAGCGATTTCGGTTATTCTACACACTTGTAACAGCAGAATCATGAAGATTATCACTGAAAATGCATATCTCAGCTGGAAACCCCACGAAAACGTGCATATCCCTGTTTCCGCACATTAGAAGCGCTGTCGGGTGCTGAAAACACTAGAAAACGTGTTTTTGGCATTCAATAGCACGAAAACAGCGATTTCGGTGATTCTGCACACTTGTAACAGCAGAATCATGAAGATTATTACTGAAAATGCATATCTCAGCTGGAAACCCAACGATACCGAAGATATCGCAGTTTCTGTACGTCAAACGCTCTGTGGAGTGCTGAAAACACCAGAAAACGTTTTTTTCGCATTCAAAAGCACGAAAACAGCGATTTCGGTTATTCTGCACACTTGTACCAGCAGAATCATGAAGATTATCACTGAAAATGCATATCTCAGCTGGAAATCCAACGATACCGAAGATATCGCAGTTTCCGACTGTCAAACGCTCTGTGGAGTGCTGAAAACACCAGAAAACGTGTTTTTCGCATTCAATAGCACGAAAACAGCGATTTCCGTGATTCTGCACACTTGTCACTGAAGAAACTCGAAGATTATCGTAGAAAATGCATATCTCAGCTGGAAACCCAACGATACCGAAGATATCGCAGTTTCCGCATGTCAAACGATCTGTGGCGTGCAGAAAACACCAGAAAACGTGTTTTTCGCATTCAATAGCACGAAAACTGGGATTTCGGTGATTCTGCACACTCGTAACAGCAGAATCATGAAGATTATCACTGAAAATGCATATCCCAGCTGGAAACAACAACGATACCGAAGATATCGCAGTTTCCGCATATAAAAACGCACTGTAGAGCGCTGAAAACACCAGAAAACGTGTTTTTCGCATTCAAAAGCATGAAAACAGCGAGTTCGGTTATTCTGCACACTTGTACCAGCAGAATCATGAAGATTATCACTGAAAATGCATATCTCAGCTGGAAACCCCACGAAAACGAAGATATCCCTGTTTCCGCACATCAAAAGCACTGTCGGGTGCTGGAAACACTAGAAAACGTGTTCTTCGCATTCAATAGCAGGAAAACAGAGATTTCGGTGATTCTGCACACTTGTCACAGAAGAAACTCGAAGATTATCGTAGAAAATGCATATCTCAGCTGGAAACAGCAACGATACCGAAGATATCGCAGATTCCGCATATCAAACGCACTGTGGAGTGCTGAAAACACCAGAAAACGTATTTTTCGCATTCAAAAGCACGAAACCAGCGATTTCGGTTATTCTGCACACTTGTAACAGCAGAATCATGAAGATTATCACTGAAAATGCATATCTCAGCTGGAAACCCACCGATACCGAAGATATCGCAGTTTCCGCATATCAAACGCACTGTGGAGTGCTGAAAACACCAGAAAACGTGTTTTTCGCATTCAAAAGCACGAAAACAGAGATTTCGGTGATTCTGCACACTTGTAACAGTCAGATTCATGAAGATTATCACTGAAAATGCATGTCTCAGCTGGAAACAACAACGATACCGAAGATATCGCAGATTCCGCATATCAAACGCACTATGGAGTGCTGAAAACACCAGAAAACGTGTTTTTCGCATTCAAAAGCACGAAACCAGCGATTTCGGTTATTCTGCACACTTGTAACAGCAGAATCATGAAGATTATCACTGAAAATGCATATCTCAGCTGGAAACCCACCGATACCGAAGATATCGCAGTTTCCGCATGTCAAACGCTCTGTGGCGTGCTGAAAACACCAGAAAACGTGTTTTTCGCATTCAATAGCACGAAAACAGAGATTTCGGTGATTCTGCACACTTCTAACAGCAGAATCATGAAGATTATCACTGAATATGCATATCTCAGCTGGAAACCCAACGATACCGGAGATATCGCAGTTTCCGCATGACAAACGTTCTGTGGCGTGCTGAAAACACCAGAAAACGTGTTTTTCGCATTCAAAAGCACGAAAACAGAGATTTCGGTGATTCTGCACATTTGTAACAGTCAGAATCATGAAGATTATCACTGAAAATGCATATCTCAGCTGGAAACAACAACGATACCGAAGATATCGCAGTTTCCGCACATCAAAAGCACTGTCGGGTGCTGAAAACACTAGAAAACGTGTTTTTCGCATTCAATAGCACAAAAACAGCGATTTCTGTGATTTTGCACACTTGTCACAGAAGAAACTCGAAGATTATCACTGAAAATGCATATCTCAGCTGGAAACCCAACGATACCGAAGATATCGCAGTTTCCGCATATCAAGCGCACTGTGGAGTGCTGAAAACACCAGAAAACGTGTTTTTCGCATTCAATAGCACGAAAACAGCGATTTCGGTGATTCTGCACACTCGTCACAGAAGAAACTCGAAGATTATCCTAGAGAATGCATATCTCAGCTGGAAACAACAACGATACCGAAGATATCGCAGTTTCCGCATTTCAAATGCTCTGTGGCGTGCTGAAAACACCAGAAAACGTGTTTTTCGCATTCAAAAGCACGAAAACAGCGATTTCAGTTATTGTACACACTTGTAACAGCAGAATCATGAAGATTATCACTGAAAATGCATATCTCAGCTGGAAACAATAACGATACCGAAGATATCGCAGTTTCCGCACATCAAACGCACTGTGGAGTGCTGAAAACACCAGAAAACGTGTTTTTCGCATTCCAAAGCACGAAAACAGCGATTTCGGTGTTTCTGCACACTTGTAACAGCAGAATCATGAAGATTATCACTGAAAATGCATATCTCAGCTGGAATCCCCACGAAAACGAAGATATCCCTGTTTCCGCACATCAAACGCTCTGTCGGGTGCTGAAAACACCAGAAAACGTGTTTTTCGCATTCAATAGCACGAAAACAGCGATTTCGGTGATTCTGCACACTCGTCACAGAAGAAACTCGAAGGTTATCGTAGAGAATGCATATCTCAGCTGGAAACAACAACGATACCGAAGATATCGCAGTTTCCGCATGTCAAATGCTCTGTGGCGTGCTGAAAACACCAGAAAACGTGTTTTTCGCATTCAGAAGCACGAAAACAGCGATTTCGGTTATTCTACACACTTGTAACAGCAGAATCATGAAGATTATCACTGAAAATGCATATCTCAGCTGGAAACCCCACGAAAACGTGCATATCCCTGTTTCCGCACATCAAAAGCACTGTCGGGTGCTGAAAACACCAGAAAACGTGTTTTTCGCATTCAATAGCACGAAAACAGCGATTTCGGTGATTCTGCACACTCGTAACAGCAGAATCATGAAGATTATCACTGAAAATGCATATCCCAGCTGGAAACAACAACGATACCGAAGATATCGCAGTTTCCGCATATAAAAACGCACTGTAGAGCGCTGAAAACACCAGAAAACGTGTTTTTCGCATTCAAAAGCACGAAAACAGCGAGTTCGGTTATTCTGCACACTTGTACCAGCAGAATCATGAAGATTATCACTGAAAATGCATATCTCAGCTGGAAACCCCACGAAAACGAAGATATCCCTGTTTCCGCACATCAAAAGCACTGTCGGGTGCTGGAAACACTAGAAAACGTGTTCTTCGCATTCAATAGCAGGAAAACAGAGATTTCGGTGATTCTGCACACTTGTCACAGAAGAAACTCGAAGATTATCGTAGAAAATGCATATCTCAGCTGGAAACAACAACGATACCGAAGATATCGCAGTTTCCGCATTTCAAATGCTCTGTGGCGTGCTGAAAACACCAGAAAACGTGTTTTTCGCATTCAAAAGCACGAAAACAGCGATTTCAGTTATTGTACACACTTGTAACAGCAGAATCATGAAGATTATCACTGAAAATGCATATCTCAGCTGGAAACCCCACGAAAACGAAGATATCCCTGTTTCCGCACATCAGAAGCGCTGTCGGGTGCTGAAAACACTAGTAAACGTGTTTTTGGCATTCAATAGCACGAAAACAGCGATTTCGGTGATTCTGCACACTTGTAACAGCAGAATCATGAAGATTATCACTGAAAATGCATATCTCAGCTGGAAACCCAACGATTCCGAAGATATCGCAGTTTCCGCATATCAAGCGCACTGTGGAGTGCTGAAAACACCAGAAAACGTGTTTATCGCATTCAATAGCACGAAAACAGCGATTACTGTGATTCTGCACATTTGTAACAGTCAGAATCATGAAGATTATCACTGAAAATGCATATCTCAGCTGGAAACAACAACGATACCGAAGATATCGCAGTTTCCGCACATCAAACGCACTGTGGAGTGCTGAAAACACCAGAAAACGTGTTTTTCGCATTCAAAAGCACGAAAACAGCGATTTCGGTGTTTCTGCACACTTGTAACAGCAGAATCATGAAGATTATCACTGAAAATGCATATCTCAGCTGGAAACCCCACGAAAACGAAGATATCCCTGGTTCCGCACATCAAACGCTCTGTCGGGTGCTGAAAACACCAGAAAACGTGTTTTTCGCATTCAATAGCACGAAAACAGCGATTTCGGTGATTCTGCACACTCGTCACAGAAGAAACTCGAAGATTATCGTAGAGAATGCATATCTCAGCTGGAAACAACAACGATACCGAAGATATCGCAGTTTCCGCATGTCAAATGCTCTGTGGCGTGCTGAAAACACCAGAAAACGTGTTTTTCGCATTCAAAAGCACGAAAACAGCGATTTCGGTTATTCTACACACTTGTAACAGCAGAATCATGAAGATTATCACTGAAAATGCATATCTCAGCTGGAAACCCCACGAAAACGAAGATATCCCTGTTTCCGCACATCAGAAGCGCTGTCGGGTGCTGAAAACACTAGAAAACGTGTTTTTGGCATTCAATAGCACGAAAACAGCGATTTCGGTGATTCTGCACACTTGTAACAGCAGAATCATGAAGATTATCACTGAAAATGCATATCTCAGCTGGAAACCCAACGATACCGAAGATATCGCAGTTTGCGATTGTAAAACGCTCTGTGGCGTGCTGAAAACACCAGAAAACGTGTTTTTCGCATTCAAAAGCACCAAAACAGCGATTTCGGTGATTCTGCACATTTGTAACAGCAGAATCATGAAGATTATCACTGAAAATGCATATCTCAGCTGGAAACCCCACGAAAACGTGCATATCCCTGTTTCCGCACATTAGAAGCGCTGTCGGGTGCTGAAAACACTAGAAAACGTGTTTTTCGCATTCAATAGCACGAAAACAGCGATTTCGGTGATTCTGCACACTAGTTACAGCAGAATCATGAAGATTATCACTGAAAATGCATATCTCAGCTGGAAACAACAACGATACCGAAGATATCGCAGTTTCCGCATATCAAACGCACTGTGGAGTGCTGAATACACCAGAAAACGTGTTTTTCGCATTCAATAGCACGAAAACAGCGATTTCGGTGATTCTGCACACTTGAAACAGCAGAATCATGAAGATTATCACTGAAAATGCATATCTCAGCTGGGAACCCACCGATACCGAAGATATCCCTGTTTCCGCACATCAAAAGCACTGTCGGGTGCAGAATACACTAGAAAACGTGTTTTTCGCATTCAATAGCACGAAAACAGCGATTTCGGTGATTCTGCACACTAGTTACAGCAGAATCATGAAGATTATCACTGAAAATGCATATCTCAGCTGGAAACAACAACGACACCGAAGATATCGCAGTTTCCGCATATCAAACGCACTGTGGAGTGCTGAAAACACCAGAAAACGTGTTTTTCGCATTCAAAAGCACGAAAACAGACATTTCGGTGATTCTGCACACTTGTAACAGCAGAATCATGAAGATTATCACTGAAAATGCATATCTCAGCTGGAAACCCCAGGAAAACGAAGATATCCCTGTTTCCGCACATCAAAAGCACTGTCGGGTGCAGAATACACTAGAAAACGTGTTTTTCGCATTCAATAGCACGAAAACAGCGATTTCGGTGATTCTGCACACTTGTCACAGAAGAAACTCGAAGATTATCGTAGAAAATGCATATCTCAGCTGGAAACAGCAACGATACCGAAGATATCGCAGATTCCGCATATCAAACGCACTGTGGAGTGCTGAAAACACCAGAAAACGTATTTTTCGCATTCAAAAGCACGAAACCAGCGATTTCGGTTATTCTGCACACTTGTAACAGCAGAATCATGAAGATTATCACTGAAAATGCATATCTCAGCTGGAAACCCACCGATACCGAAGATATCGCAGTTTCCGCATATCAAACGCACTGTGGAGTGCTGAAAACACCAGAAAACGTGTTTTTCGCATTCAAAAGCACGAAAACAGAGATTTCGGTGATTCTGCACACTTGTAACAGTCAGATTCATGAAGATTATCACTGAAAATGCATGTCTCAGCTGGAAACAACAACGATACCGAAGATATCGCAGATTCCGCATATCAAACGCACTATGGAGTGCTGAAAACACCAGAAAACGTGTTTTTCGCATTCAAAAGCACGAAACCAGCGATTTCGGTTATTCTGCACACTTGTAACAGCAGAATCATGAAGATTATCACTGAAAATGCATATCTCAGCTGGAAACCCACCGATACCGAAGATATCGCAGTTTCCGCATGTCAAACGCTCTGTGGCGTGCTGAAAACACCAGAAAACGTGTTTTTCGCATTCAATAGCACGAAAACAGAGATTTCGGTGATTCTGCACACTTCTAACAGCAGAATCATGAAGATTATCACTGAATATGCATATCTCAGCTGGAAACCCAACGATACCGGAGATATCGCAGTTTCCGCATGACAAACGTTCTGTGGCGTGCTGAAAACACCAGAAAACGTGTTTTTCGCATTCAAAAGCACGAAAACAGAGATTTCGGTGATTCTGCACATTTGTAACAGTCAGAATCATGAAGATTATCACTGAAAATGCATATCTCAGCTGGAAACAACAACGATACCGTAGATATCGCAGTTTCCGCACATCAAAAGCACTGTCGGGTGCTGAAAACACTAGAAAACGTGTTTTTCGCATTCAGTAGCACAAAAACAGCGATTTCTGTGATTTTGCACACTTGTCACAGAAGAAACTCGAAGATTATCACTGAAAATGCATATCTCAGCTGGAAACCCAACGATACCGAAGATATCGCAGTTTCCGCATATCAAGCGCACTGTGGAGTGCTGAAAACACCAGAAAACGTGTTTTTCGCATTCAATAGCACGAAAACAGCGATTTCGGTGATTCTGCACACTCGTCACAGAAGAAACTCGAAGATTATCCTAGAGAATGCATATCTCAGCTGGAAACAACAACGATACCGAAGATATCGCAGTTTCCGCATTTCAAATGCTCTGTGGCGTGCTGAAAACACCAGAAAACGTGTTTTTCGCATTCAAAAGCACGAAAACAGCGATTTCAGTTATTGTACACACTTGTAACAGCAGAATCATGAAGATTATCACTGAATATGCATATCTCAGCTGGAAACCCCACGAAAACGAAGATATCCCTGTTTCCGCACATCAGAAGCGCTGTCGGGTGCTGAAAACACTAGAAAACGTGTTTTTGGCATTCAATAGCACGAAAACAGCGATTTCGGTGATTCTGCACACTTGTAACAGCAGAATCATGAAGATTATCACTGAAAATGCATATCTCAGCTGGAAACCCAACGATTCCGAAGATATCGCAGTTTCCGCATATCAAGCGCACTGTGGAGTGCTGAAAACACCAGAAAACGTGTTTATCGCATTCAAAAGCACGAAAACAGCGATTTCGGTGTTTCTGCACACTTGTAACAGCAGAATCATGAAGATTATCACTGAAAATGCATATCTCAGCTGGAAACCCCACGAAAACGAAGATATCCCTGGTTCCGCACATCAAACGCTCTGTCGGGTGCTGAAAACACCAGAAAACGTGTTTTTCGCATTCAATAGCACGAAAACAGCGATTTCGGTGATTCTGCACACTCGTCACAGAAGAAACTCGAAGATTATCGTAGAGAATGCATATCTCAGCTGGAAACAACAACGATACCGAAGATATCGCAGTTTCCGCATGTCAAATGCTCTGTGGCGTGCTGAAAACACCAGAAAACGTGTTTTTCGCATTCAAAAGCACGAAAACAGCGATTTCGGTTATTCTACACACTTGTAACAGCAGAATCATGAAGATTATCACTGAAAATGCATATCTCAGCTGGAAACCCCACGAAAACGAAGATATCCCTGTTTCCGCACATCAGAAGCGCTGTCGGGTGCTGAAAACACTAGAAAACGTGTTTTTGGCATTCAATAGCACGAAAACAGCGATTTCGGTGATTCTGCACACTTGTAACAGCAGAATCATGAAGATTATCACTGAAAATGCATATCTCAGCTGGAAACCCAACGATACCGAAGATATCGCAGTTTGCGACTGTAAAACGCTCTGTGGCGTGCTGAAAACACCAGAAAACGTGTTTTTCGCATTCAAAAGCACGAAAACAGCGATTTCGGTGATTCTGCACATTTGTAACAGCAGAATCATGAAGATTATCACTGAAAATGCATATCTCAGCTGGAAACCCCACGAAAACGTGCATATCCCTGTTTCCGCACATTAGAAGCGCTGTCGGGTGCTGAAAACACTAGAAAACGTGTTTTTGGCATTCAATAGCACGTAAACAGCGATTTCGGTGATTCTGCACACTCGTCACAGAAGAAACTCGAAGGTTATCGTAGAGAATGCATATCTCAGCTGGAAACAACAACGATACCGAAGATATCGCAGTTTCCGCATGTCAAATGCTCTGTGGCGTGCTGAAAACACCAGAAAACGTGTTTTTCGCATTCAGAAGCACGAAAACAGCGATTTCGGTTATTCTACACACTTGTAACAGCAGAATCATGAAGATTATCACTGAAAATGCATATCTCAGCTGGAAACCCCACGAAAACGAAGATATCCCTGTTTCCGCACATCCAAAGCACTGTCGGGTGCAGAATACACTAGAAAACGTGTTTTTCGCATTCAATAGCACGAAAACAGCGATTTCGGTGATTCTGCACACTAGTTACAGCAGAATCATGAAGATTATCACTGAAAATGCATATCTCAGCTGGAAACAACAACGATACCGAAGATATCGCAGTTTCCGCATATCAAACGCACTGTGGAGTGCTGAATACACCAGAAAACGTGTTTTTCGCATTCAATAGCACGAAAACAGCGATTTCGGTGATTCTGCACACTTGAAACAGCAGAATCATGAAGATTATCACTGAAAATGCATATCTCAGCTGGGAACCCACCGATACCGAAGATATCCCTGTTTCCGCACATCAAAAGCACTGTCGGGTGCAGAATACACTAGAAAACGTGTTTTTCGCATTCAATAGCACGAAAACAGCGATTTCGGTGATTCTGCACACTAGTTACAGCAGAATCATGAAGATTATCACTGAAAATGCATATCTCAGCTGGAAACAACAACGATACCGAAGATATCGCAGTTTCCGCATATCAAACGCACTGTGGAGTGCTGAAAACACCAGAAAACGTGTTTTTCGCATTCAAAAGCACGAAAACAGAGATTTCGGTGATTCTGCACACTTGTAACAGCAGAATCATGAAGATTATCACTGAAAATGCATATCTCAGCTGGAAACCCCAGGAAAACGAAGATATCCCTGTTTCCGCACATCAAAAGCACTGTCGGGTGCAGAATACACTAGAAAACGTGTTTTTCGCATTCAATAGCACGAAAACAGCGATTTCGGTGATTCTGCACACTTGTCACAGAAGAAACTCGAAGATTATCGTAGAAAATGCATATCTCAGCTGGAAACAGCAACGATACCGAAGATATCGCAGATTCCGCATATCAAACGCACTGTGGAGTGCTGAAAACACCAGAAAACGTATTTTTCGCATTCAAAAGCACGAAACCAGCGATTTCGGTTATTCTGCACACTTGTAACAGCAGAATCATGAAGATTATCACTGAAAATGCATATCTCAGCTGGAAACCCACCGATACCGAAGATATCGCAGTTTCCGCATATCAAACGCACTGTGGAGTGCTGAAAACACCAGAAAACGTGTTTTTCGCATTCAAAAGCACGAAAACAGAGATTTCGGTGATTCTGCACACTTGTAACAGTCAGATTCATGAAGATTATCACTGAAAATGCATGTCTCAGCTGGAAACAACAACGATACCGAAGATATCGCAGATTCCGCATATCAAACGCACTATGGAGTGCTGAAAACACCAGAAAACGTGTTTTTCGCATTCAAAAGCACGAAACCAGCGATTTCGGTTATTCTGCACACTTGTAACAGCAGAATCATGAAGATTATCACTGAAAATGCATATCTCAGCTGGAAACCCACCGATACCGAAGATATCGCAGTTTCCGCATGTCAAATGCTCTGTGACGTGCTGAAAACACCAGAAAACGTGTTTTTCGCATTCAAAATCACGAAAACAGCGATTACTGTGATTCTGCACACTTGTCACAGAAGAAACTCGAAGATTATCGTAGAAAATGCATATCTCAGCTGGAAACTACAACGATACCGAAGATATCGCAGTTTCCGCATATCAAACGCACTGTGGAGTGCTGAAAACACCAGAAAACGTGTTTTTCGCATTCAATAGCACGAAAACTGCGATGTCGGTGATTCTGCACACTTGTAACAGCAGAATCAAGAAGATTATCACTGAAAATGCATATCTCAGCTGGAAACCCAACGATACCGAAGATATCGCAGTTTCCGCATGTCAAACGCTCTGTGGCGTGCTGAAAACACCAGAAAACGTGTTTTTCGCATTCAATAGCACGAAAACAGCGATTTCGGCGATTCTGCACACTTGTAACAGCAGAATCATGAAGATTATCACTGAAAATGCATATCTCAGCTGGAAACCCCACGAAAACGAAGATATCCCTGTTTCCGCACATCAAAAGCACTGTCGGGTGCAGAATACACTTGAAAACGTGTTTTTCGCATTCAATAGCACGAAAACAGCGATTTCGGTGATTCTGCACACTAGTTACAGCAGAATCATGAAGATTATCACTGAAAATGCATATCTCAGCTGGAAACAACAACGATACCGAAGATATCGCAGTTTCCGCATATCAAACGCACTGTTGAGTGCTGAAAACACCAGAAAACGTGTTTTTCGCATTCAAAAACACGAAAACAGAGATTTCGGTGATTCTGCACATTTGTAACAGTCAGAATCATGAAGATTATCACTGAAAATGCATATCTCAGCTGGAAACAAAAACGATACCGAGGATATCACAGTTTCCGCACATCAAACGCACTGTGGAGTGCTGAAAACACCAGAAAACGTGTTTTTCGCATTCCAAAGCACGAAAACAGCGATTTCGGTGTTTCTGCACACTTGTAACAGCAGAATCATGAAGATTATCACTGAAAATGCATCTCTCAGCTGGAATCCCCACGAAAACGAAGATATCCCTGTTTCCGCACATCAAACGCTCTGTCGGGTGCTGAAAACACCAGAAAACGTGTTTTTCGCATTCAATAGCACGAAAACTGCGATTTCGGTGATTCTGCACACTTGTAACAGCAGAATCAAGAAGATTATCACTGAAAATGCATATCTCAGCTGGAAACCCAACGATACCGAAGATATCGCAGTTTCCGCATGTCAAACGCTCTGTGGCGTGCTGAAAACACCAGAAAACGTGTTTTTCGCATTCAATAGTACGAAAACAGCGATTTCGGTGTTCTGCACACTTGTAACAGCAGAATCATGAAGATTATCACTGAAAATGCATATCTCAGCTGGAAACCCCACGAAAACGAACATATCCCTGTTTCCGCACATCAAACGCTCTGTCGGGTGCTGAAAACACCAGAAAACGTGTTTTTCGCATTCAATAGCACGAAAACAGCGATTTCGGTGATTCTGCACCCTCGTCACAGAAGAAACTCGAAGATTATCGTAGAGAATGCATATCTCAGCTGGAAACAACAACGATACCGAAGATATCGCAGTTTCCGCATGTCAAATGCTCTGTGACGTGCTGAAAACACCAGAAAACGTGTTTTTCGCATTCAAAAGCACGAAAACAGCGATTTCGGTTATTCTACACACTTGTAACAGCAGAATCATGAAGATTATCACTGAAAATGCATATCTCAGCTGGAAACCCCACGAAAACGAAGATATCCCTGTTTCCGCACATCAGAAGCGCTGTCGGGTGCTGATAACACCAGAAAACGTGTTTTTCGCATTCAATAGCACGAAAACTGCGATTTCGGTGATTCTGCACACTTGTAACAGCAGAATCAAGAAGATTATCACTGAAAATGCATATCTCAGCTGGAAACCCAACGATACCGAAGATATCGCAGTTTCCGCATGTCAAACGCTCTGTGGCGTGCTGAAAACACCAGAAAACGTGTTTTTCGCATTCAATAGTACGAAAACAGCGATTTCGGTGTTCTGCACACTTGTAACAGCAGAATCATGAAGATTATCACTGAAAATGCATATCTCAGCTGGAAACCCCACGAAAACGAACATATCCCTGTTTCCGCACATCAAACGCTCTGTCGGGTGCTGAAAACACCAGAAAACGTGTTTTTCGCATTCAATAGCACGAAAACAGCGATTTCGGTGATTCTGCACCCTCGTCACAGAAGAAACTCGAAGATTATCGTAGAGAATGCATATCTCAGCTGGAAACAACAACGATACCGAAGATATCGCAGTTTCCGCATGTCAAATGCTCTGTGACGTGCTGAAAACACCAGAAAACGTGTTTTTCGCATTCAAAAGCACGAAAACAGCGATTTCGGTTATTCTACACACTTGTAACAGCAGAATCATGAAGATTATCACTGAAAATGCATATCTCAGCTGGAAACCCCACGAAAACGAAGATATCCCTGTTTCCGCACATCAGAAGCGCTGTCGGGTGCTGATAACACCAGAAAACGTGTTTTTCGCATTCAATAGCACGAAAACAGCGATTACTGTGATTCTGCACACTTGTCACAGAAGAAACTCGAAGATTATTGTAGAAAATGCATATCTCAGCTGGAAACAACAACGATACCGAAGATATCGCAGTTTCCGCATATCAAACGCACTGTGGAGTGCTGAAAACACCAGAAAACGTGTTTTTCGCATTCAATAGCACGAAAACTGCGATGTCGGTGATTCTGCACACTTGTAACAGCAGAATCAAGAAGATTATCACTGAAAATGCATATCTCAGCTGGAAACCCAACGATACCGAAGATATTGCAGTTTCCGCATGTCAAACGCTCTGTGGCGTGCTGAAAACACCAGAAAACGTGTTTTTCGCATTCAATAGCACGAAAACAGCGATTTCGGCGATTCTGCACACTTGTAACAGCAGAATCATGAAGATTATCACTGAAAATGCATATCTCAGCTGGAAACCCCACGAAAACGAAGATATCCCTGTTTCCGCACATCAAAAGCACTGTCGGGTGCAGAATACACTTGAAAACGTGTTTTTCGCATTCAATAGCACGAAAACAGCGATTTCGGTGATTCTGCACACTTGTCACAGAAGAAACTCGAAGATTATCGTAGAAAATGCATATCTCAGCTGGAAACAGCAACGATACCGAAGATATCGCAGATTCCGCATATCAAACGCACTGTGGAGTGCTGAAAACACCAGAAAACGTATTTTTCGCATTCAAAAGCACGAAACCAGCGATTTCGGTTATTCTGCACACTTGTAACAGCAGAATCATGAAGATTATCACTGAAAATGCATATCTCAGCTGGAAACCCACCGATACCGAAGATATCGCAGTTTCCGCATATCAAACGCACTGTGGAGTGCTGAAAACACCAGAAAACGTGTTTTTCGCATTCAAAAGCACGAAAACAGAGATTTCGGTGATTCTGCACACTTGTAACAGTCAGATTCATGAAGATTATCACTGAAAATGCATGTCTCAGCTGGAAACAACAACGATACCGAAGATATCGCAGATTCCGCATATCAAACGCACTATGGAGTGCTGAAAACACCAGAAAACGTGTTTTTCGCATTCAAAAGCACGAAACCAGCGATTTCGGTTATTCTGCACACTTGTAACAGCAGAATCATGAAGATTATCACTGAAAATGCATATCTCAGCTGGAAACCCACCGATACCGAAGATATCGCAGTTTCCGCATGTCAAACGCTCTGTGGCGTGCTGAAAACACCAGAAAACGTGTTTTTCGCATTCAATAGCACGAAAACAGAGATTTCGGTGATTCTGCACACTTCTAACAGCAGAATCATGAAGATTATCACTGAATATGCATATCTCAGCTGGAAACCCAACGATACCGGAGATATCGCAGTTTCCGCATGACAAACGTTCTGTGGCGTGCTGAAAACACCAGAAAACGTGTTTTTCGCATTCAAAAGCACGAAAACAGAGATTTCGGTGATTCTGCACATTTGTAACAGTCAGAATCATGAAGATTATCACTGAAAATGCATATCTCAGCTGGAAACAACAACGATACCGTAGATATCGCAGTTTCCGCACATCAAAAGCACTGTCGGGTGCTGAAAACACTAGAAAACGTGTTTTTCGCATTCAGTAGCACAAAAACAGCGATTTCTGTGATTTTGCACACTTGTCACAGAAGAAACTCGAAGATTATCACTGAAAATGCATATCTCAGCTGGAAACCCAACGATACCGAAGATATCGCAGTTTCCGCATATCAAGCGCACTGTGGAGTGCTGAAAACACCAGAAAACGTGTTTTTCGCATTCAATAGCACGAAAACAGCGATTTCGGTGATTCTGCACACTCGTCACAGAAGAAACTCGAAGATTATCCTAGAGAATGCATATCTCAGCTGGAAACAACAACGATACCGAAGATATCGCAGTTTCCGCATTTCAAATGCTCTGTGGCGTGCTGAAAACACCAGAAAACGTGTTTTTCGCATTCAAAAGCACGAAAACAGCGATTTCAGTTATTGTACACACTTGTAACAGCAGAATCATGAAGATTATCACTGAATATGCATATCTCAGCTGGAAACCCCACGAAAACGAAGATATCCCTGTTTCCGCACATCAGAAGCGCTGTCGGGTGCTGAAAACACTAGAAAACGTGTTTTTGGCATTCAATAGCACGAAAACAGCGATTTCGGTGATTCTGCACACTTGTAACAGCAGAATCATGAAGATTATCACTGAAAATGCATATCTCAGCTGGAAACCCAACGATTCCGAAGATATCGCAGTTTCCGCATATCAAGCGCACTGTGGAGTGCTGAAAACACCAGAAAACGTGTTTATCGCATTCAAAAGCACGAAAACAGCGATTTCGGTGTTTCTGCACACTTGTAACAGCAGAATCATGAAGATTATCACTGAAAATGCATATCTCAGCTGGAAACCCCACGAAAACGAAGATATCCCTGGTTCCGCACATCAAACGCTCTGTCGGGTGCTGAAAACACCAGAAAACGTGTTTTTCGCATTCAATAGCACGAAAACAGCGATTTCGGTGATTCTGCACACTCGTCACAGAAGAAACTCGAAGATTATCGTAGAGAATGCATATCTCAGCTGGAAACAACAACGATACCGAAGATATCGCAGTTTCCGCATGTCAAATGCTCTGTGGCGTGCTGAAAACACCAGAAAACGTGTTTTTCGCATTCAAAAGCACGAAAACAGCGATTTCGGTTATTCTACACACTTGTAACAGCAGAATCATGAAGATTATCACTGAAAATGCATATCTCAGCTGGAAACCCCACGAAAACGAAGATATCCCTGTTTCCGCACATCAGAAGCGCTGTCGGGTGCTGAAAACACTAGAAAACGTGTTTTTGGCATTCAATAGCACGAAAACAGCGATTTCGGTGATTCTGCACACTTGTAACAGCAGAATCATGAAGATTATCACTGAAAATGCATATCTCAGCTGGAAACCCAACGATACCGAAGATATCGCAGTTTGCGACTGTAAAACGCTCTGTGGCGTGCTGAAAACACCAGAAAACGTGTTTTTCGCATTCAAAAGCACGAAAACAGCGATTTCGGTGATTCTGCACATTTGTAACAGCAGAATCATGAAGATTATCACTGAAAATGCATATCTCAGCTGGAAACCCCACGAAAACGTGCATATCCCTGTTTCCGCACATTAGAAGCGCTGTCGGGTGCTGAAAACACTAGAAAACGTGTTTTTGGCATTCAATAGCACGTAAACAGCGATTTCGGTGATTCTGCACACTCGTCACAGAAGAAACTCGAAGGTTATCGTAGAGAATGCATATCTCAGCTGGAAACAACAACGATACCGAAGATATCGCAGTTTCCGCATGTCAAATGCTCTGTGGCGTGCTGAAAACACCAGAAAACGTGTTTTTCGCATTCAGAAGCACGAAAACAGCGATTTCGGTTATTCTACACACTTGTAACAGCAGAATCATGAAGATTATCACTGAAAATGCATATCTCAGCTGGAAACCCCACGAAAACGAAGATATCCCTGTTTCCGCACATCAAAAGCACTGTCGGGTGCAGAATACACTAGAAAACGTGTTTTTCGCATTCAATAGCACGAAAACAGCGATTTCGGTGATTCTGCACACTAGTTACAGCAGAATCATGAAGATTATCACTGAAAATGCATATCTCAGCTGGAAACAACAACGATACCGAAGATATCGCAGTTTCCGCATATCAAACGCACTGTGGAGTGCTGAATACACCAGAAAACGTGTTTTTCGCATTCAATAGCACGAAAACAGCGATTTCGGTGATTCTGCACACTTGAAACAGCAGAATCATGAAGATTATCACTGAAAATGCATATCTCAGCTGGGAACCCACCGATACCGAAGATATCCCTGTTTCCGCACATCAAAAGCACTGTCGGGTGCAGAATACACTAGAAAACGTGTTTTTCGCATTCAATAGCACGAAAACAGCGATTTCGGTGATTCTGCACACTTGTCACAGAAGAAACTCGAAGATTATCGTAGAAAATGCATATCTCAGCTGGAAACAGCAACGATACCGAAGATATCGCAGATTCCGCATATCAAACGCACTGTGGAGTGCTGAAAACACCAGAAAACGTATTTTTCGCATTCAAAAGCACGAAACCAGCGATTTCGGTTATTCTGCACACTTGTAACAGCAGAATCATGAAGATTATCACTGAAAATGCATATCTCAGCTGGAAACCCACCGATACCGAAGATATCGCAGTTTCCGCATATCAAACGCACTGTGGAGTGCTGAAAACACCAGAAAACGTGTTTTTCGCATTCAAAAGCACGAAAACAGAGATTTCGGTGATTCTGCACACTTGTAACAGTCAGATTCATGAAGATTATCACTGAAAATGCATGTCTCAGCTGGAAACAACAACGATACCGAAGATATCGCAGATTCCGCATATCAAACGCACTATGGAGTGCTGAAAACACCAGAAAACGTGTTTTTCGCATTCAAAAGCACGAAACCAGCGATTTCGGTTATTCTGCACACTTGTAACAGCAGAATCATGAAGATTATCACTGAAAATGCATATCTCAGCTGGAAACCCACCGATACCGAAGATATCGCAGTTTCCGCATGTGAAATGCTCTGTGACGTGCTGAAAACACCAGAAAACGTGTTTTTCGCATTCAAAATCACGAAAACAGCGATTACTGTGATTCTGCACACTTGTCACAGAAGAAACTCGAAGATTATCGTAGAAAATGCATATCTCAGCTGGAAACTACAACGATACCGAAGATATCGCAGTTTCCGCATATCAAACGCACTGTGGAGTGCTGAAAACACCAGAAAACGTGTTTTTCGCATTCAATAGCACGAAAACTGCGATGTCGGTGATTCTGCACACTTGTAACAGCAGAATCAAGAAGATTATCACTGAAAATGCATATCTCAGCTGGAAACCCAACGATACCGAAGATATCGCAGTTTCCGCATGTCAAACGCTCTGTGGCGTGCTGAAAACACCAGAAAACGTGTTTTTCGCATTCAATAGCACGAAAACAGCGATTTCGGCGATTCTGCACACTTGTAACAGCAGAATCATGAAGATTATCACTGAAAATGCATATCTCAGCTGGAAACCCCACGAAAACGAAGATATCCCTGTTTCCGCACATCAAAAGCACTGTCGGGTGCAGAATACACTTGAAAACGTGTTTTTCGCATTCAATAGCACGAAAACAGCGATTTCGGTGATTCTGCACACTAGTTACAGCAGAATCATGAAGATTATCACTGAAAATGCATATCTCAGCTGGAAACAACAACGATACCGAAGATATCGCAGTTTCCGCATATCAAACGCACTGTTGAGTGCTGAAAACACCAGAAAACGTGTTTTTCGCATTCAAAAGCACGAAAACAGAGATTTCGGTGATTCTGCACATTTGTAACAGTCAGAATCATGAAGATTATCACTGAAAATGCATATCTCAGCTGGAAACAACAACGATACCGAAGATATCGCAGTTTCCGCATGTCAAATGCTCTGTGACGTGCTGAAAACACCAGAAAACGTGTTTTTCGCATTCAAAAGCACGAAAACAGCGATTTCGGTTATTCTACACACTTGTAACAGCAGAATCATGAAGATTATCACTGAAAATGCATATCTCAGCTGGAAACCCCACGAAAACGAAGATATCCCTGTTTCCGCACATCAGAAGCGCTGTCGGGTGCTGATAACACCAGAAAACGTGTTTTTCGCATTCAATAGCACGAAAACAGCGATTACTGTGATTCTGCACACTTGTCACAGAAGAAACTCGAAGATTATTGTAGAAAATGCATATCTCAGCTGGAAACAACAACGATACCGAAGATATCGCAGTTTCCGCATATCAAACGCACTGTGGAGTGCTGAAAACACCAGAAAACGTGTTTTTCGCATTCAATAGCACGAAAACTGCGATGTCGGTGATTCTGCACACTTGTAACAGCAGAATCAAGAAGATTATCACTGAAAATGCATATCTCAGCTGGAAACCCAACGATACCGAAGATATCGCAGTTTCCGCATGTCAAACGCTCTGTGGCGTGCTGAAAACACCAGAAAACGTGTTTTTCGCATTCAATAGCACGAAAACAGCGATTTCGGCGATTCTGCACACTTGTAACAGCAGAATCATGAAGATTATCACTGAAAATGCATATCTCAGCTGGAAACCCCACGAAAACGAAGATATCCCTGTTTCCGCACATCAAAAGCACTGTCGGGTGCAGAATACACTTGAAAACGTGTTTTTCGCATTCAATAGCACGAAAACAGCGATTTCGGTGATTCTGCACACTAGTTACAGCAGAATCATGAAGATTATCACTGAAAATGCATATCTCAGCTGGAAACAACAACGATACCGAAGATATCGCAGTTTCCGCATATCAAACGCACTGTGGAGTGCTGAAAACACCAGAAAACGTGTTTTTCGCATTCAAAAGCACGAAAACAGAGATTTCGGTGATTCTGCACATTTGTAACAGTCAGAATCATGAAGATTATCACTGAAAATGCATATCTCAGCTGGAAACAAAAACGATACCGAAGATATCACAGTTTCCGCACATCAAACGCACTGTGGAGTGCTGAAAACACCAGAAAACGTGTTTTTCGCATTCCAAAGCACGAAAACAGCGATTTCGGTGTTTCTGCACACTTGTAACAGCAGAATCATGAAGATTATCACTGAAAATGCATCTCTCAGCTGGAATCCCCACGAAAACGAAGATATCCCTGTTTCCGCACATCAAACGCTCTGTCGGGTGCTGAAAACACCAGAAAACGTGTTTTTCGCATTCAATAGCACGAAAACTGCGATTTCGGTGATTCTGCACACTTGTAACAGCAGAATCAAGAAGATTATCACTGAAAATGCATATCTCAGCTGGAAACCCAACGATACCGAAGACATCGCAGTTTCCGCATGTCAAACGCTCTGTGGCGTGCTGAAAACACCAGAAAACGTGTTTTTCGCATTCAATAGCACGAAAACAGCGATTTCGGTGATTCTGCACCCTCGTCACAGAAGAAACTCGAAGATTATCGTAGAGAATGCATATCTCAGCTGGAAACAACAACGATACCGAAGATATCGCAGTTTCCGCATGTCAAATGCTCTGTGACGTGCTGAAAACACCAGAAAACCTGTTTTTCGCATTCAAAAGCACGAAAACAGCGATTTCGGTTATTCTACACACTTGTAACAGCAGAATCATGAAGATTATCACTGAAAATGCATATCTCAGCTGGAAACCCCACGAAAACGAAGATATCCCTGTTTCCGCACATCAGAAGCGCTGTCGGGTGCTGAAAACACCAGAAAACGTGTTTTTCGCATTCAATAGCACGAAAACAGCGATTACTGTGATTCTGCACACTTGTCACAGAAGAAACTCGAAGATTATCGTAGAAAATGCATATCTCAGCTGGAAACAACAACGATACCGAAGATATCGCAGTTTCCGCATATCAAACGCACTGTGGAGTGCTGAAAACACCAGAAAACGTGTTTTTCGCATTCAATAGCACGAAAACTGCGATTTCGGTGATTCTGCACACTTGTAACAGCAGAATCAAGAAGATTATCACTGAAAATGCATATCTCATCTGGAAACCCAACGATACCGAAGATATCGCAGTTTCCGCATGTCAAACGCACTGTGGAGTGCTGAAAACATCAGAAAACGTGTTTTTCGCATTCAATAGCACGAAAACAGCGATTACTGTGATTCTGCACACTTGTCACAGAAGAAACTCGAAGATTATCGTAGAAAATGCATATCTCACTTGGAACCTACAACGATACCGAAGATATCGCAGTTTGCGCATATCAAACGCACTGTGGAGTGCTGAAAACACCAGAAAACGTGTTTTTCGCATTCAATAGCACGAAAACTGCGATTTCGGTGATTCTGCACACTTGTAACAGCAGAATCAAGAAGATTATCACTGAAAATGCATATCTCAGCTGGAAACCCAACGATACCGAAGATATCGCAGTTTCCGCATGTCAAACGCTCTGTGGCGTGCTGAAAACACCAGAAAACGTGTTTTTCGCATTCAATAGCACGAAAACAGCGATTTCGGCGATTCTGCACACTTGTAACAGCAGAATCATGAAGATTATCACTGAAAATGCATATCTCAGCTGGAAACCCCACGAAAACGAAGATATACCTGTTTCCGCACATCAAAAGCACTGTCGGGTGCAGAATACACTAGAAAACGTGTTTTTCGCATTCAATAGCACGAAAACAGCGATTTCGGTGATTCTGCACACTAGTTACAGCAGAATCATGAAGATTATCACTGAAAATGCATATCTCAGCTGGAAACAACAACGATACCGAAGATATCGCAGTTTCCGCATATCAAACGCACTGTGGAGTGCTGAAAACACCAGAAAACGTGTTTTTCGCATTCAATAGCACGAAAACAGCGATTTCGGTGATTCTGCACACTAGAAACAGCAGAATCATGAAGATTATCACTGAAAATGCATATCTCAGCTGGAAACCCAACGATACCGAAGATATCGCAGTTTCCGCATATCAAACGCACTGTGGAGTGCTGAAAACACCAGAAAACGTGTTTTTCGCATTCAAAAGCACGAAAACAGAGATTTCGGTGATTCTGCACATTTGTCACAGTCAGAATCATGAAGATTATCACTGAAAATGCATATCTCAGCTGGAAACAAAAACGATACCGAAGATATCGCAGTTTCCGCACGTCAAACGCACTGTGGAGTGCTGAAAACACCAGAAAACGTGTTTTTCGCATTCCAAAGCACGAAAACAGCGATTTCGGTGTTTCTGCACACTTGTGACAGCAGAATCATGAAGATTATCACTGAAAATGCATATCTCAGCTGGAATCCCCACGAAAACGAAGATATCCCTGTTTCCGCACATCAAACGCTCTGTCGGGTGCTGAAAACACCAGAAAACGTGTTTTTCGCATTCAATAGCACGAAAACAGCGATTTCGGTGATTCTGCACACTCGTCACAGAAGAAACTCGAAGGTTATCGAAGAGAATGCATATCTCAGCTGGAAACAACAACGATACCGAAGATATCGCAGTTTCCGCATATCAAACGCACTGTGGAGTGCTGAAAACACCAGAAAACGTGTTTTTCGCATTCAAAAGCACGAAACCAGCGATTTCGGTTATTCTGCACACTTGTAACAGCAGAATCATGAAGATTATCACTGAAAATGCATATCTCAGCTGGAAACCCACCGATACCGAAGATATCGCAGTTTCCGCATATCAAACGCACTGTGGAGTGCTGAAAACACCAGAAAACGTGTTTTTCGCATTCAAAAGCACGAAAACAGAGATTTCGGTGATTCTGCACACTTGTAACAGTCAGATTCATGAAGATTATCACTGAAAATGCATGTCTCAGCTGGAAACAACAACGATACCGAAGATATCGCAGATTCCGCATATCAAACGCACTATGGAGTGCTGAAAACACCAGAAAACGTGTTTTTCGCATTTAAAAGCACGAAACCAGCGATTTCGGTTATTCTGCACACTTGTAACAGCAGAATCATGAAGATTATCACTGAAAATGCATATCTCAGCTGGAAACCCACCGATACCGAAGATATCGCAGTTTCCGCATGTCAAATGCTCTGTGACGTGCTGAAAACACCAGAAAACGTGTTTTTCGCATTCAAAAGCACGAAAACAGCGATTTCGGTTATTCTACACACTTGTAACAGCAGAATCATGAAGATTATCACTGAAAATGCATATCACAGCTGGAAACCCCACGAAAACGAAGATATCCCTGTTTCCGCACATCAGAAGCGCTGTCGGGTGCTGAAAACACCAGAAAACGTGTTTTTCGCATTCAATAGCACGAAAACTGCGATTTCGGTGATTCTGCACACTTGTAACAGCAGAATCAAGAAGATTATCACTGAAAATGCATATCTCAGCTGGAAACAACAACGATACGGAAGATATCGCAGTTTCCGCATATCAAACGCACTGTGGAGTGCTGAAAACACCAGAAAACGTGTTTTTCGCATTCAATAGCACGAAAACAGCGATTTCGGCGATTCTGCACACTTGTAACAGCAGAATCATGAAGATTAGCACTGAAAATGCATATCTCAGCTGGAAACAAAAACGATACCGAAGATATCGCAGTTTCCGCACATCAAACGCACTGTGGAGTGCTGAAAACACCAGAAAACGTGTTTTTCGCATTCCAAAGCACGAAAACAGCGATTTCGGTGTTTCTGCACACTTGTAACAGCAGAATCATGAAGATTATCACTGAAAATGCATCTCTCAGCTGGAATCCCCACGAAAACGAAGATATCCCTGTTTCCGCACATCAAACGCTCTGTCGGGTGCTGAAAACACCAGAAAACGTGTTTTTCGCATTCAATAGCACGAAAACTGCGATTTCGGTGATTCTGCACACTTGTAACAGCAGAATCAAGAAGATTATCACTGAAAATGCATATCTCAGCTGGAAACCCAACGATACCGAAGATATCGCAGTTTCCGCATGTCAAACGCTCTGTGGCGTGCGGAAAACACCAGAAAACGTGTTTTTCGCATTCAATAGCACGAAAACAGCGATTTCGGTGATTCTGCACATTTGTAACAGCAGAATCATGAAGATTATCACTGAAAATGCATATCTCAGCTGGAAACCCCACGAAAACGAAGATATCCCTGTTTCCGCACATCAGAAGCGCTGTCGGGTGCTGAAAACACCAGAAAACGTGTTTTTCGCATTCAATAGCACGAAAACAGCGATTACTGTGATTCTGCACACTTGTCACAGAAGAAACTCGAAGATTATCGTAGAAAATGCATATCTCAGCTGGAAACAACAACGATACCGAAGATATCGCAGTTTCCGCATATCAAACGCACAGTGGAGTGCTGAAAACACCAGAAAACGTGTTTTTCGCATTCAATAGCACGAAAACTGCGATTTCGGTGATTCTGCACACTTGTAACAGCAGAATCAAGAAGATTATCACTGAAAATGCATATCTCAGCTGGAAACCCAACGATACCGAAGATATCGCAGTTTCCGCATGTCAAACGCACTGTGGAGTGCTGAAAACATCAGAAAACGTGTTTTTCGCATTCAATAGCACGAAAACAGCGATTACTGTGATTCTGCACACTTGTCACAGAAGAAACTCGAAGATTATCGTAGAAAATGCACATCTCACTTGGAACCTACAACGATACCGAAGATATCGCAGTTTCCGCATATCAAACGCACTGTGGAGTGCTGAAAACACCAGAAAACGTGTTTTTCGCATTCAATAGCACGAAAACTGCGATTTCGGTGATTCTGCACACTTGTAACAGCAGAATCAAGAAGATTATCACTGAAAATGCATATCTCAGCTGGAAACCCAACAATACCGAAGATATCGCAGTTTCCGCATGTCAAACGCTCTGTGGCGTGCTGAAAACACCAGAAAACGTGTTTTTCGCATTCAATAGCACGAAAACAGTGATTTCGGCGATTCTGCACACTTGTAACAGCAGAATCATGAAGATTATCACTGAAAATGCATATCTCAGCTGGAAACCCCACGAAAACGAAGATATCCCTGTTTTCGCACATCAAAAGCACTGTCGGGTGCAGAATACACTAGAAAACGTGTTTTTCGCATTCAATAGCACGAAAACAGCGATTTCGGTGATTCTGCACACTAGTTACAGCAGAATCATGAAGATTATCACTGAAAATGCATATCTCAGCTGGAAACAACAACGATACCGAAGATATCGCAGTTTCCGCATATCAAACGCTCTGTCGGGTGCTGAAAACACCAGAAAACGTGTTTTTCGCATTCAATAGCACGAAAACAGCGATTTCGGTGATTCTGCACACTCGTCACAGAAGAAACTCGAAGGTTATCGTAGAGAATGCATATCTCAGCTGGAAACAACAACGATACCGAAGATATCGCAGTTTCCGCATGTCAAATGCTCTGTGGCGTGCTGAAAACACCAGAAAACGTGTTTTTCGCATTCAGAAGCACGAAAACAGCGATTTCGGTTATTCTACACACTTGTAACAGCAGAATCATGAAGATTATCACTGAAAATGCATATCTCAGCTGGAAACCCCACGAAAACGTGCATATCCCTGTTTCCGCACATTAGAAGCGCTGTCGGGTGCTGACAACACTAGAAAACGTGTTTTTGGCATTCAATAGCACGAAAACAGCGATTTCGGTGATTCTGCACACTCGTCACAGAAGAAACTCGAAGGTTATCGTAGAGAATGCATATCTCAGCTGGAAACAACAACGATACCGAAGATATCGCAGTTTCCGCATGTCAAATGCTCTGTGGCGTGCTGAAAACACCAGAAAACGTGTTTTTCGCATTCAATAGCACGAAAACTGCGATTTCGGCGATTCTGCACACTTGTAACAGCAGAATCATGAAGATTATCACTGAAAATGCATATCTCAGCTGGAAACCCCACGAAAACGAAGATATCCCTGTTTCCGCACATCAAAAGCACTGTCGGGTGCAGAATACACTAGAAAACGTGTTTTTCGCATTCAATAGCACGAAAACAGCGATTTCGGTGATTCTGCACACTAGTTACAGCAGAATCATGAAGATTATCACTGAAAATGCATATCTCAGCTGGAAACAACAACGATACCGAAGATATCGCAGTTTCCGCATATCAAACGCACTGTGGAGAGCTGAATACACCAGAAAACGTGTTTTACGCATTCAATAGCACGAAAACAGCGATTTCGGTGATTCTGCACACTTGAAACAGCAGAATCATGAAGATTATCACTGAAAATGCATATCTCAGCTGGGAACCCACCGATACCGAAGATATCGCAGTTTCCGCATATCAAACGCACTGCGGAGTGCTGAAAACACCAGAAAACGTGTTTTTCGCATTCAAAAGCACGAAAACAGAGATTTCGGTGATTCTGCACACTTGTAACAGTCAGAATCATGAAGATTATCACTGAAAATGCATATCTCAGCTGGAAACAACAACGATACCGAAGATATCGCAGTTTCCGCACATCAAACGCACTGTGGAGTGCTGAAAACACCAGAAAACGTGTTTTTCGCATTCAATAGCACGAAAACAGCGATTACTGTGATTCTGCACACTTGTCACAGAAGAAACTCGAAGATTATCGTAGAAAATGCATATCTCAGCTGGAAACCCAACGATACCGAAGATATCGCAGTTTCCGCATGTCAAACGCTCTGTGGCGTGCTGAAAACACCAGAAAACGTGTTTTTCGCATTCAATAGCACGAAAACAGCGATTACTGTGATTCTGCACACTTGTCACAGAAGAAACTCGAAGATTATCGTAGAAAGTGCATATCTCAGCTGGAAACAGCAACGATACCGAAGATATCGCAGTTTCCGCATATCAAACGCACTGCGGAGTGCTGAAAACACCAGAAAACGTGTTTTTCGCATTCAAAAGCACGAAAACAGAGATTTCGGTGATTCTGCACACTTGTAACAGCAGAATCATGAAGATTATCACTGAAAATGCATATCTCAGCTGGAAACCCACCGATACCGAAGATATCGCAGTTTCCGCATATCAAACGCACTGTGGAGTGCTGAAAACACCAGAAAACGTGTTTTTCGCATTCAAAAGCACGAAACCAGCGATTTCGGTTATTCTGCACACTTGTAACAGCAGAATCATGAAGATTATCACTGAAAATGCATATCTCAGCTGGAAACCCACCGATACCGAAGATATCGCAGTTTCCGCATATCAAACGCACTGTGGAGTGCTGAAAACACCAGAAAACGTGTTTTTCGCATTCAAAAGCACGAAAACAGAGATTTCGGTGATTCTGCACACTTGTAACAGTCAGAATCATGAAGATTATCACTGAAAATGCATATCTCAGCTGGAAACCCACCGATACCGAAGATATCGCAGTTTCCGCATGTCAAATGCTCTGTGACGTGCTGAAAACACCAGAAAACGTGTTTTTCGCATTCAAAAGCACGAAAACAGCGATTTCGGTTATTCTACACACTTGTAACAGCAGAATCATGAAGATTATCACTGAAAATGCATATCACAGCTGGAAACCCCACGAAAACGAAGATATCCCTGTTTCCGCACATCAGAAGCGCTGTCGGGTGCTGAAAACACCAGAAAACGTGTTTTTCGCATTCAATAGCACGAAAACTGCGATTTCGGTGATTCTGCACACTTGTAACAGCAGAATTAAGAAGATTATCACTGAAAATGCATATCTCAGCTGGAAACCCAACGATACCGAAGATATCGCAGTTTCCGCATGTCAAACGCTCTGTGGAGTGCTGAAAACATCAGAAAACGTGTTTTTCGCATTCAATAGCACGAAAACAGCGATTACTGTGATTCTGCACACTTGTCACAGAAGAAACTCGAAGATTATCGTAGAACATGCATATCTCAGCTGGAAACTACAACGATACCGAAGATATCGCAGTTTCCGCATATCAAACGCACTGTGGAGTGCTGAAAACACCAGAAAACGTGTTTTTCGCATTCAATAGCACTAAAACTGCGATTTCGGTGATTCTGCACACTTGTAACAGCAGAATCAAGAAGATTATCACTGAAAATGCATATCTCAGCTGGAAACCCAACGATACCGAAGATATCGCAGTTTCCGCATGTCAAACGCTCTGTGGCGTGCTGAAAACACCAGAAAACGTGTTTTTCGCATTCAATAGCACGAAAACAGCGATTTCGGCGATTCTGCACACTTGTAACAGCAGAATCATGAAGATTATCACTGAAAATGCATATCTCAGCTGGAAACCCCACGAAAACGAAGATATCCCTGTTTCCGAACATCAAACGCTCTGTCGGGTGCTGAAAACACCAGAAAACGTGTTTTTCGCATTCAATAGCACGAAAACTGCGATTTCGGTGATTCTGCACACTTGTAACAGCAGAATCAAGAAGATTATCACTGAAAATGCATATCTCAGCTGGAAACAACAACGATACCGAAGATATCGCAGTTTCCGCATATAAAAACGCACTGTAGAGCGCTGAAAACACCAGAAAACGTGTTTTTCGCATTCAAAAGCACGAAAACAGCGAGTTCGGTTATTCTGCACACTTGTACCAGCAGAATCATGAAGATTATCACTGAAAATGCATATCTCAGCTGGAAACCCCACGAAAACGAAGATATCCCTGCTTCCGCACATCAAAAGCACTGTCGGGTGCTGGAAACACTAGAAAACGTGTTCTTCGCATTCAATAGCAGGAAAACAGAGATTTCGGTGATTCTGCACACTTGTCACAGAAGAAACTCGACGATTATCGTAGAAAATGCATATCTCAGCTGGAAACAGCAACGATACCGAAGATATCGCAGATTCCGCATATCAAACGCACTGTGGAGTGCTGAAAACACCAGAAAACGTATTTTTCGCATTCAAAAGCACGAAACCAGCGATTTCGGTTATTCTGCACACTTGTAACAGCAGAATCATGAAGATTATCACTGAAAATGCATATCTCAGCTGGAAACCCACCGATACCGAAGATATCGCAGTTTCCGCATATCAAACGCACTGTGGAGTGCTGAAAACACCAGAAAACGTGTTTTTCGCATTCAAAAGCACGAAAACAGAGATTTCGGTGATTCTGCACACTTGTAACAGTCAGATTCATGAAGATTATCACTGAAAATGCATGTCTCAGCTGGAAACAACAACGATACCGAAGATATCGCAGATTCCGCATATCAAACGCACTATGGAGTGCTGAAAACACCAGAAAACGTGTTTTTCGCATTCAAAAGCACGAAACCAGCGATTTCGGTTATTCTGCACACTTGTAACAGCAGAATCATGAAGATTATCACTGAAAATGCATATCTCAGCTGGAAACCCACCGATACCGAAGATATCGCAGATTCCGCATATCAAACGCACTGTGGAGTGCTGAAAACACCAGAAAACGTGTTTTTCGCATTCAATAGCACGAAAACAGCGATTTCCGTGATTCTGCACACTTGTCACTGAAGAAACTCGAAGATTATCGTAGAAAATGCATATCTCAGCTGGAAACCCAACGATACCGAAGATATCGCAGTTTCCGCATGTCAAACGATCTGTGGCGTGCAGAAAACACCAGAAAACGTGTTTTTCGCATTCAATAGCACGAAAACTGGGATTTCGGTGATTCTGCACACTCGTAACAGCAGAATCATGAAGATTATCACTGAAAATGCATATCCCAGCTGGAAACAACAACGATACCGAAGATATCGCAGTTTCCGCATATAAAAACGCACTGTAGAGCGCTGAAAACACCAGAAAACGTGTTTTTCGCATTCAAAAGCACGAAAACAGCGAGTTCGGTTATTCTGCACACTTGTACCAGCAGAATCATGAAGATTATCACTGAAAATGCATATCTCAGCTGGAAACCCCACGAAAACGAAGATATCCCTGTTTCCGCACATCAAAAGCACTGTCGGGTGCTGGAAACACTAGAAAACGTGTTCTTCGCATTCAATAGCAGGAAAACAGAGATTTCGGTGATTCTGCACACTTGTCACAGAAGAAACTCGAAGATTATCGTAGAAAATGCATATCTCAGCTGGAAACAACAACGATACCGAAGATATCGCAGTTTCCGCATTTCAAATGCTCTGTGGCGTGCTGAAAACACCAGAAAACGTGTTTTTCGCATTCAAAAGCACGAAAACAGCGATTTCAGTTATTGTACACACTTGTAACAGCAGAATCATGAAGATTATCACTGAAAATGCATATCTCAGCTGGAAACCCCACGAAAACGAAGATATCCCTGTTTCCGCACATCAGAAGCGCTGTCGGGTGCTGAAAACACTAGTAAACGTGTTTTTGGCATTCAATAGCACGAAAACAGCGATTTCGGTGATTCTGCACACTTGTAACAGCAGAATCATGAAGATTATCACTGAAAATGCATATCTCAGCTGGAAACCCAACGATTCCGAAGATATCGCAGTTTCCGCATATCAAGCGCACTGTGGAATGCTGAAAACACCAGAAAACGTGTTTATCGCATTCAATAGCACGAAAACAGCGATTACTGTGATTCTGCACATTTGTAACAGTCAGAATCATGAAGATTATCACTGAAAATGCATATCTCAGCTGGAAACAACAACGATACCGAAGATATCGCAGTTTCCGCACATCAAACGCACTGTGGAGTGCTGAAAACACCAGAAAACGTGTTTTTCGCATTCAAAAGCACGAAAACAGCGATTTCGGTGTTTCTGCACACTTGTAACAGCAGAATCATGAAGATTATCACTGAAAATGCATATCTCAGCTGGAAACCCCACGAAAACGAAGATATCCCTGGTTCCGCACATCAAACGCTCTGTCGGGTGCTGAAAACACCAGAAAACGTGTTTTTCGCATTCAATAGCACGAAAACAGCGATTTCGGTGATTCTGCACACTCGTCACAGAAGAAACTCGAAGATTATCGTAGAGAATGCATATCTCAGCTGGAAACAACAACGATACCGAAGATATCGCAGTTTCCGCATGTCAAATGCTCTGTGGCGTGCTGAAAACACCAGAAAACGTGTTTTTCGCATTCAAAAGCACGAAAACAGCGATTTCGGTTATTCTACACACTTGTAACAGCAGAATCATGAAGATTATCACTGAAAATGCATATCTCAGCTGGAAACCCCACGAAAACGAAGATATCCCTGTTTCCGCACATCAGAAGCGCTGTCGGGTGCTGAAAACACTAGAAAACGTGTTTTTGGCATTCAATAGCACGAAAACAGCGATTTCGGTGATTCTGCACACTTGTAACAGCAGAATCATGAAGATTATCACTGAAAATGCATATCTCAGCTGGAAACCCAACGATACCGAAGATATCGCAGTTTGCGACTGTAAAACGCTCTGTGGCGTGCTGAAAACACCAGAAAACGTGTTTTTGGCATTCAATAGCACGAAAACAGCGATTTCGGTGATTCTGCACACTCGTCACAGAAGAAACTCGAAGGTTATCGTAGAGAATGCATATCTCAGCTGGAAACAACAACGATACCGAAGATATCGCAGTTTCCGCATGTCAAATGCTCTGTGGCGTGCTGAAAACACCAGAAAACGTGTTTTTCGCATTCAGAAGCACGAAAACAGCGATTTCGGTTATTCTACACACTTGTAACAGCAGAATCATGAAGATTATCACTGAAAATGCATATCACAGCTGGAAACCCCACGAAAACGAAGATATCCCTGTTTCCGCACATCAAAAGCACTGTCGGGTGCAGAATACACTAGAAAACGTGTTTTTCGCATTCAATAGCACGAAAACAGCGATTTCGGTGATTCTGCACACTAGTTACAGCAGAATCATGAAGATTATCACTGAAAATGCATATCTCAGCTGGAAACAACAACGATACCGAAGATATCGCAGTTTCCGCATATCAAACGCACTGTGGAGTGCTGAATACACCAGAAAACGTGTTTTTCGCATTCAATAGCACGAAAACAGCGATTTCGGTGATTCTGCACACTTGAAACAGCAGAATCATGAAGATTATCACTGAAAATGCATATCTCAGCTGGGAACCCACCGATACCGAAGATATCCCTGTTTCCGCACATCAAAAGCACTGTCGGGTGCAGAATACACTAGAAAACGTGTTTTTCGCATTCAATAGCACGAAAACAGCGATTTCGGTGATTCTGCACACTAGTTACAGCAGAATCATGAAGATTATCACTGAAAATGCATATCTCAGCTGGAAACAACAACGATACCGAAGATATCGCAGTTTCCGCATATCAAACGCACTGTGGAGTGCTGAAAACACCAGAAAACGTGTTTTTCGCATTCAAAAGCACGAAAACTGAGATTTCGGTGATTCTGCACACTTGTAACAGCAGAATCATGAAGATTATCACTGAAAATGCATATCTCAGCTGGAAACCCCAGGAAAACGAAGATATCCCTGTTTCCGCACATCAAAAGCACTGTCGGGTGCAGAATACACTAGAAAACGTGTTTTTCGCATTCAATAGCACGAAAACAGCGATTTCGGTGATTCTGCACACTTGTCACAGAAGAAACTCGAAGATTATCGTAGAAAATGCATATCTCAGCTGGAAACAGCAACGATACCGAAGATATCGCAGATTCCGCATATCAAACGCACTGTGGAGTGCTGAAAACACCAGAAAACGTATTTTTCGCATTCAAAAGCACGAAACCAGCGATTTCGGTTATACTGCACACTTGTAACAGCAGAATCATGAAGATTATCACTGAAAATGCATATCTCAGCTGGAAACCCACCGATACCGAAGATATCGCAGTTTCCGCATATCAAACGCACTGTGGAGTGCTGAAAACACCAGAAAACGTGTTTTTCGCATTCAAAAGCACGAAAACAGAGATTTCGGTGATTCTGCACACTTGTAACAGTCAGATTCATGAAGATTATCACTGAAAATGCATGTCTCAGCTGGAAACAACAACGATACCGAAGATATCGCAGATTCCGCATATCAAACGCACTATGGAGTGCTGAAAACACCAGAAAACGTGTTTTTCGCATTCAAAAGCACGAAACCAGCGATTTCGGTTATTCTGCACACTTGTAACAGCAGAATCATGAAGATTATCACTGAAAATGCATATCTCAGCTGGAAACCCACCGATACCGAAGATATCGCAGTTTCCGCATGTCAAACGCTCTGTGGCGTGCTGAAAACACCAGAAAACGTGTTTTTCGCATTCAATAGCACGAAAACAGAGATTTCGGTGATTCTGCACACTTCTAACAGCAGAATCATGAAGATTATCACTGAATATGCATATCTCAGCTGGAAACCCAACGATACCGGAGATATCGCAGTTTCCACATGTCAAACGTTCTGTGGCGTGCTGAAAACACCAGAAAACGTGTTTTTCGCATTCAAAAGCACGAAAACAGAGATTTCGGTGATTCTGCACATTTGTAACAGTCAGAATCATGAAGATTATCACTGAAAATGCATATCTCAGCTGGAAACAACAACGATACCGAAGATATCGCAGTTTCCGCACATCAAAAGCACTGTCGTGTGCTGAAAACACTAGAAAACGTGTTTTTCGCATTCAATAGCACAAAAACAGCGATTTCTGTGATTTTGCACACTTGTCACAGAAGAAACTCGAAGATTATCACTGAAAATGCATATCTCAGCTGGAAACCCAACGATACCGAAGATATCGCAGTTTCCGCATATCAAGCGCACTGTGGAGTGCTGAAAACACCAGAAAACGTGTTTTTCGCATTCAATAGCACGAAAACAGCGATTTCGGTGATTCTGCACACTCGTCACTGAAGAAACTCGAAGATTATCCTAGAGAATGCATATCTCAGCTGGAAACAACAACGATACCGAAGATATCGCAGTTTCCGCATTTCAAATGCTCTGTGGCTTGCTGAAAACACCAGAAAACGTGTTTTTCGCATTCAAAAGCACGAAAACAGCGATTTCAGTTATTGTACACACTTGTAACAGCAGAATCATGAAGATTATCACTGAAAATGCATATCTCAGCTGGAAACCCCACGAAAACGAAGATATCCCTGTTTCCGCACATCAGAAGCGCTGTCGGGTGCTGAAAACACTAGAAAACGTGTTTTTGGCATTCAATAGCACGAAAACAGCGATTTCGGTGATTCTGCACACTTGTAACAGCAGAATCATGAAGATTATCACTGAAAATGCATATCTCAGCTGGAAACCCAACGATTCCGAAGATATCGCAGTTTCCGCATATCAAGCGCACTGTGGAGTGCTGAAAACACCAGAAAACGTGTTTATCGCATTCAATAGCACGAAAACAGCGATTACTGTGATTCTGCACATTTGTAACAGTCAGAATCATGAAGATTATCACTGAAAATGCATATCTCAGCTGGAAACAACAACGATACCGAAGATATCGCAGTTTCCGCACATCAAACGCACTGTGGAGTGCTGAAAACACCAGAAAACGTGTTTTTCGCATTCAAAAGCACGAAAACAGCGATTTCGGTGTTTCTGCACACTTGTAACAGCAGAATCATGAAGATTATCACTGAAAATGCATATCTCAGCTGGAAACCCAACGATACCGAAGATATCGCAGTTTGCGACTGTAAAACGCTCTGTGGCGTGCTGAAAACACCAGAAAACGTGTTTTTCGCATTCAAAAGCACGAAAACAGCGATTTCGGTGATTCTGCACATTTGTAACAGCAGAATCATGAAGATTATCACTGAAAATGCATATCTCAGCTGGAAACCCCACGAAAACGTGCATATCCCTGTTTCCGCACATTAGAAGCGCTGTCGGGTGCTGAAAACACTAGAAAACGTGTTTTTGGCATTCAATAGCACGAAAACAGCGATTTCGGTGATTCTGCACACTCGTCACAGAAGAAACTCGAAGGTTATCGTAGAGAATGCATATCTCAGCTGGAAACAACAACGATACCGAAGATATCGCAGTTTCCGCATGTCAAATGCTCTGTGGCGTGCTGAAAACACCAGAAAACGTGTTTTTCGCATTCAGAAGCACGAAAACAGCGATTTCGGTTATTCTACACACTTGTAACAGCAGAATCATGAAGATTATCACTGAAAATGCATATCTCAGCTGGAAACCCCACGAAAACGAAGATATCCCTGTTTCCGCACATCAAAAGCACTGTCGGGTGCAGAATACACTAGAAAACGTGTTTTTCGCATTCAATAGCACGAAAACAGCGATTTCGGTGATTCTGCACACTAGTTACAGCAGAATCATGAAGATTATCACTGAAAATGCATATCTCAGCTGGAAACAACAACGATACCGAAGATATCGCAGTTTCCGCATATCAAACGCACTGTGGAGTGCTGAATACACCAGAAAACGTGTTTTTCGCATTCAATAGCACGAAAACAGCGATTTCGGTGATTCTGCACACTTGAAACAGCAGAATCATGAAGATTATCACTGAAAATGCATATCTCAGCTGGGAACCCACCGATACCGAAGATATCCCTGTTTCCGCACATCAAAAGCACTGTCGGGTGCAGAATACACTAGAAAACGTGTTTTTCGCATTCAATAGCACGAAAACAGCGATTTCGGTGATTTTGCACACTAGTTACAGCAGAATCATGAAGATTATCACTGAAAATGCATATCTCAGCTGGAAACAACAACGATACCGAAGATATCGCAGTTTCCGCATATCAAACGCACTGTGAAGTGCTGAAAACACCAGAAAACGTGTTTTTCGCATTCAAAAGCACGAAAACAGAGATTTCGGTGATTCTGCACACTTGTAACAGCAGAATCATGAAGATTATCACTGAAAATGCATATCTCAGCTGGAAACCCCAGGAAAACGAAGATATCCCTGTTTCCGCACATCAAAAGCACTGTCGGGTGCAGAATACACTAGAAAACGTGTTTTTCGCATTCAATAGCACGAAAACAGCGATTTCGGTGATTCTGCACACTTGTCACAGATGAAACTCGAAGATTATCGTAGAAAATGCATATCTCAGCTGGAAACAGCAACGATACCGAAGATATCGCAGATTCCGCATATCAAACGCACTGTGGAGTGCTGAAAACACCAGAAAACGTATTTTTCGCATTCAAAAGCACGAAACCAGCGATTTCGGTTATTCTGCACACTTGTAACAGCAGAATCATGAAGATTATCACTGAAAATGCATATCTCAGCTGGAAACCCCAGGAAAACGAAGATATCCCTGTTTCCGCACATCAAAAGCACTGTCGGGTGCAGAATACACTAGAAAACGTGTTTTTCGCATTCAATAGCACGAAAACAGCGATTTCGGTGATTCTGCACACTTGTCACAGATGAAACTCGAAGATTATCGTAGAAAATGCATATCTCAGCTGGAAACAGCAACGATACCGAAGATATCGCAGATTCCGCATATCAAACGCACTGTGGAGTGCTGAAAACACCAGAAAACGTATTTTTCGCATTCAAAAGCACGAAACCAGCGATTTCGGTTATTCTGCACACTTGTAACAGCAGAATCATGAAGATTATCACTGAAAATGCATATCTCAGCTGGAAACCCACCGATACCGAAGATATCGCAGTTTCCGCATGTCAAATGCTCTGTGACGTGCTGAAAACACCAGAAAACGTGTTTTTCGCATTCAAAATCACGAAAACAGCGATTTCGGTTATTCTACACACTTGTAACAGCAGAATCATGAAGATTATCACTGAAAATGCATATCACAGCTGGAAACCCCACGAAAACGAAGATATCCCTGTTTCCGCACATCAGAAGCGCTGTCGGTTGCTGAAAACACCAGAAAACGTGTTTTTCGCATTCAAAATCACGAAAACAGCGATTTCGGTGATTCTGCACACTTGTAACAGCAGAATCAAGAAGATTATCACTGAAAATGCATATCTCAGCTGGAAACCCAACGATACCGAAGATATCGCAGTTTCCGCATGTCAAACGCTCTGTGGAGTGCTGAAAACACCAGAAAACGTGTTTTTCGCATTCAAAATCACGAAAACAGCGATTTCGGTTATTCTACACACTTGTAACAGCAGAATCATGAAGATTATCACTGAAAATGCATATCTCAGCTGGAAACCCACCGATACCGAAGATATCGCAGTTTCCGCATGTCAAATGCTCTGTGACGTGCTGAAAACACCAGAAAACGTGTTTTTCGCATTCAAAATCACGAAAACAGCGATTTCGGTGATTCTGCACACTTGTAACAGCAGAATCAAGAAGATTATCACTGAAAATGCATATCTCAGCTGGAAACCCAACGATACCGAAGATATCGCAGTTTCCGCATGTCAAACGCTCTGTGGAGTGCTGAAAACATCAGAAAACGTGTTTTTCGCATTCAATAGCACGAAAACAGCGATTACTTTGATTCTGCACACTTGTCACAGAAGAAACTCGAAGATTATCGTAGAAAATGCATATCTCAGCTGGAAACTACAACGATACCGAAGATATCGCAGTTTCCGCATATCAAACGCACTGTGGAGTGCTGAAAACACCAGAAAACGTGTTTTTCGCATTCAATAGCACGAAAACTGCGATGTCGGTGATTCTGCACACTTGTAACAGCAGAATCAAGAAGATTATCACTGAAAATGCATATCTCAGCTGGAAACCCAACGATACCGAAGATATCGCAGTTTCCGCATGTCAAACGCTCTGTGGCGTGCTGAAAACACCAGAAAACGTGTTTTTCGCATTCAATAGCACGAAAACAGCGATTTCGGTGATTCTGCACATTTGTCACAGTCAGAATCATGAAGATTATCACTGAAAATGCATATCTCAGCTGGAAACAAAAACGATACCGAAGATATCGCAGTTTCCGCACATCAAACGCACTGTGGAGTGCTGAAAACACCAGAAAACGTGTTTTTCGCATTCAAAAGCACGAAAACAGAGATTTCGGTGATTCTGCACATTTGTCACAGTCAGAATCATGAAGATTATCACTGAAAATGCATATCTCAGCTGGAAACAAAAACGATACCGAAGATATCGCAGTTTCCGCACATCAAACGCACTGTGGAGTGCTGAAAACACCAGAAAACGTGTTTTTCGCATTCCAAAGCACGAAAACAGCGATTTCGGTGTTTCTGCACACTTGTGACAGCAGAATCATGAAGATTATCACTGAAAATGCATATCTCAGCTGGAATCCCCACGAAAACGAAGATATCCCTGTTTCCGCACATCAAACGCTCTGTCGGGTGCTGAAAACACCAGAAAACGTGTTTTTCGCATTCAATAGCACGAAAACAGCGATTTCGGTGATTCTGCACACTAGTTACAGCAGAATCATGATGATTATCACTGAAAATGCATATCTCAGCTGGAAACAACAACGATACCGAAGATATCGCAGTTTCCGCATATCAAACGCACTGTGGAGTGCTGAAAACACCAGAAAACGTGTTTTTCGCATTCAATAGCACGAAAACAGCGATTTCGGTGATTCTGCACACTAGAAACAGCAGAATCATGAAGATTATCACTGCAAATGCATATCTCAGCTGGAAACCCAACGATACCGAAGATATCGCAGTTTCCGCATATCAAACGCACTGTGGAGTGCTGAAAACACCAGAAAACGTGTTTTTCGCATTCAAAAGCACGAAAACAGAGATTTCGGTGATTCTGCACATTTGTCACAGTCAGAATCATGAAGATTATCACTGAAAATGCATATCTCAGCTGGAAACAAAAACGATACCGAAGATATCGCAGTTTCCGCACATCAAACGCACTGTGGAGTGCT
Source organism: Anthophora plumipes (assembly GCA_951804975.1). NCBI lineage: Eukaryota > Metazoa > Arthropoda > Insecta > Hymenoptera > Apidae > Anthophora > Anthophora plumipes. Next base: position 471,144 of record OX638127.1, read on the forward strand.
GAAAACACCAGAAAACGTGTTTTTCGCATTCCAAAGCACGAAAACAGCGATTTCGGTGTTTCTGCACACTTGTGACAGCAGAATCATGAAGATTATCACTGAAAATGCATATCTCAGCTGGAATCCCCACGAAAACGAAGATATCCCTGTTTCCGCACATCAAACGCTCTGTCGGGTGCTGAAAACACCAGAAAACGTGTTTTTCGCATTCAATAACACGAAAACAGCGATTTCGGTGATTCTGCACACTAGTTACAGCAGAATCATGATGATTATCACTGAAAATGCATATCTCAGCTGGAAACAACAACGATACCGAAGATATCGCAGTTTCCGCATATCAAACGCACTGTGGAGTGCTGAAAACACCAGAAAACGTGTTTTTCGCATTCAAAAGCACGAAAACAGAGATTTCGGTGATTCTGCACATTTGTAACAGTCAGAATCATGAAGATTATCACTGAAAATGCATATCTCAGCTGGAAACAAAAACGATACCGAAGATATCACAGTTTCCGCACATCAAACGCACTGTGGAGTGCTGAAAACACCAGAAAACGTGTTTTTCGCATTCCAAAGCACGAAAACAGCGATTTCGGTGTTTCTGCACACTTGTAACAGCAGAATCATGAAGATTATCACTGAAAATGCATCTCTCAGCTGGAATCCCCACGAAAACGAAGATATCCCTGTTTCCGCACATCAAACGCTCTGTCGGGTGCTGAAAACACCAGAAAACGTGTTTTTCGCATTCAATAGCACGAAATCTGCGATTTCGGTGATTCTGCACACTTGTAACAGCAGAATCAAGAAGATTATCACTGAAAATGCATATCTCAGCTGGAAACCCAACGATACCGAAGATATCGCAGTTTCCGCATGTCAAACGCTCTGTGGCGTGCTGAAAACACCAGAAAACGTGTTTTTCGCATTCAATAGTACGAAAACAGCGATTTCGGTGATTCTGCACACTTGTAACAGCAGAATCATGAAGATTATCACTGAAAATGCATATGTCAGCTGGAAACCCCACGAAAACGAACATATCCCTGCTTCCGCACATCAAACGCTCTGTCGGGTGCTGAAAACACCAGAAAACGTGTTTTTCGCATTCAATAGCACGAAAACAGCGATTTCGGTGATTCTGCACCCTCGTCACAGAAGAAACTCGAAGATTATCGTAGAGAATGCATATCTCAGCTGGAAACAACAACGATACCGAAGATATCGCAGTTTCCGCATGTCAAATGCTCTGTGACGTGCTGAAAACACCAGAAAACGTGTTTTTCGCATTCAAAAGCACGAAAACAGCGATTTCGGTTATTCTACACACTTGTAACAGCAGAATCATGAAGATTATCACTGAAAATGCATATCTCAGCTGGAAACCCCACGAAAACGAAGATATCCCTGTTTCCGCACATCAGAAGCGCTGTCGGGTGCTGAAAACACCAGAAAACGTGTTTTTCGCATTCAATAGCACGAAAACAGCGATTACTGTGATTCTGCACACTTGTCACAGAAGAAACTCGAAGATTATCGTAGAAAATGCATATCTCAGCTGGAAACAACAACGATACCGAAGATATCGCAGTTTCCGCATATCAAACGCACTGTGGAGTGCTGAAAACACCAGAAAACGTGTTTTTCGCATTCAATAGCACGAAAACTGCGATTTCGGTGATTCTGCACACTTGTAACAGCAGAATCAAGAAGATTATCACTGAAAATGCATATCTCATCTGGAAACCCAACGATACCGAAGATATCGCAGTTTCCGCATGTCAAACGCACTGTGGAGTGCTGAAAACATCAGAAAACGTGTTTTTCGCATTCAATAGCACGAAAACAGCGATTACTGTGATTCTGCACACTTGTCACAGAAGAAACTCGAAGATTATCGTAGAAAATGCATATCTCACTTGGAACCTACAACGATACCGAAGATATCGCAGTTTGCGCATATCAAACGCACTGTGGAGTGCTGAAAACACCAGAAAACGTGTTTTTCGCATTCAATAGCACGAAAACTGCGATTTCGGTGATTCTGCACACTTGTAACAGCAGAATCAAGAAGATTATCACTGAAAATGCATATCTCAGCTGGAAACCCAACGATACCGAAGATATCGCAGTTTCCGCATGTCAAACGCTCTGTGGCGTGCTGAAAACACCAGAAAACGTGTTTTTCGCATTCAATAGCACGAAAACAGCGATTTCGGCGATTCTGCACACTTGTAGCAGCAGAATCATGAAGATTATCACTGAAAATGCATATCTCAGCTGGAAACCCCACGAAAACGAAGATATACCTGTTTCCGCACATCAAAAGCACTGTCGGGTGCAGAATACACTAGAAAACGTGTTTTTCGCATTCAATAGCACGAAAACAGCGATTTCGGTGATTCTGCACACTAGTTACAGCAGAATCATGAAGATTATCACTGAAAATGCATATCTCATCTGGAAACCCAACGATACCGAAGATATCGCAGTTTCCGCATGTCAAACGCACTGTGGAGTGCTGAAAACATCAGAAAACGTGTTTTTCGCATTCAATAGCACGAAAACAGCGATTACTGTGATTCTGCACACTTGTCACAGAAGAAACTCGAAGATTATCGTAGAAAATGCATATCTCACTTGGAACCTACAACGATACCGAAGATATCGCAGTTTGCGCATATCAAACGCACTGTGGAGTGCTGAAAACACCAGAAAACGTGTTTTTCGCATTCAATAGCACGAAAACTGCGATTTCGGTGATTCTGCACACTTGTAACAGCAGAATCAAGAAGATTATCACTGAAAATGCATATCTCAGCTGGAAACCCAACGATACCGAAGATATCGCAGTTTCCGCATGTCAAACGCTCTGTGGCGTGCTGAAAACACCAGAAAACGTGTTTTTCGCATTCAATAGCACGAAAACAGCGATTTCGGCGATTCTGCACACTTGTAGCAGCAGAATCATGAAGATTATCACTGAAAATGCATATCTCAGCTGGAAACCCCACGAAAACGAAGATATACCTGTTTCCGCACATCAAAAGCACTGTCGGGTGCAGAATACACTAGAAAACGTGTTTTTCGCATTCAATAGCACGAAAACAGCGATTTCGGTGATTCTGCACACTAGTTACAGCAGAATCATGAAGATTATCACTGAAAATGCATATCTCAGCTGGAAACAACAACGATACCGAAGATATCGCAGTTTCCGCATATCAAACGCACTGTGGAGTGCTGAAAACACCAGAAAACGTGTTTTTCGCATTCAATAGCACGAAAACAGCGATTTCGGTGATTCTGCACACTAGAAACAGCAGAATCATGAAGATTATCACTGCAAATGCATATCTCAGCTGGAAACCCAACGATACCGAAGATATCGCAGTTTCCGCATATCAAACGCACTGTGGAGTGCTGAAAACACCAGAAAACGTGTTTTTCGCATTCAAAAGCACGAAAACAGAGATTTCGGTGATTCTGCACACTTGTCACAGAAGAAACTCGAAGATTATCGTAGAAAATGCATATCTCAGCTGGAAACAACAACGATACCGAAGATATCGCAGTTTCCGCATATCAAACGCACTGTGGAGTGCTGAAAACACCAGAAAACGTGTTTTTCGCATTCAATAGCACGAAAACTGCGATTTCGGTGATTCTGCACACTTGTAACAGCAGAATCAAGAAGATTATCACTGAAAATGCATATCTCATCTGGAAACCCAACGATACCGAAGATATCGCAGTTTCCGCATGTCAAACGCACTGTGGAGTGCTGAAAACATCAGAAAACGTGTTTTTCGCATTCAATAGCACGAAAACAGCGATTACTGTGATTCTGCACACTTGTCACAGAAGAAACTCGAAGATTATCGTAGAAAATGCATATCTCACTTGGAACCTACAACGATACCGAAGATATCGCAGTTTGCGCATATCAAACGCACTGTGGAGTGCTGAAAACACCAGAAAACGTGTTTTTCGCATTCAATAGCACGAAAACTGCGATTTCGGTGATTCTGCACACTTGTAACAGCAGAATCAAGAAGATTATCACTGAAAATGCATATCTCAGCTGGAAACCCAACGATACCGAAGATATCGCAGTTTCCGCATGTCAAACGCTCTGTGGCGTGCTGAAAACACCAGAAAACGTGTTTTTCGCATTCAATAGCACGAAAACAGCGATTTCGGCGATTCTGCACACTTGTAACAGCAGAATCATGAAGATTATCACTGAAAATGCATATCTCAGCTGGAAACCCCACGAAAACGAAGATATACCTGTTTCCGCACATCAAAAGCACTGTCGGGTGCAGAATACACTAGAAAACGTGTTTTTCGCATTCAATAGCACGAAAACAGCGATTTCGGTGATTCTGCACACTAGTTACAGCAGAATCATGAAGATTATCACTGAAAATGCATATCTCAGCTGGAAACAACAACGATACCGAAGATATCGCAGTTTCCGCATATCAAACGCACTGTGGAGTGCTGAAAACACCAGAAAACGTGTTTTTCGCATTCAATAGCACGAAAACAGCGATTTCGGTGATTCTGCACACTAGAAACAGCAGAATCATGAAGATTATCACTGCAAATGCATATCTCAGCTGGAAACCCAACGATACCGAAGATATCGCAGTTTCCGCATATCAAACGCACTGTGGAGTGCTGAAAACACCAGAAAACGTGTTTTTCGCATTCAAAAGCACGAAAACAGAGATTTCGGTGATTCTGCACATTTGTCACAGTCAGAATCATGAAGATTATCACTGAAAATGCATATCTCAGCTGGAAACAAAAACGATACCGAAGATATCGCAGTTTCCGCACATCAAACGCACTGTGGAGTGCTGAAAACACCAGAAAACGTGTTTTTCGCATTCCAAAGCACGAAAACAGCGATTTCGGTGTTTCTGCACACTTGTGACAGCAGAATCATGAAGATTATCACTGAAAATGCATATCTCAGCTGGAATCCCCACGAAAACGAAGATATCCCTGTTTCCGCACATCAAACGCTCTGTCGGGTGCTGAAAACACCAGAAAACGTGTTTTTCGCATTCAATAGCACGAAAACAGCGATTTCGGTGATTCTGCACACTAGTTACAGCAGAATCATGATGATTATCACTGAAAATGCATATCTCAGCTGGAAACAACAACGATACCGAAGATATCGCAGTTTCCGCATATCAAACGCACTGTGGAGTGCTGAAAACACCAGAAAACGTGTTTTTCGCATTCAAAAGCACGAAAACAGAGATTTCGGTGATTCTGCACATTTGTAACAGTCAGAATCATGAAGATTATCACTGAAAATGCATATCTCAGCTGGAAACAAAAACGATGCCGAAGATATCACAGTTTCCGCACATCAAACGCACTGTGGAGTGCTGAAAACACCAGAAAACGTGTTTTTCGCATTCCAAAGCACGAAAACAGCGATTTCGGTGTTTCTGCACACTTGTAACAGCAGAATCATGAAGATTATCACTGAAAATGCATCTCTCAGCTGGAATCCCCACGAAAACGAAGATATCCCTGTTTCCGCACATCAAACGCTCTGTCGGGTGCTGAAAACACCAGAAAACGTGTTTTTCGCATTCAATAGCACGAAAACTGCGATTTCGGTGATTCTGCACACTTGTAACAGCAGAATCAAGAAGATTATCACTGAAAATGCATATCTCAGCTGGAAACCCAACGATACCGAAGGTATCGCAGTTTCCGCATGTCAAACGCTCTGTGGCGTGCTGAAAACACCAGAAAACGTGTTTTTCGCATTCAATAGTACGAAAACAGCGATTTCGGTGATTCTGCACACTTGTAACAGCAGAATCATGAAGATTATCACTGAAAATGCATATGTCAGCTGGAAACCCCACGAAAACGAACATATCCCTGCTTCCGCACATCAAACGCTCTGTCGGGTGCTGAAAACACCAGAAAACGTGTTTTTCGCATTCAATAGCACGAAAAGAGCGATTTCGGTGATTCTGCACCCTCGTCACAGAAGAAACTCGAAGATTATCGTAGAGAATGCATATCTCAGCTGGAAACAACAACGATACCGAAGATATCGCAGTTTCCGCATGTCAAATGCTCTGTGACGTGCTGAAAACACCAGAAAACGTGTTTTTCGCATTCAAAAGCACGAAAACAGCGATTTCGGTTATTCTACACACTTGTAACAGCAGAATCATGAAGATTATCACTGAAAATGCATATCTCAGCTGGAAACCCCACGAAAACGAAGATATCCCTGTTTCCGCACATCAGAAGCGCTGTCGGGTGCTGAAAACACCAGAAAACGTGTTTTTCGCATTCAATAGCACGAAAACAGCGATTACTGTGATTCTGCACACTTGTCACAGAAGAAACTCGAAGATTATCGTAGAAAATGCATATCTCAGCTGGAAACAACAACGATACCGAAGATATCGCAGTTTCCGCATATCAAACGCACTGTGGAGTGCTGAAAACACCAGAAAACGTGTTTTTCGCATTCAATAGCACGAAAACTGCGATTTCGGTGATTCTGCACACTTGTAACAGCAGAATCAAGAAGATTATCACTGAAAATGCATATCTCATCTGGAAACCCAACGATACCGAAGATATCGCAGTTTCCGCATGTCAAACGCACTGTGGAGTGCTGAAAACATCAGAAAACGTGTTTTTCGCATTCAATAGCACGAAAACAGCGATTACTGTGATTCTGCACACTTGTCACAGAAGAAACTCGAAGATTATCGTAGAAAATGCATATCTCACTTGGAACCTACAACGATACCGAAGATATCGCAGTTTGCGCATATCAAACGCACTGTGGAGTGCTGAAAACACCAGAAAACGTGTTTTTCGCATTCAATAGCACGAAAACTGCGATTTCGGTGATTCTGCACACTTGTAACAGCAGAATCAAGAAGATTATCACTGAAAATGCATATCTCAGCTGGAAACCCAACGATACCGAAGATATCGCAGTTTCCGCATGTCAAACGCTCTGTGGCGTGCTGAAAACACCAGAAAACGTGTTTTTCGCATTCAATAGCACGAAAACAGCGATTTCGGCGATTCTGCACACTTGTAGCAGCAGAATCATGAAGATTATCACTGAAAATGCATATCTCAGCTGGAAACCCCACGAAAACGAAGATATACCTGTTTCCGCACATCAAAAGCACTGTCGGGTGCAGAATACACTAGAAAACGTGTTTTTCGCATTCAATAGCACGAAAACAGCGATTTCGGTGATTCTGCACACTAGTTACAGCAGAATCATGAAGATTATCACTGAAAATGCATATCTCATCTGGAAACCCAACGATACCGAAGATATCGCAGTTTCCGCATGTCAAACGCACTGTGGAGTGCTGAAAACATCAGAAAACGTGTTTTTCGCATTCAATAGCACGAAAACAGCGATTACTGTGATTCTGCACACTTGTCACAGAAGAAACTCGAAGATTATCGTAGAAAATGCATATCTCACTTGGAACCTACAACGATACCGAAGATATCGCAGTTTGCGCATATCAAACGCACTGTGGAGTGCTGAAAACACCAGAAAACGTGTTTTTCGCATTCAAAAGCACGCAAACAGAGATTTCGGTGATTCTGCACACTTGTCACAGAAGAAACTCGAAGATTATCGTAGAAAATGCATATCTCAGCTGGAAACAACAACGATACCGAAGATATCGCAGTTTCCGCATATCAAACGCACTGTGGAGTGCTGAAAACACCAGAAAACGTGTTTTTCGCATTCAATAGCACGAAAACAGCGATTTCGGTGATTCTGCACACTAGAAACAGCAGAATCATGAAGATTATCACTGCAAATGCATATCTCAGCTGGAAACCCAACGATACCGAAGATATCGCAGTTTCCGCATATCAAACGCACTGTGGAGTGCTGAAAACACCAGAAAACGTGTTTTTCGCATTCAAAAGCACGAAAACAGAGATTTCGGTGATTCTGCACACTTGTCACAGAAGAAACTCGAAGATTATCGTAGAAAATGCATATCTCAGCTGGAAACAACAACGATACCGAAGATATCGCAGTTTCCGCATATCAAACGCACTGTGGAGTGCTGAAAACACCAGAAAACGTGTTTTTCGCATTCAATAGCACGAAAACTGCGATTTCGGTGATTCTGCACACTTGTAACAGCAGAATCAAGAAGATTATCACTGAAAATGCATATCTCATCTGGAAACCCAACGATACCGAAGATATCGCAGTTTCCGCATGTCAAACGCACTGTGGAGTGCTGAAAACATCAGAAAACGTGTTTTTCGCATTCAATAGCACGAAAACAGCGATTACTGTGATTCTGCACACTTGTCACAGAAGAAACTCGAAGATTATCGTAGAAAATGCATATCTCACTTGGAACCTACAACGATACCGAAGATATCGCAGTTTGCGCATATCAAACGCACTGTGGAGTGCTGAAAACACCAGAAAACGTGTTTTTCGCATTCAATAGCACGAAAACTGCGATTTCGGTGATTCTGCACACTTGTAACAGCAGAATCAAGAAGATTATCACTGAAAATGCATATCTCAGCTGGAAACCCAACGATACCGAAGATATCGCAGTTTCCGCATGTCAAACGCTCTGTGGCGTGCTGAAAACACCAGAAAACGTGTTTTTCGCATTCAATAGCACGAAAACAGCGATTTCGGCGATTCTGCACACTTGTAACAGCAGAATCATGAAGATTATCACTGAAAATGCATATCTCAGCTGGAAACCCCACGAAAACGAAGATATACCTGTTTCCGCACATCAAAAGCACTGTCGGGTGCAGAATACACTAGAAAACGTGTTTTTCGCATTCAATAGCACGAAAACAGCGATTTCGGTGATTCTGCACACTAGTTACAGCAGAATCATGAAGATTATCACTGAAAATGCATATCTCAGCTGGAAACAACAACGATACCGAAGATATCGCAGTTTCCGCATATCAAACGCACTGTGGAGTGCTGAAAACACCAGAAAACGTGTTTTTCGCATTCAATAGCACGAAAACAGCGATTTCGGTGATTCTGCACACTAGAAACAGCAGAATCATGAAGATTATCACTGCAAATGCATATCTCAGCTGGAAACCCAACGATACCGAAGATATCGCAGTTTCCGCATATCAAACGCACTGTGGAGTGCTGAAAACACCAGAAAACGTGTTTTTCGCATTCAAAAGCACGAAAACAGAGATTTCGGAGATTCTGCACATTTGTCACAGTCAGAATCATGAAGATTATCACTGAAAATGCATATCTCAGCTGGAAACAAAAACGATACCGAAGATATCGCAGTTTCCGCACATCAAACGCACTGTGGAGTGCTGAAAACACCAGAAAACGTGTCTTTCGCATTCCAAAGCACGAAAACAGCGATTTCGGTGTTTCTGCACACTTGTGACAGCAGAATCATGAAGATTATCACTGAAAATGCATATCTCAGCTGGAATCCCCACGAAAACGAAGATATCCCTGTTTCCGCACATCAAACGCTCTGTCGGGTGCTGAAAACACCAGAAAACGTGTTTTTCGCATTCAATAGCACGAAAACAGCGATTTCGGTGATTCTGCACACTAGTTACAGCAGAATCATGAAGATTATCACTGAAAATGCATATCTCAGCTGGAAACAACAACGATACCGAAGATATCGCAGTTTCCGCATATCAAACGCACTGTGGAGTGCTGAAAACACCAGGAAACGTGTTTTTCGCATTCAAAAGCACGAAAACAGAGATTTCGGTGATTCTGCACATTTGTAACAGTCAGAATCATGAAGATTATCACTGAAAATGCATATCTCAGCTGGAAACAAAAACGATACCGAAGATATCACAGTTTCCGCACATCAAACGCACTGTGGAGTGCTGAAAACACCAGAAAACGTGTTTTTCGCATTCCAAAGCACGAAAACAGCGATTTCGGTGTTTCTGCACACTTGTAACAGCAGAATCATGAAGATTATCACTGAAAATGCATCTCTCAGCTGGAATCCCCACGAAAACGAAGATATCCCTGTTTCCGCACATCAAACGCTCTGTCGGGTGCTGAAAACACCAGAAAACGTGTTTTTCGCATTCAATAGCACGAAAACTGCGATTTCGGTGATTCTGCACACTTGTAACAGCAGAATCAAGAAGATTATCACTGAAAATGCATATCTCAGCTGGAAACCCAACGATACCGAAGATATCGCAGTTTCCGCATGTCAAACGCTCTGTGGCGTGCTGAAAACACCAGAAAACGTGTTTTTCGCATTCAATAGTACGAAAACAGCGATTTCGGTGATTCTGCACACTTGTAACAGCAGAATCATGAAGATTATCACTGAAAATGCATATGTCAGCTGGAAACCCCACGAAAACGAACATATCCCTGCTTCCGCACATCAAACGCTCTGTCGGGTGCTGAAAACACCAGAAAACGTGTTTTTCGCATTCAATAGCACGAAAACAGCGATTTCGGTGATTCTGCACCCTCGTCACAGAAGAAACTCGAAGATTATCGTAGAGAATGCATATCTCAGCTGGAAACAACAACGATACCGAAGATATCGCAGTTTCCGCATGTCAAATGCTCTGTGACGTGCTGAAAACACCAGAAAACGTGTTTTTCGCATTCAAAAGCACGAAAACAGCGATTTCGGTTATTCTACACACTTGTAACAGCAGAATCATGAAGATTATCACTGAAAATGCATATCTCAGCTGGAAACCCCACGAAAACGAAGATATCCCTGTTTCCGCACATCAGAAGCGCTGTCGGGTGCTGAAAACACCAGAAAACGTGTTTTTCGCATTCAATAGCACGAAAACAGCGATTACTGTGATTCTGCACACTTGTCACAGAAGAAACTCGAAGATTATCGTAGAAAATGCATATCTCAGCTGGAAACAACAACGATACCGAAGATATCGCAGTTTCCGCATATCAAACGCACTGTGGAGTGCTGAAAACACCAGAAAACGTGTTTTTCGCATTCAATAGCACGAAAACTGCGATTTCGGTGATTCTGCACACTTGTAACAGCAGAATCAAGAAGATTATCACTGAAAATGCATATCTCATCTGGAAACCCAACGATACCGAAGATATCGCAGTTTCCGCATGTCAAACGCACTGTGGAGTGCTGAAAACATCAGAAAACGTGTTTTTCGCATTCAATAGCACGAAAACAGCGATTACTGTGATTCTGCACACTTGTCACAGAAGAAACTCGAAGATTATCGTAGAAAATGCATATCTCACTTGGAACCTACAACGATACCGAAGATATCGCAGTTTGCGCATATCAAACGCTCTGTGGAGTGCTGAAAACACCAGAAAACGTGTTTTTCGCATTCAATAGCACGAAAACTGCGATTTCGGTGATTCTGCACACTTGTAACAGCAGAATCAAGAAGATTATCACTGAAAATGCATATCTCAGCTGGAAACCCAACGATACCGAAGATATCGCAGTTTCCGCATGTCAAACGCTCTGTGGCGTGCTGAAAACACCAGAAAACGTGTTTTTCGCATTCAATAGCACGAAAACAGCGATTTCGGCGATTCTGCACACTTGTAGCAGCAGAATCATGAAGATTATCACTGAAAATGCATATCTCAGCTGGAAACCCCACGAAAACGAAGATATACCTGTTTCCGCACATCAAAAGCACTGTCGGGTGCAGAATACACTAGAAAACGTGTTTTTCGCATTCAATAGCACGAAAACAGCGATTTCGGTGATTCTGCACACTAGTTACAGCAGAATCATGAAGATTATCACTGAAAATGCATATCTCAGCTGGAAACAACAACGATGCCGAAGATATCGCAGTTTCCGCATATCAAACGCACTGTGGAGTGCTGAAAACACCAGAAAACGTGTTTTTCGCATTCAATAGCACGAAAACAGCGATTTCGGTGATTCTGCACACTAGAAACAGCAGAATCATGAAGATTATCACTGCAAATGCATATCTCAGCTGGAAACCCAACGATACCGAAGATATCGCAGTTTCCGCATATCAAACGCACTGTGGAGTGCTGAAAACACCAGAAAACGTGTTTTTCGCATTCAAAAGCACGAAAACAGAGATTTCGGTGATTCTGCACATTTGTCACAGTCAGAATCATGAAGATTATCACTGAAAATGCATATCTCAGCTGGAAACAAAAACGATACCGAAGATATCGCAGTTTCCGCACATCAAACGCACTGTGGAGTGCTGAAAACACCAGAAAACGTGTTTTTCGCATTCCAAAGCACGAAAACAGCGATTTCGGTGTTTCTGCACACTTGTGACAGCAGAATCATGAAGATTATCACTGAAAATGCATATCTCAGCTGGAATCCCCACGAAAACGAAGATATCCCTGTTTCCGCAGATCAAACGCTCTGTCGGGTGCTGAAAACACCAGAAAACGTGTTTTTCGCATTCAATAGCACGAAAACAGCGATTTCGGTGATTCTGCACACTCGTCACAGAAGAAACTCGAAGGTTATCGTAGAGAATGCATATCTCAGCTGGAAACAACAACGATACCGAAGATATCGCAGTTTCAGCATGTCAAATGCTCTGTGGCGTGCTGAAAACACCAGAAAACGTGTTTTTCGCATTCAGAAGCACGAAAACAGCGATTTCGGTTATTCTACACACTTGTAACAGCAGAATCATGAAGATTATCACTGAAAATGCATATCTCAGCTGGAAACCCCACGAAAACGTGCATATCCCTGTTTCCGCACATTAGAAGCGCTGTCGGGTGCGGAAAACACTAGAAAACGTGTTTTTGGCATTCAATAGCACGAAAACAGCGATTTCGGTGATTCTGCACACTTGTAACAGCAGAATCATGAAGATTATTACTGAAAATGCATATCTCAGCTGGAAACCCAACGATACCGAAGATATCGCAGTTTCCGTATGTCAAACGCACTGTGGAGTGCTGAAAACACCAGAAAACGTGTTTTTCGCATTCCAAAGCACGAAAACAGCGATTTCGGTGTTTCTGCACACTTGTGACAGCAGAATCATGAAGATTATCACTGAAAATGCATATCTCAGCTGGAATCCCCACGAAAACGAAGATATCCCTGTTTCCGCAGATCAAACGCTCTGTCGGGTGCTGAAAACACCAGAAAACGTGTTTTTCGCATTCAATAGCACGAAAACAGCGATTTCGGTGATTCTGCACACTCGTCACAGAAGAAACTCGAAGGTTATCGTAGAGAATGCATATCTCAGCTGGAAACAACAACGATACCGAAGATATCGCAGTTTCAGCATGTCAAATGCTCTGTGGCGTGCTGAAAACACCAGAAAACGTGTTTTTCGCATTCAATAGCACGAAAACTGCGATTTCGGTGATTCTGCACACTTGTAACAGCAGAATCAAGAAGATTATCACTGAAAATGCATATCTCATCTGGAAACCCAACGATACCGAAGATATCGCAGTTTCCGCATGTCAAACGCACTGTGGAGTGCTGAAAACATCAGAAAACGTGTTTTTGGCATTCAATAGCACGAAAACAGCGATTTCGGTGATTCTGCACACTTGTAACAGCAGAATCATGAAGATTATCACTGAAAATGCATATCTCAGCTGGAAACAAAAACGATACCGAAGATATCGCAGTTTCCGCACATCAAACGCACTGTGGAGTGCTGAAAACACCAGAAAACGTGTTTTTCGCATTCCAAAGCACGAAAACAGCGATTTCGGTGTTTCTGCACACTTGTGACAGCAGAATCATGAAGATTATCACTGAAAATGCATATCTCAGCTGGAATCCCCACGAAAACGAAGATATCCCTGTTTCCGCAGATCAAACGCTCTGTCGGGTGCTGAAAACACCAGAAAACGTGTTTTTCGCATTCAATAGCACGAAAACAGCGATTTCGGTGATTCTGCACACTCGTCACAGAAGAAACTCGAAGGTTATCGTAGAGAATGCATATCTCAGCTGGAAACAACAACGATACCGAAGATATCGCAGTTTCAGCATGTCAAATGCTCTGTGGCGTGCTGAAAACACCAGAAAACGTGTTTTTCGCATTCAGAAGCACGAAAACAGCGATTTCGGTTATTCTACACACTTGTAACAGCAGAATCATGAAGATTATCACTGAAAATGCATATCTCAGCTGGAAACCCCACGAAAACGTGCATATCCCTGTTTCCGCACATTAGAAGCGCTGTCGGGTGCGGAAAACACTAGAAAACGTGTTTTTGGCATTCAATAGCACGAAAACAGCGATTTCGGTGATTCTGCACACTTGTAACAGCAGAATCATGAAGATTATTACTGAAAATGCATATCTCAGCTGGAAACCCAACGATACCGAAGATATCGCAGTTTCCGTATGTCAAACGCTCTGTGGAGTGCTGAAAACACCAGAAAACGTGTTTTTCGCATTCAAAAGCACGAAAACAGCGATTTCGGTTATTCTGCACACTTGTACCAGCAGAATCATGAAGATTATCACTGAAAATGCATATCTCAGCTGGAAATCCAACGATACCGAAGATATCGCAGTTTCCGACTGTCAAACGCTCTGTGGAGTGCTGAAAATACCAGAAAACGTGTTTTTCGCATTCAATAGCACGAAAACAGCGATTTCCGTGATACTGCACACGTGTCACAGAAGAAACTCGAAGATTATCGTAGAAAATGCATATCTCAGCTGGAAACAACAACGATACCGAAGATATCGCAGATTCCGCATATCAAACGCACTGTGGAGTGCTGAAAACACCAGAAAACGTGTTTTTCGCATTCAATAGCACGAAAACAGCGATTTCCGTGATTCTGCACACTTGTCACTGAAGAAACTCGAAGATTATCGTAGAAAATGCATATCTCAGCTGGAAACCCAACGATACCGAAGATATCGCAGTTTCGGCATGTCAAACGATCTGTGGCGTGCAGAAAACACCAGAAAACGTGTTTTTCGCATTCAATAGCACGAAAACTGGGATTTCGGTGATTCTGCACACTCGTAACAGCAGAATCATGAAGATTATCACTGAAAATGCATATCCCAGCTGGAAACAACAACGATACCGAAGATATCGCAGTTTCCGCATATAAAAACGCACTGTGGAGCGCTGAAAACACCAGAAAACGTGTTTTTCGCATTCAAAAGCACGAAAACAGCGAGTTCGGTTATTCTGCACACTTGTACCAGCAGAATCATGAAGATTATCACTGAAAATGCATATCTCAGCTGGAAACCCCACGAAAACGAAGATATCCCTGTTTCCGCACATCAAAAGCACTGTCGGGTGCTGGAAACACTAGAAAACGTGTTCTTCGCATTCAATAGCAGGAAAACAGATTTCGGTGATTCTGCACACTTGTAGCAGCAGAATCATGAAGATTATCACTGAAAATGCATATCTCAGCTGGAAACCCAACGATACCGAAGATATCGCAGTTTCCGCATGTCGAACGATCTGTGGCGTGCTGAAAACACCAGAAAACGTGTTTTTCGCATTCAAAAGCACGGAAACAGCGATTTCGGTTATTCTACACACTTGTAACAGCAGAATCATGAAGATTATCACTGAAAATGCATATCTCAGCTTTAAACCCCACGAAAACGAAGATATCCCTGTTTCCGCACATCAGAAGCGCTGTCGGGTGCTGAAAACACTAGAAAACGTGTTTTTGGCATTCAATAGCACGAAAACAGCGATTACTGTGATTCTGCACATTTGTAACAGTCAGAATCATGAAGATTATCACTGAAAATGCATATCTCAGCTGGAAACAACAACAATACCGAAGATATCGCAGTTTCCGCACATCAAACGCACTGTGGAGTGCTGAAAACACCAGAAAACGTGTTTTTCGCATTCAATAGCACGAAAACAGCGATTTCTGTGATTTTGCACACTTGTCACAGAAGAAACTCGAAGATTATCACTGAAAATGCATATCTCAGCTGGAAACCCAACGATACCGAAGATATCGCAGTTTCCGCATATCAAGCGCACTGTGGAGTGCTGAAAACACCAGAAAACGTGTTTTTCGCATTCAATAGCACGAAAACAGCGATTTCGGTGATTCTGCACACTCGTCACAGAAGAAACTCGAAGATTATCGTAGAGAATGCATATCTCAGCTGGAAACAACAACGATACCGAAGATATCGCAGTTTCCGCATTTCAAATGCTCTGTGGCGTGCTGAAAACACCAGAAAACGTGTTTTTCGCATTCAAAAGCACGAAAACAGCGATTTCGGTTATTCTACACACTTGTAACAGCAGAATCATGAAGATTATCACTGAAAATGCATATCTCAGCTTTAAACCCCACGAAAACGAAGATATCCCTGTTTCCGCACATCAGAAGCGCTGTCGGGTGCTGAAAACACTAGAAAACGTGTTTTTGGCATTCAATAGCACGAAAACAGCGATTTCGGTGATTCTGCACACTTGTAACAGCAGAATCATGAAGATTATCACTGAAAATGCATATCTCAGCTGGAAACCCAACGATACCGAAGATATCGCAGTTTCCGCATATCAAGCGCACTGTGGAGTGCTGAAAACACCAGAAAACGTGTTTATCGCATTCAATAGCACGAAAACAGCGATTACTGTGATTCTGCACATTTGTAACAGTCAGAATCATGAAGATTATCACTGAAAATGCATATCTCAGATGGAAACAACAACGATACCGAAGATATCGCAGTTTCCGCACATCAAACGCACTGTGGAGTGCTGAAAACACCAGAAAACGTGTTTTTCGCATTCAATAGCACGAAAACAGCGATTTCGGTGATTCTGCACACTTCTAACAGCAGAATCATGAAGATTATCACTGAAAATGCATATCTCAGCTGGAAACCCAACGATACCGGAGATATCGCAGTTTCCGCATGACAAACGTTCTGTGGCGGGCTGAAAACACCAGAAAACGTGTTTTTCGCATTCAAAAGCACGAAAACAGAGATTTCGGTGATTCTGCACATTTGTAACAGTCAGAATCATGAAGATTATCACTGAAAATGCATATCTCAGCTGGAAACAACAACGATACCGAAGATATCGCAGTTTCCGCACATCAAAAGCACTGTCGGGTGCTGAAAACACTAGAAAACGTGTTTTTCGCATTCAATAGCACGAAAACAGCGATTTCGGTGTTTCTGCACACTTGTAACAGCAGAATCATGAAGATTATCACTGAAAATGCATATCTCAGCTGGAAACCCCACGAAAACGAAGATATCCCTGGTTCCGCACATCAAACGCTCTGTCGGGTGCTGAAAACACCAGAAAACGTGTTTTTCGCATTCAATAGCACGAAAACAGCGATTTCTGTGATTCTGCACACTCGTCACAGAAGAAACTCGAAGATTATCGTAGAGAATGCATATCTCAGCTGGAAACAACAACGATACCGAAGATATCGCAGTTTCCGCATGTCAAATGCTCTGTGGCGTGCTGAAAACACCAGAAAACGTGTTTTTCGCATTCAAAAGCACGAAAACAGCGATTTCGGTTATTCTACACACTTGTAACAGCAGAATCATGAAGATTATCACTGAAAATGCATATCTCAGCTGGAAACCCCACGAAAACGACGATGTCCCTGTTTCCGCACATCAGAAGCGCTGTCGGGTGCTGAAAACACTAGAAAACGTGTTTTTCGCATTCAATAGCACGAAAACTGCGATTTCGGTGATTCTGCACACTTGTAACAGCAGAATCAAGAAGATTATCACTGAAAATGCATATCTCAGCTGGAAACCCAACGATACCGAAGATATCGCAGTTTCCGCATGTCAAACGCACTGTGGAGTGCTGAAAACATCAGAAAACGTGTTTTTCGCATTCAATAGCACGAAAACAGCGATTTCGGTGATTCTGCACACTTCTAACAGCAGAATCATGAAGATTATCACTGAAAATGCATATCTCAGCTGGAAACCCAACGATACCGGAGATATCGCAGTTTCCGCATGACAAACGTTCTGTGGCGTGCTGAAAACACCAGAAAACGTGTTTATCGCATTCAAAAGCACGAAAACAGAGATTTCGGTGATTCTGCACATTTGTAACAGTCAGAATCATGAAGATTATCACTGAAAATGCATATCTCAGCTGGAAACAACAACGATACCGAAGATATCGCAGTTTCCGCACATCAAAAGCACTGTCGGGTGCTGAAAACACTAGAAAACGTGTTTTTCGCATTCAATAGCACGAAAACAGCGATTTCTGTGATTTTGCACACTTGTCACAGAAGAAACTCGAAGATTATCACTGAAAATGCATATCTCAGCTGGAAACCCAACGATACCGAAGATATCGCAGTTTCCGCATATCAAGCGCACTGTGGAGTGCTGAAAACACCAGAAAACGTGTTTTTCGCATTCAATAGCACGAAAACAGCGATTTCGGTGATTCTGCACACTCGTCACAGAAGAAACTCGAAGATTATCGTAGAGAATGCATATCTCAGCTGGAAACAACAACGATACCGAAGATATCGCAGTTTCCGCATTTCAAATGCTCTGTGGCGTGCTGAAAACACCAGAAAACGTGTTTTTCGCATTCAAAAGCACGAAAACAGCGATTTCGGTTATTCTACACACTTGTAACAGCAGAATCATGAAGATTATCACTGAAAATGCATATCTCAGCTGGAAACCCCACGAAAACGAAGATATCCCTGTTTCCGCACATCAGAAGCGCTGTCGGGTGCTGAAAACACTAGAAAACGTGTTTTTCGCATTCAATAGCACGAAAACAGCGATTTCGGTGATTCTGCACACTTGTAACAGCAGAATCATGAAGATTATCACTGAAAATGCATATCTCAGCTGGAAACCCAACGATACCGAAGATATCGCAGTTTCCGCATATCAAGCGCACTGTGGAGTGCTGAAAACACCAGAAAACGTGTTTATCGCATTCAATAGCACGAAAACAGCGATTACTGTGATTCTGCACATTTGTAACAGTCAGAATCATGAAGATTATCACTGAAAATGCATATCTCAGCTGGAAACAACAACGATACCGAAGATATCGCAGTTTCCGCACATCAAACGCACTGTGGAGTGCTGAAAACACCAGAAAACGTGTTTTTCGCATTCAAAAGCACGAAAACAGCGATTTCGGTTATTCTACACACTTGTAACAGCAGTATCATGAAGATTATCACTGAAAATGCATATCTCAGCTGGAAACCCCACGAAAACGAAGATGTCCCTGTTTCCGCACATCAGAAGCGCTGTCGGGTGCTGAAAACACTAGAAAACGTGTTTTTCGCATTCAATAGCACGAAAACTGCGATTTCGGTGATTCGGCACACTTGTAACAGCAGAATCAAGAAGATTATCACTGAAAATGCATATCTCAGCTGGAAACCCAACGATACCGAAGATATCGCAGTTTCCGCATGTCAAACGCACTGTGGAGTCCTGAAAACATCAGAAAACGTGTTTTTCGCATTCAATAGCACGAAAACAGCGATTACTGTGATTCTGCACACTTGTCACAGAAGAAACTCGAAGATTATCGTAGAAAATGCATATCTCACTTGGAACCTACAACGATACCGAAGATATCGCAGTTTCCGCATATCAAACGCACTGTGGAGTGCTGAAAACACCAGAAAACGTGTTTTTCGCATTCAATAGCACGAAAACTGCGATTTCGGTGATTCTGCACACTTGTAGCAGCAGAATCATGAAGATAATCACTGAAAATGCATATCTCAGCTGGAAACCCAACGATACCGAAGATATCGCAGTTTCCGCATGTCAAACGCTCTGTGGCGTGCTGAAAACACCAGAAAACGTGTTTTTCGCATTCAATAGCACGAAAACAGCGATTTCGGCGATTCTGCACACTTGTAACAGCAGAATCATGAAGATTATCACTGAAAATGCATATCTCAGCTGGAAACCCCACCAAAACGAAGATATCCCTGTTTCCGCACATCAAAAGCACTGTCGGGTGCAGAATACACTAGAAAACGTGTTTTTCGCATTCTATAGCACGAAAACAGCGATTTCGGTGATTCTGCACACTCGTCACAGAAGAAACTCGAAGGTTATCGTAGAGAATGCATATCTCAGCTGGAAACAACAACGATACCGAAGATATCGCAGTTTCCGCATGTCAAATGCTCTGTGGCGTGCTGAAAACACCAGAAAACGTGTTTTTCGCATTCAGAAGCACGAAAACAGCGATTTCGGTTATTCTACACACTTGTAACAGCAGAATCATGAAGATTATCCCTGAAAATGCATATCTCAGCTGGAAACCCCACGAAAACGTGCATATCCGTGTTTCCGCACATTAGAAGCGCTGTCGGGTGCTGAAAACACTAGAAAACGTGTTTTTGGCATTCAATAGCACGAAAACAGCGATTTCGGTGATTCTGCACACTTGTAACAGCAGAATCATGAAGATTATTACTGAAAATGCATATCTCAGCTGGAAACCCAACGATACCGAAGATATCGCAGTTTCCGTATGTCAAACGCTCTGTGGAGTGCTGAAAACACCAGAAAAGGTGTTTTTCGCATTCAAAAGCACGAAAACAGCGATTTTGGTTATTCTGCACACTTGTACCAGCAGAATCATGAAGATTATCACTGAAAATGCATATCTCAGCTGGAAATCCAACGATACCGAAGATATCGCAGTTTCCGACTGTCAAACGCTCTGTGGAGTGCTGAAAATACCAGAAAACGTGTTTTTCGCATTCAATAGCACGAAAACAGCGATTTCCGTGATACTGCACACGTGTCACAGAAGAAACTCGAAGATTATCGTAGAAAATGCATATCTCAGCTGGAAACAACAACGATACCGAAGATATCGCAGATTCCGCATATCAAACGCACTGTGGAGTGCTGAAAACACCAGAAAACGTGTTTTTCGCATTCAATAGCACGAAAACAGCGATTTCCGTGATTCTGCACACTTGTCACTGAAGAAACTCGAAGATTATCGTAGAAAATGCATATCTCAGCTGGAAACCCAACGATACCGAAGATATCGCAGTTTCCGCATGTCAAACGCACTGTGGAGTGCTGAAAACATCAGGAAACGTGTTTTTCGCATTCAATAGCACGAAAACAGCGATTTCGGTGATTCTGCACACTTCTAACAGCAGAATCATGAAGATTATCACTGAAAATGCATATCTCAGCTGGAAACCCAACGATACCGGAGATATCGCAGTTTCCGCATGACAAACGTTCTGTGGCGTGCTGAAAACACCAGAAAACGTGTTTTTCGCATTCAAAAGCACGAAAACAGAGATTTCGGTGATTCTGCACATTTGCAACAATCAGAATCATGAAGATTATCACTGAAAATGCATATCTCAGCTGGAAACAACAACGATACCGAAGATATCGCAGTTTCCGCACATCAAAAGCACTGTCGGGTGCTGAAAACACTAGAAAACGTGTTTTTCGCATTCAATAGCACGAAAACAGCGATTTCTGTGATTTTGCACACTTGTCACAGAAGAAACTCGAAGATTATCACTGAAAATGCATATCTCAGCTGGAAACCCAACGATACCGAAGATATCGCAGTTTCCGCATATCAAGCGCACTGTGGAGTGCTGAAAACACCAGAAAACGTGTTTATCGCATTCAATAGCACGAAAACAGCGATTACTGTGATTCTGCACATTTGTAACAGTCAGAATCATGAAGATTATCACTGAAAATGCATATCTCAGCTGGAAACAACAACGATACCGAAGATATCGCAGTTTCCGCACATCAAACGCACTGTGGAGTGCTGAAAACACCAGAAAACGTGTTTTTCGCATTCAAAAGCACGAAAACAGCGATTTCGGTGTTTCTGCACACTTGTAACAGCAGAATCATGAAGATTATCACTGAAAATGCATATCTCAGCGGGAAACCCCACGAAAACGAAGATATCCCTGGTTCCGCACATCAAACGCTCTGTCGGGTGTTGAAAACACCAGAAAACGTGTTTTTCGCATTCAATAGCACGAAAACAGCGATTTCGGTGATTCTGCACACTCGTCACAGAAGAAACTCGAAGATTATCGTAGAGAATGCATATCTCAGCTGGAAACAACAACGATACCGAAGATATCGCAGTTTCCGCATGTCAAATGCTCTGTGGCGTGCTGAAAACACCAGAAAACGTGTTTTTCGCATTCAATAGCACGAAAACAGCGATTTCGGTGTTTCTGCACACTTGTAACAGCAGAATCATGAAGATTATCACTGAAAATGCATATCTCAGCTGGAAACCCCACGAAAACGAAGATATCCCTGGTTCCGCACATCAAACGCTCTGTCGGGTGCTGAAAACACCAGAAAACGTGTTTTTCGCATTCAATAGCACGAAAACAGCGATTTCTGTGATTCTGCACACTCGTCACAGAAGAAACTCGAAGATTATCGTAGAGAATGCATATCTCAGCTGGAAACAACAACGATACCGAAGATATCGCAGTTTCCGCATGTCAAATGCTCTGTGGCGTGCTGAAAACACCAGAAAACGTGTTTTTCGCATTCAAAAGCACGAAAACAGCGATTTCGGTTATTCTACACACTTGTAACAGCAGAATCATGAAGATTATCACTGAAAATGCATATCTCAGCTGGAAACCCCACGAAAACGACGATGTCCCTGTTTCCGCACATCAGAAGCGCTGTCGGGTGCTGAAAACACTAGAAAACGTGTTTTTCGCATTCAATAGCACGAAAACTGCGATTTCGGTGATTCTGCACACTTGTAACAGCAGAATCAAGAAGATTATCACTGAAAATGCATATCTCAGCTGGAAACCCAACGATACCGAAGATATCGCAGTTTCCGCATGTCAAACGCACTGTGGAGTGCTGAAAACATCAGAAAACGTGTTTTTCGCATTCAATAGCACGAAAACAGCGATTTCGGTGATTCTGCACACTTCTAACAGCAGAATCATGAAGATTATCACTGAAAATGCATATCTCAGCTGGAAACCCAACGATACCGGAGATATCGCAGTTTCCGCATGACAAACGTTCTGTGGCGTGCTGAAAACACCAGAAAACGTGTTTATCGCATTCAAAAGCACGAAAACAGAGATTTCGGTGATTCTGCACATTTGTAACAGTCAGAATCATGAAGATTATCACTGAAAATGCATATCTCAGCTGGAAACAACAACGATACCGAAGATATCGCAGTTTCCGCACATCAAAAGCACTGTCGGGTGCTGAAAACACTAGAAAACGTGTTTTTCGCATTCAATAGCACGAAAACAGCGATTTCTGTGATTTTGCACACTTGTCACAGAAGAAACTCGAAGATTATCACTGAAAATGCATATCTCAGCTGGAAACCCAACGATACCGAAGATATCGCAGTTTCCGCATATCAAGCGCACTGTGGAGTGCTGAAAACACCAGAAAACGTGTTTTTCGCATTCAATAGCACGAAAACAGCGATTTCGGTGATTCTGCACACTCGTCACAGAAGAAACTCGAAGATTATCGTAGAGAATGCATATCTCAGCTGGAAACAACAACGATACCGAAGATATCGCAGTTTCCGCATTTCAAATGCTCTGTGGCGTGCTGAAAACACCAGAAAACGTGTTTTTCGCATTCAAAAGCACGAAAACAGCGATTTCGGTTATTCTACACACTTGTAACAGCAGAATCATGAAGATTATCACTGAAAATGCATATCTCAGCTGGAAACCCCACGAAAACGAAGATATCCCTGTTTCCGCACATCAGAAGCGCTGTCGGGTGCTGAAAACACTAGAAAACGTGTTTTTGGCATTCAATAGCACGAAAACAGCGATTTCGGTGATTCTGCACACTTGTAACAGCAGAATCATGAAGATTATCACTGAAAATGCATATCTCAGCTGGAAACCCAACGATACCGAAGATATCGCAGTTTCCGCATATCAAGCGCACTGTGGAGTGCTGAAAACACCAGAAAACGTGTTTATCGCATTCAATAGCACGAAAACAGCGATTACTGTGATTCTGCACATTTGTAACAGTCAGAATCATGAAGATTATCACTGAAAATGCATATCTCAGCTGGAAACAACAACGATACCGAAGATATCGCAGTTTCCGCACATCAAACGCACTGTGGAGTGCTGAAAACACCAGAAAACGTGTTTTTCGCATTCAAAAGCACGAAAACAGCGATTTCGGTTATTCTACACACTTGTAACAGCAGTATCATGAAGATTATCACTGAAAATGCATATCTCAGCTGGAAACCCCACGAAAACGAAGATGTCCCTGTTTCCGCACATCAGAAGCGCTGTCGGGTGCTGAAAACACTAGAAAACGTGTTTTTCGCATTCAATAGCACGAAAACTGCGATTTCGGTGATTCTGCACACTTGTAACAGCAGAATCAAGAAGATTATCACTGAAAATGCATATCTCAGCTGGAAACCCAACGATACCGAAGATATCGCAGTTTCCGCATGTCAAACGCACTGTGGAGTCCTGAAAACATCAGAAAACGTGTTTTTCGCATTCAATAGCACGAAAACAGCGATTACTGTGATTCTGCACACTTGTCACAGAAGAAACTCGAAGATTATCGTAGAAAATGCATATCTCACTTGGAACCTACAACGATACCGAAGATATCGCAGTTTCCGCATATCAAACGCACTGTGGAGTGCTGAAAACACCAGAAAACGTGTTTTTCGCATTCAATAGCACGAAAACTGCGATTTCGGTGATTCTGCACACTTGTAGCAGCAGAATCATGAAGATAATCACTGAAAATGCATATCTCAGCTGGAAACCCAACGATACCGAAGATATCGCAGTTTCCGCATGTCAAACGCTCTGTGGCGTGCTGAAAACACCAGAAAACGTGTTTTTCGCATTCAATAGCACGAAAACAGCGATTTCGGCGATTCTGCACACTTGTAACAGCAGAATCATGAAGATTATCACTGAAAATGCATATCTCAGCTGGAAACCCCACCAAAACGAAGATATCCCTGTTTCCGCACATCAAAAGCACTGTCGGGTGCAGAATACACTAGAAAACGTGTTTTTCGCATTCTATAGCACGAAAACAGCGATTTCGGTGATTCTGCACACTCGTCACAGAAGAAACTCGAAGGTTATCGTAGAGAATGCATATCTCAGCTGGAAACAACAACGATACCGAAGATATCGCAGTTTCCGCATGTCAAATGCTCTGTGGCGTGCTGAAAACACCAGAAAACGTGTTTTTCGCATTCAGAAGCACGAAAACAGCGATTTCGGTTATTCTACACACTTGTAACAGCAGAATCATGAAGATTATCCCTGAAAATGCATATCTCAGCTGGAAACCCCACGAAAACGTGCATATCCGTGTTTCCGCACATTAGAAGCGCTGTCGGGTGCTGAAAACACTAGAAAACGTGTTTTTGGCATTCAATAGCACGAAAACAGCGATTTCGGTGATTCTGCACACTTGTAACAGCAGAATCATGAAGATTATTACTGAAAATGCATATCTCAGCTGGAAACCCAACGATACCGAAGATATCGCAGTTTCCGTATGTCAAACGCTCTGTGGAGTGCTGAAAACACCAGAAAAGGTGTTTTTCGCATTCAAAAGCACGAAAACAGCGATTTTGGTTATTCTGCACACTTGTACCAGCAGAATCATGAAGATTATCACTGAAAATGCATATCTCAGCTGGAAATCCAACGATACCGAAGATATCGCAGTTTCCGACTGTCAAACGCTCTGTGGAGTGCTGAAAATACCAGAAAACGTGTTTTTCGCATTCAATAGCACGAAAACAGCGATTTCCGTGATACTGCACACGTGTCACAGAAGAAACTCGAAGATTATCGTAGAAAATGCATATCTCAGCTGGAAACAACAACGATACCGAAGATATCGCAGATTCCGCATATCAAACGCACTGTGGAGTGCTGAAAACACCAGAAAACGTGTTTTTCGCATTCAATAGCACGAAAACAGCGATTTCCGTGATTCTGCACACTTGTCACTGAAGAAACTCGAAGATTATCGTAGAAAATGCATATCTCAGCTGGAAACCCAACGATACCGAAGATATCGCAGTTTCCGCATGTCAAACGCACTGTGGAGTGCTGAAAACATCAGGAAACGTGTTTTTCGCATTCAATAGCACGAAAACAGCGATTTCGGTGATTCTGCACACTTCTAACAGCAGAATCATGAAGATTATCACTGAAAATGCATATCTCAGCTGGAAACCCAACGATACCGGAGATATCGCAGTTTCCGCATGACAAACGTTCTGTGGCGTGCTGAAAACACCAGAAAACGTGTTTTTCGCATTCAAAAGCACGAAAACAGAGATTTCGGTGATTCTGCACATTTGCAACAATCAGAATCATGAAGATTATCACTGAAAATGCATATCTCAGCTGGAAACAACAACGATACCGAAGATATCGCAGTTTCCGCACATCAAAAGCACTGTCGGGTGCTGAAAACACTAGAAAACGTGTTTTTCGCATTCAATAGCACGAAAACAGCGATTTCTGTGATTTTGCACACTTGTCACAGAAGAAACTCGAAGATTATCACTGAAAATGCATATCTCAGCTGGAAACCCAACGATACCGAAGATATCGCAGTTTCCGCATATCAAGCGCACTGTGGAGTGCTGAAAACACCAGAAAACGTGTTTTTCGCATTCAATAGCACGAAAACAGCGATTTCGGTGATTCTGCACACTCGTCACAGAAGAAACTCGAAGATTATCGTAGAGAATGCATATCTCAGCTGGAAACAACAACGATACCGAAGATATCGCAGTTTCCGCATTTCAAATGCTCTGTGGCGTGCTGAAAACACCAGAAAACGTGTTTTTCGCATTCAAAAGCACGAAAACAGCGATTTCGGTTATTCTACACACTTGTAACAGCAGAATCATGAAGATTATCACTGAAAATGCATATCTCAGCTGGAAACCCCACGAAAACGAAGATATCCCTGTTTCCGCACATCAGAAGCGCTGTCGGGTGCTGAAAACACTAGAAAACGTGTTTTTGGCATTCAATAGCACGAAAACAGCGATTTCGGTGATTCTGCACACTTGTAACAGCAGAATCATGAAGATTATCACTGAAAATGCATATCTCAGCTGGAAACCCAACGATACCGAAGATATCGCAGTTTCCGCATATCAAGCGCACTGTGGAGTGCTGAAAACACCAGAAAACGTGTTTATCGCATTCAATAGCACGAAAACAGCGATTACTGTGATTCTGCACATTTGTAACAGTCAGAATCATGAAGATTATCACTGAAAATGCATATCTCAGCTGGAAACAACAACGATACCGAAGATATCGCAGTTTCCGCACATCAAACGCACTGTGGAGTGCTGAAAACACCAGAAAACGTGTTTTTCGCATTCAAAAGCACGAAAACAGCGATTTCGGTGTTTCTGCACACTTGTAACAGCAGAATCATGAAGATTATCACTGAAAATGCATATCTCAGCGGGAAACCCCACGAAAACGAAGATATCCCTGGTTCCGCACATCAAACGCTCTGTCGGGTGTTGAAAACACCAGAAAACGTGTTTTTCGCATTCAATAGCACGAAAACAGCGATTTCGGTGATTCTGCACACTCGTCACAGAAGAAACTCGAAGATTATCGTAGAGAATGCATATCTCAGCTGGAAACAACAACGATACCGAAGATATCGCAGTTTCCGCATGTCAAATGCTCTGTGGCGTGCTGAAAACACCAGAAAACGTGTTTTTCGCTTTCAAAAGCACGAAAACAGCGATTTCGGTTATTCTACACACTTGTAACAGCAGAATCATGAAGATTATCACTGAAAATGCATATCTCAGCTGGAAACCCCACGAAAACGAAGATGTCCCTGTTTCCGCACATCAGAAGCGCTGTCGGGTGCTGAAAACACTAGAAAACGTGTTTTTCGCATTCAATAGCACGAAAACTGCGATTTCGGTGATTCTGCACACTTGTAACAGCAGAATCAAGAAGATTATCACTGAAAATGCATATCTCAGCTGGAAACCCAACGATACCGAAGATATCGCAGTTTCCGCATGTCAAACGCACTGTGGAGTGCTGAAAACATCAGAAAACGTGTTTTTCGCATTCAATAGCACGAAAACAGCGATTACTGTGATTCTGCACACTTGTCACAGAAGAAACTCGAAGATTATCGTAGAAAATGCATATCTCACTTGGAACCTACAACGATACCGAAGATATCGCAGTTTCCGCATATCAAACGCACTGTGGAGTGCTGAAAACACCAGAAAACGTGTTTTTCGCATTCAATAGCACGAAAACTGCGATTTCGGTGATTCTGCACACTTGTAGCAGCAGAATCATGAAGATTATCACTGAAAATGCATATCTCAGCTGGAAACCCAACGATACCGAAGATATCGCAGTTTCCGCATGTCAAACGCTCTGTGGCGTGCTGAAAACACCAGAAAACGTGTTTTTCGCATTCAATAGCACGAAAACAGCGATTTCGGCGATTCTGCACACTTGTAACAGCAGAATCATGAAGATTATCACTGAAAATGCATATCTCAGCTGGAAACCCCACCAAAACGAAGATATCCCTGTTTCCGCACATCAAAAGCACTGTCGGGTGCAGAATACACTAGAAAACGTGTTTTTCGCATTCAATAGCACGAAAACAGCGATTTCGGTGATTCTGCACACTCGTCACAGAAGAAACTCGAAGGTTATCGTAGAGAATGCATATCTCAGCTGGAAACAACAACGATACCGAAGATATCGCAGTTTCCGCATGTCAAATGCTCTGTGGCGTGCTGAAAACACCAGAAAACGTGTTTTTCGCATTCAGAAGCACGAAAACAGCGATTTCGGTTATTCTACACACTTGTAACAGCAGAATCATGAAGATTATCCCTGAAAATGCATATCTCAGCTGGAAACCCCACGAAAACGTGCATATCCGTGTTTCCGCACATTAGAAGCGCTGTCGGGTGCTGAAAACACTAGAAAACGTGTTTTTGGCATTCAATAGCACGAAAACAGCGATTTCGGTGATTCTGCACACTTGTAACAGCAGAATCATGAAGATTATTACTGAAAATGCATATCTCAGCTGGAAACCCAACGATACCGAAGATATCGCAGTTTCCGTATGTCAAACGCTCTGTGGAGTGCTGAAAACACCAGAAAAGGTGTTTTTCGCATTCAAAAGCACGAAAACAGCGATTTTGGTTATTCTGCACACTTGTACCAGCAGAATCATGAAGATTATCACTGAAAATGCATATCTCAGCTGGAAATCCAACGATACCGAAGATATCGCAGTTTCCGACTGTCAAACGCTCTGTGGAATGCTGAAAATACCAGAAAACGTGTTTTTCGCATTCAATAGCACGAAAACAGCGATTTCCGTGATACTGCACACGTGTCACAGAAGAAACTCGAAGATTATCGTAGAAAATGCATATCTCAGCTGGAAACAACAACGATACCGAAGATATCGCAGATTCCGCATATCAAACGCACTGTGGAGTGCTGAAAACACCAGAAAACGTGTTTTTCGCATTCAATAGCACGAAAACAGCGATTTCCGTGATTCTGCACACTTGTCACTGAAGAAATTCGAAGATTATCGTAGAAAATGCATATCTCAGCTGGAAACCCAACGATACCGAAGATATCGCAGTTTCCGCATGTCAAACGCACTGTGGAGTGCTGAAAACATCAGAAAACGTGTTTTTCGCATTCAATAGCACGAAAACAGCGATTTCGGTGATTCTGCACACTTCTAACAGCAGAATCATGAAGATTATCACTGAAAATGCATATCTCAGCTGGAAACCCAACGATACCGGAGATATCGCAGTTTCCGCATGACAAACGTTCTGTGGCGTGCTGAAAACACCAGAAAACGTGTTTTTCGCATTCAAAAGCACGAAAACAGAGATTTCGGTGATTCTGCACATTTGCAACAGTCAGAATCATGAAGATTATCACTGAAAATGCATATCTCAGCTGGAAACAACAACGATACCGAAGATATCGCAGTTTCCGCACATCAAAAGCACTGTCGGGTGCTGAAAACACTAGAAAACGTGTTTTTCGCATTCAATAGCACGAAAACAGCGATTTCTGTGATTTTGCACACTTGTCACAGAAGAAACTCGAAGATTATCACTGAAAATGCATATCTCAGCTGGAAACCCAACGATACCGAAGATATCGCAGTTTCCGCATATCAAGCGCACTGTGGAGTGCTGAAAACACCAGAAAACGTGTTTTTCGCATTCAATAGCACGAAAACAGCGATTTCGGTGATTCTGCACACTCGTCACAGAAGAAACTCGAAGATTATCGTAGAGAATGCATATCTCAGCTGGAAACAACAACGATACCGAAGATATCGCAGTTTCCGCATTTCAAATGCTCTGTGGTGTGCTGAAAACACCAGAAAACGTGTTTTTCGCATTCAAAAGCACGAAAACAGCGATTTCGGTTATTCTACACACTTGTAACAGCAGAATCATGAAGATTATCACTGAAAATGCATATCTCAGCTGGAAACCCCACGAAAACGAAGATATCCCTGTTTCCGCACATCAGAAGCGCTGTCGGGTGCTGAAAACACTAGAAAACGTGTTTTTGGCATTCAATAGCACGAAAACAGCGATTTCGGTGATTCTGCACACTTGTAACAGCAGAATCATGAAGATTATCACTGAAAATGCATATCTCAGCTGGAAACCCAACGATACCGAAGATATCGCAGTTTCCGCATATCAAGCGCACTGTGGAGTGCTGAAAACACCAGAAAACGTGTTTATCGCATTCAATAGCACGAAAACAGCGATTACTGTGATTCTGCACATTTGTAACAGTCAGAATCATGAAGATTATCACTGAAAATGCATATCTCAGCTGGAAACAACAACGATACCGAAGATATCGCAGTTTCCGCACATCAAACGCACTGTGGAGTGCTGAAAACACCAGAAAACGTGTTTTTCGCATTCAAAAGCACGAAAACAGCGATTTCGGTGTTTCTGCACACTTGTAACAGCAGAATCATGAAGATTATCACTGAAAATGCATATCTCAGCTGGAAACCCCACGAAAACGAAGATATCCCTGGTTCCGCACATCAAACGCGCTGTCGGGTGCTGAAAACACCAGAAAACGTGTTTTTCGCATTCAATAGCACGAAAACAGCGATTTCGGTGATTCTGCACACTTGTAACAGCAGAATCAAGAAGATTATCACTGAAAATGCATATCTCAGCTGGAAACCCAACGATACCGAAGATATCGCAGTTTCCGCATGTCAAACGCACTGTGGAGTGCTGAAAACATCAGAAAACGTGTTTTTCGCATTCAATAGCACGAAAACAGCGATTACTGTGATTCTGCACACTTGTCACAGAAGAAACTCGAAGATTATCGTAGAAAATGCATATCTCACTTGGAACCTACAACGATACCGAAGATATCGCAGTTTCCGCATATCAAACGCACTGTGGAGTGCTGAAAACACCAGAAAACGTGTTTTTCGCATTCAATAGCACGAAAACTGCGATTTCGGTGATTCTGCACACTTGTAGCAGCAGAATCATGAAGATTATCACTGAAAATGCATATCTCAGCTGGAAACCCAACGATACCGAAGATATCGCAGTTTCCGCATGTCAAACGCTCTGTGGCGTGCTGAAAACACCAGAAAACGTGTTTTTCGCATTCAATAGCACGAAAACAGCGATTTCGGCGATTCTGCACACTTGTAACAGCAGAATCATGAAGATTATCACTGAAAATGCATATCTCAGCTGGAAACCCCACGAAAACGAAGATATCCCTGTTTCCGCACATCAAAAGCACTGTCGGGTGCAGAATACACTAGAAAACGTGTTTTTCGCATTCAATAGCACGAAAACA
Organism: Anthophora plumipes; assembly: GCA_951804975.1. Classification (NCBI taxonomy): domain Eukaryota; kingdom Metazoa; phylum Arthropoda; class Insecta; order Hymenoptera; family Apidae; genus Anthophora; species Anthophora plumipes. Next base: position 503,135 of record OX638127.1, read on the forward strand.
GCGATTTCGGTGATTCTGCACACTCGTCACAGAAGAAACTCGAAGGTTATCGTAGAGAATGCATATCTCAGCTGGAAACAACAACGATACCGAAGATATCGCAGTTTCCGCATGTCAAATGCTCTGTGGCGTGCTGAAAACACCAGAAAACGTGTTTTTCGCATTCAGAAGCACGAAAACAGCGATTTCGGTTATTCTACACACTTGTAACAGCAGAATCATGAAGATTATCACTGAAAATGCATATCTCAGCTGGAAACCCCACGAAAACGTGCATATCCGTGTTTCCGCACATTAGAAGCGCTGTCGGGTGCTGAAAACACTAGAAAACGTGTTTTTGGCATTCAATAGCACGAAAACAGCGATTTCGGTGATTCTGCACACTTGTAACAGCAGAATCATGAAGATTATTACTGAAAATGCATATCTCAGCTGGAAACCCAACGATACCGAAGATATCGCAGTTTCCGTATGTCAAACGCTCTGTGGAGTGCTGAAAACACCAGAAAAGGTGTTTTTCGCATTCAAAAGCACGAAAACAGCGATTTTGGTTATTCTGCACACTTGTACCAGCAGAATCATGAAGATTATCACTGAAAATGCACATCTCAGCTGGAAATCCAACGATACCGAATATATCGCAGTTTCCAACTGTCAAACGCTCTGTGGAGTGCTGAAAATACCAGAAAACGTGTTTTTCGCATTCAATAGCACGAAAACAGCGATTTCCGTGATACTGCACACGTGTCACAGAAGAAACTCGAAGATTATCGTAGAAAATGCATATCTCAGCTGGAAACAACAACGATACCGAAGATATCGCAGATTCCGCATATCAAACGCACTGTGGAGTGCTGAAAACACCAGAAAACGTGTTTTTCGCATTCAATAGCACGAAAACAGCGATTTCCGTGATTCTGCACACTTGTCACTGAAGAAACTCGAAGATTATCGTAGAAAATGCATATCTCAGCTGGAAACCCAACGATACCGAAGATATCGCAGTTTCCGCATGTCAAACGATCTGTGGCGTGCAGAAAACACCAGAAAACGTGTTTTTCGCATTCAATAGCACGAAAACTGGGATTTCGGTGATTCTGCACACTCGTAACAGCAGAATCATGAAGATTATCACTGAAAATGCATATCCCAGCTGGAAACAACAACGATACCGAAGATATCGCAGTTTCCGCATATAAAAACGCACTGTGGAGCGCTGAAAACACCAGAAAACGTGTATTTCGCATTCAAAAGCACGAAAACAGCGAGTTCGGTTATTCTGCACACTTGTACCAGCAGAATCATGAAGATTATCACTGAAAATGCATATCTCAGCTGGAAACCCCACGAAAACGAAGATATCCCTGTTTCCGCACATCAAAAGCACTGTCGGGTGCTGGAAACACTAGAAAACGTGTTCTTCGCATTCAATAGCAGGAAAACAGAGATTTCGGTGATTCTGCACACTTGTAGCAGCAGAATCATGAAGATTATCACTGAAAATGCATATCTCAGCTGGAAACCCAACGATACCGAAGATATCGCAGTTTCCGCATGTCAAACGATCTGTGGCGTGCAGAAGACACCAGAAAACGTGTTTTTCGCATCCAATAGCACGAAAACTGCGATTTCGGTGATTCTGCACACTCGTAATAGCAGAATCATGAAGATTATCACTGAAAATGCATATCCCAGCTGGAAACAACAACGATACCAAAGATATCGCAGTTTCCGCATATCAAACGCACTGTGGAGTGCTGAAAACATCAGAAAACGTGTTTTTCGCATTCAATAGCACGAAAACAGCGATTTCCGTGATTCTGCACACTTGTCACTGAAGAAACTCGAAGATTATCGTAGAAAATGCATATCTCAGCTGGAAACCCAACGATACCGAAGATATCGCAGTTTCCGCATGTCAAACGATCTGTGGCGTGCAGAAAACACCAGAAAACGTGTTTTTCGCATTCAATAGCACGAAAACTGGGATTTCGGTGATTCTGCACACTCGTAACAGCAGAATCATGAAGATTATCACTGAAAATGCATATCCCAGCTGGAAACAACAACGATACCGAAGATATCGCAGTTTCCGCATATAAAAACGCACTGTGGAGCGCTGAAAACACCAGAAAACGTGTTTTTCGCATTCAAAAGCACGAAAACAGCGAGTTCGGTTATTCTGCACACTTGTACCAGCAGAATCATGAAGATTATCACTGAAAATGCATATCTCAGCTGGAAACCCCACGAAAACGAAGATATCCCTGTTTCCGCACATCAAAAGCACTGTCGGGTGCTGGAAACACTAGAAAACGTGTTCTTCGCATTCAATAGCAGGAAAACAGAGATTTCGGTGATTCTGCACACTTGTAGCAGCAGAATCATGAAGATTATCACTGAAAATGCATATCTCAGCTGGAAACCCAACGATACCGAAGATATCGCAGTTTCCGCATATCAAACGCACTGTGGAGCGCTGAAAACACCAGAAAACGTGTTTTTCGCATTCAAAAGCACGAAAACAGCGAGTTCGGTTATTCTGCACACTTGTACCAGCAGAATCATGAAGATTATCACTGAAAATGCATATCTCAGCTGGAAACCCCACGAAACCGAAGATATCCCTGTTTCCGCACATCAAAAGCACTGTCGGGTGCTGAAAACACTAGAAAACGTGTTTTTCGCATTCAATAGCCGGAAAACAGCGATTTCGGTGATTCTGCACACTTGTAGCAGCAGAATCATGAAGATTATCACTGAAAATGCATATCTGAGCTGGAAACCCGACGATACCTAAGGTATCGCAGTTTCCGCATGTCAAACGCTCTGTGGCGTGCTGAAAACACCAGAAAACGTGTTTTTCGCATTCAATAGCACGAAAACAGAGATTTCGGTGATTCTGCACACTTCTAACAGCAGAATCATGAAGATTATCACTGAAAATGCATATCTCAGCTGGAAACAACAACGATACCGAAGATATCGCAGTTTCCGCACATCAAAAGCACTGTCGGGTGCTGAAAACACTCGAAAACGTGTTTTTCGCATTCAATAGCACGAAAACAGCGATTTCTGTGATTTTGCACACTTGTCACAGAAGAAACTCGAAGATTATAACTGAAAATTCATATCTCAGCTGGAAACCCAACGATACCGAAGATATCGCAGTTTCCGCATATCAAGCGCACTGTAGAGTGCTGAAAACACCAGAAAACGTGTTTTTCGCATTCAATAGCACGAAAACAGCGATTTCGGTGATTCTGCACACTCGTCACAGAAGAAACTCGAAGATTATCGTAGAGAATGCATATCTCAGCTGGAAACTACAACGATACCGAAGATATCGCAGTTTCCGCATTTCAAATGCTCTGTGGCGTGCTGAAAACACCAGAAAACGTGTTTTTCGCATTCAAAAGCACGAAAACAGCGATTTCGGTTATTCTACACACTTGTAACAGCAGAATCATGAAGATTATCACTGAAAATGCATATCTCAGCTGGAAACCCCACGAAAACGAAGATATCCCGGTTTCCGCACATCAGAAGCGCTGTCGGGTGCTGAAAACACTAGAAAACGTGTTTTTGGCATTCAATAGCACGAAAACAGCGATTTCGGTGATTCTGCACACTTGTAACAGCAGAATCATGAAGATTATCACTGAAAATGCATATCTCAGCTGGAAACCCAACGATACCGAAGATATCGCAGTTTCCGCATATCAAGCGCACTGTGGAGTGCTGAAAACACCAGAAAACGTGTTTATCGCATTCAATAGCACGAAAACAGCGATTACTGTGATTCTGCACATTTGTAACAGTCAGAATCATGAAGATTATCACTGAAAATGCATATCTCAGCTGGAAACAACAACGATACCGAAGATATCGCAGTTTCCGCACATCAAACGCACTGTGGAGTGCTGAAAACACCAGAAAACGTGGTTTTCGCATTCAAAAGCACGAAAACAGCGATTTCGGTGTTTCTGCACACTTGTAACAGCAGAATCATGAAGATTATCACTGAAAATGCATATCTCAGCTGGAAACCCCACGAAAACGAAGATATCCCTGGTTCCGCACATCAAACGCTCTGTCGGGTGCTGAAAACACCAGAAAACGTGTTTTTCGCATTCAATAGCACGAAAGCAGCGATTTCGGTGATTCTGCACACTTGTAACAGCAGAATCATGAAGATTATCACTGAAAATGCATATCTCAGCTGGAAACAACAACGATACCGAAGATATCGCAGTTTCCGCATGACAAACGCTCTGTGGCGTGCTGAAAACACCAGAAAACGTGTTTTTCGAATTCACAAGCACGAAAACAGCGATTTCGGTGATTCTGCACATTTGTAACAGCAGAATCATGAAGATTATCACTGAAAATGCATATCTCAGCTGGAAACATCAACGATACCGAAGATATGGCAGTTTCCGCATATCAAACGCACTGTGGAGTGCTGAAAACACCAGAAAACGTGTTTTTCGCATTCAATAGCACGAAAAAAGCGATTTCGGTGATTCTGCACACTTGTAACAGCAGAATCATGAAGATTATCACTGAAAATGCATATCTCAGCTGGAAACAACAACGATACCGAAGTTATCGCAGTTTCCGCATATCAAACGCACTGTGGAGTGCTGAAAACACCAGAAAACGTGTTTTTAGCATTCAATATCACGAAAACAGCGATTTCGGTGATTCTGCACACTTGTAACAGCAGAATCATGAAGATTATCACTGATAATGCATATCTCAGCTGGAAACAACAACGATACCGAAGATATCGCAGTTTCCGCATATCAAACGCACTGTGGAGTGCTGAAAACACCAGAAAACGTGTTTTTCGCATTCAATAGCACGAAAACAGCGATTTCGGTGATTCTGCACACTTGTAACAGCAGAATCATGAAGATTATCACTGATAATGCATATCTCAGCTGGAAACAACAACGATACCGAAGATATGGCAGTTTCCGCATATCAAATGCACTGTGGAGTGCTGAAAACACCAGAAAACGTGTTTTTCGCATTCAATAGCACGAAAGCAGCGATTTCGGTGATTCTGCACACTTGTAACAGCAGAATCATGAAGATTATCACTGAAAATGCATATCTCATCTGGAAACAACAACGATACCGAAGATATCGCAGTTTCCGCATGTCAAACGCTCTGTGGCGTGCTGAAAACACCAGAAAACGTGTTTTTCGCATTCAAAAGCACGAAAACAGCGATTTCGGTTATTCTACACACTTGTAACAGCAGAATCATGAAGATTATCACTGAAAATGCATATCTCAGCTGGAAACCCCACGAAAACGAAGATATCCCTGTTTCCGCACATCAGAAGCGCTGTCGGGTGCTGAAAACACTAGAAAACGTGTTTTTGGCATTCAATAGCACGAAAACAGCGGTTTCGGTGATTCTGCACACTTGTAACAGCAGAATCATGAAGATTATCACTGATAATGCATATCTCAGCTGGAAACAACAACGATACCGAAGATATGGCAGTTTCCGCATATCAAATGCACTGTGGAGTGCTGAAAACACCAGAAAACGTGTATTTCGCATTCAATAGCACGAAAGCAGCGATTTCGGTGATTCTGCACACTTGTAACAGCAGAATCATGAAGATTATCACTGAAAATGCATATCTCAGCTGGAAACAACAACGATACCGAAGATATCGCAGTTTCCGCATGACAAACGCTCTGTGGCGTGCTGAAAACACCAGAAAACGTGTTTTTCGAATTCACAAGCACGAAAACAGCGATTTCGGTGATTCTGCACATTTGTAACAGCAGAATCATGAAGATTATCACTGAAAATGCATATCTCAGCTGGAAACATCAACGATACCGAAGATATGGCAGTTTCCGCATATCAAACGCACTGTGGAGTGCTGAAAACACCAGAAAACGTGTTTTTCGCATTCAATAGCACGAAAAAAGCGATTTCGGTGATTCTGCACACTTGTAACAGCAGAATCATGAAGATTATCACTGAAAATGCATATCTCAGCTGGAAACAACAACGATACCGAAGTTATCGCAGTTTCCGCATATCAAACGCACTGTCGAGTGCTGAAAACACCAGAAAACGTGTTTTTAGCATTCAATATCACGAAAACAGCGATTTCGGTGATTCTGCACACTTGTAACAGCAGAATCATGAAGATTATCACTGATAATGCATATCTCAGCTGGAAACAACAACGATACCGAAGATATCGCAGTTTCCGCATATCAAACGCACTGTGGAGTGCTGAAAACACCAGAAAACGTGTTTTTCGCATTCAATAGCACGAAAACAGCGATTTCGGTGATTCTGCACACTTGTAACAGCAGAATCATGAAGATTATCACTGATAATGCATATCTCAGCTGGAAACAACAACGATACCGAAGATATGGCAGTTTCCGCATATCAAATGCACTGTGGAGTGCTGAAAACACCAGAAAACGTGTTTTTCGCATTCAATAGCACGAAAGCAGCGATTTCGGTGATTCTGCACACTTGTAACAGCAGAATCATGAAGATTATCACTGAAAATGCATATCTCAGCTGGAAACAACAACGATACCGAAGATATCGCAGTTTCCGCATGTCAAACGCTCTGTGGCGTGCTGAAAACACGAGAAAACGTGTTTTTCGCATTCAAAACCACGAAAACAGCGATTTCGGTGATTCTGCACATTTGTAACAGCAGAATCATGAAGATTATCACTGTAAATGCATATCTCAGCTGGAAACATCAACGATACCGAAGATATGGCAGTTTCCGCATATCAAACGCACTCTGGATTGCTGAGAACACCAGAAAACGTGTTTTTCGCATTCAATAGCACGAAAACAGCGATTTCGGTGATTCTGCAAACTTGTAACAGCAGAATCATGAAGATTATCACTGAAAATGCATATCTCAGCTGGAAACAACAACGATACCGAAGCTATCGCAGTTTCCGCATATCAAACGCACTGTGTAGTGCTGAAAACACCAGAAAACGTGTTTTTCGCATTCAATAGAACGAAAACAGCGATTTCGGTGATTCTGCACACTTGTAACAGCAGAATCATGAAGATTATCACTGATAATGCATATCTCAGCTGGAAACAACAACGATACCGAAGATATGGCAGTTTCCGCATATCAAACGCACTGTGGAGTGCTGAAAACACCAGAAAACGTGTTTTTCGCATTCAATAGCACGAAAACAGCGATTTCGGTGATTCTGCACACTTGTAACAGCAGAATCATGAAGATTATCACTGATAATGCATATCTCAGCTGGAGACAACAACGATACCGAAGATATGGCAGTTTCCGCATATCAAACGCACTGTGGCGTGCTGAAAACACCAGAAAACGTGTTTTTCGCATTCAATAGCACGAAAACAGCGATTTCGGTGATTCTGTGTAACATCGGACGCACTAACAACCTCTACTCCACTCTTCACCCTTACCATTAAGCCCCTATTCTATGTAACCTGTAGTCGGTAAGCGTCCCTGTATAATCATAGTCGGTAAGTCATTAGCATATAACCATAGTCGATAAGTCCCCATTCTATGTAACCTGTAGTCGGTAAGTTTCAACCATGTAACCATAGTCGGTAAGGCAGAACATTGTACCATCTATGTTCAGTACTCCGACAACCACCTCTCAACCAGCGCCACCCCCACTCTACGACCATACCCCCACTCTACAACCATACCACCACCACACCGTCCGGCGACTCGCTCTGGCGGCAGCGAGCGAGCAGGCAGTCTGCAGCGAGCACACATGGCATACACACGTGTCATCTCGTCCGCGTCTCACCCCACTGTTTCAACTCACTAGTTCTATTTCTATTTCCTTTTCGTTAAGTATAGTTAGTAAGTGTTGTGTAAAAGTAGTTATTAGTATCGTAGAAATAAACTCATTTATTGTGAACCACCTCGTCTCGTTGATCGGACCCCTATTGTCGTCAAATCCTCATCAATCACCAATCCATTCCGAGCTCACCACCGGAAGTCTGGACGCTCGGTCTACATCTCCAAGGGCCACTGCCGACCTAGGGGGTCTTAGCATCTGCAACGAGCGGAAGCAAGGATATCGGAGTAAGGTGAGTTACCTCAGACTTTATTCGGGAGTACGAGCGACGCAAATCCCAGCCAGTCGCGGACGGAACGAGCCGCGAGGGCAAAATATATATTTTTAATAAGGGTCACGGTTGAGACGTGACAAAATTGGTGACAGCGGTGGGATTTGCCGTTGTTCCTGCTCCTGTCATTTTATATTCGTCGTCAAATATTCGGGATGGAAACGAGGAAGAAGACCACCGAGCAACGCTCCGTGCCGACGGAAGCTGAATTAATCGAAATCCAGCGACAACTTCGCGAAAGAGAAAAATGTCTCCAAGAGACTGCCGCGCGTTTAGAAGAAGAACGATCCGCTATAGTCGAGGCGCGCGCCGCGCAACCCGCGGATCTTAATTCACAAATGTTAAACGAATTGGCCAACATCCGTCGCGAATTGAACGACGTTAAAGTCACGAGGCCTCAAGTCGCGCAGGATAATTATAATCTCGCGAACGCACCGACTCGTCCACTCGGTAACGATTTCAGCATGGAAACCAGCGCTATTTCCACGTACTCACTTCGCGAGGCTGTTGACACGATCCCCTCGTTCGACGGCAATAATATATCCGTCTTCCAATTCATTCGCGCGTGCAAGAGGGCAAGGGATCTCGTCTCCCCACACGCCGAGGAAACCCTCGTTCGGTTAACTATTAATCGCCTCAAGGGACGAGCGTACCTGGCGATAGAAGACGATTTATGCAGCAACATTCAGGATTTGTGCGATATAATGCGCGTAACGTTCGGGCCGCTGAAAAACGTGGACCAATACCGCGGGGAATTAGCAAGCACGTACCAGTTCGCAGACGAACATATCATAGACTATATTAGTCGCATTAAAGATTTGAGGGCCGCGATAATCGACGGCGAACGCAGTTCTAGACACGCCGATCAGCTGGCTATTGATGATTTTACTCTCCGGTGTTTTTCCGATGGCCTAATACCCGAGATCCGATTCCAATTAATGGCGGGCCGTCCCGCTACTCTATCGGAAGCTTTCCTTAAATCTCGAGAACTTTTCCGTAGATACGAACAGGACCGCGAACGTCAAAACCACACGCGGAAATCCACGTACGCTTCTAGAGTCGCGCAAAGAAATATAGACTCCGAACCACCACGGGAACGTCGAATGCAAGCGGCACGTGCACCTGAACCAAAGACGTGCTCTTACTGTAAAAATATCGGGCATGGTATAAGCGAATGCCGAAAACGCCAATATAACAATGCGCTGCGCGAACGCGAAAGATACAACGAATCACGGCGGAACGAAGAAAGAGAACGCCGGGCGCCTGTTTCGCGCGATACGGAGTATAGATACGAACGCCGCGATGATCGTGGAAATACAAACACGCGCGCCGATACAGAGGACCGTTACCGTAACAACCAGGGAAACGGACGAGGCCTCTCGCCTCGCCGCGAGAGCAGGCGAGAGGCGAACCCCGCGAGAGCACGCGCAATAATTCCCGCGACAGAGGAGGATACCGAGTCGCAACAGTTAGACTAAGAAAGAATTGTTTCGTACCGCACGTCAACGTCCACTCGAAAGATTTCGCCAAAAACCCCACGCGATTAATGGTAGACACAGGCTCAGAGCCTAACATTTTAAAGAAAGCCGTTCTGAAATCCCATTTAAAAATAAACAAAGGCGACGCACTAGCTATTTCGGGAATTACGGACGGCAAGGTAAAAACTTACGGGTCCGTAAAAATACAAATTCGTGGACGGGAAATTTCGTTTCAAATCGTACCCGATAGTTTCCCGATCGACACCGACGGAATATTAGGCAGCGAATTTTGTAATCGCGAAGTCGATATTCTATACTCCAAGAACCGCCTTGTCTGGAAGGATGTTAGCATTCCTTTCGCAAATGCTCCAGACATAGCAGTACCGCCGAGAACGAGTAAATGTATCGCGATAAACTTGCGCGAAAAACACCCGGCGGTAGGTCTAATTCCCAGGATCGACGTGGCACCGGGCGTCTACTTAGGAGACGCAATAGTAAGCAATCGCCATGGGAAGGCATACACTCGTATCTTTAATACCACGAATAATCGAGTCCGCATTCCAACGCCATCAGCCGCGTTGGAGGAGATAAGCCTGGCCGGATGCGATGGCGCGAGACAAAACAAGGAGACATTCCAGAGCGATGACGTCGTGCGACGCGGAGCGGCCTCGCCGCCCCACGCGTATCGGGTTACGCCCCGCGCTATCGCCCAGCCGAAGGCCAAGCGGCCGCCGCCGCATACCAACGTTATCGCAACGTTTTCTAATTCCACTGAATCCACTGTATCTTCCAACACCACTGTCTCCACTGTATCTTCCAATTCCGCTGAATCCACTGTATCTTCTAATTCCACTGAATCCACTGTATCTTCCAACACCACTGTCTCCACTGTATCTTCCAATTCCGCTGAGTCCACTGCATCTTCTAATCCCACTGAATCCACTACGAAATCTACTAACCCACGTAACCTTCGGGCTAGTCGTTCCCAAAGGGAACCAAACCCCGCGAATTCAAACGCATTCCATAACGTGCCAGCAGCGGTACCCTGCGACTCGGGCGTCTTCCCCCACAATAGAAACACAGTGTTTTGCGCGAAAGGAACACTGTCGCGATCTGAGCGAATAGAACAATCACTGCGCCTGGATCATTTGAACACTGAGGAATACTCAGCCGTCGCGAAACTAATAGACGAAAACTATGATCTGTTTTATCTCCCGGGCGATCGGCTAGGCAAAACCGACGCAATTGAGCACAGAATACCTACTATTAACAACGAACCAATACATGTCAAACAGTACCGCTACCCGCCCGTGCATCGCGAAGAAATCTCAAAACAAATTACGGAACTTTTGGAGAACGATATTATTAAACCATCTAATTCACCGTACAATTCTCCGCTGTGGGTAGTCCCCAAGAAACCGGACTCGCAGGGTAACAAACGCTGGCGTATGGTAATTGATTACCGCTCGCTGAACGAGAATTCAGTAGCCGATGCGTACCCTCTGCCAAATATAACGGAAATACTCGACCAATTAGGCAGCGCCAAATATTTCAGCACGTTCGACCTGGCCAGCGGATTCCACCAGATTGGAGTCGCTGAGCAGGACGCTCCCAAAACCGCGTTTTCCACACCGTATGGACACTACCAATTCAATCGGATGCCTTTCGGTTTGCGTAACGCGCCTTCCACGTTCCAGAGATTAATGGATTCGGTTTTGTCGGGGCTTCAAGGAAACGAAATGTTCGTTTATCTAGACGACATTGTGATCTACGCCAGCTCTATAACTGAGCATAACGTCAAATTCCGGAAATTAGCCGACCGACTGCGAAGAGCAAATCTAAAACTACAACCCGACAAATGCGAATTTTTGCGTACGGAAGTCGCGTACCTGGGACATGTTATAGGGCGCGACGGCGTGAAACCCGACCCGCGAAACATAAAAGCGGTCAGGGCCTTTCCAGTTCCAGAATCAGCCAAAAATATTAAGCAATTTTTAGGCCTGGCGGGTTATTATCGCCGATTTATCCCAAAATTCTCCCATATCGCGAAGCCATTGACTACACTCCTGAAAAAGGATACTAAATTTGAGTGGAGGACGGAACAGGAAAGGTCTTTCAATACTCTCAGGGAAATGTTATGTACGGATCCGATTCTTCAATATCCCGACTTCACTAAACCGTTTATTGTAACGACCGACGCCTCAGGTTACGCCGTGGGCGCCGTGCTCAGCCAGGGAAAAATCGGAAGAGATCTCCCGATTGCATACGCGTCCCGCCTCCTAAACGCAGCTGAATCCAATTACGCTGTAATAGAAAAAGAGTGTCTGGCGATCCTATACGCTGTGCAATATTTTCGGCCGTATTTGTACGGACGAGAATTTACGTTGGTGACTGATCATCGGCCGTTGGTCTGGATGCACAATGTCAAGGACCCATCCTCTCGCCTAGTAAGGTGGCGATTAAAATTGGCAGAATTCGAATACCGCGTAATATACAAAGAAGGCAAAGCTAATATGAATGCGGACGCCTTAAGTCGGAACCCCGTGCGAATTTTTCCCCTCACCGCTGACAGCGATTCCTCGGATGACTACGCGCTCTTCTCTCCACCACGAGCGCGCTGCTCCGGACAAACGGTGACTGGAACTCCGACACCCCCCACCAAAGAAATCCTCCCACCTGCACCCAGTCCAAGACCTCCCACTCCGACGCCAGCGTGCAGTGACCTACTAGACCTACCTCAAGCCCCACCAGATGACTATCCTACTGACACACTTTCTCAACACTCTGATACTCGACAAACGGACAGCGACAGCGCCTCCGACGACGATTTATTCATTTCTGACGCACAGCCATATATACAACAACGCAGACTCCTTACCGAAAGCCGCGACAAACTCAGCATGAGGAAAGATCATACAGTGATATTCACAACAATGGACGGAAAACCAATAGGGAACGCGGGAAACGAATTTCTCGAAACATATAGCATAAAACCCCAATCAGGAATATTCTTATGCCGCGCCAGGGTAACGCGCTTTAAAAACGACTCAAAATACGCCATAATTTTACCGATAAAACATAATAGGCACGAACTCACAACAAAGTCAAACCTCACAGAAGCTCTAAAATCGCTATCCGACGTAATCTCAGAACTGCAACTAGACACCATTAACATCGCAAAGGAATCATTAGATGACATCTCGTGGCCAGTCATAAAAGAAATACTAATCGAAATCTTCTACGAATCCAAGGTAAAAATAATAACATGTCAGGGACTCACTCGAATACCACCCGCGGAAGAGCGCGAGGAGATAATTTCGGAATATCACGTTTCGGCAATCGCAGGGCATAAAGGTGTCAATAAAACGTACTCTAGAATCAGGGAAAGGTATTACTGGGGAACAATGAAAGCAGACATACAGAAATTTATTCAAAATTGCCGAAGTTGCCAATTACAGAAACTGACGCGACAAAAAACGAGACAACCTATGGTATTGACGGACACCCCCGGGGCCGCATTCGATAAAGTTTCCATGGACATTGTTGGTCCACTACCTACCACCTCCGACAACTACACGTACATACTCACAATTCAAGACCTCTTGACGAAATATTCAATTGCCGCACCCCTTCGCCAAGCTACGGCAGTCGACGTGGCGGACGCATTCATATCACATTGTATCTGCAAACACGGTGCCCCCAAGGCCGTCATTACCGACCAAGGGTCTCACTTCTTGAATGGTCTGTTTAAAACTATAGCCAAAAGATTTAAAATCGCTCACTATAAGACTACTGCCTTTCATCCTCAGACCAATGGCTCAATCGAAAGATCACACCACGTCCTAGCCGAATATCTGAAACAATTCATATCCAAAGATCGGGAATGGAATACATGGCTGCCGTTAGCCATGTTTTCATACAACACAAGCGTGCATGAGGGGACACAATTCACACCGCATGAATTGGTATACGGCAAACTAGCTCGAGCTCCCACCAGCGAAGCCTCTCCCTTAGACCTGGCAGACGAGGCGTACATGACGTACCTTCGCGAACTCAATCTCAAACTATTCGAAACTCAGACGCAAGCGAAAGGCAACCTAGAAAAAGCAAAACAGAAATATAAGTACTACTACGACCGCAAGCTGAAACATGTAAATTTCCGTGTAGGCGACAAAGCGTTTTTGTTAAAAGAGCCGCGCAAAGGAAAATTTGACGCGCAATACACCGGACCATACGAAATTATCGAAAAACTTAATAATAACAATGTCAAAATTAAGTTTAAAAATAAGTCTAGAGTAGTACATACGAATAAGCTAAAGCCATGTAAATTTTCTATATGACGGTGCGCCGTGCAGAGTGGAGAAGCGCGCAATATTCCCCTCCACATCAAGAACACCGTACCCCCACCTGAATGCAGAGACGTTCTCAACCCCCACCCCAGTGCGAAAGTGCTCCGAATCAGAACCGATAGCGTCAGACCCCAGAACTCCACGAACTACGAAGCAATGATGATCATCCTCGCAGTGATTCTATCTCTAAGTGCCGTGTCTCACGCGCTCATTGCGTACGACTGTGCGGGCCGCTCCTTGAACATAACGAGTCTCTCGCTCATGAGTGTCGGTGATTGTGAAGTGCCGCGTAACGAACCCGAGACTGAAAAGCAATATATACAATTATTGCAATTAGCCGAGTATACGAGCACGCGCGTGATTCAGTGCAAGATCAAGGTGGACAGAACCATCTACTACTGCGGCATGCACTCCCACACCTCCGTTGTTCAGGGAGGACAACGAGAATACTTGATGGACGTAACAACCGAACTGTGCAGCCAGCTCCATCGAACAGGACAAATTCAATTCTCCGCGAACGACGTGATCACAGGACTTCGAGTCAACGCTACTTCCTCACGCAGCCTCACTCTAGCAGGAACACTTTCAATTGACGGGAAATGCACAGGTACCCAGTATAGCGACCCCTTCGGGACCTGGAACAACGTTGTTGTCCAAGCATCAATCACCGTAACCCTCAAAGCCTTCCAAGCCCCGATAAAACTGAGTACAGGATGGCTGATATTACCATCTGGACACCGCTGCCTCGTCACAGAAGAATCATGCCAGGACGTGGAAGGAGAAGCCACATCCTGGTCCGCAATCCCCGACGATAGATGCCACTTCAATAGATACGATGTTCTTTACGAGGGAATCGCAACAAAAATCAGCCCACCAGGTGCAAAACCAGGGCCAGTAATATACACACTAACATCGCAAGAAACTACATTCGCACTTACCACCACGTCTCCACTGCAGCTATGCGGATACTATCTCCTGAGAACAGAACATCCCAAATTATTTATAATGGTAACGACGAAAGGGACAGCTTTCAAAACTCTAACAAAGGTCGAGGTCAACAATCTAGACCTCCTGACTTACGTCAATAGTAAATTTGTATACGTGGAGAAACATATCAAAACGCAACTAACGGATTTATACACCGATATCGTACACCAGAAATGCATACTCGAGAAACAAGTACTGCGAAACGCACTGACCTTGGCCAATATCCAGCCGGACGAACTGGCCTTCACTATCATGAAACAACCTGGATATATGGCAGTGACTTCGGGAGAAGTCGTTCACCTAATTAAATGCATTCCGGTCGAATGCAGCATACGAAGGACGGAGCTATGTTACAACGAGCTCCCAGTTACAGTAAGGAATACGTCGTTTTTCATGAAACCCAGGAATCACATACTAGTCCGAACAGCAACACCACGACAATGCAACGACCTGCTGCCTGTAATGTACCAACTTCACAACAATTGGTACAAGGTCAATCCCACTCCGGCAGAGAGCTTACCACCTCCGGTCATCAGCCCACTGACAACTCCCACCTGGCAATATAAAATACCTGGCGACCTTGCGACAAGCGGGATCTACACGCAGCAGCAAATCGACGAGTTACGGGATCATATATTATTCCCCATTGAAAAACCGGCAGCCCTAAACACCATGGCTCGTGGAGCAATGGGAGGAGCCATTCCACCAGGGACTATTCACTTCGAGAATCTATTGGACACACAGACATTAGAAAAAATCACCGACTCAGCAATACGAAGAATATGGACAGTATTCACAACTTTCGGCTCTATTAGTGCGGGCTGCATGGGCCTGTACCTCATCGCCAAACTAATTAAGCTAGTACTCGATACTATAATAAACGGGTACACTCTCCACACCATATATGGATGGAGCGTATATCTCCAGGGCGCAGCATGGGACTCTCTGACGCAGTTACTCATATTCAAAGGAAAACGAGCGGAGCACCAGGAAACGCCAACCAGCAACGCATCACAGTCGACGAACTCTCCACCAGTTACCCCCGACGGATCACCACAACCACCCAGAAGAACCTTATATCCTACCCTTAACGGAGATTTCGGCATGGCCGAAATTCCTTTAAAAAGGGGGGACGTGTAACATCGGACGCACTAACAACCTCTACTCCACTCTGCACCCTTAGCATTAAGCCCCTATTCTATGTAACCTGTAGTCGGTAAGCGTCCCTGTATAATCATAGTCGGTAAGTCATTAGCATATAACCATAGTCGATAAGTCCCCATTCTATGTAACCTGTAGTCGGTAAGTTTCAACCATGTAACCATAGTCGGTAAGGCAGAACATTGTACCATCTATGTTCAGTACTCCGACAACCACCTCTCAACCAGCGCCACCCCCACTCTACGACCATACCCCCACTCTACAACCATACCACCACCACACCGTCCGGCGACTCGTTCTGGCGGCAGCGAGCGAGCAGGCAGTCTGCAGCGAGCACACATGGCATACACACGTGTCATCTCGTCCGCGTCTCACCCCACTGTTTCAACTCACTAGTTCTATTTCTATTTCCTTTTCGTTAAGTATAGTTAGTAAGTGTAGTGTAAAAGTAGTTATTAGTATCGTAGAAATAAACTCATTTATTGTGAACCACCTCGTCTCGTTGATCGGACCCCTATTGTCGTCAAATCCTCATCAATCACCAATCCATTCCGAGCTCACCACCGGATGTCTGGACGCTCGGTCTACATCTCCAAGGGCCACTGCCGACCTAGGGGGTCTTAGCATCTGCAACGAGCGGAAGCAAGGATATCGGAGTAAGGTGAGTTACCTCAGACTTTATTCGGGAGTACGAGCGACGCAAATCCCAGCCAGTCGCGGACGGAACGAGCCGCGAGGGCAAAATATATATTTTTAATAAGGGTCACGGTTGAGACGTGACATCTGCACACTTGTAACAGCAGAATCATGAAGATTATCACTGAAAATGCATATCTCAGCTGGAAACAACAACGATACCGAAGATATCGCAGTTTCCGCATGACAAACGCTCTGTGGCGTGCTGAAAACACCAGAAAACGTGTTTTTCGCATTCAAAAGCACGAAAACAGCGATTTCGGTGCTTCTGCACATTTGTAAGAGCAGAATCATGAAGATTATCACTGAAAATGCATAGCTCAGCTGGAAACATCAACGATACCGAAGATATGGCAGTTTCCGCATATCAAACGCACTCTGGAGTGCTGAAAACACCAGAAAACGTGTTTTTCGCATTCATTACCACGAAAACAGCGATTTCGGTGATTCTGCACATTTGTAACAGCAGAATCATGAAGATTATCACTGTAAATGCATATCTCAGCTGGAAACATCAACGATACCGAAGATAGGGCAGTTTCCGCATATCAAACGCACTCTGGATTGCTGAAAACACCAGAAAACGTGTTTTTCGCATTCAATAGCACGAAAACAGCGATTTCGGTGATTCTGCAAACTTGTAACAGCAGAATCATGTAGATTATCACTGATAATGCATATCTCAGCTGGAAACAACAACGATACCGAAGATATGGCAGTTTCCGCATATCAAACGCACTGTGGAGTGCTGAAAACACCAGAAAACGTGTTTTTCGCATTCAATAGCACGAAAACAGCGATTTCGGTGATTCTGCACACTTGTAACAGCAGAATCATGAAGATTATCACTGATAATGCATATCTCAGCTGGAAACAACAACGATACCGAAGATATCGCAGTTTCCGCATATCAAACGCACTGTGGAGTGCTGAAAACACCAGAAAACGTGTTCTTCGCATTCAATAGCACGAAAACAGCGATTTCGGTGATTCTGCACACTTGTAACAGCAGAATCATGAAGATTATCACTGAAATTGCATATCTCAGCTGGAAACAACAACGATACCGAAGATATCGCAGTTTCCGCATGCAAACGCTCTGTGGCGTGCTGAAAACACCAGAAAACGTGTTTTTCGCATTCAATAGCACGAAAACAGCGATTTAGGTGATTCTGCACACTTGTAACAGCAGAATCATGAAGATTATCACTGAAAATGCATATCTCAGCTGGAAACAACAACGATACCGAAGATATCGCAGTTTCCGCATGACAAACGCTCTGTGGCGTGCTGAAAACACCAGAAAACGTGTTTTTCGCATTCAAAAGCACGAAAACAGCGATTTCGGTGATTCTGCACACTTGTAACAGCAGAATCATGAAGATTATCACTGAAAATGCATATCTCAGCTGGAAACAACAACGATACCGAAGATATCGCAGTTTCCGCATGACAAACGCTCTGTGGCGTGCTGAAAACACCAGAAAACGTGTTTTTCGCATTCAAAAGCACGAAAACAGCGATTTCGGTGATTCTGCACATTTGTAACAGCAGAATCATGAAGATTATCACTGAAAATGCATATCTCAGCTGGCAACATCAACGATACAGAAGATATGGCAGTTTCCGCATGACAAACGCTCTGTGGCGTGCTGAAAACACCAGAAAACGTGTTTTTCGCATTCAAAAGCACGAAAACAGCGATTTCGGTGATTCTGCACATTTGTAACAGCAGAATCATGAAGATTATCACTGAAAATGCATATCTCAGCTGGCAACATCAACGATACCGAAGATATGGCAGTTTCCGCATATCAAACGCACTCTGGAGTGCTGAAAACACCAGAAAACGTGTTTTTCGCATTCAAAACCACGAAAACAGCGATTTCGGTGATTCTGCACACTTGTAACAGCAGAATCATGAAGATTATCACTGATAATGCATATCTCAGCTGGAAACAACAACGATACCGAAGATATCGCAGTTTCCGCATATCAAACGCACTGTGGAGTGCTGAAAACACCAGAAAACGTGTTCTTCGCATTCAATAGCACGAAAACAGCGATTTCGGTGATTCTGCACACTTGTAACAGCAGAATCATGAAGATTATCACTGAAATTGCATATCTCAGCTGGAAACAACAACGATACCGAAGATATCGCAGTTTCCGCATGCAAACGCTCTGTGGCGTGCTGAAAACACCAGAAAACGTGTTTTTCGCATTCAATAGCACGAAAACAGCGATTTAGGTGATTCTGCACACTTCTAACAGCAGAATCATGAAGATTATCACTGTAAATGCATATCTCAGCTGGAAACAACAACGATACCGAAGATATCGCAGTTTCCGCATGACAAACGCTCTGTGGCGTGCTGAAAACACCAGAAAACGTGTTTTTCGCATTCAAAAGCACGAAAACAGCGATTTCGGTGATTCTGCACATTTGTAACAGCAGAATCATGAAGATTATCACTGAAAATGCATATCTCAGCTGGCAACATCAACGATACCGAAGATATGGCAGTTTCCGCATATCAAACGCACTCTGGAGTGCTGAAAACACCAGAAAACGTGTTTTTCGCATTCAATAGCACGAAAGCAGCGATTTCGGTGATTCTGCACACTTGTAACAGCAGAATCATGAATATTATCACTGAAAATGCATATCTCAGCCGGAAACAACAACGATACCGAAGATATCGCAGTTTCCGCATGTCAAACGCTCTGTGGCGTGCTGAAAACACCAGAAAACGTGTTTTTCGCATTCAAAACCACGAAAACAGCGATTTCGGTGATTCTGCACATTTGTAACAGCAGAATCATGAAGATTATCACTGAAAATGCATATCTCAGCTGGAAACAACAACGATACCGAAGATATCGCAGTTTCCGCATGCAAACGCTCTGTGGCGTGCTGAAAACACCAGAAAACGTGTTTTTCGCATTCAATAGCACGAAAACAGCGATTTAGGTGATTCTGCACACTTGTAACAGCAGAATCATGAAGATTATCACTGAAAATGCATATCTCAGCTGGAAACAACAACGATACCGAAGATATCGCAGTTTCCGCATGACAAACGCTCTGTGGCGTGCTGAAAACACCAGAAAACGTGTTTTTCGCATTCAAAAGCACGAAAACAGCGATTTCGGTGATTCTGCACATTTGTAACAGCAGAATCATGAAGATTATCACTGAAAATGCATATCTCAGCTGGCAACATCAACGATACCGAAGATATGGCAGTTTCCGCATGACAAACGCTCTGTGGCGTGCTGAAAACACCAGAAAACGTGTTTTTCGCATTCAAAAGCACGAAAACAGCGATTTCGGTGATTCTGCACATTTGTAACAGCAGAATCATGAAGATTATCACTGAAAATGCATATCTCAGCTGGCAACATCAACGATACCGAAGATATGGCAGTTTCCGCATATCAAACGCACTCTGGAGTGCTGAAAACACCAGAAAACGTGTTTTTCGCATTCAAAACCACGAAAACAGCGATTTCGGTGATTCTGCACACTTGTAACAGCTGAATCATGAAGATTATCACTGAAAATGCATATCTCAGCTGGAAACAACAACGATACCGAAGTTATCGCAGTTTCCGCATATCAAACGCACTGTGGAGTGCTGAAAACACCAGAAAACGTGTTTTTCGCATTCAATAGCACGAAAGCAGCGATTTCGGTGATTCTGCACACTTGTAACAGCAGAATCATGAATATTATCACTGAAAATGCATATCTCAGCCGGAAACAACAACGATACCGAAGATATCGCAGTTTCCGCATGCAAACGCTCAGTGGCGTGCTGAAAACACCAGAAAACGTGTTTTTCGCATTCAATAGCACGAAACCAGCGATTTAGGTGATTCTGCACACTTGTAACAGCAGAATCATGAAGATTATCACTGAAAATGCATATCTCAGCTGGAAACAACAACGATACCGAAGATATCGCAGTTTCCGCATGACAAACGCTCTGTGGAGTGCTGAAAACACCAGAAAACGTGTTTTTCGCATTCAATAGCACGAAAACAGCGATTTCGATGATTCTGCACACTTGTAACAGCAGAATCATGAAGATTATCACTGATAATGCATATCTCAGCTGGAAACAACAACGATACCGAAGATATGGCAGTTTCCGCATATCAAACGCACTGTGGAGTGCTGAAAACACAAGAAAACGTGTTTTTCGCATTCAATAGCACGAAAACAGCGATTTCGGTGATTCTGCACACTTGTAACAGCAGAATCATGAAGATTATCACTGAAAATGCATATCTCAGCTGGAAACAACAACGATACCGAAGATATCGCAGTTTCCGCATGACAAACGCTCTGTGGCGTGCTGAAAACACCAGAAAACGTGTTTTTCGCATTCAAAAGCAAGAAAACAGCGATTTCGGTGATTCTGCACATTTGTAACAGCAGAATCATGAAGATTATCACTGAAAATGCATAGCTCAGCTGGAAACATCAACGATACCGAAGATATGGCAGTTTCCGCATATCAAACGCACTCTGGAGTGCTGAAAACACCAGAAAACGTGTTTTTCGCATTCAAAACCACGAAAACAGCGATTTCGGTGATTCTGCACATTTGTAACAGCAGACTCATGAAGATTATCACTGTAAATGCATATCTCAGCTGGAAACAACAACGATACCGAAGATATCGCAGTTTCCGCATGACAAACGCTCTGTGGCGTGCTGAAAACACCAGAAAACGTGTTTTTCGCATTCAATAGCACGAAAACAGCGATTTAGGTGATTCTGCACACTTGTAACAGCAGAATCATGAAGATTATCACTGAAAATGCATATCTCAGCTGGAAACAGCAACGATACCGAAGATATCGCAGTTTCCGCATGCAAACGCTCTGTGGCGTGCTGAAAACACCAGAAAACGTGTTTTTCGCATTCAATAGCACGAAAACAGCGATTTAGGTGATTCTGCACACTTGTAACAGCAGAATCATGAAGATTATCACTGAAAATGCATATCTCAGCTGGAAACAACAACGATACCGAAGATATCGCAGTTTCCGCATGACAAACGCTCTGTGGCGTGCTGAAAACACCAGAAAACGTGTTTTTCGCATTCAATAGCACGAAAACAGCGATTTAGGTGATTCTGCACACTTGTAACAGCAGAATCATGAAGATTATCACTGAAAATGCATATCTCAGCTGGAAACAACAACGATACCGAAGATATCGCAGTTTCCGCATGACAAACGCTCTGTGGAGTGCTGAAAACACCAGAAAACGTGTTTTTCGCATTCAAAACCACGAAAACAGCGATTTCGGTGATTCTGCACATTTGTAACAGCAGAATCATGAAGATTATCACTGAAAATGCATATCTCAGCTGGAAACATCAACGATACCGAAGGTATGGCAGTTTCCGCATATCAAACGCACTGTGGAGTACTGAAAACACCAGAAAACGTGTTTTTCGCATTCAAAAGCACGAAAACAGCGATTTCGGTGATTCTGCACATTTGTAACAGCAGAATCATGAAGATTATCACTGTAAATGCATATCTCAGCTGGAAACATCAACGATACCGAAGATATGGCAGTTTCCGCATATCAAACGCACTCTGGAGTGCTGAAAACACCAGAAAACGTGTTTTTCGCATTCAAAACCACGAAAACAGCGATTTCGGTGATTCTGCACACTTGTAACAGCAGAATCATGAAGATTATCACTGAAAATGCATATCTCAGCTGGAAACAACAACGATACCGAAGTTATCGCAGTTTCCGCATATCAAACGCACTGTGGCGTGCTGAAAACACCAGAAAACGTGTTTTTCGCATTCAAAACCACGAAAACAGCGATTTCGGTGATTCTGCACATTTGTAACAGCAGAATCATGAAGATTATCACTGAAAATGCATATCTCAGCTGGAAACAACAACGATACCGAAGATATCGCAGTTTCCGCATGACAAACGCTCTGTGGCGTGCTGAAAACACCAGAAAACGTGTTTTTCGCATTCAAAAGCACGAAAACAGCGATTTCGGTGATTCTGCACATTTGTAACAGCAGAACCATGAAGATTATCACTGAAAATGCATAGCTCAGCTGGAAACATCAACGATACCGAAGATATGGCAGTTTCCGCATATCAAACGCACTCTGGAGTGCTGAAAACACCAGAAAACGTGTTTTTCGCATTCAAAACCACGAAAACAGCGATTTCGGTGATTCTGCACATTTGTAACAGCAGACTCATGAAGATTATCACTGTAAATGCATATCTCAGCTGGAAACATCAACGATACCGAAGATATGGCAGTTTCCGCATATCAAACGCACTCTGGAGTGCTGAAAACACCAGAAAACGTGTTTTTCGCATTCAGTAGCACGAAAACAGCTATTTCGGTGATTCTGCACACTTGTAACAGCAGAATCATGAAGATTATCACTGATAATGCATATCTCAGCTGGAAACAACAACGATACCGAAGATATGGCAGTTTCCGCATATCAAATGCACTGTGGAGTGCTGAAAACACCAGAAAACGTGTTTTTCGCATTCAATAGCACGAAAGCAGCGATTTCGGTGATTCTGCACACTTGTAACAGCAGAATCATGAAGATTATCACTGAAAATGCATATCTCAGCTGGAAACAACAACGATACCGAAGATATCGCAGTTTCCGCATGTCAAACGCTCTGTGGCGTGCTGAAAACACCAGAAAACGTGTTTTTCGCATTCAAAACCACGAAAACAGCGATTTCGGTGATTCTGCACATTTGTAACAGCAGAATCATGAAGATTATCACTGTAAATGCATATCTCAGCTGGAAACATCAACGATACCGAAGATATGGCAGTTTCCGCATATCAAACGCACTCTGGAGTGCTGAAAACACCAGAAAACGTGTTTTTCGCATTCAGTAGCACGAAAACAGCGATTTCGGTGATTCTGCAAACTTGTAACAGCAGAATCATGAAGATTATCACTGAAAATGCATATCTCAGCTGGAAACAACAACGATACCGAAGCTATCGCAGTTTCCGCATATCAAACGCACTGTGGAGTGCTGAAAACACCAGAAAACGTGTTTTTCGCATTCAATAGCACGAAAACAGCGATTTCGGTGATTCTGTACACTTGTAACAGCAGAATCATGAAGATTATCACTGATAGTGCATATCTCAGCTGGAAACAACAACGATACCGAAGATATGGCAGTTTCCGCATATCAAACGCACTGTGGAGTGCTGAAAACACCAGAAAACGTGTTTTTCGCATTCAATAGCACGAAAACAGCGATTTCGGTGATTCTGCACACTTGTAACAGCAGAATCATGAAGATTATCACTGATAATGCATATCTCAGCTGGAAACAACAACGGTACCGAAGATATGGCAGTTTCCGCATATCAAACGCACTGTGGAGTGCTGAAAACACCAGAAAACGTGTTTTTCGCATTCAATAGCACGAAAACAGCGATTTCGGTGATTCTGCACACTTGTAACAGCAGAATCATGAAGATTATCACTGAAAATGCATATCTCAGCTGGAAACAACAAAGATACCGAAGCTATCGCAGTTTCCGCATATCAAACGCACTGTGGAGTGCTGAAAACACCAGAAAACGTGTTTTTCGCATTCAATAGCACGAAAACAGCGATTTCGGTGATTCTGCACATTTGTAACAGCAGAATCATGAAGATTATCACTGTAAATGCATATCTCAGCTGGAAACATCAACGATACCGAAGATATGGCAGTTTCCGCATATCAAACGCACTCTGGAGTGCTGAAAACACCAGAAAACGTGTTTTTCGCATTCAATAGCACGAAAACAGCGATTTCGGTGATTCTGCAAACATGTAACAGCAGAATCATGAAGATTATCACTGAAAATGCATATATCAGCTGGAAACAACAACGATACCGAAGCTATCGCAGTTTCCGCATATCAAACGCACTGTGGAGTGCTGAAAACACCAGAAAACGTGTTTTTCGCATTCAATAGCACGAAAACAGTGATTTCGGTGATTCTGCACACTTGTAACAGCAGAATCATGAAGATTATCACTGATAATGCATATCTCAGCTGGAAACAACAACGATACCGAAGATATGGCAGTTTCCGCATATCAAACGCACTCTGGAGTGCTGAAAACACCAGAAAACGTGTTTTTCGCATTCAAAACCACGAAAACAGCGATTTCGGTGATTCTGCACATTTGTAACAGCAGACTCATGAAGATTATCACTGTAAATGCATATCTCAGCTGGAAACATCAACGATACCGAAGATATGGCAGTTTCCGCATATCAAACGCACTCTGGAGTGCTGAAAACACCAGAAAACGTGTTTTTCGCATTCAGTAGCACGAAAACAGCTATTTCGGTGATTCTGCACACTTGTAACAGCAGAATCATGAAGATTATCACTGATAATGCATATCTCAGCTGGAAACAACAACGATACCGAAGATATGGCAGTTTCCGCATATCAAATGCACTGTGGAGTGCTGAAAACACCAGAAAACGTGTTTTTCGCATTCAATAGCACGAAAGCAGCGATTTCGGTGATTCTGCACACTTGTAACAGCAGAATCATGAAGATTATCACTGAAAATGCATATCTCAGCTGGAAACAACAACGATACCGAAGATATCGCAGTTTCCGCATGTCAAACGCTCTGTGGCGTGCTGAAAACACCAGAAAACGTGTTTTTCGCATTCAAAACCACGAAAACAGCGATTTCGGTGATTCTGCACATTTGTAACAGCAGAATCATGAAGATTATCACTGTAAATGCATATCTCAGCTGGAAACATCAACGATACCGAAGATATGGCAGTTTCCGCATATCAAACGCACTCTGGAGTGCTGAAAACACCAGAAAACGTGTTTTTCGCATTCAATAGCACGAAAACAGCGATTTCGGTGATTCTGCAAACTTGTAACAGCAGAATCATGAAGATTATCACTGAAAATGCATATCTCAGCTGGAAACAACAACGATACCGAAGCTATCGCAGTTTCCGCATATCAAACGCACTGTGGAGTGCTGAAAACAGCAGAAAACGTGTTTTTCGCATTCAATAGCACGAAAGCAGCGATTTCGGTGATTCTGCACACTTGTAACAGCAGAATCATGAAGATTATCACTGATAATGCATATCTCAGCTGGAAACAACAACGATACCGAAGATATGGCAGTTTCCGCATATTAAATGCACTGTGGAGTGCTGAAAACAGCAGAAAACGTGTTTTTCGCATTCAATAGCACGAAAGCAGCGATTTCGGTGATTCTGCACACTTGTAACAGCAGAATCATGAAGATTATCACTGAAAATGCATATCTCAGCTGGAAACAACAACGATACCGAAGATATCGCAGTTTCCGCATGTCAAACGCTCTGTGGCGTGCTGAAAACACCAGAAAACGTGTTTTTCGCATTCAAAACCACGAAAACAGCGATTTCGGTGATTCTGCACATTTGTAACAGCAGAATCATGAAGATTATCACTGTAAATGCATATCTCAGCTGGAAACATCAACGATACCGAAGATATGGCAGTTTCCGCATATCAAACGCACTCTGGAGTGCTGAAAACACCAGAAAACGTGTTTTTCGCATTCAGTAGCACGAAAACAGCGATTTCGGTGATTCTGCAAACTTGTAACAGCAGAATCATGAAGATTATCACTGAAAATGCATATCTCAGCTGGAAACAACAACGATACCGAAGCTATCGCAGTTTCCGCATATCAAACGCACTGTGGAGTGCTGAAAACACCAGAAAACGTGTTTTTCGCATTCAATAGCACGAAAACAGCGATTTCGGTGATTCTGTACACTTGTAACAGCAGAATCATGAAGATTATCACTGATAGTGCATATCTCAGCTGGAAACAACAACGATACCGAAGATATGGCAGTTTCCGCATATCAAAAGCACTGTGGAGTGCTGAAAACACCAGAAAACGTGTTTTTCGCATTCAATAGCACGAAAACAGCGATTTCGGTGATTCTGCACACTTGTAACAGCAGGATCATGAAGATTATCACTGATAATGCATATCTCAGCTGGAAACAACTACGATACCGAAGATATCGCAGTTTCCGCATATCAAACGTACTGTGGAGTGCTGAAAACACCAGAAAACGTGTTTTTCGCATTCAATAGCACGAAAACAGCGATTTCGGTGATTCTGCACACTTGTAACAGCAGAATCATGAAGATTATCACTGATAATGCATATCTCAGCTGGAAACAACAACGATACCGAAGCTATCGCAGTTTCCGCATATCACACGCACTGTGGAGTGCTGAAAACACCAGAAAACTTGTTTTTCGCATTCAATAGCACGAAAACAGCGATTTCGGTGATTCTGCACACTTGTAACAGCAGAATCATGAAGATTATCACAGAAAATGCATATCTCAGCTGGAAACAACAACGATACCGAAGATATCGCAGTTTCCGCATGTCAAACGCTCTGTGGCGTGCTGAAAACACCAGAAAACGTGTTTTTCGTATTCAAGAGCACGAAAACAGCGATTTCGGTGATTCTGCACACTTGTAACAGCAGAATCATGAAGATTATCACTGATAATGCATATGTCAGCTGGAAACAACAATGATACCGAAGATATGGCAGTTTCCGCATATCAAATGCACTGTGGAGTGCTGAAAACACCAGAAAACGTGTTTTTCGCATCCAATAGCACGAAAACAGCGATTTCGGTGATTCTGCAAACTTGTAACAGCAGAATCATGAAGATTATCACTGAAAATGCATATCTCAGCTGGAAACAACAACGATACCGAAGCTATCGCAGTTTCCGCATATCAAACGCACTGTGGAGTGCTGTAAACACCAGAAAACGTGTTTTTCGCATTCAGTAGCACGAAAACAGCGATTTCGGTGATTCTGCACACTTGTAACAGCAGAATCATGAAGATTATCACTGATAATGCATATCTCAGCTGGAAACAACAACGATACCGAAGATATCGCAGTTTCCGCATATCAAACGCACTGTGGAGTGCTGAAAACACCAGAAAACGTGTTTTTCGCATTCAATAGCACGAAAACAGCGATTTCGGTGATTCTGCACACTTGTAACAGCAGAATCATGAAGATTATCACTGAAATTGCATATCTCAGCTGGAAACAACAACGATACCGAAGATATCGCAGTTTCCGCATGCAAACGCTCTGTGGCGTGCTGAAAACACCAGAAAACGTGTTTTTCGCATTCAATAGCACGAAAACAGCGATTTAGGTGATTCTGCACACTTGTAACAGCAGAATCATGAAGATTATCACTGAAAATGCATATCTCAGCTGGAAACAACAACGATACCGAAGATATCGCAGTTTCCGCATGACAAACGCTCTGTGGCGTGCTGAAAACACCAGAAAACGTGTTTTTCGCATTCAAAAGCACGAAAACAGCGATTTCGGTGATTCTGCACATTTGTAACAGCACAATTATGAAGATTATCACTGAAAATGCATATCTCAGCTGGAAACATCAACGATACCGAAGATATGGCAGTTTCCGCATATCAAACGCACTCTGGAGTGCTGAAAACACCAGAAAACGTGTTTTTCGCATTCAATAGCACGAAAGCAGCGATTTCGGTGATTCTGCACACTTGTAACAGCAGAATCATGAAGATTATCACTGAAATTGCATATCTCAGCTGGAAACAACAACGATACCGAAGATATCGCAGTTTCCGCATGCAAACGCTCTGTGGCGTGCTGAAAACACCAGAAAACGTGTTTTTCGCATTCAATAGCACGAAAACAGCGATTTAGGTGATTCTGCACACTTGTAACAGCAGAATCATGAAGATTATCACTGAAAATGCATATCTCAGCTGGAAACAACAACGATACCGAAGATATCGCAGTTTCCGCATGACAAACGCTCTGTGGCGTGCTGAAAACACCAGAAAACATGTTTTTCGCATTCAAAACCACGAAAACAGCGATTTCGGTGATTCTGCACATTTGTAACAGCAGAATCATGAAGATTATCACTGTAAATGCATATCTCAGCTGGAAACATCAACGATACCGAATATATGGCAGTTTCCGCATATCAAACGCACTCTGGAGTGCTGAAAACTCCAGAAAATGTGTTTTTCGCATTCAGTAGCACGAAAACAGCGATTTCGGTGATTCTTCAAACTTGTAACAGCAGAATCATGAAGATTATCACTGAAAATGCATATCTCAGCTGGAAACAACAACGATACCGAAGCTATCGCAGTTTCCGCATATCAAACGCACTGTGGAGTGCTGAAAACACCAGAAAACGTGTTTTTCGCATTCAATAGCACGAAAACAGCGATTTCGGTGATTCTGTACACTTGTAACAGCAGAATCATGAAGATTATCACTGATAGTGCATATCTCAGCTGGAAACAACAACGATACCGAAGATATGGCAGTTTCCGCATATCAAAAGCACTGTGGAGTGCTGAAAACACCAGAAAACGTGTTTTTCGCATTCAATAGCACGAAAACAGCGATTTCGGTGATTCTGCACACTTGTAACAGCAGGATCATGAAGATTATCACTGATAATGCATATCTCAGCTGGAAACAACAACGATACCGAAGATATCGCAGTTTCCGCATATCAAACGCACTGTGGAGTGCTGAAAACACCAGAAAACGTGTTTTTCGCATTCAATAGCACGAAAACAGCGATTTCGGTGTATCTGCACACTTGTAACAGCAGAATCATGAAGATTATCACTGATAATGCATATCTCAGCTGGAAACAACAACGATACCGAAGATATCGCAGTTTCCGCATATCAAACGCACTGTGGAGTGCTGAAAACACCAGAAAACGTGTTTTTCGCATTCAAAACCACGAAAACAGCGATTTCGATGATTCTGCACATTTGTAACAGCAGAATCATGAAGATTATCACTGTAAATGCATATCTCAGCTGGAAACATCAACGATACCGAAGATATGGCAGTTTCCGCATATCAAACGCACTCTGGAGTGCTGAAAACACCAGAAAACGTGTTTTTCGCATTCAATAGCACGAAAACAGCGATTTCGGTGATTCTGCAAACTTGTAACAGCAGAATCATGAAGATTATCACTGAAAATGCATATCTCAGCTGGAAACAACAACGATACCGAAGATATCGCAGTTTCCGCATGCAAACGCTCTGTGGCGTGCTGAAAACACCAGAAAACGTGTTTTTCGCATTCAATAGCACGAAAGCAGCGATTTCGGTGATTCTGCACACTTGTAACAGCAGAATCATGAATATTATCACTGAAAATGCATATCTCAGCCGGAAACAACAACGATACCGAAGATATCGCAGTATCCGCATGTCAAACGCTCTGTGGCGTGCTGAAAACACCAGAAAACGTGTTTTTCGCATTCAAAACCACGAAAACAGCGATTTCGGTGATTCTGCACATTTGTAACAGCAGAATCATGAAGATTATCACTGAAAATGCATATCTCAATTGGAAACAACAACGATACCGAAGATATGGCAGTTTCCGCATATCAAACGCACTGTGGAGTGCTAAAAACACCAGAAAACGTGTTTTTCGCATTCAATAGCACGAAAACAGCGATTTCGGTGATTCTGCACATTTGTAACAGCAGAATCATGAAGATTATCACTGAAAATGCATATCTCAGCTGGAAACATCAACGATACCGAAGGTATGGCAGTTTCCGCATATCAAACGCACTGTGGAGTACTGAAAACACCAGAAAACGTGTTTTTCGCATTCAAAACCACGAAAACAGCGATTTCGGTGATTCTGCAAACTTGTAACAGCAGAATCATGAAGATTATCACTGAAAATGCATATCTCAGCTGGAAACAACAACGATACCGAAGCTATCGCAGTTTCCGCATATCAAACGCACTGTGGAGTGCTGAAAACAGCAGAAAACGTGTTTTTCGCATTCAATAGCACGAAAGCAGCGATTTCGGTGATTCTGCACACTTGTAACAGCAGAATCATGAAGATTATCACTGATAATGCATATCTCAGCTGGAAACAACAACGATACCGAAGATATGGCAGTTTCCGCATATTAAATGCACTGTGGAGTGCTGAAAACAGCAGAAAACGTGTTTTTCGCATTCAATAGCACGAAAGCAGCGATTTCGGTGATTCTGCACACTTGTAACAGCAGAATCATGAAGATTATCACTGAAAATGCATATCTCAGCTGGAAACAACAACGATACCGAAGATATCGCAGTTTCCGCATGTCAAACGCTCTGTGGCGTGCTGAAAACACCAGAAAACGTGTTTTTCGCATTCAAAACCACGAAAACAGCGATTTCGGTGATTCTGCACATTTGTAACAGCAGAATCATGAAGATTATCACTGTAAATGCATATCTCAGCTGGAAACATCAACGATACCGAAGATATGGCAGTTTCCGCATATCAAACGCACTCTGGAGTGCTGAAAACACCAGAAAACGTGTTTTTCGCATTCAGTAGCACGAAAACAGCGATTTCGGTGATTCTGCAAACTTGTAACAGCAGAATCATGAAGATTATCACTGAAAATGCATATCTCAGCTGGAAACAACAACGATACCGAAGCTATCGCAGTTTCCGCATATCAAACGCACTGTGGAGTGCTGAAAACACCAGAAAACGTGTTTTTCGCATTCAATAGCACGAAAACAGCGATTTCGGTGATTCTGTACACTTGTAACAGCAGAATCATGAAGATTATCACTGATAGTGCATATCTCAGCTGGAAACAACAACGATACCGAAGATATGGCAGTTTCCGCATATCAAAAGCACTGTGGAGTGCTGAAAACACCAGAAAACGTGTTTTTCGCATTCAATAGCACGAAAACAGCGATTTCGGTGATTCTGCACACTTGTAACAGCAGGATCATGAAGATTATCACTGATAATGCATATCTCAGCTGGAAACAACTACGATACCGAAGATATCGCAGTTTCCGCATATCAAACGTACTGTGGAGTGCTGAAAACACCAGAAAACGTGTTTTTCGCATTCAATAGCACGAAAACAGCGATTTCGGTGATTCTGCACACTTGTAACAGCAGAATCATGAAGATTATCACTGATAATGCATATCTCAGCTGGAAACAACAACGATACCGAAGCTATCGCAGTTTCCGCATATCACACGCACTGTGGAGTGCTGAAAACACCAGAAAACTTGTTTTTCGCATTCAATAGCACGAAAACAGCGATTTCGGTGATTCTGCACACTTGTAACAGCAGAATCATGAAGATTATCACAGAAAATGCATATCTCAGCTGGAAACAACAACGATACCGAAGATATCGCAGTTTCCGCATGTCAAACGCTCTGTGGCGTGCTGAAAACACCAGAAAACGTGTTTTTCGTATTCAAGAGCACGAAAACAGCGATTTCGGTGATTCTGCACACTTGTAACAGCAGAATCATGAAGATTATCACTGATAATGCATATGTCAGCTGGAAACAACAATGATACCGAAGATATGGCAGTTTCCGCATATCAAATGCACTGTGGAGTGCTGAAAACACCAGAAAACGTGTTTTTCGCATCCAATAGCACGAAAACAGCGATTTCGGTGATTCTGCAAACTTGTAACAGCAGAATCATGAAGATTATCACTGAAAATGCATATCTCAGCTGGAAACAACAACGATACCGAAGCTATCGCAGTTTCCGCATATCAAACGCACTGTGGAGTGCTGTAAACACCAGAAAACGTGTTTTTCGCATTCAGTAGCACGAAAACAGCGATTTCGGTGATTCTGCACACTTGTAACAGCAGAATCATGAAGATTATCACTGATAATGCATATCTCAGCTGGAAACAACAACGATACCGAAGATATCGCAGTTTCCGCATATCAAACGCACTGTGGAGTGCTGAAAACACCAGAAAACGTGTTTTTCGCATTCAATAGCACGAAAACAGCGATTTCGGTGATTCTGCACACTTGTAACAGCAGAATCATGAAGATTATCACTGAAATTGCATATCTCAGCTGGAAACAACAACGATACCGAAGATATCGCAGTTTCCGCATGCAAACGCTCTGTGGCGTGCTGAAAACACCAGAAAACGTGTTTTTCGCATTCAATAGCACGAAAACAGCGATTTAGGTGATTCTGCACACTTGTAACAGCAGAATCATGAAGATTATCACTGAAAATGCATATCTCAGCTGGAAACAACAACGATACCGAAGATATCGCAGTTTCCGCATGACAAACGCTCTGTGGCGTGCTGAAAACACCAGAAAACGTGTTTTTCGCATTCAAAAGCACGAAAACAGCGATTTCGGTGATTCTGCACATTTGTAACAGCACAATTATGAAGATTATCACTGAAAATGCATATCTCAGCTGGAAACATCAACGATACCGAAGATATGGCAGTTTCCGCATATCAAACGCACTCTGGAGTGCTGAAAACACCAGAAAACGTGTTTTTCGCATTCAATAGCACGAAAGCAGCGATTTCGGTGATTCTGCACACTTGTAACAGCAGAATCATGAAGATTATCACTGAAATTGCATATCTCAGCTGGAAACAACAACGATACCGAAGATATCGCAGTTTCCGCATGCAAACGCTCTGTGGCGTGCTGAAAACACCAGAAAACGTGTTTTTCGCATTCAATAGCACGAAAACAGCGATTTAGGTGATTCTGCACACTTGTAACAGCAGAATCATGAAGATTATCACTGAAAATGCATATCTCAGCTGGAAACAACAACGATACCGAAGATATCGCAGTTTCCGCATGACAAACGCTCTGTGGCGTGCTGAAAACACCAGAAAACATGTTTTTCGCATTCAAAACCACGAAAACAGCGATTTCGGTGATTCTGCACATTTGTAACAGCAGAATCATGAAGATTATCACTGTAAATGCATATCTCAGCTGGAAACATCAACGATACCGAATATATGGCAGTTTCCGCATATCAAACGCACTCTGGAGTGCTGAAAACTCCAGAAAATGTGTTTTTCGCATTCAGTAGCACGAAAACAGCGATTTCGGTGATTCTTCAAACTTGTAACAGCAGAATCATGAAGATTATCACTGAAAATGCATATCTCAGCTGGAAACAACAACGATACCGAAGCTATCGCAGTTTCCGCATATCAAACGCACTGTGGAGTGCTGAAAACACCAGAAAACGTGTTTTTCGCATTCAATAGCACGAAAACAGCGATTTCGGTGATTCTGTACACTTGTAACAGCAGAATCATGAAGATTATCACTGATAGTGCATATCTCAGCTGGAAACAACAACGATACCGAAGATATGGCAGTTTCCGCATATCAAAAGCACTGTGGAGTGCTGAAAACACCAGAAAACGTGTTTTTCGCATTCAATAGCACGAAAACAGCGATTTCGGTGATTCTGCACACTTGTAACAGCAGGATCATGAAGATTATCACTGATAATGCATATCTCAGCTGGAAACAACAACGATACCGAAGATATCGCAGTTTCCGCATATCAAACGCACTGTGGAGTGCTGAAAACACCAGAAAACGTGTTTTTCGCATTCAATAGCACGAAAACAGCGATTTCGGTGTATCTGCACACTTGTAACAGCAGAATCATGAAGATTATCACTGATAATGCATATCTCAGCTGGAAACAACAACGATACCGAAGATATCGCAGTTTCCGCATATCAAACGCACTGTGGAGTGCTGAAAACACCAGAAAACGTGTTTTTCGCATTCAAAACCACGAAAACAGCGATTTCGATGATTCTGCACATTTGTAACAGCAGAATCATGAAGATTATCACTGTAAATGCATATCTCAGCTGGAAACATCAACGATACCGAAGATATGGCAGTTTCCGCATATCAAACGCACTCTGGAGTGCTGAAAACACCAGAAAACGTGTTTTTCGCATTCAATAGCACGAAAACAGCGATTTCGGTGATTCTGCAAACTTGTAACAGCAGAATCATGAAGATTATCACTGAAAATGCATATCTCAGCTGGAAACAACAACGATACCGAAGATATCGCAGTTTCCGCATGCAAACGCTCTGTGGCGTGCTGAAAACACCAGAAAACGTGTTTTTCGCATTCAATAGCACGAAAGCAGCGATTTCGGTGATTCTGCACACTTGTAACAGCAGAATCATGAATATTATCACTGAAAATGCATATCTCAGCCGGAAACAACAACGATACCGAAGATATCGCAGTATCCGCATGTCAAACGCTCTGTGGCGTGCTGAAAACACCAGAAAACGTGTTTTTCGCATTCAAAACCACGAAAACAGCGATTTCGGTGATTCTGCACATTTGTAACAGCAGAATCATGAAGATTATCACTGAAAATGCATATCTCAATTGGAAACAACAACGATACCGAAGATATGGCAGTTTCCGCATATCAAACGCACTGTGGAGTGCTAAAAACACCAGAAAACGTGTTTTTCGCATTCAATAGCACGAAAACAGCGATTTCGGTGATTCTGCACATTTGTAACAGCAGAATCATGAAGATTATCACTGAAAATGCATATCTCAGCTGGAAACATCAACGATACCGAAGGTATGGCAGTTTCCGCATATCAAACGCACTGTGGAGTACTGAAAACACCAGAAAACGTGTTTTTCGCATTCAAAACCACGAAAACAGCGATTTCGGTGATTCTGCACATTTGTAACAGCAGAATCATGAAGATTATCACTGAAAATGCATATATCAGCTGGAAACAACAACGATACCGAAGCTATCGCAGTTTCCGCATATCAAACGCACTGTGGAGTGCTGAAAACACCAGAAAACGTGTTTTTCGCATTCAATAGCACGAAAACAGTGATTTCGGTGATTCTGCACACTTGTAACAGCAGAATCATGAAGATTATCACTGATAATGCATATCTCAGCTGGAAACAACAACGATACCGAAGCTATCGCAGTTTCCGCATATCAAACGCACTGTGGAGTGCTGTAAACACCAGAAAACGTGTTTTTCGCATTCAGTAGCACGAAAACAGCGATTTCGGTGATTCTGCACACTTGTAACAGCAGAATCATGAAGATTATCACTGATAATGCATATCTCAGCTGGAAACAACAACGATACCGAAGATATCGCAGTTTCCGCATATCAAACGCACTGTGGAGTGCTGAAAACACCAGAAAACGTGTTTTTCGCATTCAATAGCACGAAAACAGCGATTTCGGTGATTCTGCACACTTGTAACAGCAGAATCATGAAGATTATCACTGAAATTGCATATCTCAGCTGGAAACAACAACGATACCGAAGATATCGCAGTTTCCGCATGCAAACGCTCTGTGGCGTGCTGAAAACACCAGAAAACGTGTTTTTCGCATTCAATAGCACGAAAACAGCGATTTAGGTGATTCTGCACACTTGTAACAGCAGAATCATGAAGATTATCACTGAAAATGCATATCTCAGCTGGAAACAACAACGATACCGAAGATATCGCAGTTTCCGCATGACAAACGCTCTGTGGCGTGCTGAAAACACCAGAAAACGTGTTTTTCGCATTCAAAAGCACGAAAACAGCGATTTCGGTGATTCTGCACATTTGTAACAGCACAATTATGAAGATTATCACTGAAAATGCATATCTCAGCTGGAAACATCAACGATACCGAAGATATGGCAGTTTCCGCATATCAAACGCACTCTGGAGTGCTGAAAACACCAGAAAACGTGTTTTTCGCATTCAATAGCACGAAAGCAGCGATTTCGGTGATTCTGCACACTTGTAACAGCAGAATCATGAAGATTATCACTGAAATTGCATATCTCAGCTGGAAACAACAACGATACCGAAGATATCGCAGTTTCCGCATGCAAACGCTCTGTGGCGTGCTGAAAACACCAGAAAACGTGTTTTTCGCATTCAATAGCACGAAAACAGCGATTTAGGTGATTCTGCACACTTGTAACAGCAGAATCATGAAGATTATCACTGAAAATGCATATCTCAGCTGGAAACAACAACGATACCGAAGATATCGCAGTTTCCGCATGACAAACGCTCTGTGGCGTGCTGAAAACACCAGAAAACATGTTTTTCGCATTCAAAACCACGAAAACAGCGATTTCGGTGATTCTGCACATTTGTAACAGCAGAATCATGAAGATTATCACTGTAAATGCATATCTCAGCTGGAAACATCAACGATACCGAATATATGGCAGTTTCCGCATATCAAACGCACTCTGGAGTGCTGAAAACTCCAGAAAATGTGTTTTTCGCATTCAGTAGCACGAAAACAGCGATTTCGGTGATTCTGCAAACTTGTAACAGCAGAATCATGAAGATTATCACTGAAAATGCATATCTCAGCTGGAAACAACAACGATACCGAAGCTATCGCAGTTTCCGCATATCAAACGCACTGTGGAGTGCTGAAAACACCAGAAAACGTGTTCTTCGCATTCAAAAGCACGAAAACAGCGATTTCGGTGATTCTGTACACTTGTAACAGCAGAATCATGAAGATTATCACTGATAGTGCATATCTCAGCTGGAAACAACAACGATACCGAAGATATGGCAGTTTCCGCATATCAAAAGCACTGTGGAGTGCTGAAAACACCAGAAAACGTGTTTTTCGCATTCAATAGCACGAAAACAGCGATTTCGGTGATTCTGCACACTTGTAACAGCAGGATCATGAAGATTATCACTGATAATGCATATCTCAGCTGGAAACAACAACGATACCGAAGATATCGCAGTTTCCGCATATCAAACGCACTGTGGAGTGCTGAAAACACCAGAAAACGTGTTTTTCGCATTCAATAGCACGAAAACAGCGATTTCGGTGTATCTGCACACTTGTAACAGCAGAATCATGAAGATTATCACTGATAATGCATATCTCAGCTGGAAACAACAACGATACCGAAGATATCGCAGTTTCCGCATATCAAACGCACTGTGGAGTGCTGAAAACACCAGAAAACGTGTTTTTCGCATTCAAAACCACGAAAACAGCGATTTCGATGATTCTGCACATTTGTAACAGCAGAATCATGAAGATTATCACTGTAAATGCATATCTCAGCTGGAAACATCAACGATACCGAAGATATGGCAGTTTCCGCATATCAAACGCACTCTGGAGTGCTGAAAACACCAGAAAACGTGTTTTTCGCATTCAATAGCACGAAAGCAGCGATTTCGGTGATTCTGCACACTTGTAACAGCTGAATCATGAATATTATCACTGAAAATGCATATCTCAGCCGGAAACAACAACGATACCGAAGATATCGCAGTTTCCGCATGTCAAACGCTCTGTGGCGTGCTGAAAACACCAGAAAACGTGTTTTTCGCATTCAAAACCACGAAAACAGCGATTTCGGTGATTCTGCACATTTGTAACAGCAGAATCATGAAGATTATCACTGAAAATGCATATCTCAGTTGGAAACAACAACGATACCGAAGATATGGCAGTTTCCGCATATCAAACGCACTGTGGAGTGCTAAAAACACCAGAAAACGTGTTTTTCGCATTCAATAGCACGAAAACAGCGATTTCGGTGATTCTGCACATTTGTAACAGCAGAATCATGAAGATTATCACTGAAAATGCATATCTCAGCTGGAAACATCAACGATACCGAAGGTATGGCAGTTTCCGCATATCAAACGCACTGTGGAGTACTGAAAACACCAGAAAACGTGTTTTTCGCATTCAAAACCACGAAAACAGCGATTTCGGTGATTCTGCACATTTGTAACAGCAGAATCATGAAGATTATCACTGAAAATGCATATATCAGCTGGAAACAACAACGATACCGAAGCTATCGCAGTTTCCGCATATCAAACGCACTGTGGAGTTCTGAAAACACCAGAAAACGTGTTTTTCGCATTCAAAACCACGAAAACAGCGATTTCGGTGATTCTGCACATTTGTAACAGCAGACTCATGAAGATTATCACTGTAAATGCATATCTCAGCTGGAAACATCAACGATACCGAAGATATGGCAGTTTCCGCATATCAAACGCACTCTGGAGTGCTGAAAACACCAGAAAACGTGTTTTTCGCATTCAGTAGCACGAAAACAGCGATTTCGGTGATTCTGCAAACTTGTAACAGCAGAATCATGAAGATTATCACTGAAAATGAATATCTCAGCTGGAAACAACAACGATACCGAAGCTATCGCAGTTTCCGCATATCAAACGCACTGTGGAGTGCTGAAAACACCAGAAAACGTGTTTTTCGCATTCAATAGCACGAAAACAGCGATTTCGGTGTATCTGCACACTTGTAACAGCAGAATCATGAAGATTATCACTGATAATGCATATCTCAGCTGGAAACAACAACGATACCGAAGATATCGCAGTTTCCGCATATCAAACGCACTGTGGAGTGCTGAAAACACCAGAAAACGTGTTTTTCGCATTCAAAACCACGAAAACAGCGATTTCGATGATTCTGCACATTTGTAACAGCAGAATCATGAAGATTATCACTGTAAATGCATATCTCAGCTGGAAACATCAACGATACCGAAGATATGGCAGTTTCCGCATATCAAACGCACTCTGGAGTGCTGAAAACACCAGAAAACGTGTTTTTCGCATTCAATAGCACGAAAACAGCGATTTCGGTGATTCTGCAAACTTGTAACAGCAGAATCATGAAGATTATCACTGAAAATGCATATCTCAGCTGGAAACAACAACGATACCGAAGCTATCGCAGTTTCCGTATATCAAACGCACTGTGGAGTGCTGAAAACACCAGAAAACGTGTTTTTCGCATTCAGTAGCACGAAAACAGCGATTTCGGTGATTCTGCACACTTGTAACAGCAGAATCATGAAGATTATCACTGATAATGCATATCTCAGCTGGAAACAACAACGATACCGAAGATATGGCAGTTTCCGCATATCAAATGCACTGTGGAGTGCTGAAAACACCAGAAAACGTGTTTTTCGCATTCAATAGCACGAAAGCAGCGATTTCGGTGATTCTGCACACTTGTAACAGCAGAATCATGAAGATTATCACTGAAAATGCATATCTCAGCTGGAAACATCAACGATACCGAAGATATGGCAGTTTCCGCATGACAAACGCTCTGTGGCGTGCTGAAAACACCAGAAAACGTGTTTTTTCCATTCAAAAGCACGAAAACAGCGATTTCGGTGATTCTGCACATTTGTAACAGCAGAATCATGAGGATTATCACTGAAAATGCATAGCTCAGCTGGAAACATCAACGATACCGAAGATATGGCAGTTTCCGCATATCAAACGCACTCTGGAGTGCTGAAAACACCAGAAAACGTGTTTTTCGCATTCAAAACCACGAAAACAGCGATTTCGGTGATTCTGCACATTTGTAACAGCAGACTCATGAAGATTATCACTGTAAATGCATATCTCAGCTGGAAACATCAACGATACCGAAGATATGGCAGTTTCCGCATATCAAACGCACTCTGGAGTGCTGAAAACACCAGAAAACGTGTTTTTCGCATTCAGTAGCACGAAAACAGCGATTTCGGTGATTCTGCACACTTGTAACAGCAGAATCATGAAGATTATCACTGATAATGCATATCTCAGCTGGAAACAACAACGATACCGAAGATATGGCAGTTTCCGCATATCAAATGCACTGTGGAGTGCTGAAAACACCAGAAAACGTGTTTTTCGCATTCAATAGCACGAAAGCAGCGATTTCGGTGATTCTGCACACTTGTAACAGCAGAATCACGAAGATTATCACTGAAAATGCATATCTCAGCTGGAAACAACAACGATACCGAAGATATCGCAGTTTCCGCATGTCAAACGCTCTGTGGCGTGCTGAAAACACCAGAAAACGTGTTTTTCGCATTCAGTAGCACGAAAACAGCGATTTCGGTGATTCTGCAAACTTGTAACAGCAGAATCATGAAGATTATCACTGAAAATGAATATCTCAGCTGGAAACAACAACGATACCGAAGCTATCGCAGTTTCCGCATATCAAACGCACTGTGGAGTGCTGAAAACACCAGAAAACGTGTTTTTCGCATTCAATAGCACGAAAACAGCGATTTCGGTGTATCTGCACACTTGTAACAGCAGAATCATGAAGATTATCACTGATAATGCATATCTCAGCTGGAAACAACAACGATACCGAAGATATCGCAGTTTCCGCATATCAAACGCACTGTGGAGTGCTGAAAACACCAGAAAACGTGTTTTTCGCATTCAAAACCACGAAAACAGCGATTTCGATGATTCTGCACATTTGTAACAGCAGAATCATGAAGATTATCACTGTAAATGCATATCTCAGCTGGAAACATCAACGATACCGAAGATATGGCAGTTTCCGCATATCAAACGCACTCTGGAGTGCTGAAAACACCAGAAAACGTGTTTTTCGCATTCAATAGCACGAAAACAGCGATTTCGGTGATTCTGCAAACTTGTAACAGCAGAATCATGAAGATTATCACTGAAAATGCATATCTCAGCTGGAAACAACAACGATACCGAAGCTATCGCAGTTTCCGTATATCAAACGCACTGTGGAGTGCTGAAAACACCAGAAAACGTGTTTTTCGCATTCAGTAGCACGAAAACAGCGATTTCGGTGATTCTGCACACTTGTAACAGCAGAATCATGAAGATTATCACTGATAATGCATATCTCAGCTGGAAACAACAACGATACCGAAGATATGGCAGTTTCCGCATATCAAATGCACTGTGGAGTGCTGAAAACACCAGAAAACGTGTTTTTCGCATTCAATAGCACGAAAGCAGCGATTTCGGTGATTCTGCACACTTGTAACAGCAGAATCATGAAGATTATCACTGAAAATGCATATCTCAGCTGGAAACATCAACGATACCGAAGATATGGCAGTTTCCGCATATCAAACGCACTCTGGAGTGCTGAAAACACCAGAAAACGTGTTTTTCGCATTCAAAAGCACGAAAACAGCGATTTCGGTGATTCTGCACATTTGTAACAGCAGAATCATGAGGATTATCACTGAAAATGCATAGCTCAGCTGGAAACATCAACGATACCGAAGATATGGCAGTTTCCGCATATCAAACGCACTCTGGAGTGCTGAAAACACCAGAAAACGTGTTTTTCGCATTCAAAACCACGAAAACAGCGATTTCGGTGATTCTGCACATTTGTAACAGCAGACTCATGAAGATTATCACTGTAAATGCATATCTCAGCTGGAAACATCAACGATACCGAAGATATGGCAGTTTCCGCATATCAAACGCACTCTGGAGTGCTGAAAACACCAGAAAACGTGTTTTTCGCATTCAGTAGCACGAAAACAGCGATTTCGGTGATTCTGCACACTTGTAACAGCAGAATCATGAAGATTATCACTGAAAATGCATATCTCAGCTGGAAACATCAACGATACCGAAGATATGGCAGTTTCCGCATATCAAACGCACTCTGGAGTGCTGAAAACACCAGAAAACGTGTTTTTCGCATTCAAAACCACGAAAACAGCGATTTCGGTGATTCTGCACATTTGTAACAGCAGACTCATGAAGATTATCACTGTAAATGCATATCTCAGCTGGAAACATCAACGATACCGAAGATATGGCAGTTTCCGCATATCAAACGCACTCTGGAGTGCTGAAAACACCAGAAAACGTGTTTTTCGCATTCAGTAGCACGAAAACAGCGATTTCGGTGATTCTGCACACTTGTAACAGCAGAATCATGAAGATTATCACTGATAATGCATATCTCAGCTGGAAACAACAACGATACCGAAGATATGGCAGTTTCCGCATATCAAATGCACTGTGGAGTGCTGAAAACACCAGAAAACGTGTTTTTCGCATTCAATAGCACGAAAGCAGCGATTTCGGTGATTCTGCACACTTGTAACAGCAGAATCATGAAGATTATCACTGAAAATGCATATCTCAGCTGGAAACAACAACGATACCGAAGATATCGCAGTTTCCGCATGTCAAACGCTCTGTGGCGTGCTGAAAACACCAGAAAACGTGTTTTTCGCATTCAGTAGCACGAAAACAGCGATTTCGGTGATTCTGCAAACTTGTAACAGCAGAATCATGAAGATTATCACTGAAAATGAATATCTCAGCTGGAAACAACAACGATACCGAAGCTATCGCAGTTTCCGCATATCAAACGCACTGTGGAGTGCTGAAAACACCAGAAAACGTGTTTTTCGCATTCAATAGCACGAAAACAGCGATTTCGGTGTATCTGCACACTTGTAACAGCAGAATCATGAAGATTATCACTGATAATGCATATCTCAGCTGGAAACAACAACGATACCGAAGATATCGCAGTTTCCGCATATCAAACGCACTGTGGAGTGCTGAAAACACCAGAAAACGTGTTTTTCGCATTCAAAACCACGAAAACAGCGATTTCGATGATTCTGCAC
Organism: Anthophora plumipes; assembly: GCA_951804975.1. NCBI lineage: Eukaryota > Metazoa > Arthropoda > Insecta > Hymenoptera > Apidae > Anthophora > Anthophora plumipes. The sequence continues at coordinate 546,464 of OX638127.1, forward strand.
ATTTGTAACAGCAGAATCATGAAGATTATCACTGTAAATGCATATCTCAGCTGGAAACATCAACGATACCGAAGATATGGCAGTTTCCGCATATCAAACGCACTCTGGAGTGCTGAAAACACCAGAAAACGTGTTTTTCGCATTCAATAGCACGAAAACAGCGATTTCGGTGATTCTGCAAACTTGTAACAGCAGAATCATGAAGATTATCACTGAAAATGCATATCTCAGCTGGAAACAACAACGATACCGAAGCTATCGCAGTTTCCGTATATCAAACGCACTGTGGAGTGCTGAAAACACCAGAAAACGTGTTTTTCGCATTCAGTAGCACGAAAACAGCGATTTCGGTGATTCTGCACACTTGTAACAGCAGAATCATGAAGATTATCACTGATAATGCATATCTCAGCTGGAAACAACAACGATACCGAAGATATGGCAGTTTCCGCATATCAAACGCACTGTGGAGTGCTGAAAACACCAGCAATCGTGTTTTTCGCATTCAATAGCACGAAAACAGCGATTTCGGTGATTCTGCACACTTGTAACAGCAGAATCATGAAGATTATCACTGATAATGCATATCTCAGCTGGAAACAACAACGATACCGAAGATATGGCATTTTCCGCATATCAAACGCACTGTGGAGTGCTGAAAACACCAGAAACCGTGTTTTTCGCATTCAATAGCACGAAAACAGCGATTTCGGTGATTCTGCACACTTGTAACAGCAGAATCATGAAGTTTATCACTGAAAATGCATATCTCAGCTGGAAACAACAACGATACCGAAGATATCGCAGTTTCCGCATGACAAACGCTCTGTGGCGTGCTGAAAACACCAGAAAACGTGTTTTTCGCATTCAAAAGCACGAAAACAGCGATTTCGGTGATTCTGCACATTTGTAACAGCAGAATCATGAAGATTATCACTGAAAATGCATAGCTCAGCTGGAAACATCAACGATACCGAAGATATGGCAGTTTCCGCATATCAAACGCACTCTGGAGTGCTGAAAACACCAGAAAACGTGTTTTTCGCATTCAAAACCACGAAAACAGCGATTTCGGTGATTCTGCACATTTGTAACAGCAGACTCATGAAGATTATCACTGTAAATGCATATCTCAGCTGGAAACATCAACGATACCGAAGATATGGCAGTTTCCGCATATCAAACGCACTCTGGAGTGCTGAAAACACCAGAAAACGTGTTTTTCGCATTCAGTAGCACGAAAACAGCGATTTCGGTGATTCTGCACACTTGTAACAGCAGAATCATGAAGATTATCACTGATAATGCATATCTCAGCTGGAAACAACAACGATACCGAAGATATGGCAGTTTCCGCATATCAAATACACTGTGGAGTGCTGAAAACACCAGAAAACGTGTTTTTCGCATTCAATAGCACGAAAGCAGCGATTTCGGTGATTCTGCACACTTGTAACAGCAGAATCATGAAGATTATCACTGAAAATGCATATCTCAGCTGGAAACAACAACGATACCGAAGCTATCGCAGTTTCCGCATATCAAACGCACTGTGGAGTGCTGAAAACACCAGAAAACGTGTTTTTCGCATTCAATAGCACGAAAACAGCGATTTCGGTGATTCTGTACACTTGTAACAGCAGAATCATGAAGATTATCACTGATAGTGCATATCTCAGCTGGAAACAACAACGATACCGAAGATATGGCAGTTTCCGCATATCAAAAGCACTGTGGAGTGCTGAAAACACCAGAAAACGTGTTTTTCGCATTCAATAGCACGAAAACAGCGATTTCGGTGATTCTGCACACTTGTAACAGCAGGATCATGAAGATTATCACTGATAATGCATATCTCAGCTGGAAACAACTACGATACCGAAGATATCGCAGTTTCCGCATATCAAACGCACTGTGGAGTGCTGAAAACACCAGAAAACGTGTTTTTCGCATTCAATAGCACGAAAACAGCGATTTCGGTGATTCTGCACACTTGTAACAGCAGAATCATGAAGATTATCACTGATAATGCATATCTCAGCTGGAAACAACAACGATACCGAAGCTATCGCAGTTTCCGCATATCACACGCACTGTGGAGTGCTGAAAACACCAGAAAACTTGTTTTTCGCATTCAATAGCACGAAAACAGCGATTTCGGTGATTCTGCAAACTTGTAACAGCAGAATCATGAAGATTATCACTGAAAATGCATATCTCAGCTGGAAACAACAACGATACCGAAGCTATCGCAGTTTCCGTATATCAAACGCACTGTGGAGTGCTGAAAACACCAGAAAACGTGTTTTTCGCATTCAGTAGCACGAAAACAGCGATTTCGGTGATTCTGCACACTTGTAACAGCAGAATCATGAAGATTATCACTGATAATGCATATCTCAGCTGGAAACAACAACGATACCGAAGATATCGCAGTTTCCGCATATCAAACGCACTGTGGAGTGCTGAAAACACCAGAAAACGTGTTTTTCGCATTCAAAACCACGAAAACAGCGATTTCGATGATTCTGCACATTTGTAACAGCAGAATCATGAAGATTATCACTGTAAATGCATATCTCAGCTGGAAACATCAACGATACCGAAGATATGGCAGTTTCCGCATATCAAACGCACTCTGGAGTGCTGAAAACACCAGAAAACGTGTTTTTCGCATTCAATAGCACGAAAACAGCGATTTCGGTGATTCTGCAAACTTGTAACAGCAGAATCATGAAGATTATCACTGAAAATGCATATCTCAGCTGGAAACAACAACGATACCGAAGCTATCGCAGTTTCCGTATATCAAACGCACTGTGGAGTGCTGAAAACACCAGAAAACGTGTTTTTCGCATTCAGTAGCACGAAAACAGCGATTTCGGTGATTCTGCACACTTGTAACAGCAGAATCATGAAGATTATCACTGATAATGCATATCTCAGCTGGAAACAACAACGATACCGAAGATATCGCAGTTTCCGCATATCAAACGCACTGTGGGGTGCTGAAAACACCAGAAAACGTGTTCTTCGCATTCAATAGCACGAAAACAGCGATTTCGGTGATTCTGCACACTTGTAACAGCAGAATCATGAAGATTATCACTGAAATTGCATATCTCAGCTGGAAACAACAACGATACCGAAGATATCGCAGTTTCCGCATGCAAACGCTCTGTGGCGTGCTGAAAACACCAGAAAACGTGTTTTTCGCATTCAATAGCACGAAAACAGCGATTTAGGTGATTCTGCACACTTGTAACAGCAGAATCATGAAGATTATCACTGAAAATGCATATCTCAGCTGGAAACAACAACGATACCGAAGATATCGCAGTTTCCGCATGACAAACGCTCTGTGGCGTGCAGAAAACACCAGAAAACGTGTTTTTCGCATTCAAAAGCACGAAAACAGCGATTTCGGTGATTCTGCACATTTGTAACAGCAGAATCATGAAGATTATCACTGAAAATGCATATCTCAGCTGGCAACATCAACGATACCGAAGATATGGCAGTTTCCGCATATCAAACGCACTCTGGAGTGCTGAAAACACCAGAAAACGTGTTTTTCGCATTCAAAACCACGAAAACAGCGATTTCGGTGATTCTGCACACTTGTAACAGCAGAATCATGAAGATTATCACTGAAAATGCATATCTCAGCTGGAAACAACAACGATACCGAAGTTATCGCAGTTTCCGCATATCAAACGCACTGTGGAGTGCTGAAAACACCAGAAAACGTGTTTTTCGCATTCAATAGCACGAAAGCAGCGATTTCGGTGATTCTGCACACTTGTAACAGCAGAATCATTAATATTATCACTGATAATGCATATCTCAGCTGGAAACAACAACGATACCGAAGATATCGCAGTTTCCGCATATCAAACGCACTGTGGAGTGCTGAAAACACCAGAAAACGTGTTTTTCGCATTCAAAACCACGAAAACAGCGATTTCGATGATTCTGCACATTTGTAACAGCAGAATCATGAAGATTATCACTGTAAATGCATATCTCAGCTGGAAACATCAACGATACCGAAGATATGGCAGTTTCCGCATATCAAACGCACTCTGGAGTGCTGAAAACACCAGAAAACGTGTTTTTCGCATTCAATAGCACGAAAACAGCGATTTCGGTGATTCTGCAAACTTGTAACAGCAGAATCATGAAGATTATCACTGAAAATGCATATCTCAGCTGGAAACAACAACGATACCGAAGCTATCGCAGTTTCCGTATATCAAACGCACTGTGGAGTGCTGAAAACACCAGAAAACGTGTTTTTCGCATTCAGTAGCACGAAAACAGCGATTTCGGTGATTCTGCACACTTGTAACAGCAGAATCATGAAGATTATCACTGATAATGCATATCTCAGCTGGAAACAACAACGATACCGAAGATATCGCAGTTTCCGCATATCAAACGCACTGTGGGGTGCTGAAAACACCAGAAAACGTGTTCTTCGCATTCAATAGCACGAAAACAGCGATTTCGGTGATTCTGCACACTTGTAACAGCAGAATCATGAAGATTATCACTGAAATTGCATATCTCAGCTGGAAACAACAACGATACCGAAGATATCGCAGTTTCCGCATGCAAACGCTCTGTGGCGTGCTGAAAACACCAGAAAACGTGTTTTTCGCATTCAATAGCACGAAAACAGCGATTTAGGTGATTCTGCACACTTGTAACAGCAGAATCATGAAGATTATCACTGAAAATGCATATCTCAGCTGGAAACAACAACGATACCGAAGATATCGCAGTTTCCGCATGACAAACGCTCTGTGGCGTGCAGAAAACACCAGAAAACGTGTTTTTCGCATTCAAAAGCACGAAAACAGCGATTTCGGTGATTCTGCACATCTGTAACAGCAGAATCATGAAGATTATCACTGAAAATGCATATCTCAGCTGGCAACATCAACGATACCGAAGATATGGCAGTTTCCGCATATCAAACGCACTCTGGAGTGCTGAAAACACCAGAAAACGTGTTTTTCGCATTCAAAACCACGAAAACAGCGATTTCGGTGATTCTGCACACTTGTAACAGCAGAATCATGAAGATTATCACTGAAAATGCATATCTCAGCTGGAAACAACAACGATACCGAAGTTATCGCAGTTTCCGCATATCAAACGCACTGTGGAGTGCTGAAAACACCAGAAAACGTGTTTTTCGCATTCAATAGCACGAAAGCAGCGATTTCGGTGATTCTGCACACTTGTAACAGCAGAATCATGAATATTATCACTGAAAATGCATATCTCAGCCGGAAACAACAACGATACCGAAGATATCGCAGTTTCCGCATGTCAAACGCTCTGTGGCGTGCTGAAAACTCCAGAAAACGTGTTTTTCGCATTCAAAACCACGAAAACAGCGATTTCGGTGATTCTGCACATTTGTAACAGCAGAATCATGAATATTATCACTGAAAATGCATATCTCAGCCGGAAACAACAACGATACCGAAGCTATCGCAGTTTCCGCATATCAAACGCACTGTGGAGTGCTGAAAACACCAGAAAACGTGTTTTTCGCATTCAATAGCACGAAAACAGTGATTTCGGTGATTCTGCACACTTGTAACAGCAGAATCATGAAGATTATCACTGATAATGCATATCTCAGCTGGAAACAACAACGATACCGAAGATATGGCAGTTTCCGCATATCAAACGCACTGTGGAGTGCTGAAAACACCAGCAAACGTGTTTTTCGCATTCAATAGCACGAAAACAGCGATTTCGGTGATTCTGCACACTTGTAACAGCAGAATCATGAAGATTATCACTGATAATGCATATCTCAGCTGGAAACAACAACGATACCGAAGATATGGCATTTTCCGCATATCAAACGCACTGTGGAGTGCTGAAAACACCAGAAACCGTGTTTTTCGCATTCAATAGCACGAAAACAGCGATTTCGGTGATTCTGCACACTTGTAACAGCAGAATCATGAAGTTTATCACTGAAAATGCATATCTCAGCTGGAAACAACAACGATACCGAAGATATCGCAGTTTCCGCATGACAAACGCTCTGTGGCGTGCTGAAAACACCAGAAAACGTGTTTTTCGCATTCAAAAGCACGAAAACAGCGATTTCGGTGATTCTGCACATTTGTAACAGCAGAATCATGAAGATTATCACTGAAAATGCATAGCTCAGCTGGAAACATCAACGATACCGAAGATATGGCAGTTTCCGCATATCAAACGCACTCTGGAGTGCTGAAAACACCAGAAAACGTGTTTTTCGCATTCAAAACCACGAAAACAGCGATTTCGGTGATTCTGCACATTTGTAACAGCAGACTCATGAAGATTATCACTGTAAATGCATATCTCAGCTGGAAACATCAACGATACCGAAGATATGGCAGTTTCCGCATATCAAACGCACTCTGGAGTGCTGAAAACACCAGAAAACGTGTTTTTCGCATTCAGTAGCACGAAAACAGCGATTTCGGTGATTCTGCACACTTGTAACAGCAGAATCATGAAGATTATCACTGATAATGCATATCTCAGCTGGAAACAACAACGATACCGAAGATATGGCAGTTTCCGCATATCAAATGCACTGTGGAGTGCTGAAAACACCAGAAAACGTGTTTTTCGCATTCAATAGCACGAAAGCAGCGATTTCGGTGATTCTGCACACTTGTAACAGCAGAATCATGAAGATTATCACTGAAAATGCATATCTCAGCTGGAAACAACAACGATACCGAAGCTATCGCAGTTTCCGCATATCAAACGCACTGTGGAGTGCTGAAAACACCAGAAAACGTGTTTTTCGCATTCAATAGCACGAAAACAGCGATTTCGGTGATTCTGTACACTTGTAACAGCAGAATCATGAAGATTATCACTGATAGTGCATATCTCAGCTGGAAACAACAACGATACCGAAGATATGGCAGTTTCCGCATATCAAAAGCACTGTGGAGTGCTGAAAACACCAGAAAACGTGTTTTTCGCATTCAATAGTACGACAACAGCGATTTCGGTAATTCTGCATCCTTCTCACAGAAGAATATTCAAAATTATCGTACAATATACATCCCTCAGCTGGAAACCCCACGAAAACGAAGACATCGCAGTTTCCGCATTTCAAACGCACTGTGGAGTGCTGAAAACACCAGGAAACGTGGTTTTCGCATTCAGTAGCACGAAAACAGCGATTTCTGTGATTCTGCACACATGTCACAGAAGAATCATGAAGATTATCACTGGAAATGCATATCTCAGCTGAAAACCCAACGAAAACGAAGATACCGCAGTTTCCGCATATCAAACGCACTGTGGAGTGCTGAAAACACCAGAAAACGTGTTTTCGCATCAAATAGCACGAAAACAGCGATTTTTGTGATTCTGCACACTTGTCACAGAATAATCATGAAGATTATCGCCGAAAATGTATATCTCGTCTGGAAACCCCACGAAACCGAAGATATTGCAGTTTCCGCATGTCAAACGCACTGTGGAGTGGTGATAACACCAGAAAACGTGTTTTTCGCATTCAATAGCACGAAAACAGCGATTTCGGTGATTCTGTACACTTGTAACAGCAGAATCATGAAGATTATCACTGATAGTGCATATCTCAGCTGGAAACAACAACGATACCGAAGATATGGCAGTTTCCGCATATCAAACGCACTGTGGAGTGCTGAAAACACCAGAAAACGTGTTCTTCGCATTCAATAGCACGAAAACAGCGATTTCGGTGATTCTGCACACTTGTAACAGCAGAATCATGAAGATTATCACTGAAATTGCATATCTCAGCTGGAAACAACAACGATACCGAAGATATCGCAGTTTCCGCATGCAAACGCTCTGTGGCGTGCTGAAAACACCAGAAAACGTGTTTTTCGCATTCAATAGCACGAAAACAGCGATTTAGGTGATTCTGCACACTTGTAACAGCAGAATCATGAAGATTATCACTGAAAATGCATATCTCAGCTGGAAACAACAACGATACCGAAGATATCGCAGTTTCCGCATGACAAACGCTCTGTGGCGTGCTGAAAACACCAGAAAACGTGTTTTGCGCATTCAAAAGCACGAAAACAGCGATTTCGGTGATTCTGCACATTTGTAACAGCAGAATCATGAAGATTATCACTGAAAATGCATATCTCAGCTGGCAACATCAACGATACCGAAGATATGGCAGTTTCCGCATATCAAACGCACTCTGGAGTGCTGAAAACACCAGAAAACGTGTTTTTCGCATTCAAAACCACGAAAACAGCGATTTCGGTGATTCTGCACACTTGTAACAGCAGAATCATGAAGATTATCACTGAAAATGCATATCTCAGCTGGAAACAACAACGATACCGAAGTTATCGCAGTTTCCGCATATCAAACGCACTGTGGAGTGCTGAAAACACCAGAAAACGTGTTTTTCGCATTCAATAGCACGAAAGCAGCGATTTCGGTGATTCTGCACACTTGTAACAGCAGAATCATGAATATTATCACTGAAAATGCATATCTCAGCCGGAAACAACAACGATACCGAAGATATCGCAGTTTCCGCATGTCAAACGCTCTGTGGCGTGCTGAAAACTCCAGAAAACGTGTTTTTCGCATTCAAAACCACGAAAACAGCGATTTCGGTGATTCTGCACATTTGTAACAGCAGAATCATGAATATTATCACTGAAAATGCATATCTCAGCCGGAAACAACAACGATACCGAAGCTATCGCAGTTTCCGCATATCAAACGCACTGTGGAGTGCTGAAAACACCAGAAAACGTGTTTTTCGCATTCAATAGCACGAAAACAGTGATTTCGGTGATTCTGCACACTTGTAACAGCAGAATCATGAAGATTATCACTGATAATGCATATCTCAGCTGGAAACAACAACGATACCGAAGATATGGCAGTTTCCGCATATCAAACGCACTGTGGAGTGCTGAAAACACCAGCAAACGTGTTTTTCGCATTCAATAGCACGAAAACAGCGATTTCGGTGATTCTGCACACTTGTAACAGCAGAATCATGAAGATTATCACTGATAATGCATATCTCAGCTGGAAACAACAACGATACCGAAGATATGGCATTTTCCGCATATCAAACGCACTGTGGAGTGCTGAAAACACCAGAAACCGTGTTTTTCGCATTCAATAGCACGAAAACAGCGATTTCGGTGATTCTGCACACTTGTAACAGCAGAATCATGAAGTTTATCACTGAAAATGCATATCTCAGCTGGAAACAACAACGATACCGAAGATATCGCAGTTTCCGCATGACAAACGCTCTGTGGCGTGCTGAAAACACCAGAAAACGTGTTTTTCGCATTCAAAAGCACGAAAACAGCGATTTCGGTGATTCTGCACATTTGTAACAGCAGAATCATGAAGATTATCACTGAAAATGCATAGCTCAGCTGGAAACATCAACGATACCGAAGATATGGCAGTTTCCGCATATCAAACGCACTCTGGAGTGCTGAAAACACCAGAAAACGTGTTTTTCGCATTCAAAACAACGAAAACAGCGATTTCGGTGATTCTGCACATTTGTAACAGCAGACTCATGAAGATTATCACTGTAAATGCATATCTCAGCTGGAAACATCAACGATACCGAAGATATGGCAGTTTCCGCATATCAAACGCACTCTGGAGTGCTGAAAACACCAGAAAACGTGTTTTTCGCATTCAGTAGCACGAAAACAGCGATTTCGGTGATTCTGCACACTTGTAACAGCAGAATCATGAAGATTATCACTGATAATGCATATCTCAGCTGGAAACAACAACGATACCGAAGATATGGCAGTTTCCGCATATCAAATGCACTGTGGAGTGCTGAAAACACCAGAAAACGTGTTTTTCGCATTCAATAGCACGAAAGCAGCGATTTCGGTGATTCTGCACACTTGTAACAGCAGAATCATGAAGATTATCACTGAAAATGCATATCTCAGCTGGAAACAACAACGATACCGAAGCTATCGCAGTTTCCGTATATCAAACGCACTGTGGAGTGCTGAAAACACCAGAAAACGTGTTTTTCGCATTCAGTAGCACGAAAACAGCGATTTCGGTGATTCTGCACACTTGTAACAGCAGAATCATGAAGATTATCACTGATAATGCATATCTCAGCTGGAAACAACAACGATACCGAAGATATCGCAGTTTCCGCATATCAAACGCACTGTGGAGTGCTGAAAACACCAGAAAACGTGTTTTTCGCATTCAAAACCACGAAAACAGCGATTTCGATGATTCTGCACATTTGTAACAGCAGAATCATGAAGATTATCACTGTAAATGCATATCTCAGCTGGAAACATCAACGATACCGAAGATATGGCAGTTTCCGCATATCAAACGCACTCTGGAGTGCTGAAAACACCAGAAAACGTGTTTTTCGCATTCAATAGCACGAAAACAGCGATTTCGGTGATTCTGCAAACTTGTAACAGCAGAATCATGAAGATTATCACTGAAAATGCATATCTCAGCTGGAAACAACAACGATACCGAAGCTATCGCAGTTTCCGTATATCAAACGCACTGTGGAGTGCTGAAAACACCAGAAAACGTGTTTTTCGCATTCAGTAGCACGAAAACAGCGATTTCGGTGATTCTGCACACTTGTAACAGCAGAATCATGAAGATTATCACTGATAATGCATATCTCAGCTGGAAACAACAACGATACCGAAGATATCGCAGTTTCCGCATATCAAACGCACTGTGGGGTGCTGAAAACACCAGAAACCGTGTTTTTCGCATTCAATAGCACGAAAACAGCGATTTCGGTGATTCTGCACACTTGTAACAGCAGAATCATGAAGTTTATCACTGAAAATGCATATCTCAGCTGGAAACAACAACGATACCGAAGATATCGCAGTTTCCGCATGACAAACGCTCTGTGGCGTGCTGAAAACACCAGAAAACGTGTTTTTCGCATTCAAAAGCACGAAAACAGCGATTTCGGTGATTCTGCACATTTGTAACAGCAGAATCATGAAGATTATCACTGAAAATGCATAGCTCAGCTGGAAACATCAACGATACCGAAGATATGGCAGTTTCCGCATATCAAACGCACTCTGGAGTGCTGAAAACACCAGAAAACGTGTTTTTCGCATTCAAAACCACGAAAACAGCGATTTCGGTGATTCTGCACATTTGTAACAGCAGACTCATGAAGATTATCACTGATAATGCATATCTCAGCTGGAAACAACAACGATACCGAAGATATCGCAGTTTCCGCATATCAAACGCACTGTGGAGTGCTGAAAACACCAGAAACCGTGTTTTTCGCATTCAATAGCACGAAAACAGCGATTTCGGTGATTCTGCACACTTGTAACAGCAGAATCATGAAGTTTATCACTGAAAATGCATATCTCAGCTGGAAACAACAACGATACCGAAGATATCGCAGTTTCCGCATGACAAACGCTCTGTGGCGTGCTGAAAACACCAGAAAACGTGTTTTTCGCATTCAAAAGCACGAAAACAGCGATTTCGGTGATTCTGCACATTTGTAACAGCAGAATCATGAAGATTATCACTGAAAATGCATAGCTCAGCTGGAAACATCAACGATACCGAAGATATGGCAGTTTCCGCATATCAAACGCACTCTGGAGTGCTGAAAACACCAGAAAACGTGTTTTTCGCATTCAAAACCACGAAAACAGCGATTTCGGTGATTCTGCACATTTGTAACAGCAGACTCATGAAGATTATCACTGTAAATGCATATCTCAGCTGGAAACATCAACGATACCGAAGATATGGCAGTTTCCGCATATCAAACGCACTCTGGAGTGCTGAAAACACCAGAAAACGTGTTTTTCGCATTCAGTAGCACGAAAACAGCGATTTCGGTGATTCTGCACACTTGTAACAGCAGAATCATGAAGATTATCACTGATAATGCATATCTCAGCTGGAAACAACAACGATACCGAAGATATGGCAGTTTCCGCATATCAAATGCACTGTGGAGTGCTGAAAACACCAGAAAACGTGTTTTTCGCATTCAATAGCACGAAAGCAGCGATTTCGGTGATTCTGCACACTTGTAACAGCAGAATCATGAAGATTATCACTGAAAATGCATATCTCAGCTGGAAACAACAACGATACCGAAGCTATCGCAGTTTCCGCATATCAAACGCACTGTGGAGTGCTGAAAACACCAGAAAACGTGTTTTTCGCATTCAATAGCACGAAAACAGCGATTTCGGTGATTCTGTACACTTGTAACAGCAGAATCATGAAGATTATCACTGATAGTGCATATCTCAGCTGGAAACAACAACGATACCGAAGATATGGCAGTTTCCGCATATCAAAAGCACTGTGGAGTGCTGAAAACACCAGAAAACGTGTTTTTCGCATTCAATAGTACGACAACAGCGATTTCGGTAATTCTGCATCCTTCTCACAGAAGAATATTCAAAATTATCGTACAATATACATCCCTCAGCTGGAAACCCCACGAAAACGAAGACATCGCAGTTTCCGCATTTCAAACGCACTGTGGAGTGCTGAAAACACCAGGAAACGTGGTTTTCGCATTCAGTAGCACGAAAACAGCGATTTCTGTGATTCTGCACACATGTCACAGAAGAATCATGAAGATTATCACTGGAAATGCATATCTCAGCTGAAAACCCAACGAAAACGAAGATACCGCAGTTTCCGCATATCAAACGCACTGTGGAGTGCTGAAAACACCAGAAAACGTGTTTTCGCATCAAATAGCACGAAAACAGCGATTTTTGTGATTCTGCACACTTGTCACAGAATAATCATGAAGATTATCGCCGAAAATGTATATCTCGTCTGGAAACCCCACGAAACCGAAGATATTGCAGTTTCCGCATGTCAAACGCACTGTGGAGTGGTGATAACACCAGAAAACGTGTTTTTCGCATTCAATAGCACGAAAACAGCGATTTCGGTGATTCTGTACACTTGTAACAGCAGAATCATGAAGATTATCACTGATAGTGCATATCTCAGCTGGAAACAACAACGATACCGAAGATATGGCAGTTTCCGCATATCAAACGCACTGTGGAGTGCTGAAAACACCAGAAAACGTGTTCTTCGCATTCAATAGCACGAAAACAGCGATTTCGGTGATTCTGCACACTTGTAACAGCAGAATCATGAAGATTATCACTGAAATTGCATATCTCAGCTGGAAACAACAACGATACCGAAGATATCGCAGTTTCCGCATGCAAACGCTCTGTGGCGTGCTGAAAACACCAGAAAACGTGTTTTTCGCATTCAATAGCACGAAAACAGCGATTTAGGTGATTCTGCACACTTGTAACAGCAGAATCATGAAGATTATCACTGAAAATGCATATCTCAGCTGGAAACAACAACGATACCGAAGATATCGCAGTTTCCGCATGACAAACGCTCTGTGGCGTGCTGAAAACACCAGAAAACGTGTTTTGCGCATTCAAAAGCACGAAAACAGCGATTTCGGTGATTCTGCACATTTGTAACAGCAGAATCATGAAGATTATCACTGAAAATGCATATCTCAGCTGGCAACATCAACGATACCGAAGATATGGCAGTTTCCGCATATCAAACGCACTCTGGAGTGCTGAAAACACCAGAAAACGTGTTTTTCGCATTCAAAACCACGAAAACAGCGATTTCGGTGATTCTGCACACTTGTAACAGCAGAATCATGAAGATTATCACTGAAAATGCATATCTCAGCTGGAAACAACAACGATACCGAAGCTATCGCAGTTTCCGCATATCAAACGCACTGTGGAGTGCTGAAAACACCAGAAAACGTGTTTTTCGCATTCAATAGCACGAAAACAGTGATTTCGGTGATTCTGCACACTTGTAACAGCAGAATCATGAAGATTATCACTGATAATGCATATCTCAGCTGGAAACAACAACGATACCGAAGATATGGCAGTTTCCGCATATCAAACGCACTGTGGAGTGCTGAAAACACCAGCAAACGTGTTTTTCGCATTCAATAGCACGAAAACAGCGATTTCGGTGATTCTGCACACTTGTAACAGCAGAATCATGAAGATTATCACTGATAATGCATATCTCAGCTGGAAACAACAACGATACCGAAGCTATCGCAGTTTCCGCATATCAAACGCTCTGTGGCGTGCTGAAAACACCAGAAAACGTGTTTTTCGCATTCAAAAGCACGAAAACAGCGATTTCGGTGATTCTGCACATTTGTAACAGCAGAATCATGAAGATTATCACTGAAAATGCATAGCTCAGCTGGAAACATCAACGATACCGAAGATATGGCAGTTTCCGCATATCAAACGCACTCTGGAGTGCTGAAAACACCAGAAAACGTGTTTTTCGCATTCAAAACAACGAAAACAGCGTTTCGGTGATTCTGCACATTTGTAACAGCAGACTCATGAAGATTATCACTGTAAATGCATATCTCAGCTGGAAACATCAACGATACCGAAGATATGGCAGTTTCCGCATATCAAACGCACTCTGGAGTGCTGAAAACACCAGAAAACGTGTTTTTCGCATTCAGTAGCACGAAAACAGCGATTTCGGTGATTCTGCACACTTGTAACAGCAGAATCATGAAGATTATCACTGATAATGCATATCTCAGCTGGAAACAACAACGATACCGAAGATATGGCAGTTTCCGCATATCAAATGCACTGTGGAGTGCTGAAAACACCAGAAAACGTGTTTTTCGCATTCAATAGCACGAAAGCAGCGATTTCGGTGATTCTGCACACTTGTAACAGCAGAATCATGAAGATTATCACTGAAAATGCATATCTCAGCTGGAAACAACAACGATACCGAAGCTATCGCAGTTTCCGTATATCAAACGCACTGTGGAGTGCTGAAAACACCAGAAAACGTGTTTTTCGCATTCAGTAGCACGAAAACAGCGATTTCGGTGATTCTGCACACTTGTAACAGCAGAATCATGAAGATTATCACTGATAATGCATATCTCAGCTGGAAACAACAACGATACCGAAGATATCGCAGTTTCCGCATATCAAACGCACTGTGGAGTGCTGAAAACACCAGAAAACGTGTTTTTCGCATTCAAAACCACGAAAACAGCGATTTCGATGATTCTGCACATTTGTAACAGCAGAATCATGAAGATTATCACTGTAAATGCATATCTCAGCTGGAAACATCAACGATACCGAAGATATGGCAGTTTCCGCATATCAAACGCACTCTGGAGTGCTGAAAACACCAGAAAACGTGTTTTTCGCATTCAATAGCACGAAAACAGCGATTTCGGTGATTCTGCAAACTTGTAACAGCAGAATCATGAAGATTATCACTGAAAATGCATATCTCAGCTGGAAACAACAACGATACCGAAGCTATCGCAGTTTCCGTATATCAAACGCACTGTGGAGTGCTGAAAACACCAGAAAACGTGTTTTTCGCATTCAGTAGCACGAAAACAGCGATTTCGGTGATTCTGCACACTTGTAACAGCAGAATCATGAAGATTATCACTGATAATGCATATCTCAGCTGGAAACAACAACGATACCGAAGATATCGCAGTTTCCGCATATCAAACGCACTGTGGGGTGCTGAAAACACCAGAAAACGTGTTCTTCGCATTCAATAGCACGAAAACAGCGATTTCGGTGATTCTGCACACTTGTAACAGCAGAATCATGAATATTATCACTGAAAATGCATATCTCAGCCGGAAACAACAACGATACCGAAGATATCGCAGTTTCCGCATGTCAAACGCTCTGTGGCGTGCTGAAAACTCCAGAAAACGTGTTTTTCGCATTCAAAACCACGAAAACAGCGATTTCGGTGATTCTGCACATTTGTAACAGCAGAATCATGAATATTATCACTGAAAATGCATATCTCAGCCGGAAACAACAACGATACCGAAGCTATCGCAGTTTCCGCATATCAAACGCACTGTGGAGTGCTGAAAACACCAGAAAACGTGTTTTTCGCATTCAATAGCACGAAAACAGTGATTTCGGTGATTCTGCACACTTGTAACAGCAGAATCATGAAGATTATCACTGATAATGCATATCTCAGCTGGAAACAACAACGATACCGAAGATATGGCAGTTTCCGCATATCAAACGCACTGTGGAGTGCTGAAAACACCAGCAAACGTGTTTTTCGCATTCAATAGCACGAAAACAGCGATTTCGGTGATTCTGCACACTTGTAACAGCAGAATCATGAAGATTATCACTGATAATGCATATCTCAGCTGGAAACAACAACGATACCGAAGATATGGCATTTTCCGCATATCAAACGCACTGTGGAGTGCTGAAAACACCAGAAACCGTGTTTTTCGCATTCAATAGCACGAAAACAGCGATTTCGGTGATTCTGCACACTTGTAACAGCAGAATCATGAAGTTTATCACTGAAAATGCATATCTCAGCTGGAAACAACAACGATACCGAAGATATCGCAGTTTCCGCATGACAAACGCTCTGTGGCGTGCTGAAAACACCAGAAAACGTGTTTTTCGCATTCAAAAGCACGAAAACAGCGATTTCGGTGATTCTGCACATTTGTAACAGCAGAATCATGAAGATTATCACTGAAAATGCATAGCTCAGCTGGAAACATCAACGATACCGAAGATATGGCAGTTTCCGCATATCAAACGCACTCTGGAGTGCTGAAAACACCAGAAAACGTGTTTTTCGCATTCAAAACCACGAAAACAGCGATTTCGGTGATTCTGCACATTTGTAACAGCAGACTCATGAAGATTATCACTGTAAATGCATATCTCAGCTGGAAACATCAACGATACCGAAGATATGGCAGTTTCCGCATATCAAACGCACTCTGGAGTGCTGAAAACACCAGAAAACGTGTTTTTCGCATTCAGTAGCACGAAAACAGCGATTTCGGTGATTCTGCACACTTGTAACAGCAGAATCATGAAGATTATCACTGATAATGCATATCTCAGCTGGAAACAACAACGATACCGAAGATATGGCAGTTTCCGCATATCAAATGCACTGTGGAGTGCTGAAAACACCAGAAAACGTGTTTTTCGCATTCAATAGCACGAAAGCAGCGATTTCGGTGATTCTGCACACTTGTAACAGCAGAATCATGAAGATTATCACTGAAAATGCATATCTCAGCTGGAAACAACAACGATACCGAAGCTATCGCAGTTTCCGCATATCAAACGCACTGTGGAGTGCTGAAAACACCAGAAAACGTGTTTTTCGCATTCAATAGCACGAAAACAGCGATTTCGGTGATTCTGTACACTTGTAACAGCAGAATCATGAAGATTATCACTGATAGTGCATATCTCAGCTGGAAACAACAACGATACCGAAGATATGGCAGTTTCCGCATATCAAAAGCACTGTGGAGTGCTGAAAACACCAGAAAACGTGTTTTTCGCATTCAATAGCACGAAAACAGCGATTTCTGTGATTCTGCACACTTGTAACAGCAGGATCATGAAGATTATCACTGATAATGCATATCTCAGCTGGAAACAACTACGATACCGAAGATATCGCAGTTTCCGCATATCAAACGCACTGTGGAGTGCTGAAAACACCAGAAAACGTGTTTTTCGCATTCAATAGCACGAAAACAGCGATTTCGGTGATTCTGCACACTTGTAACAGCAGAATCATGAAGATTATCACTGATAATGCATATCTCAGCTGGAAACAACAACGATACCGAAGCTATCGCAGTTTCCGCATATCACACGCACTGTGGAGTGCTGAAAACACCAGAAAACTTGTTTTTCGCATTCAATAGCACGAAAACAGCGATTTCGGTGATTCTGCACACTTGTAACAGCAGAATCATGAATATTATCACTGAAAATGCATATCTCAGCTGGAAACAACAACGATACCGAAGATATGGCAGTTTCCGCATATCAAACGCACTGTGGAGTGCTGAAAACACCAGAAAACGTGTTTTTCGCATTCAATAGCACGAAAACAGCGATTTCGGTGATTCTGCACACTTGTAACAGCAGAATCATGAAGATTATCACTGATAATGCATATCTCAGCTGGAAACAACAACGATACCGAAGATATGGCAGTTTCCGCATATCAAACGCACTGTGGAGTGCTGAAAACACCAGAAAACGTGTTTTTCGCATTCAATAGCACGAAAACAGCGATTTCGGTGATTCTGCACATTTGTAACAGCAGAATCATGAAGATTATCACTGAAAATGCATATCTCAGCTGGAAACATCAACGATACCGAAGGTATGGCAGTTTCCGCATATCAAACGCACTGTGGAGTACTGAAAACACCAGAAAACGTGTTTTTCGCATTCAAAACCACGAAAACAGCGATTTCGGTGATTCTGCACATTTGTAACAGCAGAATCATGAAGATTATCACTGTAAATGCATATCTCAGCTGGAAACATCAACGATACCGAAGATATGGCAGTTTCCGCATATCAAACGCACTCTGGAGTGCTGAAAACACCAGAAAACGTGTTTTTCGCATTCAATAGCACGAAAACAGCGATTTCGGTGATTCTGCAAACTTGTAACAGCAGAATCATGAAGATTATCACTGAAAATGCATATATCAGCTGGAAACAAAAACGATACCGAAGCTATCGCAGTTTCCGCATATCACACGCACTGTGGAGTGCTGAAAACACCAGAAAACGTGTTTTTCGCATTCAATAGCACGAAAACAGTGATTTCGGTGATTCTGCACACTTGTAACAGCAGAATCATGAAGATTATCACTGATAATGCATATCTCAGCTGGAAACAACAACGATACCGAAGATATGGCAGTTTCCGCATATCAAACGCACTGTGGAGTGCTGAAAACACCAGAAAACGTGTTTTTCGCATTCAATAGCACGAAAACAGCGATTTCGGTGATTCTGCACACTTGTAGCAGCAGAATCATGAAGATTATCACTGATAATGCATATCTCAGCTGGAAACAACAACGATACCGAAGATATGGCAGTTTCCGCATATCAAACGCACTGTGGAGTGCTGAAAACACCAGAAAACGTGTTTTTCGCATTCAATAGCACGAAAACAGCGATTTCGGTGATTCTGCACACTTGTAACAGCAGAATCATGAAGATTATCACTGAAAATGCATATCTCAGCTGGAAACAACAACGATACCGAAGATATCGCAGTTTCCGCATGACAAACGCTCTGTGGCGTGCTGAAAACACCAGAAAACGTGTTTTTCGCATTCAAAAGCACGAAAACAGCGATTTCGGTGATTCTGCACATTTGTAACAGCAGAATCATGAAGATTATCACTGATAATGCATATCTCAGCTGGAAACAACAACGATACCGAAGATATGGCAGTTTGCGCATATCAAACGCACTGTGGAGTGCTGAAAACACCAGAAAACGTGTTTTTCGCATTCAATAGCACGAAAACAGCGATTTCGGTGATTCTGCACACTTGGAACAGCAGAATCATGAAGATTATCACTGAAAATGCATATCTCACCTGGAAACAACAACGATACCGAAGATATCGCAGTTTCCGCATGACAAACGCTCTGTGGCGTGCTGAAAACACCAGAAAACGTGTTTTTCGCATTCAAAACCACGAAAACAGCGATTTCGATGATTCTGCACATTTGTAACAGCAGAATCATGAAGATTATCACTGTAAATGCATATCTCAGCTGGAAACATCAACGATACCGAAGATATGGCAGTTTCCGCATATCAAACGCACTCTGGAGTGCTGAAAACACCAGAAAACGTGTTTTTCGCATTCAATAGCACGAAAACAGCGATTTCGGTGATTCTGCAAACTTGTAACAGCAGAATCATGAAGATTATCACTGAAAATGCATATCTCAGCTGGAAACAACAACGATACCGAAGCTATCGCAGTTTCCGCATATCAAACGCACTGTGGAGTGCTGAAAACACCAGAAAACGTGTTTTTCGCATTCAGTAGCACGAAAACATCGATTTCGGTGATTCTGCACACTTGTAACAGCAGAATCATGAAGATTATCACTGATAATGCATATCTCAGCTGGAAACAACAACGATACCGAAGATATCGCAGTTTCCGCATATCAAACGCACTGTGGAGTGCTGAAAACACCAGAAAACGTGTTCTTCGCATTCAATAGCACGAAAACAGCGATTTCGGTGATTCTGCACACTTGTAACAGCAGAATCATGAAGATTATCACTGAAATTGCATATCTCAGCTGGAAACAACAACGATACCGAAGATATCGCAGTTTCCGCATGCAAACGCTCTGTGGCGTGCTGAAAACACCAGAAAACGTGTTTTTCGCATTCAATAGCACGAAAACAGCGATTTAGGTGATTCTGCACATTTGTAACAGCAGACTCATGAAGATTATCACTGTAAATGCATATCTCAGCTGGAAACATCAACAATACCGAAGATATGGCAGTTTCCGCATATCAAACGCACTCTGGAGTGCTGAAAACACCAGAAAACGTGTTTTTCGCATTCAGTAGCACGAAAACAGCGATTTCGGTGATTCTGCACACTTGTAACAGCAGAATCATGAAGATTATCACTGATAATGCATATCTCAGCTGGAAACAACAACGATACCGAAGATATGGCAGTTTCCGCATATCAAATGCACTGTGGAGTGCTGAAAACACCAGAAAACGTGTTTTTCGCATTCAATAGCACGAAAGCAGCGATTTCGGTGATTCTGCACACTTGTAACAGCAGAATCATGAAGATTATCACTGAAAATGCATATCTCAGCTGGAAACAACAACGATACCGAAGATATCGCAGTTTCCGCATGTCAAACGCTCTGTGGCGTGCTGAAAACACCAGAAAACGTGTTTTTCGCATTCAGTAGCACGAAAACAGCGATTTCGGTGATTCTGCAAACTTGTAACAGCAGAATCATGAAGATTATCACTGAAAATGCATATCTCAGCTGGAAACAACAACGATACCGAAGCTATCGCAGTTTCCGCATATCAAACGCACTGTGGAGTGCTGAAAACACCAGAAAACGTGTTTTTCGCATTCAATAGCACGAAAACAGCGATTTCGGTGATTCTGTACACTTGTAACAGCAGAATCATGAAGATTATCACTGATAGTGCATATCTCAGCTGGAAACAACAACGATACCGAAGATATGGCAGTTTCCGCATATCAAAAGCACTGTGGAGTGCTGAAAACACCAGAAAACGTGTTTTTCGCATTCAATAGCACGAAAACAGCGATTTCGGTGATTCTGCACACTTGTAACAGCAGGATCATGAAGATTATCACTGATAATGCATATCTCAGCTGGAAACAACTACGATACCGAAGATATCGCAGTTTCCGCATATCAAACGCACTGTGGAGTGCTGAAAACACCAGAAAACGTGTTTTTCGCATTCAATAGCACGAAAACAGCGATTTCGGTGATTCTGCACACTTGTAACAGCAGAATCATGAAGATTATCACTGATAATGCATATCTCAGCTGGAAACAACAACGATACCGAAGCTATCGCAGTTTCCGCATATCACACGCACTGTGGAGTGCTGAAAACACCAGAAAACTTGTTTTTCGCATTCAATAGCACGAAAACAGCGATTTCGGTGATTCTGCACACTTGTAACAGCAGAATCATGAAGATTATCACAGAAAATGCATATCTCAGCTGGAAACAACAACGATACCGAAGATATCGCAGTTTCCGCATGTCAAACGCTCTGTGGCGTGCTGAAAACACCAGAAAACGTGTTTTTCGTATTCAAGAGCACGAAAACAGCGATTTCGGTGATTCTGCACACTTGTAACAGCAGAATCATGAAGATTATCACTGATAATGCATATGTCAGCTGGAAACAACAACGATACCGAAGATATGGCAGTTTCCGCATATCAAATGCACTGTGGAGTGCTGAAAACACCAGAAAACGTGTTTTTCGCATCCAATAGCACGAAAACAGCGATTTCGGTGATTCTGCAAACTTGTAACAGCAGAATCATGAAGATTATCACTGAAAATGCATATCTCAGCTGGAAACAACAACGATACCGAAGCTATCGCAGTTTCCGCATATCAAACGCACTGTGGAGTGCTGAAAACACCAGAAAACGTGTTTTTCGCATTCAGTAGCACGAAAACAGCGATTTCGGTGATTCTGCACACTTGTAACAGCAGAATCATGAAGATTATCACTGATAATGCATATCTCAGCTGGAAACAACAACGATACCGAAGATATCGCAGTTTCCGCATATCAAACGCACTGTGGAGTGCTGAAAACACCAGAAAACGTGTTTTTCGCATTCAATAGCACGAAAACAGCGATTTCGGTGATTCTGCACACTTGTAACAGCAGAATCATGAAGATTATCACTGAAATTGCATATCTCAGCTGGAAACAACAACGATACCGAAGATATCGCAGTTTCCGCATGCAAACGCTCTGTGGCGTGCTGAAAACACCAGAAAACGTGTTTTTCGCATTCAATAGCACGAAAACAGCGATTTAGGTGATTCTGCACACTTGTAACAGCAGAATCATGAAGATTATCACTGAAAATGCATATCTCAGCTGGAAACAACAACGATACCGAAGATATCGCAGTTTCCGCATGACAAACGCTCTGTGGCGTGCTGAAAACACCAGAAAACGTGTTTTTCGCATTCAAAAGCACGAAAACAGCGATTTCGGTGATTCTGCACATTTGTAACAGCAGAATCATGAAGATTATCACTGAAAATGCATATCTCAGCTGGAAACATCAACGATACCGAAGATATGGCAGTTTCCGCATATCAAACGCACTCTGGAGTGCTGAAAACACCAGAAAACGTGTTTTTCGCATTCAAAACCACGAAAACAGCGATTTCGGTGATTCTGCACACTTGTAACAGCAGAATCATGAAGATTATCACTGAAAATGCATATCTCAGCTGGAAACAACAACGATACCGAAGTTATCGCAGTTTCCGCATATCAAACGCACTGTGGAGTGCTGAAAACACCAGAAAACGTGTTTTTCGCATTCAATAGCACGAAAGCAGCGATTTCGGTGATTCTGCACACTTGTAACAGCAGAATCATGAATATTATCACTGAAAATGCATATCTCAGCCGGAAACAACAACGATACCGAAGATATCGCAGTTTCCGCATGTCAAACGCTCTGTGGCGTGCTGAAAACACCAGAAAACGTGTTTTTCGCATTCAAAACCACGAAAACAGCGATTTCGTTGATTCTGCACATTTGTAACAGCAGAATCATGAAGATTATCACTGAAAATGCATATCTCAGTTGGAAACAACAACGATACCGAAGATATGGCAGTTTCCGCATATCAAACGCACTGTGGAGTGCTGAAAACACCAGAAAACGTGTTTTTCGCATTCAATAGCACGAAAACAGCGATTTCGGTGATTCTGCACATTTGTAACAGCAGAATCATGAAGATTATCACTGAAAATGCATATCTCAGCTGGAAACAACAACGATACCGAAGCTATCGCAGTTTCCGCATATCAAACGCACTCTGGAGTGCTGAAAACACCAGAAAACGTGTTTTTCGCATTCAAAACCACGAAAACAGCGATTTCGGTGATTCTGCACACTTGTAACAGCAGAATCATGAAGATTATCACTGAAAATGCATATCTCAGCTGGAAACAACAACGATACCGAAGTTATCGCAGTTTCCGCATATCAAACGCACTGTGGAGTGCTGAAAACACCAGAAAACGTGTTTTTCGCATTCAATAGCACGAAAGCAGCGATTTCGGTGATTCTGCACACTTGTAACAGCAGAATCATGAATATTATCACTGAAAATGCATATCTCAGCCGGAAACAACAACGATACCGAAGATATCGCAGTTTCCGCATGTCAAACGCTCTGTGGCGTGCTGAAAACACCAGAAAACGTGTTTTTCGCATTCAAAACCACGAAAACAGCGATTTCGTTGATTCTGCACATTTGTAACAGCAGAATCATGAAGATTATCACTGAAAATGCATATCTCAGTTGGAAACAACAACGATACCGAAGATATGGCAGTTTCCGCATATCAAACGCACTGTGGAGTGCTGAAAACACCAGAAAACGTGTTTTTCGCATTCAATAGCACGAAAACAGCGATTTCGGTGATTCTGCACATTTGTAACAGCAGAATCATGAAGATTATCACTGAAAATGCATATATCAGCTGGAAACAACAACGATACCGAAGCTATCGCAGTTTCCGCATATCAAACGCACTGTGGAGTGCTGAAAACACCAGAAAACGTGTTTTTCGCATTCAATAGCACGAAAACAGTGATTTCGGTGATTCTGCACACTTGTAACAGCAGAATCATGAAGATTATCACTGATAATGCATATCTCAGCTGGAAACAACAACGATACCGAAGATATGGCAGTTTCCGCATACCAAACGCACTGTGGAGTGCTGAAAACACCAGAAAACGTGTTTTTCGCATTCAATAGCACGAAAACAGCGATTTCGGTGATTCTGCACACTTGTAACAGCAGAATCATGAAGATTATCACTGATAATGCATATCTCAGCTGGAAACAACAACGATACCGAAGATATGGCAGTTTCCGCATATCAAACGCACTGTGGAGTGCTGAAAACACCAGAAAACGTGTTTTTCGCATTCAATAGCACGAAAACAGCGATTTCGGTGATTCTGCACACTTGTAACAGCAGAATCATGAAGATTATCACTGAAAATGCATATCTCAGCTGGAAACAACAACGATACCGAAGATATGGCAGTTTCCGCATATCAAAAGCACTGTGGAGTGCTGAAAACACCAGAAAACGTGTTTTTCGCATTCAATAGCACGAAAACAGCGATTTCGGTGATTCTGCACACTTGTAACAGCAGGATCATGAAGATTATCACTGATAATGCATATCTCAGCTGGAAACAACTACGATACCGAAGATATCGCAGTTTCCGCATATCAAACGCACTGTGGAGTGCTGAAAACACCAGAAAACGTGTTTTTCGCATTCAATAGCACGAAAACAGCGATTTCGGTGATTCTGCACACTTGTAACAGCAGAATCATGAAGATTATCACTGATAATGCATATCTCAGCTGGAAACAACAACGATACCGAAGATATCGCAGTTTCCGCATGTCAAACGCTCTGTGGCGTGCTGAAAACACCAGAAAACGTGTTTTTCGTATTCAAGAGCACGAAAACAGCGATTTCGGTGATTCTGCACACTTGTAACAGCAGAATCATGAAGATTATCACTGATAATGCATATCTCAGCTGGCAACAACGATACCGAAGCTATCGCAGTTTCCGCATATCAAACGCACTGTGGAGTGCTGAAAGCACCAGAAAACGTGTTTTTCGCATTCAATAGCACGAAAACAGCGATTTCGGTGATTCTGCACACTTGTAACAGCAGAATCATGAAGATTATCACTGAAAATGCATATCTCAGCTGGAAACAACAACGATACCGAAGATATCGCAGTTTCCGCATGTCAAACGCTCTGTGGCGTGCTGAAAACACCAGAAAACGTGTTTTTCGCATCCAATAGCACGAAAGCAGCGATTTCGGTGATTCTGCACACTTGTAACAGCAGAATCATGAAGATTATCACTGAAAATGCATATCTCAGCTGGAAACAACAACGATACCGAAGATATCGCAGTTTCCGCATGTCAAACGCTCTGTGGCGTGCTGAAAACACCAGAAAACGTGTTTTTCGCATTCAAAACCACGAAAACAGCGATTTCGGTGATTCTGCACATTTGTAACAGCAGAATCATGAAGATTATCACTGTAAATGCATATCTCAGCTGGAAACAACAACGATACCGAAGCTATCGCAGTTTCCGCATATCAAACGCACTGTGGAGTGCTGAAAACACCAGAAAACGTGTTTTTCGCATTCAATAGCACGAAAACAGCGATTTCGGTGATTCTGTACACTTGTAACAGCAGAATCATGAAGATTGTCACTGATAGTGCATATCTCAGCTGGAAACAACAACGATACCGAAGATATGGCAGTTTCCGCATATCAAAAGCACTGTGGAGTGCTGAAAACACCAGAAAACGTGTTTTTCGCATTCAATAGCACGAAAACAGCGATTTCGGTGATTCTGCACACTTGTAACAGCAGAATCATGAAGATTATCACTGAAAATGCATATCTCAGCTGGAAACAACAACGATACCGAAGATATCGCAGTTTCCGCATGTCAAACGCTCTGTGGCGTGCTGAAAACACCAGAAAACGTGTTTTTCGCATCCAATAGCACGAAAGCAGCGATTTCGGTGATTCTGCACACTTGTAACAGCAGAATCATGAAGATTATCACTGAAAATGCATATCTCAGCTGGAAACAACAACGATACCGAAGATATCGCAGTTTCCGCATATCAAACGCACTCTGGAGTGCTGAAAACACCAGAAAACGTGTTTTTCGCATTCAGTAGCACGAAAACAGCGATTTCGGTGATTCTGCAAACTTGTAACAGCAGAATCATGAAGATAATCACTGAAAATGCATATCTCAGCTGGAAGCATCAACGATACCGAAGTTATCGCAGTTTCCGCATATCAAACGCACTGAGGAGTGCTGAAAACACCAGAAAACGTGTTTTTCGCATTCAATAGCACGAAAACAGCGATTTCGGTAATTCTGCACACTTGTAACAGCAGAATCATGAAGATTATCACTGATAATGCATATCTCAGCTGGCAACAACAACGATACCGAAGCTATCGCAGTTTCCGCATATCAAACGCACTGTGGAGTGCTGAAAGCACCAGAAAACGTGTTTTTCGCATTCAATAGCACGAAAACAGCGATTTCGGTGATTCTGCACACTTGTAACAGCAGAATCATGAAGATTATCACTGAAAATGCATATCTCAGCTGGAAACAACAACGATACCGAAGATATCGCAGTTTCCGCATGTCAAACGCTCTGTGGCGTGCTGAAAACACCAGAAAACGTGTTTTTCGCATTCAAAAGCACGAAAACAGAGATTTCGGTGATTCTGCACATTTGTAAGAGCAGAATCATGAAGATTATCACTGAAAATGCATATCTCAGCTGGAAGCATCAACGATACCGAAGTTATCGCAGTTTCCGCATATCAAACGCACTGAGGAGTGCTGAAAACACCAGAAAACGTGTTTTTCGCATTCAATAGCACGAAAACAGCGATTTCGGTAATTCTGCACACTTGTAACAGTAGAATCATGAAGATTATCGCTGATAATGCATATGTCAGCTGGAAACAACAACGATACCGAAGATATGGCAGTTTTCGCATATCAAATGCACTGTGGAGTGCTGAAAACACCAGAAAACGTGTTTTTCGCATCCAATAGCACGAAAACAGCGATTTCGGTGATTCTGCACACTTGTAACAGCAGAATCATGAAGATTATCACTGAAAATGCATATCTCAGCTGGAAACAACAACGATACCGAAGATATCGCAGTTTCCGCATGTCAAACGCTCTGTGGCGTGCTGAAAACACCAGAAAACGTGTTTTTCGCATTCAAAAGCACGAAAGCTGCGATTTCGGTGATTCTGCACACTTGTCACAGAAGAAACTCGAAGATTATCATAGAAAATGCATATCTCAGCTGGAAACAACAACGATACCGAAGTTATCGCAGTTTCCGCATATCAAACGCACTGCCGAGTGCTGAAAACACCAGAAAACGTGTTTTTCGCATTCAATAGCACGAAAACAGCGATTTCGGTGATTCTGCACACTTGTAACAGCAGAATCATGAAGATTATCACAGAAAATGCATATCTCAGCTGGAAACAACAACGATACCGAAGTTATCGCAGTTTCCGCATATCAAATGCACTGTGGAGTGCTGAAAACACCAGAAAACCTGCTTTTCGCATTCAATAGCACGAAAACAGCGATTTAGGTGATGCTGCACACTTGTCACAGAAGAAACTCGAAGATTATCGTTGAAAATGCATATCTCAGCTGGAAACAACAACGATACCGAAGTTATCGCAGTTTCCGCATATCAAACGCACTGTGGAGTGCTGAAAACACCAGAAAACCTGTTTTTCGCATCCAATAGCACGAAAACAGCGATTGCGGTGATTCTGCACACTTGTAACAGCAGAATCATGAAGATTATCACTGATAATGCATATCTCAGCTGGAAACAACAACGATACCGAAGCTATCGCAGTTTCCGCATATCAAACGCACTGTGGAGTGCTGAAAACACCAGAAAACGTGTTTTTCGCATTCAATAGCACGAAAACAGCGATTTCGGTGATTCTGCACACTTGTAACAGCAGAATCATGAAGATTATCACTGAGAATGCATATCTCAGCTGGAAACATCAACGATACCGAAGATATGGCAGTTTACGCATGTCAAACGCTCTGTGGCGTGCTAAAAACACCAGAAAACGTGTTTTTCGCATTCAAAAGCTCGAAAGCTGCGATTTCGGTGATTCTGCACACTTGTAACAGCAGAATCATGAAGATTATCACTGATAATGCATATCTCAGCTGGAAACAACAACGATACCGAAGCTATCGCAGTTTCCGCATATCAAACGCACTGTGGAGTGCGGAAAATACCAGAAAACGTGTTTTTCGCAATCAATAGCACGAAAACAGCGATTTCGGTGATTCTGCACACTTGTAACAGCAGAATCATGAAGATTATCACTGAAAATGCATATCTCAGCTGGAAACAACAACGATACCGAAGATATCGCAGTTTCCGCATGTCAAACGCTCTGTGGCGTGCTGAAAACACCAGAAAACGTGTTTTTCGCATTCAAAAGCACGAAAACAGAGATTTCGGTGATTCTGGACATTTGTAACAGCAGAATCATGAAGATTATCACTGAAAATGCATATCTCAGCTGGAAACATCAACGATACCGAAGATATGGCAGTTTCCGCATATCAAACGCACTGTGGAGTGCTGAAAACACCAGAAAACGTGCTTTTCGAAATCAATAGCACGAAAACAGCGATTTCGGTGATTCTGCACACTTGTAACAGCAGAATCATGAAGATTATCACTGAAAATGCATATCTCAGCTGGAAACAACAACGATACCGAAGATATCGCTGTTTCCGCATGTCAAACGCTCTGTGGCGTGCTGAAAACACCAGAAAACGTGTTTTTCGCATTCAAAAGCACGAAAACAGAGATTTCGGTGATTCTGCATATTTGTAACAGCAGAATCATGAAGATTATCACTGAAAATGCATATCTCAGCTGGAAACATCAACGATACCGAAGATATGGCAGTTTCCGCATATCAAACGCACTGTGGAGTGCTGAAAACACCAGAAAACGTGCTTTTCGCGTTCAATAGCACGAAAACAGCGATTTCGGTGATTCTGCACACTTGTCCCAGAAGAAACTCGAAGATTATCGTAGAAAATGCATATCTCAGCTGGAAACAACAACGATACCGAAGTTATCGCAGTTTCCGCATATCAAACGCACTGTGGAGTGCTGAAAACACCAGAAAACGTGTTTTTCGCATCCAATAGCGCGAAAACAGCGATTTCGGTGATTCTTCACACTTGTAACAGCAGAATCATGAAGATTATCACTGAAAATGCACATCTCAGCTGGAGACATAAACGATACCGAAGATATCGCAGTTTCCGCATGTCAAACGATCTGTGGCGTGCTGAAAACACCAGAAAATATGTTTTTCGCATTCAAAAGCACGAAAACAGCGATTTCGGTGATTCTGCACACTTGTCACAGAAGAAACTCCCAGATGATCGTAGAAAATGCATATCTCAGCTGGAAACAACAACGATACCGAAGTTATCGCAGTTTCCGCATATCAAATGCACTGTGGAGTGCTGAAAACACCAGGAAACGTGCTTTTCGCATTCAATAGCACGAAAACAGCGATTTCGGTGATTCTGCACACTTGTCACAGACGAAACTCGAAGATTATCGTTGAAAATGCATATCTCAGCTGGAAACAACAACGATACCGAAGTTATCGCAGTTTCCGCATATCAAACGCACTGTGGAGTGCTGAAAACACCAGAAAACGTGTTTTTCGCATCCAATAGCGCGAAAACAGCGATTTCGGTGATTCTGCACACTTGTAACAGCAGAATCATGAAGATTATCACT
This sequence comes from Anthophora plumipes, assembly GCA_951804975.1. Lineage (NCBI taxonomy): Eukaryota > Metazoa > Arthropoda > Insecta > Hymenoptera > Apidae > Anthophora > Anthophora plumipes. The sequence continues at coordinate 576,706 of OX638127.1, forward strand.
GATAATGCATATCTCAGCAGGAAACAACGACGATACCGAAGATATGGCAGTTTCCGCATCTCAAACGCACTGTGGAGTGCTGAAAACACCAGAAAACGTGTTTTACGCATTCAATAGCACGAAAACAGCGATTTCGGTGATTCTGCACACTTGTCACAGAAGAAACTCGCAGATGATCGTAGAAAATGCATATCTCAGCTGGAAACAACAACGATACCGAAGTTATCGCAGTTTCCGCATGTCAAACGCTCTGTGGCGTGCTAAAAACACCAGAAAGCGTGTTTTTCGCATCCAATAGCACGAAAACAGCGATTTCGGAGATTCTGCACACTTGTAACAGTAGAATCATGAAGATTATCTCTGAAAATGCATATCTCAGCTGGAAACAACAACGATACCGAAGCTATCGCAGTTTCCGCATATCACACGCAATGTGGAGTGCTGAAAACACCAGAAAACGTGTTTTTCGCATTCAATAGCACGAAAACAGCGATTTCGGTGATTCTGCACACTTGTCACAGAAGAAACTCGCAGATTATCGTAGAAAATGCATATCTCAGCTGGAAACAACAACGATACCGAAGATATCGCAGTTTCCGCATGTCAAACGCTCTGTGGCGTGCTGAAAACACCAGAAAACGTGTTTTTCGCATTCAAAAGCACGAAAACAGAGATTTCGGTGATTCTGCACATTTGTAACAGCAGAATCATGAAGATTATCACTGAAAATGCATATCTCAGCTGGAAGCATCAACGATACCGAAGTTATCGCAGTTTCCGCATATCAAACGCACTGAGGAGTGCTGAAAACACCAGAAAACGTGTTTTTCGCATTCAATAGCACGAAAACAGCGATTTCGGTGATTCTGCACACTTGTAACAGTAGAATCATGAAGATTATCGCTGATAATGCATATGTCAGCTGGAAACAACAACGATACCGAAGATATGGCAGTTTTCGCATATCAAATGCACTGTGGAGTGCTGAAAACACCAGAAAACGTGTTTTTCGCATCCAATAACACGAAAACAGCGATTTCGGTGATTCTGCACACTTGTAACAGCAGAATCATGAAGATTATCACTGAAAATGCATATCTCAGCTGGAAACAACAACGATACCGAAGATATCGCAGTTTCCGCATGTCAAACGCTCTGTGGCGTGCTGAAAACACCAGAAAACGTGCTTTTCGCGTTCAATAGCACGAAAACAGCGATTTCGGTGATTCTGCACACTTGTCCCAGAAGAAACTCGAAGATTATCGTAGAAAATGCATATCTCAGCTGGAAACAACAACGATACCGAAGTTATCGCAGTTTCCGCATATCAAACGCACTGTGGAGTGCTGAAAACACCAGAAAACGTGTTTTTCGCATCCAATAGCGCGAAAACAGCGATTTCGGTGATTCTGCACACTTGTAACAGCAGAATCATGAAGATTATCACTGATAATGCATATCTCAGCAGGAAACAACGACGATACCGAAGATATGGCAGTTTCCGCATCTCAAACGCACTGTGGAGTGCTGAAAACACCAGAAAACGTGTTTTTCGCATCCAATAGCGCGAAAACAGCGATTTCGGTGATTCTTCACACTTGTAACAGCAGAATCATGAAGATTATCACTGAAAATGCACATCTCAGCTGGAGACATAAACGATACCGAAGATATCGCAGTTTCCGCATGTCAAACGATCTGTGGCGTGCTGAAAACACCAGAAAATATGTTTTTCGCATTCAAAAGCACGAAAACAGCGATTTCGGTGATTCTGCACACTTGTCACAGAAGAAACTCGCAGATGATCGTAGAAAATGCATATCTCAGCTGGAAACAACAACGATACCGAAGTTATCGCAGTTTCCGCATATCAAATGCACTGTGGAGTGCTGAAAACACCAGGAAACGTGCTTTTCGCATTCAATAGCACGAAAACAGCGATTTCGGTGATTCTGCACACTTGTCACAGACGAAACTCGAAGATTATCGTTGAAAATGCATATCTCAGCTGGAAACAACAACGATACCGAAGTTATCGCAGTTTCCGCATATCAAACGCACTGTGGAGTGCTGAAAACACCAGAAAACGTGTTTTTCGCATCCAATAGCGCGAAAACAGCGATTTCGGTGATTCTGCACACTTGTAACAGCAGAATCATGAAGATTATCACTGATAATGCATATCTCAGCAGGAAACAACGACGATACCGAAGATATGGCAGTTTCCGCATCTCAAACGCACTGTGGAGTGCTGAAAACACCAGAAAACGTGTTTTACGCATTCAATAGCACGAAAACAGCGATTTCGGTGATTCTGCACACTTGTCACAGAAGAAACTCGCAGATGATCGTAGAAAATGCATATCTCAGCTGGAAACAACAACGATACCGAAGTTATCGCAGTTTCCGCATGTCAAACGCTCTGTGGCGTGCTAAAAACACCAGAAAACGTGTTTTTCGCATCCAATAGCACGAAAACAGCGATTTCGGAGATTCTGCACACTTGTAACAGTAGAATCATGAAGATTATCTCTGAAAATGCATATCTCAGCTGGAAACAACAACGATACCGAAGCTATCGCAGTTTCCGCATATCACACGCAATGTGGAGTGCTGAAAACACCAGAAAACGTGTTTTTCGCATTCAATAGCACGAAAACAGCGATTTCGGTGATTCTGCACACTTGTCACAGAAGAAACTCGCAGATTATCGTAGAAAATGCATATCTCAGCTGGAAACAACAACGATACCGAAGATATCGCAGTTTCCGCATGTCAAACGCTCTGTGGCGTGCTGAAAACACCAGAAAACGTGTTTTTCGCATTCAAAAGCACGAAAACAGAGATTTCGGTGATTCTGCACATTTGTAACAGCAGAATCATGAAGATTATCACTGAAAATGCATATCTCAGCTGGAAGCATCAACGATACCGAAGTTATCGCAGTTTCCGCATATCAAACGCACTGAGGAGTGCTGAAAACACCAGAAAACGTGTTTTTCGCATTCAATAGCACGAAAACAGCGATTTCGGTGATTCTGCACACTTGTAACAGTAGAATCATGAAGATTATCGCTGATAATGCATATGTCAGCTGGAAACAACAACGATACCGAAGATATGGCAGTTTTCGCATATCAAATGCACTGTGGAGTGCTGAAAACACCAGAAAACGTGTTTTTCGCATCCAATAACACGAAAACAGCGATTTCGGTGATTCTGCACACTTGTAACAGCAGAATCATGAAGATTATCACTGAAAATGCATATCTCAGCTGGAAACAACAACGATACCGAAGATATCGCAGTTTCCGCATGTCAAACGCTCTGTGGCGTGCTGAAAACACCAGAAAACGTGTTTTTCGCATTCAGTAGCACGAAAACAGCGATTTCGGTGATTCTGCACACTTGTCAGAGAAGAAACTCGAAGATTATCGTAGAAAATGCATATTTCAGCTGGAAACAACAACGATACCGAAGTTATCGCAGTTTCCGCATATCAAACGCACTGAGGAGTGCTGAAAACGCCAGAAAACGTGTTTTTCGCATTCAATAGCACGAAAACAGCGATTTCGGTGAATCTGCACACTTGTAACAGCAGAATCATGAAGATTATCACAGAAAATGCATATCTCAGCTGGAAACAACAACGATACCGAAGATATCGCAGTTTCCGCATGTCAAACGCTCTGTGGCGTGCTGAAAACACCAGAAAACGTGTTTTTCGTATTCAAAAGCACGAAAACAGCGATTTCGGTGATTCTGCACACTTGTAACAGCAGAATCATGAAGATTATCACTGATAATGCATATGTCAGCTGGAAACAACAACGATACCGAAGTTATCGCAGTTTCCGCATATCAAACGCACTGTGGAGTGCTGAAAACACCAGAAAACGTGTTTTTCGCATCCAGTAGCGCGAAAACAGCGATTTCGGTGATTCTGCACACTTGTAAAAGCAGAATCATGAAGATTATCACTGATAATGCATATCTCAGCAGGAAACAACAACGATACCGAAGATATGGCAGTTTCCGCATCTCAAACGCACTGTGGAGTGCTGAAAACACCAGAAAACGTGTTTTACGCATTCAATAGCACGAAAACAGCGATTTCGGTGATTCTGCACACTTGTCAGAGAAGAAACTCGAAGATTATCGTAGAAAATGCATATCTCAGCTGGAAACAAAAACGATACCGAAGTTATCGCAGTTTCCGCATATCAAACGCACTGTGGAGTGCTGAAATCACCAGAAAACGTGTTTTTCGCATCCAATAGCACGAAAACAGCGATTTCGGTGATTCTGCACACTTGTAACAGCAGAATCATGAAGATTATCACTGAAAATGCATATCTGAGCTGGAAACATCAACGATACCGAAGATATGGCAGTTTCCGCATATCAAACGCACTGTGGAGTGCTGAAAACACCAGAAAACGTGCTTTTCGAAATCAATAGCACGAAAACAGCGATTTCGGTGATTCTGCACACTTGTAACAGCAGAATCATGAAGATTATCACTGAAAATGCATATCTCAGGTGGAAACAACAACGATACCGAAGATATCGCAGTTTCCGCATGTCAAACGCTCTGTGGCGTGCTGAAAACACCAGAAAACGTGTTTTTCGCATTCAAAAGCACGAAAACAGAGATTTCGGTGATTCTGCACATTTGTAACAGCAGAATCATGAAGATTATCACTGAAAATGCATATCTCAGCTGGAAACATCAACGATACCGAAGATATGGCAGTTTCCGCATATCAAACGCACTGTGGAGTGCTGAAAACACCAGAAAACGTGCTTTTCGCGTTCAATAGCACGAAAACAGCGATTTCGGTGATTCTGCACACTTGTAACAGCAGAATCATGAAGATTATCACTGAAAATGCATATCTCAGCTGGAAACAACAACGATACCGAAGATATCGCAGTTTCCGCATGTCAAACGCTCTGTGCCGTGCTGAAAACACCAGAAAACGTGTTTTTCGCATTCAAAAGCACGAAAACAGAGATTTCGGTGATTCTGCACATTTGTAACAGCAGAATCATGAAGATTATCACTGAAAATGCATATCTCAGCTGGAAACATCAACGATACCGAAGATATGGCAGTTTCCGCATATCAAACGCACTGTGGAGTGCTGAAAACACCAGAAAACGTGCTTTTCGCGTTCAATAGCACGAAAACAGCGATTTCGGTGATTCTGCACACTTGTCCCAGAAGAAACTCGAAGATTATCGTAGAAAATGCATATCTCAGCTGGAAACAACAACGATACCGAAGTTATCGCAGTTTCCGCATATCAAACGCACTGTGGAGTGCTGAAAACACCAGAAAACGTGTTTTTCGCATCCAATAGCGCGAAAACAGCGATTTCGGTGATTCTTCACACTTGTAACAGCAGAATCATGAAGATTATCACTGAAAATGCATATCTCAGCTGGAAACATAAACGATACCGAAGATATCGCAGTTTCCGCATGTCAAACGATCTGTGGCGTGCTGAAAACACCAGAAAATATGTTTTACGCATCCAATAGCGCGAAAACAGCGATTTCGGTGATTCTGCACACTTGTAACAGCAGAATCATGAAGATTATCACTGATAATGCATATCTCAGCAGGAAACAACGACGATACCGAAGATATGGCAGTTTCCGCATCTCAAACGCACTGTGGAGTGCTGAAAACACCAGAAAACGTGTTTTACGCATTCAATAGCACGAAAACAGCGATTTCGGTGATTCTGCACACTTGTCACAGAAGAAACTCGCAGATGATCGTAGAAAATGCATATCTCAGCTGGAAACAACAACGATACCGAAGTTATCGCAGTTTCCGCATATCAAATGCACTGTGGAGTGCTGAAAACACCAGAAAACGTGCTTTTCGCATTCAATAGCACGAAAACAGCGATTTCGGTGATTCTGCACACTTGTCACAGAAGAAACTCGAAGATTATCGTTGAAAATGCATATCTCAGCTGGAAACAACAACGATACCGAAGTTATCGCAGTTTCCGCATATCAAACGCACTGTGGAGTGCTGAAAACACCAGAAAACGTGTTTTTCGTATTCAAAAGCACGAAAACAGCGATTTCGGTGATTCTGCACACTTGTAACAGCAGAATCATGAAGATTATCACTGATAATGCATATGTCAGCTGGAAACAACAACGATACCGAAGTTATCGCAGTTTCCGCATATCAAACGCACTGTGGAGTGCTGAAAACACCAGAAAACGTGTTTTTCGCATCCAATAGCGCGAAAACAGCGATTTCGGTGATTCTGCACACTTGTAACAGCAGAATCATGAAGATTATCACTGATAATGCATATCTCAGCAGGAAACAACAACGATACCGAAGATATGGCAGTTTCCGCATATCAAATGCACTGTGGAGTGCTGAAAACACCAGAAAACGTGTTTTTCGCATCCAATAGCACGAAAACAGCGATTTCGGTGATTCTGCACACTTGTAACAGCAGAATCATGAAGATTATCACTGATAATGCATATCTCAGCTGGAAACAACAACGATACCGAAGTAATCGCAGTTTCCGCATATCAAACGCACTGTGGAGTGCTGAAAACACCAGAAAACGTGTTTTTCGCATCCAATAGCACGAAAACAGCGATTTCGGTGATTCTGCACACTTGTAACAGCAGAATCATGAAGATTATCACTGATAATGCATATCTCAGCTGGAAACAACAACGATACCGAAGCTATCGCAGTTTCCGCATATCAAACGCACTGTGGAGTGCGGAAAACACCAGAAAACGTGTTTTTCGCAATCAATAGCACGAAAACAGCGATTTCGGTGATTCTGCACACTTGTAACAGCAGAATCATGAAGATTATCACTGAAAATGCATATCTCAGCTGGAAACAACAACGATACCGAAGATATCGCAGTTTCCGCATGTCAAACGCTCTGTGGCGTGCTGAAAACACCAGAAAACGTGTTTTTCGCATTCAAAACACGAAAACAGAGATTTCGGTGATTCTGGACATTTGTAACAGCAGAATCATGAAGATTATCACTGAAAATGCATATCTGAGCTGGAAACATCAACGATACCGAAGATATGGCAGTTTCCGCATATCTAACGCACTGTGGAGTGCTGAAAACACCAGAAAACGTGCTTTTCGAAATCAATAGCACGAAAACAGCGATTTCGGTGATTCTGCACACTTGTAACAGCAGAATCATGAAGATTATCACTGATAATGCATATCTCAGCAGGAAACAACGACGATACCGAAGATATGGCAGTTTCCGCATCTCAAACGCACTGTGGAGTGCTGAAAACACCAGAAAACGTGTTTTACGCATTCAATAGCACGAAAACAGCGATTTCGGTGATTCTGCACACTTGTCACAGAAGAAACTCGCAGATGATCGTAGAAAATGCATATCTCAGCTGGAAACAACAACGATACCGAAGTTATCGCAGTTTCCGCATATCAAATGCACTGTGGAGTGCTGAAAACACCAGAAAACGTGCTTTTCGCATTCAATAGCACGAAAACAGCGATTTCGGTGATTCTGCACACTTGTCACAGAAGAAACTCGAAGATTATCGTTGAAAATGCATATCTCAGCTGGAAACAACAACGATACCGAAGTTATCGCAGTTTCCGCATATCAAACGCACTGTGGAGTGCTGAAAACACCAGAAAACGTGTTTTTCGTATTCAAAAGCACGAAAACAGCGATTTCGGTGATTCTGCACACTTGTAACAGCAGAATCATGAAGATTATCACTGATAATGCATATGTCAGCTGGAAACAACAACGATACCGAAGTTATCGCAGTTTCCGCATATCAAACGCACTGTGGAGTGCTGAAAACACCAGAAAACGTGTTTTTCGCATCCAATAGCGCGAAAACAGCGATTTCGGTGATTCTGCACACTTGTAACAGCAGAATCATGAAGATTATCACTGATAATGCATATCTCAGCAGGAAACAACAACGATACCGAAGATATGGCAGTTTCCGCATCTCAAACGCACTGTGGAGTGCTGAAAACACCAGAAAACGTGTTTTACGCATTCAATAGCACGAAAACAGCGATTTCGGTGATTCTGCACACTTGTCAGAGAAGAAACTCGAAGATTATCGTAGAAAATGCATATCTCAGCTGGAAACAAAAACGATACCGAAGTAATCGCAGTTTCCGCATATCAAACGCACTGTGGAGTGCTGAAAACACCAGAAAACGTGTTTTTCGCATCCAATAGCACGAAAACAGCGATTTCGGTGATTCTGCACACTTGTAACAGCAGAATCATGAAGATTATCACTGATAATGCATATCTCAGCTGGAAACAACAACGATACCGAAGCTATCGCAGTTTCCGCATATCAAACGCACTGTGGAGTGCGGAAAACACCAGAAAACGTGTTTTTCGCAATCAATAGCACGAAAACAGCGATTTCGGTGATTCTGCACACTTGTAACAGCAGAATCATGAAGATTATCACTGAAAATGCATATCTCAGCTGGAAACAACAACGATACCGAAGATATCGCAGTTTCCGCATGTCAAACGCTCTGTGGCGTGCTGAAAACACCAGAAAACGTGTTTTTCGCATTCAAAACACGAAAACAGAGATTTCGGTGATTCTGGACATTTGTAACAGCAGAATCATGAAGATTATCACTGAAAATGCATATCTGAGCTGGAAACATCAACGATACCGAAGATATGGCAGTTTCCGCATATCTAACGCACTGTGGAGTGCTGAAAACACCAGAAAACGTGCTTTTCGAAATCAATAGCACGAAAACAGCGATTTCGGTGATTCTGCACACTTGTAACAGCAGAATCATGAAGATTATCACTGAAAATGCATATCTCAGCTGGAAACAACAACGATACCGAAGATATCGCAGTTTCCGCATGTCAAACGCTCTGTGGCGTGCTGAAAACACCAGAAAACGTGTTTTTCGCATTCAAAAGCACGAAAACAGAGATTTCGGTGATTCTGCACACTTGTAACAGCAGAATCATGAAGATTATCACTGATAATGCATATCTCAGCTGGAAACAACAACGATACCGAAGCTATCGCAGTTTCCGCATATCAAACGCACTGTGGAGTGCGGAAAACACCAGAAAACGTGTTTTTCGCAATCAATAGCACGAAAACAGCGATTTCGGTGATTCTGCACACTTGTAACAGCAGAATCATGAAGATTATCACTGAAAATGCATATCTCAGCTGGAAACAACAACGATACCGAAGATATCGCAGTTTCCGCATGTCAAACGCTCTGTGGCGTGCTGAAAACACCAGAAAACGTGTTTTTCGCATTCAAAAGCACGAAAACAGAGATTTCGGTGATTCTGGACATTTGTAACAGCAGAATCATGAAGATTATCACTGAAAATGCATATCTGAGCTGGAAACATCAACGATACCGAAGATATGGCAGTTTCCGCATATCAAACGCACTGTGGAGTGCTGAAAACACCAGAAAACGTGCTTTTCGAAATCAATAGCACGAAAACAGCGATTTCGGTGATTCTGCACACTTGTAACAGCAGAATCATGAAGATTATCACTGAAAATGCATATCTCAGCTGGAAACAACAACGATACCGAAGATATCGCAGTTTCCGCATGTCAAACGCTCTGTGGCGTGCTGAAAACACCAGAAAACGTGTTTTTCGCATTCAAAAGCACGAAAACAGAGATTTCGGTGATTCTGCACATTTGTAACAGCAGAATCATGAAGATTATCACTGAAAATGCATATCTCAGCTGGAAACATCAACGATACCGAAGATATGGCAGTTTCCGCATATCAAACGCACTGTGGAGTGCTGAAAACACCAGAAAACGTGCTTTTCGCGTTCAATAGCACGAAAACAGCGATTTCGGTGATTCTGCACACTTGTCCCAGAAGAAACTCGAAGATTATCGTAGAAAATGCATATCTCAGCTGGAAACAACAACGATACCGAAGTTATCGCAGTTTCCGCATATCAAACGCACTGTGGAGTGCTGAAAACACCAGAAAACGTGTTTTTCGCATCCAATAGCGCGAAAACAGCGATTTCGGTGATTCTTCACACTTGTAACAGCAGAATCATGAAGATTATCACTGAAAATGCATATCTCAGCTGGAAACATAAACGATACCGAAGATATCGCAGTTTCCGCATGTCAAACGATCTGTGGCGTGCTGAAAACACCAGAAAATATGTTTTTCGCATTCAAAAGCACGAAAACAGCGATTTCGGTGATTCTGCACCCTTGTCACAGAAGAAACTCGCAGATGATCGTAGAAAATGCATATCTCAGCTGGAAACAACAACGATACCGAAGTTATCGCAGTTTCCGCATATCAAATGCACTGTGGAGTGCTGAAAACACCAGAAAACGTGCTTTTCGCATTCAATAGCACGAAAACAGCGATTTCGGTGATTCTGCACACTTGTCACAGACGAAACTTGAAGATTATCGTTGAAAATGCATATCTCAGCTGGAAACAACAACGATACCGAAGTTATCGCAGTTTCCGCATATCAAACGCACTGTGGAGTGCTGAAAACACCAGAAAACGTGTTTTTCGCATCCAATAGCGCGAAAACAGCGATTTCGGTGATTCTGCACACTTGTAACAGCAGAATCATGAAGATTATCACTGATAATGCATATCTCAGCAGGAAACAACGACGATACCGAAGATATGGCAGTTTCCGCATCTCAAACGCACTGTGGAGTGCTGAAAACACCAGAAAACGTGTTTTACGCATTCAATAGCACGAAAACAGCGATTTCGGTGATTCTGCACACTTGTCACAGAAGAAACTCGCAGATGATCGTAGAAAATGCATATCTCAGCTGGAAACAACAACGATACCGAAGTTATCGCAGTTTCCGCATATCAAATGCACTGTGGAGTGCTGAAAACACCAGAAAACGTGCTTTTCGCATTCAATAGCACGAAAACAGCGATTTCGGTGATTCTGCACACTTGTCACAGAAGAAACTCGAAGATTATCGTTGAAAATGCATATCTCAGCTGGAAACAACAACGATACCGAAGTTATCGCAGTTTCCGCATATCAAACGCACTGTGGAGTGCTGAAAACACCAGAAAACGTGTTTTTCGCATCCAATAGCGCGAAAACAGCGATTTCAATGATTCTGCACACTTGTAACAGCAGAATCATGAAGATTATCACTGAAAATGCATATCTCAGCTGGAAACAACAACGATACCGAAGATATGGAAGTTTCCGCATGTCAAACGCTCTGTGGCGTGCTAAAAACACCAGAAAACGTGTTTTTCGCATCCAATAGCACGAAAACAGCGATTTCGGAGATTCTGCACACTTGTAACAGTAGAATCATGAAGATTATCTCTGAAAATGCATATCTCAGCTGGAAACAACAACGATACCGAAGCTATCGCAGTTTCGGCATATCACACGCAATGTGGAGTGCTGAAAACACCAGAAAACGTGTTTTTCGCATTCAATAGCACGAAAACAGCGATTTCGGTGATTCTGCACACTTGTCACAGAAGAAACTCGCAGATTATCGTAGAAAATGCATATCTCAGCTGGAAACAACAACGATACCGAAGATATCGCAGTTTCCGCATGTCAAACGCTCTGTGGCGTGCTGAAAACACCAGAAAACGTGTTTTTCGCATTCAAAAGCACGAAAACAGAGATTTCGGTGATTCTGCACATTTGTAACAGCAGAATCATGAAGATTATCACTGAAAATGCATATCTCAGCTGGAAGCATCAACGATACCGAAGTTATCGCAGTTTCCGCATATCAAACGCACTGAGGAGTGCTGAAAACACCAGAAAACGTGTTTTTCGCATTCAATAGCACGAAAACAGCGATTTCGGTGATTCTGCACACTTGTAACAGTAGAATCATGAAGATTATCGCTGATAATGCATATGTCAGCTGGAAACAACAACGATACCGAAGATATGGCAGTTTTCGCATATCAAATGCACTGTGGAGTGCTGAAAACACCAGAAAACGTGTTTTTCGCATCCAATAACACGAAAACAGCGATTTCGGTGATTCTGCACACTTGTAACAGCAGAATCATGAAGATTATCACTGAAAATGCATATCTCAGCTGGAAACAACAACGATACCGAAGATATCGCAGTTTCCGCATGTCAAACGCTCTGTGGCGTGCTGAAAACACCAGAAAACGTGTTTTTCGCATTCAAAAGCACGAAAGCTGCGATTTCGGTGATTCTGCACACTTGTCACAGAAGAAACTCGAAGATTATCATAGAAAATGCATATCTCAGCTGGAAACAACAACGATACCGAAGTTATCGCAGTTTCCGCATATCAAACGCACTGCCGAGTGCTGAAAACACCAGAAAACGTGTTTTTCGCATTCAATAGCACGAAAACAGCGATTTCGGTGATTCTGCACACTTGTAACAGCAGAATCATGAAGATTATCACAGAAAATGCATATCTCAGCTGGAAACAACAACGATACCGAAGTTATCGCAGTTTCCGCATATCAAATGCACTGTGGAGTGCTGAAAACACCAGAAAACGTGCTTTTCGCATTCAATAGCACGAAAACAGCGATTTAGGTGATTCTGCACACTTGTCACAGAAGAAACTCGAAGATTATCGTTGAAAATGCATATCTCAGCTGGAAACAACAACGATACCGAAGTTATCCCAGTTTCCGCATATCAAACGCACTGTGGAGTGCTGAAAACACCAGAAAACGTGTTTTTCGCATCCAATAGCACGAAAACAGCGATTTCGGTGATTCTGCACACTTGTAACAGCAGAATCATGAAGATTATCACTGATAATGCATATCTCAGCTGGAAACAACAACGATACCGAAGCTATCGCAGTTTCCGCATATCAAACGCACTGTGGCGTGCTAAAAACACCAGAAAACGTGTTTTTCGCATTCAAAAGCACGAAAGCTGCGATTTCGGTGATTCTGCACACTTGTCACAGAAGAAACTCGAAGATTATCGTAGAAAATGCATATCTCAGCTGGAAACAACAACGATACCGAAGTTATCGCAGTTTCCGCATATCAAACGCACTGAGGAGTGCTGAAAACGCCAGAAAACGTGTTTTTCGCATTCAATAGCACGAAAACAGCGATTTCGGTGATTCTGCACACTTGTAACAGCAGAATCATGAAGATTATCACAGAAAATGCATATCTCAGCTGGAAACAACAACGATACCGAAGTTATCGCAGTTTCCGCATATCAAATGCACTGTGGAGTGCTGAAAACACCAGAAAACGTGCTTTTCGCATTCAATAGCACGAAAACAGCGATTTAGGTGATTCTGCACACTTGTCACAGAAGAAACTCGAAGATTATCGTTGAAAATGCATATCTCAGCTGGAAACAACAACGATACCGAAGTTATCCCAGTTTCCGCATATCAAACGCACTGTGGAGTGCTGAAAACACCAGAAAACGTGTTTTTCGCATCCAATAGCACAAAACAGCGATTTCGGTGATTCTGCACACTTGTAACAGCAGAAACTCGAAGATTATCGTAGAAAATGCATATCTCAGCTGGAAACAACAACGATACCGAAGTTATCGCAGTTTCCGCATATCAAACGCACTGAGGAGTGCTGAAAACGCCAGAAAACGTGTTTTTCGCATTCAATAGCACGAAAACAGCGATTTCGGTGATTCTGCACACTTGTAACAGCAGAATCATGAAGATTATCACAGAAAATGCATATCTCAGCTGGAAACAACAACGATACCGAAGATATCGCAGTTTCCGCATGTCAAACGCTCTGTGGCGTGCTGAAAACACCAGAAAACGTGTTTTTCGTATTCAAAAGCACGAAAACAGCGATTTCGGTGATTCTGCACACTTGTAACAGCAGAATCATGAAGATTATCACTGATAATGCATATGTCAGCTGGAAACAACAACGATACCGAAGTTATCGCAGTTTCCGCATATCAAACGCACTGTGGAGTGCTGAAAACACCAGAAAACGTGTTTTTCGCATCCAATAGCACGAAAACAGCGATTTCGGTGATTCTGCACACTTGTAACAGCAGAATCATGAAGATTATCACTGATAATGCATATCTCAGCTGGAAACAACAACGATACCGAAGTTATCGCAGTTTCCGCATATCAAACGCACTGTGGAGTGCTGAAAACACCAGAAAACGTGTTTTTCGCATCCAATAGCGCGAAAACAGCGATTTCGGTGATTCTTCACACTTGTAACAGCAGAATCATGAAGATTATCACTGAAAATGCATATCTCAGCTGGAAACATAAACGATACCGAAGATATCGCAGTTTCCGCATGTCAAACGATCTGTGGCGTGCTGAAAACACCAGAAAATATGTTTTTCGCATTCAAAAGCACGAAAACAGCGATTTCGGTGATTCTGCACACTTATCACAGAAGAAACTCGCAGATGATCGTAGAAAATGCATATCTCAGCTGGAAACAACAACGATACCGAAGTTATCGCAGTTTCCGCATATCAAACGCACTGAGGAGTGCTGAAAACGCCAGAAAACGTGTTTTTCGCATTCAATAGCACGAAAACAGCGATTTCGGTGATTCTGCACACTTGTAACAGCAGAATCATGAAGATTATCACTGAGAATGCATATCTCAGCTGGAAACATCAACGATACCGAAGATATGGCAGTTTACGCATGTCAAACGCTCTGTGGCGTGCTGAAAACACCAGAAAACGTGTTTTTCGCATTCAATAGCACGAAAACAGCGATTTCGGTGATTCTGCACACTTGTAACAGCAGAATCATGAAGATTATCACTGAGAATGCATATCTCAGCTGGAAACATCAACGATACCGAAGATATGGCAGTTTATGCATGTCAAACGCTCTGTGGCGTGCTAAAAACACCAGAAAACGTGTTTTTCGCATTCAAAAGCACGAAAGCTGCGATTTCGGTGATTCTGCACACTTGTCACAGAAGAAACTCGAAGATTATCGTAGAAAATGCATATCTCAGCTGGAAACAACAACGATACCGAAGTTATCGCAGTTTCCGCATATCAAACGCACTGAGGAGTGCTGAAAACGCCAGAAAACGTGTTTTTCGCATTCAATAGCACGAAAACAGCGATTTCGGTGATTCTGCACACTTGTAACAGCAGAATCATGAAGATTATCACAGAAAATGCATATCTCAGCTGGAAACAACAACGATACCGAAGATATCGCAGTTTCCGCATGTCAAACGCTCTGTGGCGTGCTGAAAACACCAGAAAACGTGTTTTTCGTATTCAAAAGCACGAAAACAGCGATTTCGGTGATTCTGCACACTTGTAACAGCAGAATCATGAAGATTATCACTGATAATGCATATGTCAGCTGGAAACAACAACGATACCGAAGTTATCGCAGTTTCCGCATATCAAACGCACTGTGGAGTGCTGAAAACACCAGAAAACGTGTTTTTCGCATCCAATAGCGCGAAAACAGCGATTTCGGTGATTCTGCACACTTGTAACAGCAGAATCATGAAGATTATCACTGATAATGCATATCTCAGCAGGAAACAACAACGATACCGAAGATATGGCAGTTTCCGCATCTCAAACGCACTGTGGAGTGCTGAAAACACCAGAAAACGTGTTTTACGCATTCAATAGCACGAAAACAGCGATTTCGGTGATTCTGCACACTTGTCAGAGAAGAAACTCGAAGATTATCGTAGAAAATGCATATCTCAGCTGGAAACAAAAACGATACCGAAGTTATCGCAGTTTCCGCATATCAAACGCACTGTGGAGTGCTGAAAACACCAGAAAACGTGTTTTTCGCATCCAATAGCACGAAAACAGCGATTTCGGTGATTCTGCACACTTGTAACAGCAGAATCATGAAGATTATCACTGATAATGCATATCTCAGCTGGAAACAACAACGATACCGAAGCTATCGCAGTTTCCGCATATCAAACGCACTGTGGAGTGCGGAAAACACCAGAAAACGTGTTTTTCGCAATCAATAGCACGAAAACAGCGATTTCGGTGATTCTGGACATTTGTAACAGCAGAATCATGAAGATTATCACTGAAAATGCATATCTCAGCTGGAAACATCAACGATACCGAAGATATGGCAGTTTCCGCATATCAAACGCACTGTGGAGTGCTGAAAACACCAGAAAACGTGCTTTTCGAAATCAATAGCACGAAAACAGCGATTTCGGTGATTCTGCACACTTGTAACAGCAGAATCATGAAGATTATCACTGAAAATGCATATCTCAGCTGGAAACAACAACGATACCGAAGATGTCGCAGTTTCCGCATGTCAAACGCTCTGTGGCGTGCTGAAAACACCAGAAAATATGTTTTTCGCATTCAAAAGCACGAAAACAGCGATTTCGGTGATTCTGCACACTTGTCACAGAAGAAACTCGCAGATGATCGTAGAAAATGCATATCTCAGCTGGAAACAACAACGATACCGATGTTATCGCAGTTTCCGCATATCAAACGCACTGTGGAGTGCTGAAAACACCAGAAAACGTGTTTTTCGCATCCAATAGCGCGAAAACAGCGATTTCGGTGATTCTGCACACTTGTAACAGCAGAATCATGAAGATTATCACTGATAATGCATATCTCAGCTGGAAACAACAACGATACCGAAGTTATCGCAGTTTCCGCATATCAAACGCACTGTGGAGTGCTGAAAACACCAGAAAACGTGTTTTTCGCATCCAATAGCGCGAAAACAGCGATTTCGGTGATTCTGCACACTTGTAACAGCAGAACCATGAAGATTATCACTGATAATGCATATCTCAGCAGGAAACAACAACGATACCGAAGATATGGCAGTTTCCGCATCTCAAACGCACTGTGGAGTGCTGAAAACACCAGAAAACGTGTTTTACGCATTCAATAGCACGAAAACAGCGATTTCGGTGATTCTGCACACTTGTCAGAGAAGAAACTCGAAGATTATCGTAGAAAATGCATATCTCAGCTGGAAACAAAAACGATACCGAAGTTATCGCAGTTTCCGCATATCAAACGCACTGTGGAGTGCTGAAAACACCAGAAAACGTGTTTTTCGCATCCAATAGCACGAAAACAGCGATTTCGGTGATTCTGCACACTTGTAACAGCAGAATCATGAAGATTATCACTGATAATGCATATCTCAGCTGGAAACAACAACGATACCGAAGCTATCGCAGTTTCCGCATATCAAACGCACTGTGGAGTGCGGAAAACACCAGAAAACGTGTTTTTCGCAATCAATAGCACGAAAACAGCGATTTCGGTGATTCTGCACACTTGTCCCAGAAGAAACTCGAAGATTATCGTAGAAAATGCATATCTCAGCTGGAAACAACAACGATACCGAAGTTATCGCAGTTTCCGCATATCAAACTCACTGTGGAGTGCTGAAAACACCAGAAAACGTGTTTTTCGCATCCAATAGCGCGAAAACAGCGATTTCGGTGATTCTTCACACTTGTAACAGCAGAATCATGAAGATTATCACTGAAAATGCATATCTCAGCTGGAAACATAAACGATACCGAAGATATCGCAGTTTCCGCATGTCAAACGATCTGTGGCGTGCTGAAAACACCAGAAAATATGTTTTTCGCATTCAAAAGCACGAAAACAGCGATTTCGGTGATTCTGCACACTTGTCACAGAAGAAACTCGCAGATGATCGTAGAAAATGCATATCTCAGCTGGAAACAACAACGATACCGAAGTTATCGCAGTTTCCGCATATCAAATGCACTGTGGAGTGCTGAAAACACCAGAAAACGTGCTTTTCGCATTCAATAGCACGAAAACAGCGATTTCGGTGATTCTGCACACTTGTCACAGACGAAACTCGAAGATTATCGTTGAAAATGCATATCTCAGCTGGAAACAACAAGGATACCGATGTTATCGCAGTTTCCGCATATCAAACGCACTGTGGAGTGCTGAAAACACCAGAAAACGTGTTTTTCGCATCCAATAGTGCGAAAACAGCGATTTCGGTGATTCTGCACACTTGTAACAGCAGAATCATGAAGATTATCACTGATAATGCATATCTCAGCAGGAAACAACGACGATACCGAAGATATGGCAGTTTCCGCATCTCAAACGCACTGTGGAGTGCTGAAAACACCAGAAAACGTGTTTTACGCATTCAATAGCACGAAAACAGCGATTTCGGTGATTCTGCACACTTGTCACAGAAGAAACTCGCAGATGATCGTAGAAAATGCATATCTCAGCTGGAAACAACAACGATACCGAAGTTATCGCAGTTTCCGCATATCAAACGCACTGTGGAGTGCTGAAAACACCAGAAAACGTGTTTTTCGCATCCAATAGCGCGAAAACAGCGATTTCGGTGATTCTGCACACTTGTAACAGCAGAATCATGAAGATTATCACTGAAAATGCATATCTCAGCTGGAAACAACAACGATACCGAAGCTATCGCAGTTTCCGCATATCACACGCAATGTGGAGTGCTGAAAACACCAGAAAACGTGTTTTTCGCATTCAAAAGCACGAAAACAGAGATTTCGGTGATTCTGCACATTTGTAACAGCAGAATCATGAAGATTATCACTGAAAATGCATATCTCAGCAGGAAACATCAACGATACCGAAGATATGGAAGTTTCCGCATATCACACGCAATGTGGAGTGCTGAAAACTCCAGAAAACGTGTTTTTCGCATCCAATAGCACGAAAACAGCGATTTCGGAGATTCTGCACACTTGTAACAGTAGAATCATGAAGATTATCTCTGAAAATGCATATCTCAGCTGGAAACAACAACGATACCGAAGCTATCGCAGTTTCCGCATATCACACGCAATGTGGCGTGCTGAAAACACCAGAAAACGTGTTTTTCGCATTCAAAAGCACGAAAGCTGCGATTTCGGTGATTCTGCACACTTGTCACAGAAGAAACTCGAAGATTATCGTAGAAAATGTACATCTCAGCTGGAAACAACAACGATACCGAAGTTATCGCAGTTTCCGCATATCAAACGCACTGAGGAGTGCTGAAAACACCAGAAAACGTGTTTTTCGCATTCAATAGCACGAAAACAGCGATTTCGGTAATTCTGCACACTTGTAACAGTAGAATCATGAAGATTATCTCTGAAAATGCATATCTCAGCTGGAAACAACAACGATACCGAAGCTATCGCAGTTTCCGCATATCACACGCAATGTGGAGTGCTGAAAACACCAGAAAACGTGTTTTTCGCATTCAATAGCACGAAAACAGCGATTTCGGTGATTCTGCACACTTGTCACAGAAGAAACTCGCAGATTATCGTAGAAAATGCATATCTCAGCTGGAAACAACAACGATACCGAAGATATCGCAGTTTCCGCATGTCAAACGCTCTGTGGCGTGCTGAAAACACCAGAAAACGTGTCTTTCGCATTCAAAAGCACGAAAGCTGCGATTTCGGTGATTCTGCACACTTGTCACAGAAGAAACTCGAAGATTATCGTAGAAAATGTACATCTCAGCTGGAAACAACAACGATACCGAAGTTATCGCAGTTTCCGCATATCAAACGCACTGAGGAGTGCTGAAAACACCAGAAAACGTGTTTTTCGCATTCAATAGCACGAAAACAGCGATTTCGGTGATTCTGCACACTTGTAACAGCAGAATCTTGAAGATTATCACTGAAAATGCATATGTCAGCTGGAAACAACAACGATAACGAAGATATCGCAGTTTCTGCATGTCAAACGCTCTGTGGCGTGCTGAAAACACCAGAAAACGTGTTTTTCGTATTCAAAAGCACGAAAACAGCGATTTCGGTGATTCTGCACACTTGTAACAGCAGAATCATGAAGATTATCACTGATAATGCATATTTCAGCTGGAAACAACAACGATACCGAAGATATGGCAGTTTTCGCATATCAAATGCACTGTGGAGTGCTGAAAACACCAGAAAACGTGTTTTTCGCATCCAATAGCACGAAAACAGCGATTTCGGAGATTCTGCACACTTGTAACAGTAGAATCATGAAGATTATCTCTGAAAATGCATATCTCAGCTGGAAACAACAACGATACCGAAGCTATCGCAGTTTCCGCATATCACACGCAATGTGGCGTGCTGAAAACACCAGAAAACGTGTTTTTCGCATTCAAAAGCACGAAAGCTGCGATTTCGGTGATTCTGCACACTTGTAACAGCAGAATCTTGAAGATTATCACTGAAAATGCATATGTCAGCTGGAAACAACAACGATAACGAAGATATCGCAGTTTCTGCATGTCAAACGCTCTGTGGCGTGCTGAAAACACCAGAAAACGTGTTTTTCGTATTCAAAAGCACGAAAACAGCGATTTCGGTGATTCTGCACACTTGTAACAGCAGAATCATGAAGATTATCACTGATAATGCATATTTCAGCTGGAAACAACAACGATACCGAAGATATGGCAGTTTTCGCATATCAAATGCACTGTGGAGTGCTGAAAACACCAGAAAACGTGTTTTTCGCATCCAATAGCACGAAAACAGCGATTTCGGAGATTCTGCACACTTGTAACAGTAGAATCATGAAGATTATCTCTGAAAATGCATATCTCAGCTGGAAACAACAACGATACCGAAGCTATCGCAGTTTCCGCATATCACACGCAATGTGGCGTGCTGAAAACACCAGAAAACGTGTTTTTCGCATTCAAAAGCACGAAAGCTGCGATTTCGGTGATTCTGCACACTTGTCACAGAAGAAACTCGAAGATTATCGTAGAAAATGTACATCTCAGCTGGAAACAACAACGATACCGAAGTTATCGCAGTTTCCGCATATCAAACGCACTGAGGAGTGCTGAAAACACCAGAAAACGTGTTTTTCGCATTCAATAGCACGAAAACAGCGATTTCGGTGATTCTGCACACTTGTAACAGCAGAATCTTGAAGATTATCACTGAAAATGCATATGTCAGCTGGAAACAACAACGATAACGAAGATATCGCAGTTTCTGCATGTCAAACGCTCTGTGGCGTGCTGAAAACACCAGAAAACGTGTTTTTCGTATTCAAAAGCACGAAAACAGCGATTTCGGTGATTCTGCACACTTGTAACAGCAGAATCATGAAGATTATCACTGATAATGCATATTTCAGCTGGAAACAACAACGATACCGAAGATATGGCAGTTTTCGCATATCAAATGCACTGTGGAGTGCTGAAAACACCAGAAAACGTGTTTTTCGCATCCAATAGCACGAAAACAGCGATTTCGGTGATTCTGCACACTTGTAACAGCAGAATCATGAAGATTATCACTGAAAATGCATATCTCAGCTGGAAACAACAACGATACCGAAGATATCGCAGTTTCCGCATGTCAAACGCTCTGTGGCGTGCTGAAAACACCAGAAAACGTGTTTTTCGCATTCAAAAGCACGAAAGCTGCGATTTCGGTGATTCTGCACACTTGTCACAGAAGAAACTCGAAGATTATCGTAGAAAATGCATATCTCAGCTGGAAACAACAACGATACCGAAGTTATCGCAGTTTCCGCATATCAAACGCACTGCCGAGTGCTGAAAACACCAGAAAACGTGTTTTTCGCATTCAATAGCACGAAAGAAGCGATTTCGGTGATTCTGCACACTTGTAACAGCAGAATCATGAAGATTATCGTTGAAAATGCATATCTCAGCTGGAAACAACAACGATACCGAAGTTATCGCAGTTTCCGCATATCAAACGCACTGTGGAGTGCTGAAAACACCAGAAAACGTGTTTTTCGCATCCAATAGCGCGAAAACAGCGATTTCGGTGATTCTGCACACTTGTACCAGCAGAATCATGAAGATTATCACTGATAATGCATATCTCAGCAGGAAACAACGACGATACCGAAGATATGGCAGTTTCCGCATCTCAAACGCACTGTGGAGTGCTGAAAACACCAGAAAACGTGTTCTACGCATTCAATAGCACGAAAACAGCGATTTCGGTGATTCTGCACACTATTCACAGAAGAAACTCGAAGATTATCGTAGAAAATGCATATCTCAGCTGGAAACAACAAAGATACCGAAGCTATCGCAGTTTCCGCATATCAAACGCACTGTGGAGTGCTGAAAACACCAGAAAACGTGTTTTTCGCATCCAATACCACGAAAACAGCGATTTCGGTGATTCTGCACACTTGTAACAGCAGAATCATGAAGATTATCACTGATAATGCATATCTCAGCTGGAAACAACAACGATACCGAAGCTATCGCAGTTTCCGCATATCGAACGCACTGTGGAGTGCTGAAAGCACCAGGAAACGTGTTTTTCGCATTCAATAGCACGAAAACAGCGATTTCGGTGATTCTGCACACTTGTCACAGAAGAAACTCGCAGATTATCGTAGAAAATGCATATCTCAGCTGGAAACAACAACGATACCGAAGATATCGCAGTTTCCGCATGTCAAACGCTCTGTGGCGTGCTGAAAACACCAGAAAACGTGTTTTTCGCATTCAAAAGCACGAAAGCTGCGATTTCGGTGATTCTGCACACTTGTCACAGAAGAAACTCGAAGATTATCGTAGAAAATGTACATCTCAGCTGGAAACAACAACGATACCGAAGTTATCGCAGTTTCCGCATATCAAACGCACTGAGGAGTGCTGAAAACACCAGAAAACGTGTTTTTCGCATTCAAAAGCACGAAAACAGCGATTTCGGTGATTCTGCACACTTGTAACAGCAGAATCTTGAAGATTATCACTGATAATGCATATCTCAGCTGGAAACAACAACGATACCGAAGCTATCGCAGTTTCCGCATATCGAACGCACTGTGGAGTGCTGAAAGCACCAGAAAACGTGTTTTTCGCATTCAAAAGCACGAAAGCTGCGATTTCGGTGATTCTGCACACTTGTCACAGAAGAAACTCGCAGATTATCGTAGAAAATGCATATCTCAGCTGCAAACAACAACGATACCGAAGATATCGCAGTTTCCGCATGTCAAACGCTCTGTGGCGTGCTGAAAACACCAGAAAACGTGTTTTTCGCATTCAAAAGCACGAAAGCTGCGATTTCGGTGATTCTGCACACTTGTCACAGAAGAAACTCGAAGATTATCGTAGAAAATGTACATCTCAGCTGGAAACAACAACGATACCGAAGTTATCGCAGTTTCCGCATATCAAACGCACTGAGGAGTGCTGAAAACACCAGAAAACGTGTTTTTCGCAATCAATAGCACGAAAACAGCGATTTCGGTGATTCTGCACACTTGTAACAGCAGAATCTTGAAGATTATCACTGAAAATGCATATCTCAGCTGGAAACAACAACGATAACGAAGATATCGCAGTTTCCGCATGTCAAACGCTCTGTGGGGTGCTGAAAACACCAGAAAACGTGTTTTTCGTATTCAAAAGCACGAAAACAGCGATTTCGGTGATTCTGCACACTTGTAACAGCAGAATCATGAAGATTATCACTGAAAATGCATATCTCAGCTGGAAACAACAACGATACCGAAGATATCGCAGTTTCCGCATGTCAAACGCTCTGTGGCGTGCTGAAAACACCAGAAAACGTGTTTTTCGCATTCAAAAGCACGAAAGCTGCGATTTCGGTGATTCTGCACACTTGTCACAGAAGAAACTCGAAGATTATCGTAGAAAATGCATATCTCAGCTGGAAACAACAACGATACCGAAGTTATCGCAGTTTCCGCATATCAAACGCACTGCCGAGTGCTGAAAACACCAGAAAACGTGTTTTTCGCATTCAATAGCACGAAAACAGCGATTTCGGTGATTCTGCACACTTGTAACAGCAGAATCATGAAGATTATCGTTGAAAATGCATATCTCAGCTGGAAACAACAACGATACCGAAGTTATCGCAGTTTCCGCATATCAAACGCACTGTGGAGTGCTGAAAACACCAGAAAACGTGTTTTTCGCATCCAATAGCGCGAAAACAGCGATTTCGGTGATTCTGCACACTTGTACCAGCAGAATCATGAAGATTATCACTGATAATGCATATCTCAGCAGGAAACAACGACGATACCGAAGATATGGCAGTTTCCGCATCTCAAACGCACTGTGGAGTGCTGAAAACACCAGAAAACGTGTTCTACGCATTCAATAGCACGAAAACAGCGATTTCGGTGATTCTGCACACTTGTCACAGAAGAAACTCGAAGATTATCGTGGAAAATGCATATCTCAGCTGGAAACAACAACGATACCGAAGCTATCGCAGTTTCCGCATATCGAACGCACTGTGGAGTGCTGAAAGCACCAGAAAACGTGTTTTTCGCATTCAATAGCACGAAAACAGCGATTTCGGTGATTCTGCACACTTGTAACAGCAGAATCATGAAGATTATCACTGAAAATGCATATCTCAGCTGGAAACAACAACGGTACCGAAGCTATCGCAGTTTCCGCATATCGAACGCACTGTGGAGTGCTGAAAGCACCAGAAAACGTGTTTTTCGCATTCAATAGCACGAAAACAGCGATTTCGGTGATACTGCACACTTGTAACAGCAGAATCATGAAGATTATCACTGAAAATGCATATCTCAGCTGGAAACAACAACGATACCGAAGATATCGCAGTTTCCGCATGTCCAACGCTCTGTGGCGTGCTGAAAACACCAGAAAACGTGTTTTTCGCATTCAAAAGCACGAAAACAGAGATTTCGGTGATTCTGCACATTTGTAACAGCAGAATCATGAAGATTATCACTGAAAATGCATATCTCAGCTGGAAACATCAACGATACCGAAGATATGGAAGTTTCCGCATGTCAAACGCTCTGTGGCGTGCTAAAAACACCAGAAAACGTGTTTTTCGCATCCAATAAAACGAAAACAGCGATTTCGGTGATTCTGCACACTTGTAACAGTAGAATCATGAAGATTATCTCTGAAAATGCATATCTCAGCTGGAAACAACAACGATACCGAAGCTATCGCAGTTTCCGCATATCACACGCAATGTGGAGTGCTGAAAACACCAGAAAACGTGTTTTTCGCATCCAATAGCACGAAAACAGCGATTTCGGTGATTCTGCACACTTGTAACAGCAGAATCATGAAGATTATCACTGATAATGCATATCTCAGCTGGAAACAACAACGATACCGATGTTATCGCAGTTTCCGCATATCAAACGCACTGTGGAGTGCTGAAAACACCAGAAAACGTGTTTTTCGCATCCAATAGCGCGAAAACAGCGATTTCGGTGATTCTGCACACTTGTAACAGCAGAATCATGAAGATTATCACTGATAATGCATATCTCAGCTGGAAACAACAACGATACCGAAGTTATCGCAGTTTCCGCATATCAAACGCACTGTGGAGTGCTGAAAACACCAGAAAACGTGTTTTTCGCATCCAATAGCGCGAAAACAGCGATTTCGGTGATTCTGCACACTTGTAACAGCAGAACCATGAAGATTATCACTGATAATGCATATCTCAGCAGGAAACAACAACGATACCGAAGATATGGCAGTTTCCGCATCTCAAACGCACTGTGGAGTGCTGAAAACACCAGAAAACGTGTTTTACGCATTCAATAGCACGAAAACAGCGATTTCGGTGATTCTGCACACTTGTCAGAGAAGAAACTCGAAGATTATCGTAGAAAATGCATATCTCAGCTGGAAACAAAACGATACCGAAGTTATCGCAGTTTCCGCATATCAAACGCACTGTGGAGTGCTGAAAACACCAGAAAACGTGTTTTTCGCATCCAATAGCACGAAAACAGCGATTTCGGTGATTCTGCACACTTGTAACAGCAGAATCATGAAGATTATCACTGATAATGCATATCTCAGCTGGAAACAACAACGATACCGAAGCTATCGCAGTTTCCGCATATCAAACGCACTGTGGAGTGCGGAAAACACCAGAAAACGTGTTTTTCGCAATCAATAGCACGAAAACAGCGATTTCGGTGATTCTGCACACTTGTCCCAGAAGAAACTCGAAGATTATCGTAGAAAATGCATATCTCAGCTGGAAACAACAACGATACCGAAGTTATCGCAGTTTCCGCATATCAAACTCACTGTGGAGTGCTGAAAACACCAGAAAACGTGTTTTTCGCATCCAATAGCGCGAAAACAGCGATTTCGGTGATTCTTCACACTTGTAACAGCAGAATCATGAAGATTATCACTGAAAATGCATATCTCAGCTGGAAACATAAACGATACCGAAGATATCGCAGTTTCCGCATGTCAAACGATCTGTGGCGTGCTGAAAACACCAGAAAATATGTTTTTCGCATTCAAAAGCACGAAAACAGCGATTTCGGTGATTCTGCACACTTGTCACAGAAGAAACTCGCAGATGATCGTAGAAAATGCATATCTCAGCTGGAAACAACAACGATACCGAAGTTATCGCAGTTTCCGCATATCAAATGCACTGTGGAGTGCTGAAAACACCAGAAAACGTGCTTTTCGCATTCAATAGCACGAAAACAGCGATTTCGGTGATTCTGCACACTTGTCACAGACGAAACTCGAAGATTATCGTTGAAAATGCATATCTCAGCTGGAAACAACAAGGATACCGATGTTATCGCAGTTTCCGCATATCAAACGCACTGTGGAGTGCTGAAAACACCAGAAAACGTGTTTTTCGCATCCAATAGCGCGAAAACAGCGATTTCGGTGATTCTGCACACTTGTAACAGCAGAATCATGAAGATTATCACTGATAATGCATATCTCAGCAGGAAACAACGACGATACCGAAGATATGGCAGTTTCCGCATCTCAAACGCACTGTGGAGTGCTGAAAACACCAGAAAACGTGTTTTACGCATTCAATAGCACGAAAACAGCGATTTCGGTGATTCTGCACACTTGTCACAGAAGAAACTCGCAGATGATCGTAGAAAATGCATATCTCAGCTGGAAACAACAACGATACCGAAGTTATCGCAGTTTCCGCATATCAAACGCACTGTGGAGTGCTGAAAACACCAGAAAACGTGTTTTTCGCATCCAATAGCGCGAAAACAGCGATTTCGGTGATTCTGCACACTTGTAACAGCAGAATCATGAAGATTATCACTGAAAATGCATATCTCAGCTGGAAACAACAACGATACCGAAGCTATCGCAGTTTCCGCATATCACACGCAATGTGGAGTGCTGAAAACACCAGAAAACGTGTTTTTCGCATTCAAAAGCACGAAAACAGAGATTTCGGTGATTCTGCACATTTGTAACAGCAGAATCATGAAGATTATCACTGAAAATGCATATCTCAGCAGGAAACATCAACGATACCGAAGATATGGAAGTTTCCGCATATCACACGCAATGTGGAGTGCTGAAAACTCCAGAAAACGTGTTTTTCGCATCCAATAGCACGAAAACAGCGATTTCGGAGATTCTGCACACTTGTAACAGTAGAATCATGAAGATTATCTCTGAAAATGCATATCTCAGCTGGAAACAACAACGATACCGAAGCTATCGCAGTTTCCGCATATCACACGCAATGTGGCGTGCTGAAAACACCAGAAAACGTGTTTTTCGCATTCAAAAGCACGAAAGCTGCGATTTCGGTGATTCTGCACACTTGTCACAGAAGAAACTCGAAGATTATCGTAGAAAATGTACATCTCAGCTGGAAACAACAACGATACCGAAGTTACCGCAGTTTCCGCATATCAAACGCACTGAGGAGTGCTGAAAACACCAGAAAACGTGTTTTTCGCATTCAATAGCACGAAAACAGCGATTTCGGTAATTCTGCACACTTGTAACAGTAGAATCATGAAGATTATCTCTGAAAATGCATATCTCAGCTGGAAACAACAACGATACCGAAGCTATCGCAGTTTCCGCATATCACACGCAATGTGGAGTGCTGAAAACACCAGAAAACGTGTTTTTCGCATTCAATAGCACGAAAACAGCGATTTCGGTGATTCTGCACACTTGTCACAGAAGAAACTCGCAGATTATCGTAGAAAATGCATATCTCAGCTGGAAACAACAACGATACCGAAGATATCGCAGTTTCCGCATGTCAAACGCTCTGTGGCGTGCTGAAAACACCAGAAAACGTGTCTTTCGCATTCAAAAGCACGAAAGCTGCGATTTCGGTGATTCTGCACACTTGTCACAGAAGAAACTCGAAGATTATCGTAGAAAATGTACATCTCAGCTGGAAACAACAACGATACCGAAGTTATCGCAGTTTCCGCATATCAAACGCACTGAGGAGTGCTGAAAACACCAGAAAACGTGTTTTTCGCATTCAATAGCACGAAAACAGCGATTTCGGTGATTCTGCACACTTGTAACAGCAGAATCTTGAAGATTATCACTGAAAATGCATATGTCAGCTGG
The DNA here is from genome assembly GCA_951804975.1 of Anthophora plumipes. Lineage (NCBI taxonomy): Eukaryota > Metazoa > Arthropoda > Insecta > Hymenoptera > Apidae > Anthophora > Anthophora plumipes. The sequence continues at coordinate 605,140 of OX638127.1, forward strand.
AAACAACAACGATAACGAAGATATCGCAGTTTCTGCATGTCAAACGCTCTGTGGCGTGCTGAAAACACCAGAAAACGTGTTTTTCGTATTCAAAAGCACGAAAACAGCGATTTCGGTGATTCTGCACACTTGTAACAGCAGAATCATGAAGATTATCACTGATAATGCATATTTCAGCTGGAAACAACAACGATACCGAAGATATGGCAGTTTTCGCATATCAAATGCACTGTGGAGTGCTGAAAACACCAGAAAACGTGTTTTTCGCATCCAATAGCACGAAAACAGCGATTTCGGTGATTCTGCACACTTGTAACAGCAGAATCATGAAGATTATCACTGAAAATGCATATCTCAGCTGGAAACAACAACGATACCGAAGATATCGCAGTTTCCGCATGTCAAACGCTCTGTGGCGTGCTGAAAACACCAGAAAACGTGATTTTCGCATTCAAAAGCACGAAAGCTGCGATTTCGGTGATTCTGCACACTTGTCACAGAAGAAACTCGAAGATTATCGTAGAAAATGCATATCTCAGCTGGAAACAACAACGATACCGAAGTTATCGCAGTTTCCGCATATCAAACGCACTGCCGAGTGCTGAAAACACCAGAAAACGTGTTTTTCGCATTCAATAGCACGAAAGAAGCGATTTCGGTGATTCTGCACACTTGTAACAGCAGAATCATGAAGATTATCGTTGAAAATGCATATCTCAGCTGGAAACAACAACGATACCGAAGTTATCGCAGTTTCCGCATATCAAACGCACTGTGGAGTGCTGAAAACACCAGAAAACGTGTTTTTCGCATCCAATAGCGCGAAAACAGCGATTTCGGTGATTCTGCACACTTGTACCAGCAGAATCATGAAGATTATCACTGATAATGCATATCTCAGCAGGAAACAACGACGATACCGAAGATATGGCAGTTTCCGCATCTCAAACGCACTGTGGAGTGCTGAAAACACCAGAAAACGTGTTCTACGCATTCAATAGCACGAAAACAGCGATATCGGTGATTCTGCACACTATTCACAGAAGAAACTCGAAGATTATCGTAGAAAATGCATATCTCAGCTGGAAACAACAAAGATACCGAAGCTATCGCAGTTTCCGCATATCAAACGCACTGTGGAGTGCTGAAAACACCAGAAAACGTGTTTTTCGCATCCAATACCACGAAAACAGCGATTTCGGTGATTCTGCACACTTGTAACAGCAGAATCATGAAGATTATCACTGATAATGCATATCTCAGCTGGAAACAACAACGATACCGAAGCTATCGCAGTTTCCGCATATCGAACGCACTGTGGAGTGCTGAAAGCACCAGGAAACGTGTTTTTCGCATTCAATAGCACGAAAACAGCGATTTCGGTGATTCTGCACACTTGTCACAGAAGAAACTCGCAGATTATCGTAGAAAATGCATATCTCAGCTGGAAACAACAACGATACCGAAGATATCGCAGTTTCCGCATATCAAACGCACTGTGGAGTGCGGAAAACACCAGAAAACGTGTTTTTCGCAATCAATAGCACGAAAACAGCGATTTCGGTGATTCTGCACACTTGTCCCAGAAGAAACTCGAAGATTATCGTAGAAAATGCATATCTCAGCTGGAAACAACAACGATACCGAAGTTATCGCAGTTTCCGCATATCAAACTCACTGTGGAGTGCTGAAAACACCAAAAAACGTGTTTTTCGCATCCAATAGCGCGAAAACAGCGATTTCGGTGATTCTTCACACTTGTAACAGCAGAATCATGAAGATTATCACTGAAAATGCATATCTCAGCTGGAAACATAAACGATACCGAAGATATCGCAGTTTCCGCATGTCAAACGATCTGTGGCGTGCTGAAAACACCAGAAAATATGTTTTTCGCATTCAAAAGCACGAAAACAGCGATTTCGGTGATTCTGCACACTTGTCACAGAAGAAACTCGCAGATGATCGTAGAAAATGCATATCTCAGCTGGAAACAACAACGATACCGAAGTTATCGCAGTTTCCGCATATCAAATGCACTGTGGAGTGCTGAAAACACCAGAAAACGTGCTTTTCGCATTCAATAGCACGAAAACAGCGATTTCGGTGATTCTGCACACTTGTCACAGACGAAACTCGAAGATTATCGTTGAAAATGCATATCTCAGCTGGAAACAACAAGGATACCGATGTTATCGCAGTTTCCGCATATCAAACGCACTGTGGAGTGCTGAAAACACCAGAAAACGTGTTTTTCGCATCCAATAGCGCGAAAACAGCGATTTCGGTGATTCTGCACACTTGTAACAGCAGAATCATGAAGATTATCACTGATAATGCATATCTCAGCAGGAAACAACGACGATACCGAAGATATGGCAGTTTCCGCATCTCAAACGCACTGTGGAGTGCTGAAAACACCAGAAAACGTGTTTTACGCATTCAATAGCACGAAAACAGCGATTTCGGTGATTCTGCACACTTGTCACAGAAGAAACTCGCAGATGATCGTAGAAAATGCATATCTCAGCTGGAAACAACAACGATACCGAAGTTATCGCAGTTTCCGCATATCAAACGCACTGTGGAGTGCTGAAAACACCAGAAAACGTGTTTTTCGCATCCAATAGCGCGAAAACAGCGATTTCGGTGATTCTGCACACTTGTAACAGCAGAATCATGAAGATTATCACTGAAAATGCATATCTCAGCTGGAAACAACAACGATACCGAAGCTATCGCAGTTTCCGCATATCACACGCAATGTGGAGTGCTGAAAACACCAGAAAACGTGTTTTTCGCATTCAATAGCACGAAAACAGAGATTTCGGTGATTCTGCACATTTGTAACAGCAGAATCATGAAGATTATCACTGAAAATGCATATCTCAGCAGGAAACATCAACGATACCGAAGATATGGAAGTTTCCGCATATCACACGCAATGTGGAGTGCTGAAAACTCCAGAAAACGTGTTTTTCGCATCCAATAGCACGAAAACAGCGATTTCGGAGATTCTGCACACTTGTAACAGTAGAATCATGAAGATTATCTCTGAAAATGCATATCTCAGCTGGAAACAACAACGATACCGAAGCTATCGCAGTTTCCGCATATCACACGCAATGTGGCGTGCTGAAAACACCAGAAAACGTGTTTTTCGCATTCAAAAGCACGAAAGCTGCGATTTCGGTGATTCTGCACACTTGTCACAGAAGAAACTCGAAGATTATCGTAGAAAATGTACATCTCAGCTGGAAACAACAACGATACCGAAGTTATCGCAGTTTCCGCATATCAAACGCACTGAGGAGTGCTGAAAACACCAGAAAACGTGTTTTTCGCATTCAATAGCACGAAAACAGCGATTTCGGTAATTCTGCACACTTGTAACAGTAGAATCATGATGATTATCTCTGAAAATGCATATCTCAGCTGGAAACAACAACGATACCGAAGCTATCGCAGTTTCCGCATATCACACGCAATGTGGAGTGCTGAAAACACCAGAAAACGTGTTTTTCGCATTCAATAGCACGAAAACAGCGATTTCGGTGATTCTGCACACTTGTCACAGAAGAAACTCGCAGATTATCGTAGAAAATGCATATCTCAGCTGGAAACAACAACGATACCGAAGATATCGCAGTTTCCGCATGTCAAACGCTCTGTGGCGTGCTGAAAACACCAGAAAACGTGTCTTTCGCATTCAAAAGCACGAAAGCTGCGATTTCGGTGATTCTGCACACTTGTCACAGAAGAAACTCGAAGATTATCGTAGAAAATGTACATCTCAGCTGGAAACAACAACGATACCGAAGTTATCGCAGTTTCCGCATATCAAACGCACTGAGGAGTGCTGAAAACACCAGAAAACGTGTTTTTCGCATTCAATAGCACGAAAACAGCGATTTCGGTGATTCTGCACACTTGTAACAGCAGAATCTTGAAGATTATCACTGAAAATGCATATGTCAGCTGGAAACAACAACGATAACGAAGATATCGCAGTTTCTGCATGTCAAACGCTCTGTGGCGTGCTGAAAACACCAGAAAACGTGTTTTTCGTATTCAAAAGCACGAAAACAGCGATTTCGGTGATTCTGCACACTTGTAACAGCAGAATCATGAAGATTATCACTGATAATGCATATTTCAGCTGGAAACAACAACGATACCGAAGATATGGCAGTTTTCGCATATCAAATGCACTGTGGAGTGCTGAAAACACCAGAAAACGTGTTTTTCGCATCCAATAGCACGAAAACAGCGATTTCGGTGATTCTGCACACTTGTAACAGCAGAATCATGAAGATTATCACTGAAAATGCATATCTCAGCTGGAAACAACAACGATACCGAAGATATCGCAGTTTCCGCATGTCAAACGCTCTGTGGCGTGCTGAAAACACCAGAAAACGTGATTTTCGCATTCAAAAGCACGAAAGCTGCGATTTCGGTGATTCTGCACACTTGTCACAGAAGAAACTCGAAGATTATCGTAGAAAATGCATATCTCAGCTGGAAACAACAACGATACCGAAGTTATCGCAGTTTCCGCATATCAAACGCACTGCCGAGTGCTGAAAACACCAGAAAACGTGTTTTTCGCATTCAATAGCACGAAAGAAGCGATTTCGGTGATTCTGCACACTTGTAACAGCAGAATCATGAAGATTATCGTTGAAAATGCATATCTCAGCTGGAAACAACAACGATACCGAAGTTATCGCAGTTTCCGCATATCAAACGCACTGTGGAGTGCTGAAAACACCAGAAAACGTGTTTTTCGCATCCAATAGCGCGAAAACAGCGATTTCGGTGATTCTGCACACTTGTACCAGCAGAATCATGAAGATTATCACTGATAATGCATATCTCAGCAGGAAACAACGACGATACCGAAGATATGGCAGTTTCCGCATCTCAAACGCACTGTGGAGTGCTGAAAACACCAGAAAACGTGTTCTACGCATTCAATAGCACGAAAACAGCGATTTCGGTGATTCTGCACACTATTCACAGAAGAAACTCGAAGATTATCGTAGAAAATGCATATCTCAGCTGGAAACAACAAAGATACCGAAGCTATCGCAGTTTCCGCATATCAAACGCACTGTGGAGTGCTGAAAACACCAGAAAACGTGTTTTTCGCATCCAATACCACGAAAACAGCGATTTCGGTGATTCTGCACACTTGTAACAGCAGAATCATGAAGATTATCACTGATAATGCATATCTCAGCTGGAAACAACAACGATACCGAAGCTATCGCAGTTTCCGCATATCGAACGCACTGTGGAGTGCTGAAAGCACCAGGAAACGTGTTTTTCGCATTCAATAGCACGAAAACAGCGATTTCGGTGATTCTGCACACTTGTCACAGAAGAAACTCGCAGATTATCGTAGAAAATGCATATCTCAGCTGGAAACAACAACGATACCGAAGATATCGCAGTTTCCGCATGTCAAACGCTCTGTGGCGTGCTGAAAACACCAGAAAACGTGTTTTTCGCATTCAAAAGCACGAAAGCTGCGATTTCGGTGATTCTGCACACTTGTCACAGAAGAAACTCGAAGATTATCGTAGAAAATGTACATCTCAGCTGGAAACAACAACGATACCGAAGTTATCGCAGTTTCCGCATATCAAACGCACTGAGGAGTGCTGAAAACACCAGAAAACGTGTTTTTCGCATTCAAAAGCACGAAAACAGCGATTTCGGTGATTCTGCACACTTGTAACAGCAGAATCTTGAAGATTATCACTGATAATGCATATCTCAGCTGGAAACAACAACGATACCGAAGCTATCGCAGTTTCCGCATATCGAACGCACTGTGGAGTGCTGAAAGCACCAGAAAACGTGTTTTTCGCATTCAAAAGCACGAAAGCTGCGATTTCGGTGATTCTGCACACTTGTCACAGAAGAAACTCGCAGATTATCGTAGAAAATGCATATCTCAGCTGCAAACAACAACGATACCGAAGATATCGCAGTTTCCGCATGTCAAACGCTCTGTGGCGTGCTGAAAACACCAGAAAACGTGTTTTTCGCATTCAAAAGCACGAAAGCTGCGATTTCGGTGATTCTGCACACTTGTCACAGAAGAAACTCGAAGATTATCGTAGAAAATGTACATCTCAGCTGGAAACAACAACGATACCGAAGTTATCGCAGTTTCCGCATATCAAACGCACTGAGGAGTGCTGAAAACACCAGAAAACGTGTTTTTCGCAATCAATAGCACGAAAACAGCGATTTCGGTGATTCTGCACACTTGTAACAGCAGAATCTTGAAGATTATCACTGAAAATGCATATCTCAGCTGGAAACAACAACGATAACGAAGATATCGCAGTTTCCGCATGTCAAACGCTCTGTGGCGTGCTGAAAACACCAGAAAACGTGTTTTTCGTATTCAAAAGCACGAAAACAGCGATTTCGGTGATTCTGCACACTTGTAACAGCAGAATCATGAAGATTATCACTGAAAATGCATATCTCAGCTGGAAACAACAACGATACCGAAGATATCGCAGTTTCCGCATGTCAAACGCTCTGTGGCGTGCTGAAAACACCAGAAAACGTGTTTTTCGCATTCAAAAGCACGAAAGCTGCGATTTCGGTGATTCTGCACACTTGTCACAGAAGAAACTCGAAGATTATCGTAGAAAATGCATATCTCAGCTGGAAACAACAACGATACCGAAGTTATCGCAGTTTCCGCATATCAAACGCACTGCCGAGTGCTGAAAACACCAGAAAACGTGTTTTTCGCATTCAATAGCACGAAAACAGCGATTTCGGTGATTCTGCACACTTGTAACAGCAGAATCATGAAGATTATCGTTGAAAATGCATATCTCAGCTGGAAACAACAACGATACCGAAGTTATCGCAGTTTCCGCATATCAAACGCACTGTGGAGTGCTGAAAACACCAGAAAACGTGTTTTTCGCATCCAATAGCGCGAAAACAGCGATTTCGGTGATTCTGCACACTTGTACCAGCAGAATCATGAAGATTATCACTGATAATGCATATCTCAGCAGGAAACAACGACGATACCGAAGATATGGCAGTTTCCGCATCTCAAACGCACTGTGGAGTGCTGAAAACACCAGAAAACGTGTTCTACGCATTCAATAGCACGAAAACAGCGATTTCGGTGATTCTGCACACTTGTCACAGAAGAAACTCGAAGATTATCGTGGAAAATGCATATCTCAGCTGGAAACAACAACGATACCGAAGCTATCGCAGTTTCCGCATATCGAACGCACTGTGGAGTGCTGAAAGCACCAGAAAACGTGTTTTTCGCATTCAATAGCACGAAAACAGCGATTTCGGTGATTCTGCACACTTGTAACAGCAGAATCATGAAGATTATCACTGAAAATGCATATCTCAGCTGGAAACAACAACGATACCGAAGCTATCGCAGTTTCCGCATATCGAACGCACTGTGGAGTGCTGAAAGCACCAGAAAACGTGTTTTTCGCATTCAATAGCACGAAAACAGCGATTTCGGTGATACTGCACACTTGTAACAGCAGAATCATGAAGATTATCACTGAAAATGCATATCTCAGCTGGAAACAACAACGATACCGAAGATATCGCAGTTTCCGCATGTCCAACGCTCTGTGGCGTGCTGAAAACACCAGAAAACGTGTTTTTCGCATTCAAAAGCACGAAAACAGAGATTTCGGTGATTCTGCACATTTGTAACAGCAGAATCATGAAGATTATCACTGAAAATGCATATCTCAGCTGGAAACATCAACGATACCGAAGATATGGAAGTTTCCGCATGTCAAACGCTCTGTGGCGTGCTAAAAACACCAGAAAACGTGTTTTTCGCATCCAATAAAACGAAAACAGCGATTTCGGTGATTCTGCACACTTGTAACAGTAGAATCATGAAGATTATCTCTGAAAATGCATATCTCAGCTGGAAACAACAACGATACCGAAGCTATCGCAGTTTCCGCATATCACACGCAATGTGGAGTGCTGAAAACACCAGAAAACGTGTTTTTCGCATTCAATAGCACGAAAACAGCGATTTCGGTGATTCTGCACACTTGTCACAGAAGAAACTCGCAGATTATCGTAGAAAATGCATATCTCAGCTGGAAACAACAACGATACCGAAGATATCGCAGTTTCCGCATGTCAAACGCTCTGTGGCGTGCTGAAAACACCAGAAAACGTGTTTTTCGCATTCTAAAGCACGAAAGCTGCGATTTCGGTGATTCTGCACACTTGTCACAGAAGAAACTCGAAGATTATCGTAGAAAATGTACATCTCAGCTGGAAACAACAACGATACCGAAGTTATCGCAGTTTCCGCATATCAAACGCACTGAGGAGTGCTGAAAACACCAGAAAACGTGTTTTTCGCAATCAATAGCACGAAAACAGCGATTTCGGTGATTCTGCACACTTGTAACAGCAGAATCTTGAAGATTATCGTTGAAAATGCATATCTCAGCTGGAAACAACAACGATACCGAAGTTATCGCAGTTTCCGCATATCAAACGCACTGTGGAGTGCTGAAAACACCAGAAAACGTGTTTTTCGCATCCAATAGCGCGAAAACAGCGATTTCGGTGATTCTGCACACTTGTACCAGCAGAATCATGAAGATTATCACTGATAATGCATATCTCAGCAGGAAACAACGACGATACCGAAGATATGGCAGTTTCCGCATCTCAAACGCACTGTGGAGTGCTGAAAACACCAGAAAACGTGTTCTACGCATTCAATAGCACGAAAACAGCGATTTCGGTGATTCTGCACACTTGTCACAGAAGAAACTCGAAGATTATCGTAGAAAATGCATATCTCAGCTGGAAACAACAACGATACCGAAGCTATCGCAGTTTCCGCATATCAAACGCACTGTGGAGTGCTGAAAACACCAGAAAACGTGTTTTTCGCATCCAATAGCACGAAAACAGCGATTTCGGTGATTCTGCACACTTGTAACAGCAGAATCATGAAGATTATCACTGATAATGCATATCTCAGCTGGAAACAACAACGATACCGAAGCTATCGCAGTTTCCGCATATCAAACGCACAGTGGAGTGCTGAAAACACCAGAAAACGTGTTTTTCGCATTCAATAGCACGAAAACAGCGATTTCGGTGATTCTGCACACTTGTAACAGCAGAATCATGAAGATTATCACTGAAAATGCATATCTCAGCTGGAAACAACAACGATACCGAAGTTATCGCAGTTTCCGCATATCAAACCTACTGAGGAGTGCTGAAAACACCAGAAAACGTGTTTTTCGCAATCAATAGCACGAAAACAGCGATTTCGGTGATTCTGCACACTTGTAACAGCAGAATCTTGAAGATTATCGTTGAAAATGCATATCTCAGCTGGAAACAACAACGATACCGAAGTTATCGCAGTTTCCGCATATCAAACGCACTGTGGAGTGCTGAAAACACCAGAAAACGTGTTTTTCGCATCCAATAGCGCGAAAACAGCGATTTCGGTGATTCTGCACACTTGTACCAGCAGAATCATGAAGATTATCACTGATAATGCATATCTCAGCAGGAAACAACGACGATACCGAAGATATGGCAGTTTCCGCATCTCAAACGCACTGTGGAGTGCTGAAAACACCAGAAAACGTGTTCTACGCATTCAATAGCACGAAAACAGCGATTTCGGTGATTCTGCACACTTGTCACAGAAGAAACTCGAAGATTATCGTAGAAAATGCATATCTCAGCTGGAAACAACAACGATACCGAAGCTATCGCAGTTTCCGCATATCAAACGCACTGTGGAGTGCTGAAAACACCAGAAAACGTGTTTTTCGCATCCAATAGCACGAAAACAGCGATTTCGGTGATTCTGCACACTTGTAACAGCAGAATCATGAAGATTATCACTGATAATGCATATCTCAGCTGGAAACAACAACGATACCGAAGCTATCGCAGTTTCCGCATATCAAACGCACTGTGGAGTGCTGAAAACACCAGAAAACGTGTTTTTCGCATTCAATAGCACGAAAACAGCGATTTCGGTGATTCTGCACACTTGTAACAGCAGAATCATGAAGATTATCACTGAAAATGCATATCTCAGCTGGAAACAACAACGATACCGAAGATATCGCAGTTTCCGCATGTCAAACGCTCTGTGGCGTGCTGAAAACACCAGAAAACGTGTTTTTCGCATTCAAAAGCACGAAAACAGAGATTTCGGTGATTCTGCACATTTGTAACAGCAGAATCATGAAGATTATCACTGAAAATGCATATCTCAGCTGGAAACATCAACGATACCGAAGATATGGCAGTTTCCGCATGTCAAACGCTCTGTGGCGTGTTAAAAACACCAGAAAACGTGTTTTTCGCATTCAAAAGCACGAAAGCTGCGATTTCGGTGATTCTGCACACTTGTCACAGAAGAAACTCGAAGATTATCGTAGAAAATGCATATCTCAGCTGGAAACAACAACGATACCGAAGCTATCGCAGTTTCCGCATATCAAACGCACTGTGGAGTGCTGAAAACACCAGAAAACGTGTTTTTCGCATCCAATAGCACGAAAACAGCGATTTCGGTGATTCTGCACACTTGTAACAGCAGAATCATGAAGATTATCACTGATAATGCATATCTCAGCTGGAAACAACAACGATACCGAAGCTATCGCAGTTTCCGCATATCAAACGCACTGTGGAGTGCTGAAAACACCAGAAAACGTGTTTTTCGCATTCAATAGCACGAAAACAGCGATTTCGGTGATTCTGCACACTTGTAACAGCAGAATCATGAAGATTATCACTGAAAATGCATATCTCAGCTGGAAACAACAACGATACCGAAGATATCGCAGTTTCCGCATGTCAAACGCTCTGTGGCGTGCTGAAAACACCAGAAAACGTGTTTTTCGCATTCAAAAGCACGAAAACAGAGATTTCGGTGATTCTGCACATTTGTAACAGCAGAATCATGAAGATTATCACTGAAAATGCATATCTCAGCTGGAAACATCAACGATACCGAAGATATGGCAGTTTCCGCATGTCAAACGCTCTGTGGCGTGTTAAAAACACCAGAAAACGTGTTTTTCGCATTCAAAAGCACGAAAGCTGCGATTTCGGTGATTCTGCACACTTGTCACAGAAGAAACTCGAAGATTATCGTAGAAAATGCATATCTCAGCTGGAAACAACAACGATACCGAAGTTATCGCAGTTTCCGCATGTCAAACGCACTGAGGAGTGCTGAAAACACCAGAAAACGCGTTTTTCGCATCCAATAGCACGAAAACAGCGATTTCGGTGATTCTGCACACTTGTAACAGTAGAATCATGAAGATTATCTCTGAAAATGCATATCTCAGCTGGAAACAACAACGATACCGAAGCTATCGCAGTTTCCGCATATCACACGCAATGTGGAGTGCTGAAAACACCAGAAAACGTGTTTTTCGCATTCAATAGCACGAAAACAGCGATTTCGGTGATTCTGCACACTTGTCACAGAAGAAACTCGCAGATTATCGTTGAAAATGCATATCTCAGCTGGAAACAACAACGATACCGAAGATATCGCAGTTTCCGCATGTCAAACGCTCTGTGGCGTGCTGAAAACACCAGAAAACGTGTTTATCGCATTCAAAAGCACGAAAGCTGCGATTTCGGTGATTCTGCACACTTGTCACAGAAGAAACTCGAAGATTATCGTAGAAAATGTACATCTCAGCTGGAAACAACAACGATACCGAAGTTATCGCAGTTTCCGCATATCAAACGCACTGAGGAGTGCTGAAAACACCAGAAAACGTGTTTTTCGCATTCAATAGCACGAAAACAGCGATTTCGGTGATTCTGCACACTTGTAACAGCAGAATCTTGAAGATTATCACAGAAAATGCATATCTCAGCTGGAAACAACAACGATAACGAAGATATCGCAGTTTCCGCATGTCAAACGCTCTGTGGCGTGCTGAAAACACCAGAAAACGTGTTTTTCGTATTCAAAAGCACGAAAACAGCGATTTCGGTGATTCTGCACACTTGTAACAGCAGAATCATGAAGATTATCACTGATAATGCATATTCCAGCTGGAAACAACAACGATACCGAAGATATGGCAGTTTTCGCATATCAAATGCACTGTGGAGTGCTGAAAACACCAGAAAACGTGTTTTTCGCATCCAATAGCACGAAAACAGCGATTTCGGTGATTCTGCACACTTGTAACAGCAGAATCATGAAGATTATCACTGAAAATGCATATCTCAGCTGGAAACAACAACGATACCGAAGATATCGCAGTTTCCGCATGTCAAACGCTCTGTGGCGTGCTGAAAACACCAGAAAACGTGTTTTTCGCATTCAAAAGCACGAAAGCTGCGATTTGGGTGATTCTGCACACTTGTCACAGAAGAAACTCGAAGATTCTCGTAGAAAATGCATATCTCAGCTGGAAACAACAACGATACCGAAGTTATCGCAGTTTCCGCATATCAAACGCACTGCCGAGTGCTGAAAACACCAGAAAACGTGTTTTTCGCATTCAATAGCACGAAAACAGCGATTTCGGTGATTCTGCACACTTGTAACAGCAGAATCATGAAGATTATCGTTGAAAATGCATATCTCAGCTGGAAACAACAACGATACCGAAGTTATCGCAGTTTCCGCATATCAAACGCACTGTGGAGTGCTGAAAACACCAGAAAACGTGTTTTTCGCATCCAATAGCGCGAAAACAGCGATTTCGGTGATTCTGCACACTTGTACCAGCAGAATCATGAAGATTATCACTGATAATGCATATCTCAGCAGGAAACAACGACGATACCGAAGATATGGCAGTTTCCGCATCTCAAACGCACTGTGGAGTGCTGAAAACACCAGAAAACGTGTTCTACGCATTCAATAGCACGAAAACAGCGATTTCGGTGATTCTGCACACTTGTCACAGAAGAAACTCGAAGATTATCGTAGAAAATGCATATCTCAGCTGGAAACAACAACGATACCGAAGCTATCGCAGTTTCCGCATATCAAACGCACTGTGGAGTGCTGAAAACACCAGAAAACGTGTTTTTCGCATCCAATAGCACGAAAACAGCGATTTCGGTGATTCTGCACACTTGTAACAGCAGAATCATGAAGATTATCACTGATAATGCATATCTCAGCTGGAAACAACAACGATACCGAAGCTATCGCAGTTTCCGCATATCAAACGCACTGTGGAGTGCTGAAAACACCAGAAAACGTGTTTTTCGCATTCAATAGCACGAAAACAGCGATTTCGGTGATTCTGCACACTTGTAACAGTAGAATCATGAAGATTATCTCTGAAAATGCATATCTCAGCTGGAAACAACAACGATACCGAAGCTATCGCAGTTTCCGCATATCACACGCACTGTGGAGTGCTGAAAACACCAGAAAACGTGTTTTTCGCATCCAATAGCACGAAAACAGCGATTTCGGTGATTCTGCACACTTGTAACAGTAGAATCATGAAGATTATCTCTGAAAATGCATATCTCAGCTGGAAACAACAACGATACCGAAGTTATCGCAGTTTCCGCATATCAAATGCACTGTGGAGTGCTGAAAACACCAGAAAACGTGCTTTTCGCATTCAATAGCACGAAAACAGCGATTTCGGTGATTCTGCACACTTGTCACAGAAGAAACTCGAAGATTATCGTTGAAAATGCATATCTCAGCTGGAAACAACAACGATACCGAAGTTATCGCAGTTTCCGCATATCAAACGCACTGTGGAGTGCTGAAAACACCAGAAAACGTGTTTTTCGCATCCAATAGCGCGAAAACAGCGATTTCGGTGATTCTGCACACTTGTACCAGTAGAATCATGAAGATTATCTCTGAAAATGCATATCTCAGCTGGAAACAACAACGATACCGAAGTTATCGCAGTTTCCCCATATCAAATGCACTGTGGAGTGCCGAAAACACCAGAAAACGTGCTTTTCGCATTCAATAGCACGAAAACAGCGATTTCGGTGATTCTGCACACTTGTCACAGAAGAAACTCGAAGATTATCGTTGAAAATGCATATCTCAGCTGGAAACAACAACGATACCGAAGTTATCGCAGTTTCCGCATATCAAACGCACTGTGGAGTGCTGAAAACACCAGAAAACGTGTTTTTCGCATCCAATAGCGCGAAAACAGCGATTTCGGTGATTCTGCACACTTGTACCAGCAGAATCATGAAGATTATCACTGATAATGCATATCTCAGCAGGAAACAACGACGATACCGAAGATATGGCAGTTTCCGCATCTCAAACGCACTGTGGAGTGCTGAAAACACCAGAAAACGTGTTTTTCGCATCCAATAGCGCGAAAACAGCGATTTCGGTGATTCTGCACACTTGTACCAGCAGAATCATGAAGATTATCACTGATAATGCATATCTCAGCAGGAAACAACGACGATACCGAAGATATGGCAGTTTCCGCATCTCAAACGCACTGTGGAGTGCTGAAAACACCAGAAAACGTGTTCTACGCATTCAATATCACGAAAACAGCGATTTCGGTGATTCTGCACACTTGTCACAGAAGAAACTCGAAGATTATCGTAGAAAATGCATATCTCAGCTGGAAACAACAACGATACCGAAGCTATCGCAGTTTCCGCATATCAAACGCACTGTGGAGTGCTGAAAACACCAGAAAACGTGTTTTTCGCATCCAATAGCACGAAAACAGCGATTTCGGTGATTCTGCACACTTGTAACAGCAGAATCATGAAGATTATCGCTGATAATGCATATCTCAGCTAGAAACAACAACGATACCGAAGCTATCGCAGTTTCCGCATATCAAACGCACTGTGGAGTGCTGAAAACACCAGAAAACGTGTTTTTCGCATCCAATAGCACGAAAACAGCGATTTCGGTGATTCTGCACACTTGTAACAGCAGAATCATGAAGATTATCACTGATAATGCATATCTCAGCTGGAAACAACAACGATACCGAAGCCATCGCAGTTTCCGCATATCAAACGCACTGTGGAGTGCTGAAAACACCAGAAAACCTGTTTTTCGCATTCAATAGCACGAAAACAGCGATTTCGGTGATTCTGCACACTTGTAACAGCAGAATCATGAAGATTATCACTGAAAATGCATATCTCAGCTGGAAACAACAACGATACCGAAGATATCGCAGTTTCCGCATGTCAAACGCTCTGTGGCGTGCTGAAAACACCGGAAAACGTGTTTTTCGCATTCAAAAGCACGAAAACAGAGATTTCGGTGATTCTGCACACTTGTAACAGCAGATTCATGAAGATTATCACAGAAAATGCATATCTCAGCTGGAAGCATCAACGATACCGAAGATATGGCAGTTTCCGCATGTCAAACGCTCTGTGGCGTGCTAAATACACCAGAAAACGTGTTTTTCGCATTCAAAAGCACGAAAGCTGCGATTTCGGTGATTCTGCACACTTGTCACAGAAGAAACTCGAAGATTATCGTAGAAAATGCATATCTCAGCTGGAAACAACAACGATACCGAAGTTATCGCAGTTTCCGCATATCAAACGCACTGAGGAGTGCTGAAAACACCAGAAAACGTGTTTTTCGTATTCAAAAGCACGAAAACAGCGATGTCGGTGATTCTGCACACTTGTAACAGCAGAATCATGAAGATTATCACTGATAATGCATATGTCAGCTGGAAACAACAACGATACCGACGATATGGCAGTTTCCGCATATCAAATGCACTGTGGAGTGCTGAAAACACCAGAAAACGTGTTATTCGCATCCAATAGCACGAAAACAGCGATTTCGGTGATTCTGCACACTTGTAACAGCAGAATCATGAAGATTATCACTGAAAATGCATATCTCAGCTGGAAACAACAACGATACCGAAGATATCGCAGTTTCCGCATGTCAAACGCTCTGTGGCGTGCTGAAAACACCAGAAAACGTGTTTTTCGCATTCAATAGCACGAAAACAGCGATTTCGGTGATTCTGCACACTTGTCACAGAAGAAACTCGAAGATTATCGTTGAAAATGCATATCTCAGCTGGAAACAACAACGATACCGAAGTTATCGCAGTTTCCGCATATCAAACGCACTGTGGAGTGCTGAAAACACCAGAAAACGTGTTTTTCGCATCCAATAGCGCGAAAACAGCGATTTCGGTGATTCTGCACACTTGTACCAGCAGAATCATGAAGATTATCACTGATAATGCATATCTCAGCAGGAAACAACGACGATACCGAAGATATGGCAGTTTCCGCATCTCAAACGCACTGTGGAGTGCTGAAAACACCAGAAAACGTGTTCTACGCATCCAATAGCACGAAAACAGCGATTTCGGTGATTCTGCACACTTGTCACAGAAGAAACTCGAAGATTATCGTAGAAAATGCATATCTCAGCTGGAAACAACAACGATACCGAAGCTATCGCAGTTTCCGCATATCAAACGCACTGTGGAGTGCTGAAAACACCAGAAAACGTGTTTCTCGCATCCAATAGCACGAAAACAGAGATTTCGGTGATTCTGCACATTTGTAACAGCAGAATCATGCAGATTATCACTGAAAATGCATATCTCAGCTGGAAACATCAACGATACCGAAGATATGGCAGTTTCCGCATGTCAAACGCTCTGTGGCGTGCTAAAAACACCAGAAAACGTGTTTTTCGCATTCAAAAGCACGAAAGCTGCGATTTCGGTGATTCTGCACACTTGTCACAGAAGAAACTTGAAGATTATCGTAGAAAATGCATATCTCAGCTGGAAACAACAACGATACCGAAGTTATCGCAGTTTCCGCATATCAAACGCACTGAGGAGTGCTGAAAACACCAGAAAACGTGTTTTTCGCATCCAATAGCGCGAAAACAGCGATTTCGGTGATTCTGCACACTTGTACCAGCAGAATCATGAAGATTATCACTGATAATGCATATCTCAGCAGGAAACAACGACGATACCGAAGATATGGCAGTTTCCGCATCTCAAACGCACTGTGGAGTGCTGAAAACACCAGAAAACGTGTTTTTCGCATTCAATAGCACGAAAACAGCGATTTCGGTGATTCTGCACACTTGTAACAGCAGAATCATGAAGATTATCACTGAAAATGCATATCTCAGCTGGAAACAACAACGATACCGAAGATATCGCAGTTTCCGCATGTCAAACGCTCTGTGGCGTGCTGAAAACACCAGAAAACGTGTTTTTCGCATTCAAAAGCACGAAAACAGAGATTTCGGTGATTCTGCACATTTGTAACAGCAGAATCATGAAGATTATCACTGAAAATGCATATCTCAGCTGGAAACATCAACGATACCGAAGATATGGCAGTTTCCGCATGTCAAACGCTCTGTGGCGTGCTAAAAACACCAGAAAACGTGTTTTTCGCATTCAAAAGCACGAAAACAGAGATTTCGGTGATTCTGCACATTTGTAACAGCAGAATCATGAAGATTATCACTGAAAATGCATATCTCAGCTGGAAACATCAACGATACCGAAGATATGGCAGTTTCCGCATGTCAAACGCTCTGTGGCGTGCTAAAAACACCAGAAAACGTGTTTTTCGCATTCAAAAGCACGAAAGCTGCGATTTCGGTGATTCTGCACACTTGTCACAGAAGAAACTCGAAGATTATCGTAGAAAATGCATATCTCAGCTGGAAACAACAACGATACCGAAGTTATCGCAGTTTCCGCATATCAAACGCACTGAGGAGTGCTGAAAACACCAGAAAACGTGTTTTTCGCATTCAATAGCACGAAAACAGCGATTTCGGTGATTCTGCACACTTGTAACAGCAGATTCATGAAGATTATCACAGAAAATGCATATCTCAGCTGGAAACAACAACGATACCGAAGATATCGCAGTTTCCGCATGTCAAACGCTCTGTGGCGTGCTGAAAACACCAGAAAACGTGTTTTTCGCATTCAAAAGCACGAAAGCTGCGATTTCGGTGATTCTGCACACTTGTCACAGAAGAAACTCGAAGATTATCGTAGAAAATGCATATCTCAGCTGGAAACAACAACGATACCGAAGTTATCGCAGTTTCCGCATATCAAACGCACTGAGGAGTGCTGAAAACACCAGAAAACGTGTTTTTCGCATTCAATAGCACGAAAACAGCGATTTCGGTGATTCTGCACATTTGTAACAGCAGAATCATGAAGATTATCACAGAAAATGCATATCTCAGCTGGAAACATCAACGATACCGAAGATATGGCAGTTTCCGCATGTCCAACGCTCTGTGGCGTGCTAAAAACACCAGAAAACGTGTTTTTCGCATTCAAAAGCACGAAAGCTGCGATTTCGGTGATTCTGCACACTTGTCACAGAAGAAACTCGAAGATTATCGTAGAAAATGCATATCTCAGCTGGAAACAACAACGATACCGAAGTTATCGCAGTTTCCGCATATCAAACGCACTGATTAGTGCTGAAAACACCAGAAAACGTGTTTTTCGCATTCAATAGCACGAAAACAGCGATTTCGGTGATTCTGCACACTTGTAACAGCAGATTCATGAAGATTATCACAGAAAATGCATATCTCAGCTGGAAACAACAACGATACCGAAGATATCGCAGTTTCCGCATGTCAAACGCTCTGTGGCGTGCTGAAAACACCAGAAAACGTGTTTTTCGCATTCAAAAGCACGAAAGCTGCGATTTCGGTGATTCTGCACACTTGTCACAGAAGAAACTCGAAGATTATCGTAGAAAATGCATATCTCAGCTGGAAACAACAACGATACCGAAGTTATCGCAGTTTCCGCATATCAAACGCACTGAGGAGTGCTGAAAACACCAGAAAACGTGTTTTTCGCATTCAATAGCACGAAAACAGCGATTTCGGTGATTCTGCACATTTGTAACAGCAGAATCATGAAGATTATCACAGAAAATGCATATCTCAGCTGGAAACATCAACGATACCGAAGATATGGCAGTTTCCGCATGTCCAACGCTCTGTGGCGTGCTAAAAACACCAGAAAACGTGTTTTTCGCATTCAAAAGCACGAAAGCTGCGATTTCGGTGATTCTGCACACTTGTCACAGAAGAAACTCGAAGATTATCGTAGAAAATGCATATCTCAGCTGGAAACAACAACGATACCGAAGTTATCGCAGTTTCCGCATATCAAACGCACTGATTAGTGCTGAAAACACCAGAAAACGTGTTTTTCGCATTCAAAAGCACGAAAACAGCGATTTCGGTGATTCTGCAGACTTGTAACAGCAGAATCATGAAGATTATCACTGATAATGCATATCTCAGCTGGAAACAACAACGATACCGAAGCTATCGCAGTTTCCGCATATCAAACGCACTGTGGAGTGCTGAAAACACCAGAAAACGTGTTTTTCGCATTCAATAGCACGTAAACAGCGATTTCGGTGATTCTGCACACTTGTAACAGCAGAATCATGAAGATTATCACTGAAAATGCATATCTCAGCTGGAAACAACAACGATAACGAAGATATCGCAGTTTCCGCATGTCAAACGCTCTGTGGCGTGCTGAAAACACCAGAAAACGTGTTTTTCGCATTCAAAAGCACGAAAACAGAGATTTCGGTGATTCTGCACATTTGTAACAGCAGAATCATGAAGATTATCACTGGAAATGCATATCTCAGCTGGAAACATCAACGATACCGAAGATATGGCAGTTTCCGCATGTCAAACGCTCTGTGGCGTGCTAAAAACACCAGAAAACGTGTTTTTCGCATTCAAAAGCACGAAAGCTGCGATTTCGGTGATTCTGCACACTTGTCACAGAAGAAACTCGAAGATTATCGTAGAAAATGCATATCTCAGCTGGAAACAACAACAATACCGAAGTTATCGCAGTTTCCGCATATCAAACGCACTGAGGAGTGCTGAAAACACCAGAAAACGTGTTTTTCGCATTCAATAGCACGAAAACAGCGATTTCGGTGATTCTGCACACTTGTAACAGCAGAATCATGAAGATTATCACTGAAAATGCATATCTCAGCTGGAAACAACAACGATACCGAAGATATCGCTGTTTCCGCATGTCAAACGCTCTGTGGCGTGCTGAAAACACCAGAAAACGTGTTTTTCGCATTCAAAAGCACGAAAACAGAGATTTCGGTGATTCTGCACATTTGTAACAGCAGAATCATGAAGATTATCACTGAAAATGCATATCTCAGCTGGAAACAACAACGATACCGAAGTTATCGCAGTTTCCGCATATCAAACGCACTGAGGAGTGCTGAAAACGCCAGAAAACGTGTTTTTCGCATTCAATAGCACGAAAACAGCGATTTCGGTGATTCTGCACACTTGTAACAGCAGATTCATGAAGATTATCACAGAAAATGCATATCTCAGCTGGAAACATCAACGATACCGAAGATATGGCAGTTTCCGCATGTCAAACGCTCTGTGGCGTGCTAAAAACACCAGAAAACGTGTTTTTCGCATTCAAAAGCACGAAAGCTGCGATTTCGGTGATTCTGCACACTTGTCACAGAAGAAACTCGAAGATTATCGTAGAAAATGCATATCTCAGCTGGAAACAACAACGATACCGAAGTTATCGCAGTTTCCGCATATCAAACGCACTGAGGAGTGCTGAAAACACCAGAAAACGTGTTTTTCGTATTCAAAAGCACGAAAACAGCGATGTCGGTGATTCTGCACACTTGTAACAGCAGAATCATGAAGATTATCACTAATAATGCATATGTCAGCTGGAAACAACAACGATACCGACGATATGGCAGTTTCCGCATATCAAATGCACTGTGGAGTGCTGAAAACACCAGAAAACGTGTTTTTCGCATCCAATAGCACGAAAACAGCGATTTCGGTGATTCTGCACACTTGTAACAGTAGAATCATGAAGATTATCTCTGAAAATGCATATCTCAGCTGGAAACAACAACGATACCGAAGTTATCGCAGTTTCCGCATATCAAATGCACTGTGGAGTGCTGAAAACACCAGAAAACGTGCTTTTCGCATTCAATAGCACGAAAACAGCGATTTCGGTGATTCTGCACACTTGTCACAGAAGAAACTCGAAGATTATCGTTGAAAATGCATATCTCAGCTGGAAACAACAACGATACCGAAGTTATCGCAGTTTCCGCATATCAAACGCACTGTGGAGAGCTGAAAACACCAGAAAACGTGTTTTTCGCATCCAATAGCGCGAAAACAGCGATTTCGGTGATTCTGCACACTTGTACCAGCAGAATCATGAAGATTATCACTGATAATGCATATCTCAGCAGGAAACAACGACGATACCGAAGATATGGCAGTTTCCGCATCTCAAACGCACTGTGGAGTGCTGAAAACACCAGAAAACGTGTTCTACGCATTCAATAGCACGAAAACAGCGATTTCGGTGATTCTGCACACTTGTCACAGAAGAAACTCGAAGATTATCGTAGAAAATGCATATCTCAGCTGGAAACAACAACGATACCGAAGCTATCGCAGTTTCCGCATATCAAACGCACTGTGGAGTGCTGAAAACACCAGAAAACGTGTTTTTCGCATCCAATAGCACGAAAACAGCGATTTCGGTAATTCTGCACACTTGTAACAGCAGAATCATGAAGATTATCACTGATAATGCATATCTCAGCTGGAAACAACAACGATACCGAAGCTATCGCAGTTTCCGCATATCAAACGCACTGTGGAGTGCTGAAAACACCAGAAAACGTGTTTTTCGCATTCAATAGCACGAAAACAGCGATTTCGGTGATTCTGCACACTTGTAACAGCAGAATCATGAAGATTATCACTGAAAATGCATATCTCAGCTGGAAACAACAACGATACCGAAGATATCGCAGTTTCCGCATGTCAAACGCTCTGTGGCGTGCTGAAAACACCAGAAAACGTGTTTTTCGCATTCAAAAGCACGAAAACAGAGATTTCGGTGATTCTGCACATTTGTAACAGCAGAATCATGAAGATTATCATTGAAAATGCATATCTCAGCTGGAAACATCAACGATACCGAAGATATGGCAGTTTCCGCATGTCAAACGCTCTGTGGCGTGCTAAAAACACCAGAAAACGTGTTTTTCGCATTCAAAAGCACGAAAGCTGCGATTTCGGTGATTCTGCACACTTGTCACAGAAGAAACTCGAAGATTATCGTAGAAAATGCATATCTCAGCTGGAAACAACAACGATACCGAAGTTATCGCAGTTTCCGCATATCAAACGCACTGAGGAGTGCTGAAAACACCAGAAAACGTGTTTTTCGCATTCAATAGCACGAAAACAGCGATTTCGGTGATTCTGCACACTTGTAACAGCAGAATCATGAAGATTATCACAGAAAATGCATATATCAGCTGGAAACAACAACGATACCGAAGTTATCGCAGTTTCCGCATATCAAACGCACTGTGGAGTGCTGAAAACACCAGAAAACGTGTTTTTCGCATCCAATCGCACGAAAACAGCGATTTCGGTGATTCTGCACACTTGTAACAGCAGAATCATGAAGATTATCACTGAAAATGCATATCTCAGCTGGAAACAACAACGATACCGAAGATATGGCAGTTTCCGCATATCAAACGCACTCTGGAGTGCTGAAAACACCAGAAAACGTGTTTTTCGCATTCAATAGCACGAAAACAGCGATTTCGGTGATTCTGCACACTTATAACAGCAGAATCATGAAGATTATCACTGAAAATGCATATCTCAGCTGGAAACAACAACGATACCGAAGCTATCGCAGTTTCCGCATATCAAACGAACTGTGGAGTGCTGAAAACACCAGAAAACGTGTTTTTCGCATTCAAAAGCACGAAAACAGCGATTTCGGTGATTCTGCACATTTGTAACACTAGAATCATGAAGATTATCACTGAAAATGCATATCTCAGCTGGAAACATCAACGATACCGAAGCTATGGCAGTTTCCGCATATCAAATGCACTGTGGAGTGCTGAAAACACCAGAAAACGTGTTTTTCGAATTCAATAGCACGAAAACAGCGATTTCGGTGATTCTGCACACTTGTAACAGCAGAATCATGAAGATTATCACTGAAAATGCATATCTCAGCTGGAAACATCAACGATACCGAAGATATGGCAGTTTCCGCATATCAAACGCACTGTGGAGTGCTGAAAACACCAGAAAACGTGTTTTTCGCATTCAATAGCACGACAACAGCGATTTCGGTGATTCTCCACACTTGTCACAGAAGAAACTCGAAGATTATCGTAGAAAATGCACATCTCAGCTGGAAACAACAACGATACCGAAGTTATCGCAGTTTCCGCATATCAAACGCACTGTGGAGTGCTGAAAACACCTGAAAACGTGTTTTTCGCATCCAATCGCACGAAAACAGCGATTTCGGTGATTCTGCACACTTGTAACAGCAGAATCATGAAGATTATCACTGAAAATGCATATCTCAGCTGGAAACAACAACGATACCGAAGATATGGCAGTTTCCGCATATCAAACGCACTCTGGAGTGCTGAAAACACCAGAAAACGTGTTTTTCGCATTCAATAGCACGAAAACAGCGATTTCGGTGATTCTGCACACTTGTAACAGCAGAATCATGAAGATTATCACTGAAAATGCATATCTCAGCTGGAAACAACAACGATACCGAAGCTATCGTAGTTTCCGCATATCAAACGCACTGTGGAGTGCTGAAAACACCAGCAAACGTGTTTTTCGCATTCAAAAGCACGAAAACAGCGATTTCGGTGATTCTGCACATTTGTAACACTAGAATCATGAAGATTATCACTGAAAATGCATATCTCAGCTGGAAACATCAACGATACCGAAGCTATGGCAGTTTCCGCATATCAAACGCACTGTGGAGTGCTGAAAACACCAGAAAACGTGTTTTTCGCATTCAATAGCACGACAACAGCGATTTCGGTGATTCTGCACACTTGTCACAGAAGAAACTCGAAGATTATCGTAGAAAATGCATATCTCAGATGGAAACAACAACGATACCGAAGTTATCGCAGTTTCCGCATATCAAACGCACTGTGGAGTGCTGAAAACACCAGAAAACGTGTTTTTCGCATCCAATCGCACGAAAACAGCGATTTCGGTGATTCTGCACACTTGTAACAGCAGAATCATGAAGATTATCACTGAAAATGCATATCTCAGCTGGAAACAACAACGATACCGAAGCTATCGCAGTTTCCGCATATCACACGCACTGTGGAGTGCTGAAAACACCAGAAAACGTGTTTTTCGCATTCAATAGCACGAAAACAGCGATTTCGGTGATTCTGCACACTTGTCACAGAAGAAACTCGCAGATTATCGTAGAAAATGCATATCTCAACTGGAGACAACAACGATACCGAAGTTATCGCAGTTTCCGCATATCAAACGCACTGTGGAGTGCTGAAAACACCAGAAAACGTGTTTTTCGCATCCAATAGCACGAAGACAGCGATTTCGGTGATTCTGCACACTTGTAACAGCAGAATCATGAAGATTATCACTGACAATGCATATCTCAGCTGGAAACAACAACGATACCGAAGATATGGCAGTTTCCGCATATCAAACGCACTCTGGAGTGCTGAAAACACCAGAAAACGTGTTTTTCGCATTCAATAGCACGAAAACGGCGATTTCAGTGATTCTGCACACTTGTAACAGCAGAATCATGAAGATTTTCACTGAAAATGCATATCTCAGCTGGAAACAACAACGATACCGAAGCTATCACAGTTTCCGCATATCAAACGCACTGTGGAGTGCTGAAAACACCAGAAAACGTGTTTTTCGCATTCAATAGCACGAAAACAGCGATTTCGGTGAATCAGCACACTTGTAACAGCAGAATCATGAAGGTTATCACTGAAAATGCATATCTCAGCTGGAAACAAGAACGATACCGAAGATATCGCAGTTTCCGCATGTCAAACGCTCTGTGGCGTGCTGAAAACACCAGAAAACGTGTTTTTCGCATTCAAAAGCACGAAAACAGAGATTTCGGTGATTCTGCACATTTGTAACAGCAGAATCATGAAGATTATCACTGAAAATGCATATCTCAGCTGGAAACATCAACGATACCGAAGATATGGCAGTTTCCGCATATCAAACGCACTGTGGAGTGCTGAAAACACCAGAAAACGTGTTTTTCGCATTCAATAGCACGACAACAGCGATTTCGGTGATTCTGCACACTTGTCACAGAAGAAACTCGAAGATTATCGTAGAAAATGCATATCTCAGCTGGAAACAACAACGATACCGAAGTTATCGCAGTTTCCGCATATGAAACGCACTGTGGAGTGCTGAAAACACCAGAAAACGTGTTTTTCGCATCCAATCGCACGAAAACAGCGATTTCGGTGATTCTGCACACTTGTAACAGCAGAATCATGAAGATTATCACTGAAAATGCATATCTCAGCTGGAAACAACAACGATACCGAAGATATGGCAGTTTCCGCATATCAAACGCACTGTGGAGTGCTGAAAACACCAGAAAACGTGTTTTTCGCATTCAATAGCACGACAACAGCGATTTCGGTGATTCTCCACACTTGTCACAGAAGAAACTCGAAGATTATCGTAGAAAATGCACATCTCAGCTGGAAACAACAACGATACCGAAGTTATCGCAGTTTCCGCATATCAAACGCACTGTGGAGTGCTGAAAACACCAGAAAACGTGTTTTTCGCATCCAATCGCACGAAAACAGCGATTTCGGTGATTCTGCACACTTGTAACAGCAGAATCATGAAGATTATCACTGAAAATGCATATCTCAGCTGGAAACAACAACGATACCGAAGATATGGCAGTTTCCGCATATCAAACGCACTCTGGAGTGCTGAAAACACCAGAAAACGTGTTTTTCGCATTCAATAGCACGAAAACAGCGATTTCGGTGATTCTGCACACTTGTAACAGCAGAATCATGAAGATTATCACTGAAAATGCATATCTCAGCTGGAAACAAAAACGATACCGAAGCTATCGCAGTTTCCGCATATCAAACGCACTGTGGAGTGCTGAAAACACCAGAAAACGTGTTTTTCGCATTCAAAAGCACGAAAACAGCGATTT
This sequence comes from Anthophora plumipes, assembly GCA_951804975.1. Lineage (NCBI taxonomy): Eukaryota > Metazoa > Arthropoda > Insecta > Hymenoptera > Apidae > Anthophora > Anthophora plumipes. Next base: position 631,317 of record OX638127.1, read on the forward strand.
CGGTGATTCTGCACATTTGTAACACTAGAATCATGAAGATTATCACTGAAAATGCATATCTCAGCTGGAAACATCAACGATACCGAAGCTATGGCAGTTTCCGCATATCAAACGCACTGTGGAGTGCTGAAAACACCAGAAAACGTGTTTTTCGCATTCAATAGCACGACAACAGCGATTTCGGTGATTCTGCACACTTGTCACAGAAGAAACTCGAAGATTATCGTAGAAAATGCATATCTCAGATGGAATCAACAACGATACCGAAGTTATCGCAGTTTCCGCATATCAAACGCACTGTGGAGTGCTGAAAACACCAGAAAACGTGTTTTGCGCATCCAATCGCACGAAAACAGCGATTTCGGTGATTCTGCACACTTGTAACAGCAGAATCATGAAGATTATCACTGAAAATGCATATCTCAGCTGGAAACAACAACGATACCGAAGCTATCGCAGTTTCCGCATATCACACGCACTGTGGAGTGCTGAAAACACCAGAAAACGTGTTTTTCGCATTCAATAGCACGAAAACAGCGATTTCGGTGATTCTGCACACTTGTCACAGAAGAAACTCGCAGATTATCGTAGAAAATGCATATCTCAGCTGGAAACAACAACGATACCGAAGTTATCGCAGTTTCCGCATATCAAATGCACTGTGGAGTGCTGAAAACACCAGTAAACGTGTTTTTCGCATTCAAAAGCACGAAAACAGCGATTTCGGTGATTCTGCACACTTGTCACAGAAGTAACTCGAAGATTATCGTAGAAAATGCATATCTCAACTGGAGACAACAACGATACCGAAGCTATCACAGTTTCCGCATATCAAACGCACTGTGGAGTGCTGAAAACACCAGAAAACGTGTTTTTCGCATCCAATCGCACGAAAACAGCGATTTCGGTGATTCTGCACACTTGTAACAGCAGAATCATGAAGATTATCACTGAAAATGCATATCTCAGCTGGAAACAACAACGATACCGAAGATATGGCAGTTTCCGCATATCTATCGCACTGTGGAGTGCTGAAAACACCAGAAAACGTGTTTTTCGCATTCAATAGCACGAAAACAGCGATTTCGGTGATTCTGCACACTTGTCACAGAAGAAACTCGAAGATTATCGTAGAAAATGCATATCTCAGCTGGAAACAACAACGATACCGAAGTTATCGCAGTTTCCGCATATCAAACGCACTGTGGAGTGCTGAAAACACCAGAAAACGTGTTTTTCGCATCCAATAGCACGAAAACAGCGATTTCGGTGATTCTGCACACTTGTAACAGCAGAATCATGAAGATTATCACTGAAAATGCATATCTCAGCTGGAAACAACAACGATACCGAAGATATGGCAGTTTTCGCATATCAAACGCACTCTGGAGTGCTGCAAACACCAGAAAACGTGTTTTTCGCATTCAATAGCACGAAAACAGCGATTTCGGTGATTCTGCACACTTGTAACAGCAGAATCATGAAGATTATCACTGAAAATGCATATATCAGCTGGAAACAACAACGATACCGAAGATATCGCAGTTTCCGCATATCAAACGCACTGTGGAGTGCTGAAAACACCAGAAAACGTGTTTTTCGCATTCAATAGCACGAAAACAGCGATTTCGGTGATTCTGCACACTTGTAACAGCAGAATCTTGAAGATTATCACTGATAATGCATATCTCAGCTGGAAACAACAACGATACCGAAGATATGGCAGTTTCCGCATATGAAATGCACTGTGGAGTGCTGAAAACACCAGACAACGTGATTTTAGCATTCAACAGCACGAAAACAGCGATTTCGGTGATTCTGCACACTTGTAACAGCAGAATCATGAAGATTATCACTGATAATGCATATCTCAGCTGGAAACAACAACGATACCGAAGATATCGCAGTTTCCGCATATCAAACGCACTGTGGAGTGCTGAAAACACCAGAAAACGTGTTTTTCGCATTCAATAGCACGAAAACAGCGATTTCGGTGATTCTGCACACTTGTCACAGAAGAAACTCGAAGATTATCGTAGAAAATGCATATCTCAGCTGGAAACAACAACGATACCGAAGTTATCGCAGTTTCCGCATATCAAACGCACTGTGGAGTGCTGAAAACACCAGAAAACGTGTTTTTCGCATCCAATAGCACGAAAACAGCGATTTCGGTGATTCTGCACACTTGTAACAGCAGAATCATGAAGATTATCACTGAAAATGCATATCTCAGCTGGAAACAACAACGATACCGAAGATATGGCAGTTTTCGCATATCAAACGCACTCTGGAGTGCTATAAACACCAGAAAACGTGTTTTTCGCATTCAATAGCACGAAAACAGCGATTTCGGTGATTCTGCACACTTGTAACAGCAGAATCATGAAGATTATCACTGAAAATGCATATATCAGCTGGAAACAACAACGATACCGAAGATATCGCAGTTTCCGCATATCAAACGCACTGTGGAGTGCTGAAAACACCAGAAAACGTGTTTTTCGCATTCAATAGCACGAAAACAGCGATTTCGGTGATTCTGCACACTTGTAACAGCAGAATCTTGAAGATTATCACTGATAATGCATATCTCAGCTGGAAACAACAACGATACCGAAGATATGGCAGTTTCCGCATATGAAATGCACTGTGGAGTGCTGAAAACACCAGACAACGTGATTTTAGCATTCAACAGCACGAAAACAGCGATTTCGGTGATTCTGCACACTTGTAACAGCAGAATCATGAAGATTATCACTGATAATGCATATCTCAGCTGGAAACAACAACGATACCGAAGATATCGCAGTTTCCGCATATCAAACGCACTGTGGAGTGCTGAAAACACCAGAAAACGTGTTTTTCGCATTCAATAGCACGAAAACAGCGATTTCGGTGATTCTGCACACTTGTAACAGCAGAATCATGAAGATTATCACTGAAAATGCATATCTCAGCTGGAAACAACAACGATACCGAAGATATCGCAGTTTCCGCATGTCAAAAGTTCTGTGGCGTGCTGAAAACACCAGAAAACGTGTTTTTCGCATTCAAAAGCACGAAAACAGCGATTTCGGTGATTCTGCACATTTGTAACAGCAGAATCATGAAGATTATCACTGAAAATGCATATCTCAGCTGGAAACAACAACGATACCGAAGATATGGCAGTTTCCGCATATCAAACGCACTGTGGAGTGCTGAAAACACCAGAAAACGTGTTTTTCGCATTCAATAGCACGAAAACAGCGATTTCGGTGATTCTGCACACTTGTCACAGAAGAAACTCGAAGATTATCGTAGAAAATGCATATCTCAGCTGGAAACAACAACGATACCGACGTTATCGCAGTTTCCGCATATCAAACGCACTGTGGAGTGCTGAAAACACCAGAAAACGTGTTTTTCGCATCCAATAGCACGAAAACAGCGATTTCGGTGATTCTGCACACTTGTAACAGCAGAATCATGAAGATTATCACTGAAAATGCATACCTCAGCTGGAAACAACAACGATACCGAAGATATGGCAGTTTCCGCATATCAAACGCACTCTGGAGTGCTGAAAACACCAGAAAACGTGTTTTTCGCATTCAATAGCACGAAAACAGCGATTTCGGTGATTCTGCACACTTGTAACAGCAGAATCATGAAGATTATCACTGAAAATGCATATCTCAGCTGGAAACAACAACGATACCGAAGATATCGCAGTTTCCGCATGTCAAAAGTTCTGTGGCGTGCTGAAAACACCAGAAAACGTGTTTTTCGCATTCAAAAGCACGAAAACAGCGATTTCGGTGATTCTGCACACTTGTCACAGAAGAAACTCGAAGATTATCGTAGAAAATGCATATCTCAGCTGGAAACAACAACGATACCGAAGTTATCGCAGTTTCCGCATATCAAACGCACTGAGCAGTGCTGAAAACACCAGAAAACGTGTTTTTCGCATCCAATAGCACGAAAATAGCGATTTCGGTGATTCTGCACACTTGTAACAGCAGAATCATGAAGATTATCACTGAAAATGCATATCTCAGCTGGAAACAACAACGATACCGAAGATATGGCAGTTTCCGCATATCAAACGGACTGTGGAGTGCTGAAAACACCAGAAAACGTGTTTTTAGCATTCAACAGCACGAAAACAGCGATTTCGGTGATTCTGCACATTTGTAACAGCAGAATCATGAAGATTATCACTGATAATGCATATCTCAGCTGGAAACAACAACGATACCGAAGATATGGCAGTTTCCGCATATCAAATGCACTGTGGAGTGCTGAAAACACCAGAAAGCGTGTTTTTCGCATTCAATAGCACGAAAACAGCGATTTCGGTGATTCTGCACACTTGTCACAGAAGAAACTCGAAGATTATCGTAGAAAATGCATATCTCAGCTGGAAACAACAACGATACCGACGTTATCGCAGTTTCCGCATATCAAACGCACTGTGGAGTGCTGAAAACACCAGAAAACGTGTTTTTCGCATCCAATAGCACGAAAACAGCGATTTCGGTGATTCTGCACACTTGTAACAGCAGAATCATGAAGATTATCACTGAAAATGCATACCTCAGCTGGAAACAACAACGATACCGAAGATATGGCAGTTTCCGCATATCAAACGCACTCTGGAGTGCTGAAAACACCAGAAAACGTGTTTTTCGCATTCAATAGCACGAAAACAGCGATTTCGGTGATTCTGCACACTTGTAACAGCAGAATCATGAAGATTATCACTGAAAATGCATATCTCAGCTGGAAACAACAACGATACCGAAGATGTCGCAGTTTCCGCATGTCAAACGCTCTGTGGTGTGCTATAAACACCAGAAAACGTGTTTTTCGATTTCAAAAGCACGAAAACAGCGATTTCGGAGATTCTGCACACTTGTAACAGCAGAATCATGAAGATTATCACTGATAATGCATATGTCAGCTGGAAACAACAACGATACCGAAGATATGGCAGTTTCCGCATATCAAATGCACTGTGGAGTGCTGAAAACACCAGAAAACGTGTTTTTCGCATCCAATAGCACGAAAACAGCGATTTCGGTGATTCTGCACACTTGTAACAGTAGAATCATGAAGATTATCTCTGAAAATGCATATCTCAGCTGGAAACAACAACGATACCGAAGCTATCGCAGTTTCCGCATATCACACGCACTCTGGAGTGCTGAAAACACCAGAAAACGTGTTTTTCGCATTCAATAGCACGAAAACAGCGATTTCGGTGATTCTGCACACTTGTAACAGCAGAATCTTGACGATTATCACTGATAATGCATATCTCAGCTGGAAACAACAACGATACCGAAGATATGGCAGTTTCCGCATATGAAATGCACTGTGGAGTGCTGAAAACACCAGACAACGTGTTTTTAGCATTCAACAGCACGAAAACAGCGATTTCGGTGATTCTGCACACTTGTAACAGCAGAATCATGAAGATTATCACTGATAATGCATATCTCAGCTGGAAACAACAACGATACCGAAGATATCGCAGTTTCCGCATATCAAACGCACTGTGGAGTGCTGAAAACACCAGATAACGTGTTTTTCGCATTCAATAGCACGAAAACAGCGATTTCGGTGATTCTGCACACTTGTAACAGCAGAATCATGAAGATTATCACTGAAAATGCATATCTCAGCTGGAAACAACAACGATACCGAAGATATCGCAGTTTCCGCATGTCAAAAGCTCTGTGGCGTGCTGAAAACACCAGAAAACGTGTTTTTCGCATTCAAAAGCACGAAAACAGCGATTTCGGTGATTCTGCACATTTGTAACAGCAGAATCATGAAGATTATCACTGAAAATGCATATCTCAGCTGGAAACAACAACGATACCGAAGATATGGCGGTATCCGCATATCAAACGCACTGTGGAGTGCTGAAAACACCAGAAAACGTGTTTTTCGCATTCAATAGCACGAAAACAGCGATTTCGGTGATTCCGCACACTTGTCACAGAAGAAACTCGAAGATTATCGTAGAAAATGCATATCTCAGCTGGAAACAACAACGATACCGAAGTTATCGCAGTTTCCGCATATCAAACGCACTGAGCAGTGCTGAAAACACCAGAAAACGTGTTTTTCGCATCCAATAGCACGAAAACAGCGATTTCGGTGATTCTGCACACTTGTAACAGCAGAATCATGAAGATTATCACTGAAAATGCATATCTCAGCTGGAAACAACAACGATACCGAAGATATGGCAGTTTCCGCATATCAAACGCACTGTGGAGTGCTGAAAACACCAGAAAACGTGTTTTTCGCATTCAATAGCACGAAAACAGCGATTTCGGTGATTCTGCACACTTGTCAGAGAAGAAACTCGAAGATTATCGTAGAAAATGCATATTTCAGCTGGAAACAACAACGATACCGAAGTTATCGCAGTTTCCGCATATCAAACGCACTGTGGAGTGCTGAAAACACCAGAAAACGTGTTTTTAGCATTCAACAGCACGAAAACAGCGATTTCGGTGATTCTGCACACTTGTAACAGCAGAATCATGAAGATTATCACTGATAATGCATATCTCAGCTGGAAACAACAACGATACCGAAGATATGGCAGTTTCCGCATATCAAATGCACTGTGGAGTGCTGAAAACACCAGAAAACGTGTTTTTCGCATTCAATAGCACGAAAACAGCGATTTCGGTGATTCTGCACACTTGTCACAGAAGAAACTCGAAGGTTATCGTAGAAAATGCATATCTCAGCTGGAAACAACAACGATACCGAAGTTATCGCAGTTTCCGCATATCAAACGCACTGTGGAGTGCTGAAAACACCAGAAAACGTGTTTTTCGCATCCAATCGCACGAAAACAGCGATTTCGGTGATTCTGCACACTTGTAACAGCAGAATCATGAAGATTATCACTGAAAATGCATACCTCAGCTGGAAACAACAACGATACCGAAGATATGGCAGTTTCCGCATATCAAACGCACTCTGGAGTGCTGAAAACACCAGAAAACGTGTTTTTCGCATTCAATAGCACGAAAACAGCGATTTCGGTGATTCTGCACACTTGTAACAGCAGAATCATGAAGATTATCACTGAAAATGCATATCTCAGCTGGAAACAACAACGATACCGAAGATGTCGCAGTTTCCGCATGTCAAACGCTCTGTGGTGTGCTATAAACACCAGAAAACGTGTTTTTCGATTTCAAAAGCACGAAAACAGCGATTTCGGAGATTCTGCACACTTGTAACAGCAGAATCATGAAGATTATCACTGATAATGCATATGTCAGCTGGAAACAACAACGATACCGAAGATATGGCAGTTTCCGCATATCAAATGCACTGTGGAGTGCTGAAAACACCAGAAAACGTGTTTTTCGCATCCAATAGCACGAAAACAGCGATTTTGGTGATTCTGCACACTTGTAACAGCAGAATCATGAAGATTATCACTGAAAATGCATATCTCAGCTGGAAACAACAACGATACCGAAGATATGGCAGTTTCCGCATATCAAACGGACTGTGGAGTGCTGAAAACACCAGAAAACGTGTTTTTAGCATTCAACAGCACGAAAACAGCGATTTCGGTGATTCTGCACATTTGTAACATCAGAATCATGAAGATTATCACTGATAATGCATATCTCAGCTGGAAACAACAACGATACCGAAGATATGGCAGTTTCCGCATATCAAATGCACTGTGGAGTGCTGAAAACACCAGAAAGCGTGTTTTTCGCATTCAATAGCACGAAAACAGCGATTTCGGTGATTCTGCACACTTGTCACAGAAGAAACTCGAAGATTATCGTAGAAAATGCATATCTCAGCTGGAAACAACAACGATACCGACGTTATCGCAGTTTCCGCATATCAAACGCACTGTGGAGTGCTGAAAACACCAGAAAACGTGTTTTTCGCATCCAATAGCACGAAAACAGCGATTTCGGTGATTCTGCACACTTGTAACAGCAGAATCATGAAGATTATCACTGAAAATGCATACCTCAGCTGGAAACAACAACGATACCGAAGATATGGCAGTTTCCGCATATCAAACGCACTCTGGAGTGCTGAAAACACCAGAAAACGTGTTTTTCGCATTCAATAGCACGAAAACAGCGATTTCGGTGATTCTGCACACTTGTAACAGCAGAATCATGAAGATTATCACTGAAAATGCATATCTCAGCTGGAAACAACAACGATACCGAAGATGTCGCAGTTTCCGCATGTCAAACGCTCTGTGGTGTGCTATAAACACCAGAAAACGTGTTTTTCGATTTCAAAAGCACGAAAACAGCGATTTCGGAGATTCTGCACACTTGTAACAGCAGAATCATGAAGATTATCACTGATAATGCATATGTCAGCTGGAAACAACAACGATACCGAAGATATGGCAGTTTCCGCATATCAAATGCACTGTGGAGTGCTGAAAACACCAGAAAACGTGTTTTTCGCATCCAATAGCACGAAAACAGCGATTTCGGTGATTCTGCACACTTGTAACAGTAGAATCATGAAGATTATCTCTGAAAATGCATATCTCAGCTGGAAACAACTACGGTACCGAAGATATGGCAGTTTCCGCATATCAAACGCACTGTGGAGTGCTGAAAACACCAGAAAACGTGTTTTTCGCATTCAATAGCACGAAAACAGCGATTTCGGTGATTCTGCACACTTGTAACAGCAGAATCATGAAGATTATCACTGAAAATGCATATCTCAGCTGGAAACAACAACGATACCGAAGATATCGCAGTTTCCGCATATTAAACGCTCTGTGGCGTGCTGAAAACACCAGAAAACGTGTTTTTCGCATTCAAAAGCACGAAAACAGCGATTTCGGTGATTCTGCACACTTGTAACAGCAGAATCATGAAGATTATCTCTGAAAATGCATATCTCAGCTGGAAACAACTACGGTACCGAAGATATGGCAGTTTCCGCATATCAAACGCACTGTGGAGTGCTGAAAACACCAGAAAACGTGTTTTTCGCATTCAAAAGCACGAAAACAGCGATTTCGGTGATTCTGCACACTTGTAACAGCAGAATCTTGACGATTATCACTGATAATGCATATCTCAGCTGGAAACAACAACGATACCGAAGATATGGCAGTTTCCGCATATGAAATGCACTGTGGAGTGCTGAAAACACCAGACAACGTGTTTTTAGCATTCAACAGCACGAAAACAGCGATTTCGGTGATTCTGCACACTTGTAACAGCAGAATCATGAAGATTATCACTGATAATGCATATCTCAGCTGGAAACAACAACGATACCGAAGATATCGCAGTTTCCGCATATCAAACGCACTGTGGAGTGCTGAAAACACCAGATAACGTGTTTTTCGCATTCAATAGCACGAAAACAGCGATTTCGGTGATTCTGCACACTTGTAACAGCAGAATCATGAAGATTATCACTGAAAATGCATATCTCAGCTGGAAACAACAACGATACCGAAGATATCGCAGTTTCCGCATGTCAAAAGCTCTGTGGCGTGCTGAAAACACCAGAAAACGTGTTTTTCGCATTCAAAAGCACGAAAACAGCGATTTCGGTGATTCTGCACATTTGTAACAGCAGAATCATGAAGATTATCACTGAAAATGCATATCTCAGCTGGAAACAACAACGATACCGAAGATATGGCGGTATCCGCATATCAAACGCACTGTGGAGTGCTGAAAACACCAGAAAACGTGTTTTTCGCATTCAATAGCACGAAAACAGCGATTTCGGTGATTCCGCACACTTGTCACAGAAGAAACTCGAAGATTATCGTAGAAAATGCATATCTCAGCTGGAAACAACAACGATACCGAAGTTATCGCAGTTTCCGCATATCAAACGCACTGAGCAGTGCTGAAAACACCAGAAAACGTGTTTTTCGCATCCAATAGCACGAAAACAGCGATTTCGGTGATTCTGCACACTTGTAACAGCAGAATCATGAAGATTATCACTGAAAATGCATATCTCAGCTGGAAACAACAACGATACCGAAGATATGGCAGTTTCCGCATATCAAACGCACTGTGGAGTGCTGAAAACACCAGAAAACGTGTTTTTCGCATTCAATCGCACGAAAACAGCGATTTCGGTGATTCTGCACACTTGTAACAGCAGAATCATGAAGATTATCACTGACAATGCATATCTCAGCTGGAAACAACAACGATACCGAAGATATGGCAGTTTCCGCATATCAAACGCACTCTGGAGTGCTGAAAACACCAGAAAACGTGTTTTTCGCATTCAATAGCACGAAAACGGCGATTTCGGTGATTCTGCACACTTGTAACAGCAGAATCATGAAGATTTTCACTGAAAATGCATATCTCAGCTGGAAACAACAACGATACCGAAGCTATCACAGTTTCCGCATATCAAACGCACTGTGGAGTGCTGAAAACACCAGAAAACGTGTTTTTCGCATTCAATAGCACGAAAACAGCGATTTCGGTGATTCAGCACACTTGTAACAGCAGAATCATGAAGGTTATCACTGAAAATGCATATCTCAGCTGGAAACAAGAACGATACCGAAGATATCGCAGTTTCCGCATGTAAAACGCTCTGTGGCGTGCTGAAAACACCAGAAAACGTGTTTTTCGCATTCAAAAGCACGAAAACAGAGATTTCGGTGATTCTGCACATTTGTAACAGCAGAATCATGAAGATTATCACTGAAAATGCATATCTCAGCTGGAAACATCAACGATACCGAAGATATGGCAGTTTCCGCATATCAAACGCACTGTGGAGTGCTGAAAACACCAGAAAACGTGTTTTTCGCATTCAATAGCACGACAACAGCGATTTCGGTGATTCTGCACACTTGTCACAGAAGAAACTCGAAGATTATCGTAGAAAATGCATATCTCAGCTGGAAACAACAACGATACCGAAGTTATCGCAGTTTCCGCATATCAAACGCACTGTGGAGTGCTGAAAACACCAGAAAACGTGTTTTTCGCATCCAATCGCACGAAAACAGCGATTTCGGTGATTCTGCACACTTGTAACAGCAGAATCATGAAGATTATCACTGAAAATGCATATCTCAGCTGGAAACAACAACGATACCGAAGATATGGCAGTTTCCGCATATCTAACGCACTGTGGAGTGCTGAAAACACCAGAAAACGTGTTTTTCGCATTCAATAGCACGAAAACAGCGATTTCGGTGATTCTGCACACTTGTCACAGAAGAAACTCGAAGATTATCGTAGAAAATGCATATCTCAGCTGGAAACAACAACGATACCGAAGTTATCGCAGTTTCCGCATATCAAACGCACTGTGGAGTGCTGAAAACACCAGAAAACGTGTTTTTCGCATCCAATAGCACGAAAACAGCGATTTCGGTGATTCTGCACACTTGTAACAGCAGAATCATGAAGATTATCACTGAAAATGCATATCTCAGCTGGAAACAACAACGATACCGAAGATATGGCAGTTTTCGCATATCAAACGCACTCTGGAGTGCTGTAAACACCAGAAAACGTGTTTTTCGCATTCAATAGCACGAAAACAGCGATTTCGGTGATTCTGCACACTTGTAACAGCAGAATCCTGAAGATTATCACTGAAAATGCATATATCAGCTGGAAACAACAACGATACCGAAGATATCGCAGTTTCCGCATATCAAACGCACTGTGGAGTGCTGAAAACACCAGAAAACGTGTTTTTCGCATTCAATAGCACGAAAACAGCGATTTCGGTGATTCTGCACACTTGTAACAGCAGAATCTTGAAGATTATCACTGATAATGCATATCTCAGCTGGAAACAACAACGATACCGAAGATATGGCAGTTTCCGCATATGAAATGCACTGTGGAGTGCTGAAAACACCAGACAACGTGTTTTTAGCATTCAACAGCACGAAAACAGCGATTTCGGTGATTCTGCACACTTGTAACAGCAGAATCATGAAGATTATCACTGATAATGCATATCTCAGCTGGAAACAACAACGATACCGAAGATATCGCAGTTTCCGCATATCAAACGCACTGTGGAGTGCTGAAAACACCAGAAAACGTGTTTTTCGCATTCAATAGCACGAAAACAGCGATTTCGGTGATTCTGCACACTTGTAACAGCAGAATCATGAAGATTATCACTGAAAATGCATATCTCAGCTGGAAACAACAACGATACCGAAGATATCGCAGTTTCCGCATGTCAAAAGCTCTGTGGCGTGCTGAAAACACCAGAAAACGTGTTTTTCGCATTCAAAAGCACGAAAGCAGCGATTTCGGTGATTCTGCACATTTGTAACAGCAGAATCATGAAGATTATCACTGAAAATGCATATCTCAGCTGGAAACAACAACGATACCGAAGATATGGCAGTTTCCGCATATCAAACGCACTGTGGAGTGCTGAAAACACCAGAAAACGTGTTTTTCGCATTCAATAGCACGAAAACAGCGATTTCGGTGATTCTGCACACTTGTCACAGAAGAAACTCGAAGATTATCGTAGAAAATGCATATCTCAGCTGTAAACAACAACGATACCGAAGTTATCGCAGTTTCCGCATATCAAACGCACTGAGCAGTGCTGAAAACACCAGAAAACGTGTTTTTCGCATCCAATAGCACGAAAACAGCGATTTCGGTGATTCTGCACACTTGTAACAGCAGAATCATGAAGATTATCACTGATAATGCATATGTCAGCTGGAAACAACAACGATACCGAAGAAATGGCAGTTTCCGCATATCAAATGCACTGTGGAGTGCTGAAAACACCAGAAAACGTGTTTTTCGCATCCAATAGCACGAAAACAGCGATTTCGGTGATTCTGCACACTTGTAACAGTAGAATCATGAAGATTATCTCTGAAAATGCATATCTCAGCTGGAAACAACAACGATACCGAAGCTATCGCAGTTTCCGCATATCACACGCACTCTGGAGTGCTGAAAACACCAGAAAACGTGTTTTTCGCATTCAATAGCACGAAAACAGCGATTTCGGTGATTCTGCACACTTGTCACAGAAGAAACTCGCAGATTATCGTAGAAAATGCATATCTCAGCTGGAAACAACAACGATACCGAAGTTATCGCAGTTTCCGCATATCAAACGCACTGTGGAGTGCTGAAAACACCAGAAAACGTGTTTTTCGCATTCAATAGCACGAAAACGGCGATTTCGGTGATTCTGCACACTTGTAACAGCAGAATCATGAAGATTTTCACTGAAAATGCATATCTCAGCTGGAAACAACAACGATACCGAAGCTATCACAGTTTCCGCATATCAAACGCACTGTGGAGTGCTGAAAACACCAGAAAACGTGTTTTTCGCATTCAATAGCACGAAAACAGCGATTTCGGTGATTCAGCAGACTTGTAACAGCAGAATCATGAAGGTTATCACTGAAAATGCATATCTCAGCTGGAAACAAGAACGATACCGAAGATATCGCAGTTTCCGCATGTAAAACGCTCTGTGGCGTGCTGAAAACACCAGAAAACGTGTTTTTCGCATTCAAAAGCACGAAAACAGAGATTTCGGTGATTCTGCACATTTGTAACAGCAGAATCATGAAGATTATCACTGAAAATGCATATCTCAGCTGGAAACATCAACGATACCGAAGATATGGCAGTTTCCGCATATCAAACGCACTGTGGAGTGCTGAAAACACCAGAAAACGTGTTTTTCGCATTCAATAGCACGACAACAGCGATTTCGGTGATTCTGCACACTTGTCACAGAAGAAACTCGAAGATTATCGTAGAAAATGCATATTTCAGCTGGAAACAACAACGATACCGAAGTTATCGCAGTTTCCGCATATCAAACGCACTGTGGAGTGCTGAAAACACCAGAAAACGTGTTTTTCGCATCCAATCGCACGAAAACAGCGATTTCGGTGATTCTGCACACTTGTAACAGCAGAATCATGAAGATTATCACTGAAAATGCATATCTCAGCTGGAAACAACAACGATACCGAAGATATGGCAGTTTCCGCATATCTAACGCACTGTGGAGTGCTGAAAACACCAGAAAACGTGTTTTTCGCATTCAATAGCACGAAAACAGCGATTTCGGTGATTCTGCACACTTGTCACAGAAGAAACTCGAAGATTATCGTAGAAAATGCATATCTCAGCTGGAAACAACAACGATACCGAAGTTATCGCAGTTTCCGCATATCAAACGCACTGTGGAGTGCTGAAAACACCAGAAAACGTGTTTTTCGCATCCAATAGCACGAAAACAGCGATTTCGGTGATTCTGCACACTTGTAACAGCAGAATCATGAAGATTATCACTGAAAATGCATATCTCAGCTGGAAACAACAACGATACCGAAGATATGGCAGTTTTCGCATATCAAACGCACTCTGGAGTGCTGCAAACACCAGAAAACGTGTTTTTCGCATTCAATAGCACGAAAACAGCGATTTCGGTGATTCTGCACACTTGTAACAGCAGAATCCTGAAGATTATCACTGAAAATGCATATATCAGCTGGAAACAACAACGATACCGAAGATATCGCAGTTTCCGCATATCAAACGCACTGTGGAGTGCTGAAAACACCAGAAAACGTGTTTTTCGCATTCAATAGCACGAAAACAGCGATTTCGGTGATTCTGCACACTTGTAACAGCAGAATCTTGAAGATTATCACTGATAATGCATATCTCAGCTGGAAACAACAACGATACCGAAGATATGGCAGTTTCCGCATATGAAATGCACTGTGGAGTGCTGAAAACACCAGACAACGTGTTTTTAGCATTCAACAGCACGAAAACAGCGATTTCGGTGATTCTGCACACTTGTAACAGCAGAATCATGAAGATTATCACTGATAATGCATATCTCAGCTGGAAACAACAACGATACCGAAGATATCGCAGTTTCCGCATATCAAACGCACTGTGGAGTGCTGAAAACACCAGAAAACGTGTTTTTCGCATTCAATAGCACGAAAACAGCGATTTCGGTGATTCTGCACACTTGTAACAGCAGAATCATGAAGATTATCACTGAAAATGCATATCTCAGCTGGAAACAACAACGATACCGAAGATATCGCAGTTTCCGCATGTCAAAAGCTCTGTGGCGTGCTGAAAACACCAGAAAACGTGTTTTTCGCATTCAAAAGCACGAAAGCAGCGATTTCGGTGATTCTGCACATTTGTAACAGCAGAATCATGAAGATTATCACTGAAAATGCATATCTCAGCTGGAAACAACAACGATACCGAAGATATGGCAGTTTCCGCATATCAAACGCACTGTGGAGTGCTGAAAACACCAGAAAACGTGTTTTTCGCATTCAATAGCACGAAAACAGCGATTTCGGTGATTCTGCACACTTGTCACAGAAGAAACTCGAAGATTATCGTAGAAAATGCATATCTCAGCTGTAAACAACAACGATACCGAAGTTATCGCAGTTTCCGCATATCAAACGCACTGAGCAGTGCTGAAAACACCAGAAAACGTGTTTTTCGCATCCAATAGCACGAAAACAGCGATTTCGGTGATTCTGCACACTTGTAACAGCAGAATCATGAAGATTATCACTGATAATGCATATGTCAGCTGGAAACAACCACGATACCGAAGAAATGGCAGTTTCCGCATATCAAATGCACTGTGGAGTGCTGAAAACACCAGAAAACGTGTTTTTCGCATCCAATAGCACGAAAACAGCGATTTCGGTGATTCTGCACACTTGTAACAGTAGAATCATGAAGATTATCTCTGAAAATGCATATCTCAGCTGGAAACAACAACGATACCGAAGCTATCGCAGTTTCCGCATATCACACGCACTCTGGAGTGCTGAAAACACCAGAAAACGTGTTTTTCGCATTCAATAGCACGAAAACAGCGATTTCGGTGATTCTGCACACTTGTCACAGAAGAAACTCGCAGATTATCGTAGAAAATGCATATCTCAGCTGGAAACAACAACGATACCGAAGTTATCGCAGTTTCCGCATATCAAATGCACTGTGGAGTGCTGAAAACACCAGAAAACGTGTTTTTCGCATTCAAAAGCACGAAAACAGCGATTTCGGTGATTCTGCACACTTGTCACAGAAGTAACTCGAAGATTATCGTAGAAAATGCATATCTCAACTGGAGACAACAACGATACCGAAGTTATCGCAGTTTCCGCATATCAAACGCACTGTGGAGTGCTGAAAACACCAGAAAACGTGTTTTTCGCATCCAATAGCACGAAAACAGCGATTTCGGTGATTCTGCACACTTGTAACAGCAGAATCATGAAGATTATCACTGATAATGCATATCTCAGCTGGAAACAACAACGATACCGAAGATATGGCAGTTTCCGCATATCAAATGCACTGTGGAGTGCTGAAAACACCAGAAAACGTGTTTTTCGCATTCAATAGCACGAAAACAGCGATTTCGGTGATTCTGCACACTTGTAACAGCAGAATCATGAAGATTATCACTGAAAATGCATATCTCAGCTGGAAACAACAACGATACCGAAGATATCGCAGTTTCCGCATATCAAACGCACTGTGGAGTGCTGAAAACACCAGAAAACGTGTTTTTAGCATTCAACAGCACGAAAACAGCGATTTCGGTGATTCTGCACACTTGTAACAGCAGAATCATGAAGATTATCACTGAAAATGCATATATCAGCTGGAAACAACAACGATACCGAAGATATCGCAGTTTCCGCATATCAAACGCACTGTGGAGTGCTGAAAACACCAGAAAACGTGTTTTTCGCATTCAATAGCACGAAAACAGCGATTTCGGTGATTCTGCACACTTGTAACAGCAGAATCATGAAGATTATCACTGAAAATGCATATATCAGCTGGAAACAACAACGATACCGAAGATATCGCAGTTTCCGCATATCAAACGCACTGTGGAGTGCTGAAAACACCAGATAACGTGTTTTTCGCATTCAATAGCACGAAAACAGCGATTTCGGTGATTCTGCACACTTGTAACAGCAGAATCATGAAGATTATCACTGAAAATGCATATCTCAGCTGGAAACAACAACGATACCGAAGATATCGCAGTTTCCGCATGTCAAAAGCTCTGTGGCGTGCTGAAAACACCAGAAAACGTGTTTTTCGCATTCAAAAGCACGAAAACAGCGATTTCGGTGATTCTGCACATTTGTAACAGCAGAATCATGAAGATTATCACTGAAAATGCATATCTCAGCTGGAAACAACAACGATACCGAAGATATGGCGGTTTCCGCATATCAAACGCACTGTGGAGTGCTGAAAACACCAGAAAACGTGTTTTTCGCATTCAATAGCACGAAAACAGCGATTTCGGTGATTCTGCACACTTGTCACAGAAGAAACTCGAAGATTATCGTAGAAAATGCATATCTCAGCTGGAAACAACAACGATACCGAAGTTATCGCAGTTTCCGCATATCAAACGCACTGAGCAGTGCTGAAAACACCAGAAAACGTGTTTTTCGCATCCAATAGCACGAAAACAGCGATTTCGGTGATTCTGCACACTTGTAACAGCAGAATCATGAAGATTATCACTGAAAATGCATATCTCAGCTGGAAACAACAACGATACCGAAGATATGGCAGTTTCCGCATATCAAACGCACTGTGGAGTGCTGAAAACACCAAAAAACGTGTTTTTCGCATTCAATAGCACGAAAACAGCGATTTCGGTGATTCTGCACACTTGTCAGAGAAGAAACTCGAAGATTATCGTAGAAAATGCATATTTCAGCTGGAAACAACAACGATACCGAAGTTATCGCAGTTTCCGCATATCAACCGCACTGTGGAGTGCTGAAAACACCAGAAAACGTGTTTTTAGCATTCAACAGCACGAAAACAGCGATTTCGGTGATTCTGCACACTTGTAACAGCAGAATCATGAAGATTATCACTGATAATGCATATCTCAGCTGGAAACAACAACGATACCGAAGTTATCGCAGTTTCCGCATATCAAACGCACTGTGGAGTGCTGAAAACACCAGAAAACGTGTTTTTCGCATCCAATAGCACGAAAACAGCGATTTCGGTGATTCTGCACACTTGTAACAGCAGAATCTTGAAGATTATCACTGATAATGCATATCTCAGCTGGAAACAACAACGATACCGAAGATATGGCAGTTTCCGCATATGAAATGCACTGTGGAGTGCTGAAAACACCAGACAACGTGTTTTTAGCATTCAACAGCACGAAAACAGCGATTTCGGTGATTCTGCACACTTGTAACAGCAGAATCATGAAGATTATCACTGATAATGCATATCTCAGCTGGAAACAACAACGATACCGAAGATATGGCAGTTTCCGCATATCAAACGCACTGTGGAGTGCTGAAAACACCAGAAAACGTGTTTTTCGCATTCAATAGCACGAAAACAGCGATTTCGGTGATTCTGCACACTTGTCACAGAAGAAACTCGAAGATTATCGTAGAAAATGCATATCTCAGCTGGAAACAACAACGATACCGAAGTTATCGCAGTTTCCGCATATCAAACGCACTGAGCAGTGCTGAAAACCAGAAAACGTGTTTTTCGCATCCAATAGCACGAAAACAGCGATTTCGGTGATTCTGCACACTTGTAACAGCAGAATCATGAAGATTATCACTGATAATGCATATGTCAGCTGGAAACAACAACGATACCGAAGATATGGCAGTTTCCGCATATCAAATGCACTGTGGAGTGCTGAAAACACCAGAAAACGTGTTTTTCGCATCCAATAGCACGAAAACAGCGATTTCGGTGATTCTGCACACTTGTAACAGTAGAATCATGAAGATTATCTCTGAAAATGCATATCTCAGCTGGAAACAACAACGATACCGAAGCTATCGCAGTTTCCGCATATCACACGCACTCTGGAGTGCTGAAAACACCAGAAAACGTGTTTTTCGCATTCAATAGCACGAAAACAGCGATTTCGGTGATTCTGCACACTTGTCACAGAAGAAACTCGCAGATTATCGTAGAAAATGCATATCTCAGCTGGAAACAACAACGATACCGAAGTTATCGCAGTTTCCGCATATCAAACGCACCTTGGAGTGCTGAAAACACCAGAAAACGTGTTTTTCGCATCCAATAGCACGAAAACAGCGATTTCGGTGATTCTGCACACTTGTAACAGCAGAATCATGAAGATTATCACTGATAATGCATATCTCAGCTGGAAACAACAACGATACCGAAGATATGGCAGTTTCCGCATATCAAATGCACTGTGGAGTGCTGAAAACACCAGAAAACGTGTTTTTCGCATTCAATAGCACGAAAACAGCGATTTCGGTGATTCTACACACTTGTAACAGCAGAATCATGAAGATTATCACTGAAAATGCATATCTCAGCTGGAAACAACAACGATACCGAAGATATCGCAGTTTCCGCATATCAAACGCACTGTGGAGTGCTGAAAACACCAGAAAACGTGTTTTTAGCATCCAACAGCACGAAAACAGCGATTTCGGTGATTCTGCACACTTGTAACAGCAGAATCATGAAGATTATCACTGAAAATGCATATATCAGCTGGAAACAACAACGATACCGAAGATATCGCAGTTTCCGCATATCAAACGCACTGTGGAGTGCTGAAAACACCAGAAAACGTGTTTTTCGCATTCAATAGCACGAAAACAGCGATTTCGGTGATTCTGCACACTTGTAACAGCAGAATCATGAAGATTATCACTGAAAATGCATATATCAGCTGGAAACAACAACGATACCGAAGATATCGCAGTTTCCGCATATCAAACGCATTGTGGAGTGCTGAAAACACCAGAAAACGTGTTTTTCGCATTCAATAGCACGAAAACAGCGATTTCGGTGATTCTGCACACTTGTAACAGCAGAATCTTGACGATTATCACTGATAATGCATATCTCAGCTGGAAACAACAACGATACCGAAGATATGGCAGTTTCCGCATATGAAATGCACTGTGGAGTGCTGAAAACACCAGACAACGTGTTTTTAGCATTCAACAGCACGAAAACAGCGATTTCGGTGATTCTGCACACTTGTAACAGCAGAATCATGAAGATTATCACTGATAATGCATATCTCAGCTGGAAACAACAACGATACCGAAGATATGGCAGTTTCCGCATATCAAATGCACTGTGGAGTGCTGAAAACACCAGAAAACGTGTTTTTCGCATTCAATAGCACGAAAACAGCGATTTCGGTGATTCTGCACACATGTAACAGCAGAATCATGAAGATTATCACTGAAAATGCATATATCAGCTGGAAACAACAACGATACCGAAGATATCGCAGTTTCCGCATATCAAACGCATTGTGCAGTGCTGAAAACACCAGAAAACGTGTTTTTCGCATCCAATAGCACGAAAACAGCGATTTCGGTGATTCTGCACACTTGTAACAGCAGAATCATGAAGATTATCACTGAAAATGCATATCTCAGCTGGAAACAACAACGATACCGAAGATATGGCAGTTTCCGCATATCAAACGCACTGTGGAGTGCTGAAAACACCAAAAAACGTGTTTTTCGCATTCAATAGCACGAAAACAGCGATTTCGGTGATTCTGCACACTTGTCAGAGAAGAAACTCGAAGATTATCGTAGAAAATGCATATTTCAGCTGGAAACAACAACGATACCGAAGTTATCGCAGTTTCCGCATATCAACCGCACTGTGGAGTGCTGAAAACACCAGAAAACGTGTTTTTAGCATTCAACAGCACGAAAACAGCGATTTCGGTGATTCTGCACACTTGTAACAGCAGAATCATGAAGATTATCACTGATAATGCATATCTCAGCTGGAAACAACAACGATACCGAAGTTATCGCAGTTTCCGCATATCAAACGCACTGTGGAGTGCTGAAAACACCAGAAAACGTGTTTTTCGCATCCAATAGCACGAAAACAGCGATTTCGGTGATTCTGCACACTTGTAACAGCAGAATCATGAAGATTATCACTGAAAATGCATACCTCAGCTGGAAACAACAACGATACCGAAGATATGGCAGTTTCCGCATATCAAACGCACTCTGGAGTGCTGAAAACACCAGAAAACGTGTTTTTCGCATTCAATAGCACGAAAACAGCGATTTCGGTGATTCTGCACACTTGTAACTGCAGAATCATGAAGATTATCACTGAAAATGCATATCTCAGCTGGAAACAACAACGATACCGAAGATATCGCAGTTTCCTCATATCAAACGCACTGTGGAGTGCTGAAAACACCAGAAAACTTGTTTTTCGCATTCAATAGCACGAAAACAGCGATTTCGGTGATTCTGCACACTTGTAACAGCAGAATCTTGAAGATTATCACTGAAAATGCATATCTCAGCTGGAAACAACAACGATACCGAAGATATGGCAGTTTCCGCATATCTAACGCACTGTGGAGTGCTGAAAACACCAGAAAACGTGTTTTTCGCATTCAATAGCACGAAAACAGCGATTTCGGTGATTCTGCACACTTGTCACAGAAGAAACTCGAAGATTATCGTAGAAAATGCATATCTCAGCTGGAAACAACAACGATACCGAAGTTATCGCAGTTTCCGCATATCAAACGCACTGTGGAGTGCTGAAAACACCAGAAAACGTGTTTTTCGCATCCAATAGCACGAAAACAGCGATTTCGGTGATTCTGCACACTTGTAACAGCAGAATCATGAAGATTATCACTGAAAATGCATATCTCAGCTGGAAACAACAACGATACCGAAGATATGGCAGTTTTCGCATATCAAACGCACTCTGGAGTGCTGCAAACACCAGAAAACGTGTTTTTCGCATTCAATAGCACGAAAACAGCGATTTCGGTGATTCTGCACACTTGTAACAGCAGAATCCTGAAGATTATCACTGAAAATGCATATATCAGCTGGAAACAACAACGATACCGAAGATATCGCAGTTTCCGCATATCAAACGCACTGTGGAGTGCTGAAAACACCAGAAAACGTGTTTTTCGCATTCAATAGCACGAAAACAGCGATTTCGGTGATTCTGCACACTTGTAACAGCAGAATCTTGAAGATTATCACTGATAATGCATATCTCAGCTGGAAACAACAACGATACCGAAGATATGGCAGTTTCCGCATATGAAATGCACTGTGGAGTGCTGAAAACACCAGACAACGTGTTTTTAGCATTCAACAGCACGAAAACAGCGATTTCGGTGATTCTGCACACTTGTAACAGCAGAATCATGAAGATTATCACTGATAATGCATATCTCAGCTGGAAACAACAACGATACCGAAGATATCGCAGTTTCCGCATATCAAACGCACTGTGGAGTGCTGAAAACACCAGAAAACGTGTTTTTCGCATTCAATAGCACGAAAACAGCGATTTCGGTGATTCTGCACACTTGTAACAGCAGAATCATGAAGATTATCACTGAAAATGCATATCTCAGCTGGAAACAACAACGATACCGAAGATATCGCAGTTTCCGCATGTCAAAAGCTCTGTGGCGTGCTGAAAACACCAGAAAACGTGTTTTTCGCATTCAAAAGCACGAAAGCAGCGATTTCGGTGATTCTGCACATTTGTAACAGCAGAATCATGAAGATTATCACTGAAAATGCATATCTCAGCTGGAAACAACAACGATACCGAAGATATGGCAGTTTCCGCATATCAAACGCACTGTGGAGTGCTGAAAACACCAGAAAACGTGTTTTTCGCATTCAATAGCACGAAAACAGCGATTTCGGTGATTCTGCACACTTGTCACAGAAGAAACTCGAAGATTATCGTAGAAAATGCATATCTCAGCTGTAAACAACAACGATACCGAAGTTATCGCAGTTTCCGCATATCAAACGCACTGAGCAGTGCTGAAAACACCAGAAAACGTGTTTTTCGCATCCAATAGCACGAAAACAGCGATTTCGGTGATTCTGCACACTTGTAACAGCAGAATCATGAAGATTATCACTGATAATGCATATGTCAGCTGGAAACAACAACGATACCGAAGAAATGGCAGTTTCCGCATATCAAATGCACTGTGGAGTGCTGAAAACACCAGAAAACGTGTTTTTCGCATCCAATAGCACGAAAACAGCGATTTCGGTGATTCTGCACACTTGTAACAGTAGAATCATGAAGATTATCTCTGAAAATGCATATCTCAGCTGGAAACAACAACGATACCGAAGCTATCGCAGTTTCCGCATATCACACGCACTCTGGAGTGCTGAAAACACCAGAAAACGTGTTTTTCGCATTCAATAGCACGAAAACAGCGATTTCGGTGATTCTGCACACTTGTCACAGAAGAAACTCGCAGATTATCGTAGAAAATGCATATCTCAGCTGGAAACAACAACGATACCGAAGTTATCGCAGTTTCCGCATATCAAACGCACTGTGGAGTGCTGAAAACACCAGAAAACGTGTTTTTCGCATTCAATAGCACGAAAACGGCGATTTCGGTGATTCTGCACACTTGTAACAGCAGAATCATGAAGATTTTCACTGAAAATGCATATCTCAGCTGGAAACAACAACGATACCGAAGCTATCACAGTTTCCGCATATCAAACGCACTGTGGAGTGCTGAAAACACCAGAAAACGTGTTTTTCGCATTCAATAGCACGAAAACAGCGATTTCGGTGATTCAGCAGACTTGTAACAGCAGAATCATGAAGGTTATCACTGAAAATGCATATCTCAGCTGGAAACAAGAACGATACCGAAGATATCGCAGTTTCCGCATGTAAAACGCTCTGTGGCGTGCTGAAAACACCAGAAAACGTGTTTTTCGCATTCAAAAGCACGAAAACAGAGATTTCGGTGATTCTGCACATTTGTAACAGCAGAATCATGAAGATTATCACTGAAAATGCATATCTCAGCTGGAAACATCAACGATACCGAAGATATGGCAGTTTCCGCATATCAAACGCACTGTGGAGTGCTGAAAACACCAGAAAACGTGTTTTTCGCATTCAATAGCACGACAACAGCGATTTCGGTGATACTGCACACTTGTCACAGAAGAAACTCGAAGATTATCGTAGAAAATGCATATTTCAGCTGGAAACAACAACGATACCGAAGTTATCGCAGTTTCCGCATATCAAACGCACTGTGGAGTGCTGAAAACTCCAGAAAACGTGTTTTTCGCATCCAATCGCACGAAAACAGCGATTTCGGTGATTCTGCACACTTGTAACAGCAGAATCATGAAGATTATCACTGAAAATGCATATCTCAGCTGGAAACAACAACGATACCGAAGATATGGCAGTTTCCGCATATCTAACGCACTGTGGAGTGCTGAAAACACCAGAAAACGTGTTTTTCGCATTCAATAGCACGAAAACAGCGATTTCGGTGATTCTGCACACTTGTCACAGAAGAAACTCGAAGATTATCGTAGAAAATGCATATCTCAGCTGGAAACAACAACGATACCGAAGTTATCGCAGTTTCCGCATATCAAACGCACTGTGGAGTGCTGAAAACACCAGAAAACGTGTTTTTCGCATCCAATAGCACGAAAACAGCGATTTCGGTGATTCTGCACACTTGTAACAGCAGAATCATGAAGATTATCACTGAAAATGCATATCTCAGCTGGAAACAACAACGATACCGAAGATATGGCAGTTTTCGCATATCAAACGCACTCTGGAGTGCTGCAAACACCAGAAAACGTGTTTTTCGCATTCAATAGCACGAAAACAGCGATTTCGGTGATTCTGCACACTTGTAACAGCAGAATCCTGAAGATTATCACTGAAAATGCATATATCAGCTGGAAACAACAACGATACCGAAGATATCGCAGTTTCCGCATATCAAACGCACTGTGGAGTGCTGAAAACACCAGAAAACGTGTTTTTCGCATTCAATAGCACGAAAACAGCGATTTCGGTGATTCTGCACACTTGTAACAGCAGAATCTTGAAGATTATCACTGATAATGCATATCTCAGCTGGAAACAACAACGATACCGAAGATATGGCAGTTTCCGCATATGAAATGCACTGTGGAGTGCTGAAAACACCAGACAACGTGTTTTTAGCATTCAACAGCACGAAAACAGCGATTTCGGTGATTCTGCACACTTGTAACAGCAGAATCATGAAGATTATCACTGATAATGCATATCTCAGCTGGAAACAACAACGATACCGAAGATATCGCAGTTTCCGCATATCAAACGCACTGTGGAGTGCTGAAAACACCAGAAAACGTGTTTTTCGCATTCAATAGCACGAAAACAGCGATTTCGGTGATTCTGCACACTTGTAACAGCAGAATCATGAAGATTATCACTGAAAATGCATATCTCAGCTGGAAACAACAACGATACCGAAGATATCGCAGTTTCCGCATGTCAAAAGCTCTGTGGCGTGCTGAAAACACCAGAAAACGTGTTTTTCGCATTCAAAAGCACGAAAGCAGCGATTTCGGTGATTCTGCACATTTGTAACAGCAGAATCATGAAGATTATCACTGAAAATGCATATCTCAGCTGGAAACAACAACGATACCGAAGATATGGCAGTTTCCGCATATCAAACGCACTGTGGAGTGCTGAAAACACCAGAAAACGTGTTTTTCGCATTCAATAGCACGAAAACAGCGATTTCGGTGATTCTGCACACTTGTCACAGAAGAAACTCGAAGATTATCGTAGAAAATGCATATCTCAGCTGTAAACAACAACGATACCGAAGTTATCGCAGTTTCCGCATATCAAACGCACTGAGCAGTGCTGAAAACACCAGAAAACGTGTTTTTCGCATCCAATAGCACGAAAACAGCGATTTCGGTGATTCTGCACACTTGTAACAGCAGAATCATGAAGATTATCACTGATAATGCATATGTCAGCTGGAAACAACCACGATACCGAAGAAATGGCAGTTTCCGCATATCAAATGCACTGTGGAGTGCTGAAAACACCAGAAAACGTGTTTTTCGCATCCAATAGCACGAAAACAGCGATTTCGGTGATTCTGCACACTTGTAACAGTAGAATCATGAAGATTATCTCTGAAAATGCATATCTCAGCTGGAAACAACAACGATACCGAAGCTATCGCAGTTTCCGCATATCACACGCACTCTGGAGTGCTGAAAACACCAGAAAACGTGTTTTTCGCATTCAATAGCACGAAAACAGCGATTTCGGTGATTCTGCACACTTGTCACAGAAGAAACTCGCAGATTATCGTAGAAAATGCATATCTCAGCTGGAAACAACAACGATACCGAAGTTATCGCAGTTTCCGCATATCAAATGCACTGTGGAGTGCTGAAAACACCAGAAAACGTGTTTTTCGCATTCAAAAGCACGAAAACAGCGATTTCGGTGATTCTGCACACTTGTCACAGAAGTAACTCGAAGATTATCGTAGAAAATGCATATCTCAACTGGAGACAACAACGATACCGAAGTTATCGCAGTTTCCGCATATCAAACGCACTGTGGAGTGCTGAAAACACCAGAAAACGTGTTTTTCGCATCCAATAGCACGAAAACAGCGATTTCGGTGATTCTGCACACTTGTAACAGCAGAATCATGAAGATTATCACTGATAATGCATATCTCAGCTGGAAACAACAACGATACCGAAGATATGGCAGTTTCCGCATATCAAATGCACTGTGGAGTGCTGAAAACACCAGAAAACGTGTTTTTCGCATTCAATAGCACGAAAACAGCGATTTCGGTGATTCTGCACACTTGTAACAGCAGAATCATGAAGATTATCACTGAAAATGCATATCTCAGCTGGAAACAACAACGATACCGAAGATATCGCAGTTTCCGCATATCAAACGCACTGTGGAGTGCTGAAAACACCAGAAAACGTGTTTTTAGCATTCAACAGCACGAAAACAGCGATTTCGGTGATTCTGCACACTTGTAACAGCAGAATCATGAAGATTATCACTGAAAATGCATATATCAGCTGGAAACAACAACGATACCGAAGATATCGCAGTTTCCGCATATCAAACGCACTGTGGAGTGCTGAAAACACCAGAAAACGTGTTTTTCGCATTCAATAGCACGAAAACAGCGATTTCGGTGATTCTGCACACTTGTAACAGCAGAATCATGAAGATTATCACTGAAAATGCATATATCAGCTGGAAACAACAACGATACCGAAGATATCGCAGTTTCCGCATATCAAACGCACTGTGGAGTGCTGAAAACACCAGATAACGTGTTTTTCGCATTCAATAGCACGAAAACAGCGATTTCGGTGATTCTGCACACTTGTAACAGCAGAATCATGAAGATTATCACTGAAAATGCATATCTCAGCTGGAAACAACAACGATACCGAAGATATCGCAGTTTCCGCATGTCAAAAGCTCTGTGGCGTGCTGAAAACACCAGAAAACGTGTTTTTCGCATTCAAAAGCACGAAAACAGCGATTTCGGTGATTCTGCACATTTGTAACAGCAGAATCATGAAGATTATCACTGAAAATGCATATCTCAGCTGGAAACAACAACGATACCGAAGATATGGCGGTTTCCGCATATCAAACGCACTGTGGAGTGCTGAAAACACCAGAAAACGTGTTTTTCGCATTCAATAGCACGAAAACAGCGATTTCGGTGATTCTGCACACTTGTCACAGAAGAAACTCGAAGATTATCGTAGAAAATGCATATCTCAGCTGGAAACAACAACGATACCGAAGTTATCGCAGTTTCCGCATATCAAACGCACTGAGCAGTGCTGAAAACACCAGAAAACGTGTTTTTCGCATCCAATAGCACGAAAACAGCGATTTCGGTGATTCTGCACACTTGTAACAGCAGAATCATGAAGATTATCACTGAAAATGCATATCTCAGCTGGAAACAACAACGATACCGAAGATATGGCAGTTTCCGCATATCAAACGCACTGTGGAGTGCTGAAAACACCAAAAAACGTGTTTTTCGCATTCAATAGCACGAAAACAGCGATTTCGGTGATTCTGCACACTTGTCAGAGAAGAAACTCGAAGATTATCGTAGAAAATGCATATTTCAGCTGGAAACAACAACGATACCGAAGTTATCGCAGTTTCCGCATATCAACCGCACTGTGGAGTGCTGAAAACACCAGAAAACGTGTTTTTAGCATTCAACAGCACGAAAACAGCGATTTCGGTGATTCTGCACACTTGTAACAGCAGAATCATGAAGATTATCACTGATAATGCATATCTCAGCTGGAAACAACAACGATACCGAAGTTATCGCAGTTTCCGCATATCAAACGCACTGTGGAGTGCTGAAAACACCAGAAAACGTGTTTTTCGCATCCAATAGCACGAAAACAGCGATTTCGGTGATTCTGCACACTTGTAACAGCAGAATCTTGAAGATTATCACTGATAATGCATATCTCAGCTGGAAACAACAACGATACCGAAGATATGGCAGTTTCCGCATATGAAATGCACTGTGGAGTGCTGAAAACACCAGACAACGTGTTTTTAGCATTCAACAGCACGAAAACAGCGATTTCGGTGATTCTGCACACTTGTAACAGCAGAATCATGAAGATTATCACTGATAATGCATATCTCAGCTGGAAACAACAACGATACCGAAGATATGGCAGTTTCCGCATATCAAACGCACTGTGGAGTGCTGAAAACACCAGAAAACGTGTTTTTCGCATTCAATAGCACGAAAACAGCGATTTCGGTGATTCTGCACACTTGTCACAGAAGAAACTCGAAGATTATCGTAGAAAATGCATATCTCAGCTGGAAACAACAACGATACCGAAGTTATCGCAGTTTCCGCATATCAAACGCACTGAGCAGTGCTGAAAACCAGAAAACGTGTTTTTCGCATCCAATAGCACGAAAACAGCGATTTCGGTGATTCTGCACACTTGTAACAGCAGAATCATGAAGATTATCACTGATAATGCATATGTCAGCTGGAAACAACAACGATACCGAAGATATGGCAGTTTCCGCATATCAAATGCACTGTGGAGTGCTGAAAACACCAGAAAACGTGTTTTTCGCATCCAATAGCACGAAAACAGCGATTTCGGTGATTCTGCACACTTGTAACAGTAGAATCATGAAGATTATCTCTGAAAATGCATATCTCAGCTGGAAACAACAACGATACCGAAGCTATCGCAGTTTCCGCATATCACACGCACTCTGGAGTGCTGAAAACACCAGAAAACGTGTTTTTCGCATTCAATAGCACGAAAACAGCGATTTCGGTGATTCTGCACACTTGTCACAGAAGAAACTCGCAGATTATCGTAGAAAATGCATATCTCAGCTGGAAACAACAACGATACCGAAGTTATCGCAGTTTCCGCATATCAAACGCACCTTGGAGTGCTGAAAACACCAGAAAACGTGTTTTTCGCATCCAATAGCACGAAAACAGCGATTTCGGTGATTCTGCACACTTGTAACAGCAGAATCATGAAGATTATCACTGATAATGCATATCTCAGCTGGAAACAACAACGATACCGAAGATATGGCAGTTTCCGCATATCAAATGCACTGTGGAGTGCTGAAAACACCAGAAAACGTGTTTTTCGCATTCAATAGCACGAAAACAGCGATTTCGGTGATTCTACACACTTGTAACAGCAGAATCATGAAGATTATCACTGAAAATGCATATCTCAGCTGGAAACAACAACGATACCGAAGATATCGCAGTTTCCGCATATCAAACGCACTGTGGAGTGCTGAAAACACCAGAAAACGTGTTTTTAGCATCCAACAGCACGAAAACAGCGATTTCGGTGATTCTGCACACTTGTAACAGCAGAATCATGAAGATTATCACTGAAAATGCATATATCAGCTGGAAACAACAACGATACCGAAGATATCGCAGTTTCCGCATATCAAACGCACTGTGGAGTGCTGAAAACACCAGAAAACGTGTTTTTCGCATTCAATAGCACGAAAACAGCGATTTCGGTGATTCTGCACACTTGTAACAGCAGAATCATGAAGATTATCACTGAAAATGCATATATCAGCTGGAAACAACAACGATACCGAAGATATCGCAGTTTCCGCATATCAAACGCATTGTGGAGTGCTGAAAACACCAGAAAACGTGTTTTTCGCATTCAATAGCACGAAAACAGCGATTTCGGTGATTCTGCACACTTGTAACAGCAGAATCTTGACGATTATCACTGATAATGCATATCTCAGCTGGAAACAACAACGATACCGAAGATATGGCAGTTTCCGCATATGAAATGCACTGTGGAGTGCTGAAAACACCAGACAACGTGTTTTTAGCATTCAACAGCACGAAAACAGCGATTTCGGTGATTCTGCACACTTGTAACAGCAGAATCATGAAGATTATCACTGATAATGCATATCTCAGCTGGAAACAACAACGATACCGAAGATATGGCAGTTTCCGCATATCAAATGCACTGTGGAGTGCTGAAAACACCAGAAAACGTGTTTTTCGCATTCAATAGCACGAAAACAGCGATTTCGGTGATTCTGCACACATGTAACAGCAGAATCATGAAGATTATCACTGAAAATGCATATATCAGCTGGAAACAACAACGATACCGAAGATATCGCAGTTTCCGCATATCAAACGCATTGTGCAGTGCTGAAAACACCAGAAAACGTGTTTTTCGCATCCAATAGCACGAAAACAGCGATTTCGGTGATTCTGCACACTTGTAACAGCAGAATCATGAAGATTATCACTGAAAATGCATATCTCAGCTGGAAACAACAACGATACCGAAGATATGGCAGTTTCCGCATATCAAACGCACTGTGGAGTGCTGAAAACACCAAAAAACGTGTTTTTCGCATTCAATAGCACGAAAACAGCGATTTCGGTGATTCTGCACACTTGTCAGAGAAGAAACTCGAAGATTATCGTAGAAAATGCATATTTCAGCTGGAAACAACAACGATACCGAAGTTATCGCAGTTTCCGCATATCAACCGCACTGTGGAGTGCTGAAAACACCAGAAAACGTGTTTTTAGCATTCAACAGCACGAAAACAGCGATTTCGGTGATTCTGCACACTTGTAACAGCAGAATCATGAAGATTATCACTGATAATGCATATCTCAGCTGGAAACAACAACGATACCGAAGTTATCGCAGTTTCCGCATATCAAACGCACTGTGGAGTGCTGAAAACACCAGAAAACGTGTTTTTCGCATCCAATAGCACGAAAACAGCGATTTCGGTGATTCTGCACACTTGTAACAGCAGAATCATGAAGATTATCACTGAAAATGCATACCTCAGCTGGAAACAACAACGATACCGAAGATATGGCAGTTTCCGCATATCAAACGCACTCTGGAGTGCTGAAAACACCAGAAAACGTGTTTTTCGCATTCAATAGCACGAAAACAGCGATTTCGGTGATTCTGCACACTTGTAACTGCAGAATCATGAAGATTATCACTGAAAATGCATATCTCAGCTGGAAACAACAACGATACCGAAGATATCGCAGTTTCCTCATATCAAACGCACTGTGGAGTGCTGAAAACACCAGAAAACTTGTTTTTCGCATTCAATAGCACGAAAACAGCGATTTCGGTGATTCTGCACACTTGTAACAGCAGAATCTTGAAGATTATCACTGAAAATGCATATCTCAGCTGGAAACAACAACGATACCGAAGATATGGCAGTATCCGCATATCAAACGCACTGTGGAGTGCTGAAAACACCAGAAAACGTGTTTTTCGCATTCAATAGCACGAAAACAGCGATTTCGGTGATTCCGCACACTTGTCACAGAAGAAACTCGAAGATTATCGTGGAAAATGCATATCTCAGCTGGAAACAACAACGATACCGAAGATATCGCAGTTTCCTCATATCAAACGCACTGTGGAGTGCTGAAAACACCAGAAAACTTGTTTTTCGCATTCAATAGCACGAAAACAGCGATTTCGGTGATTCTGCACACTTGTAACAGCAGAATCTTGAAGATTATCACTGAAAATGCATATCTCAGCTGGAAACAACAACGATACCGAAGATATGGCAGTATCCGCATATCAAACGCACTGTGGAGTGCTGAAAACACCAGAAAACGTGTTTTTCGCATTCAATAGCACGAAAACAGCGATTTCGGTGATTCCGCACACTTGTCACAGAAGAAACTCGAAGATTATCGTGGAAAATGCATACCTCAGCTGGAAACAACAACGATACCGAAGATATGGCAGTTTCCGCATATCAAACGCACTCTGGAGTGCTGAAAACACCAGAAAACGTGTTTTTCGCATTCAATAGCACGAAAACAGCGATTTCGGTGATTCTGCACACTTGTAACAGCAGAATCATGAAGATTATCACTGAAAATGCATATCTCAGCTGGAAACAACAACGATACCGAAGATATGGCAGTTTCCGCATATCAAACGCACTGTGGAGTGCTGAAAACACCAGAAAACGTGTTTTTCGCATTCAATAGCACGAAAACAGCGATTTCGGTGATTCTGCACACTTGTAACAGCAGAATCATGAAGATTATCACTGAAAATGCATATCTCAGCTGGAAACAACAACGATACCGAAGATATCGCAGTTTCCGCATGTCAAAAGCTCTGTGGCGTGCTGAAAACACCAGAAAACGTGTTTTTCGCATTCAAAAGCACGAAAACAGCGATTTCGGTGATTCTGCACATTTGTAACAGCAGAATCATGAAGATTATCACTGAAAATGCATATCTCAGCTGGAAACAACAACGATACCGAAGATATGGCGGTTTCCGCATATCAAACGCACTGTGGAGTGCTGAAAACACCAGAAAACGTGTTTTTCGCATTCAATAGCACGAAAACAGTGATTTCGGTGATTCTGCACACTTGTCACAGAAGAAACTCGAAGATTATCGTAGAAAATGCATATCTCAGCTGGAAACAACAACGATACCGAAGTTATCGCAGTTTCCGCATATCAAACGCACTGAGCAGTGCTGAAAACACCAGAAAACGTGTTTTTCGCATCCAATAGCACGAAAACAGCGATTTCGGTGATTCTGCACACTTGTAACAGCAGAATCATGAAGATTATCACTGAAAATGCATATCTCCGCTGGAAACAACAACGATACCGAAGATATGGCAGTTTCCGCATATCAAACGCACTGTGGAGTGCTGAAAACACCAAAAAACGTGTTTTTCGCATTCAATAGCACGAAAACAGCGATTTCGGTGATTCTGCACACTTGTCAGAGAAGAAACTCGAAGATTATCGTAGAAAATGCATATTTCAGCTGGAAACAACAACGATTCCGAAGTTATCGCAGTTTCCGCATATCAACCGCACTGTGGAGTGCTGAAAACACCAGAAAACGTGTTTTTAGCATTCAACAGCACGAAAACAGCGATTTCGGTGATTCTGCACACTTGTAACAGCAGAATCATGAAGATTATCACTGATAATGCATATCTCAGCTGGAAACAACAACGATACCGAAGTTATCGCAGTTTCCGCATATCAAACGCACTGTGGAGTGCTGAAAACACCAGAAAACGTGTTTTTCGCATCCAATAGCACGAAAACAGCGATTTCGGTGATTCTGCACACTTGTAACAGCAGAATCATGAAGATTATCACTGAAAATGCATACCTCAGCTGGAAACAACAACGATACCGAAGATATGGCAGTTTCCGCATATCAAACGCACTCTGGAGTGCTGAAAACACCAGAAAACGTGTTTTTCGCATTCAATAGCACGAAAACAGCGATTTCGGTGATTCTGCACACTTGTAACAGCAGAATCATGAAGATTATCACTGAAAATGCATATCTCAGCTGGAAACAACAACGATACCGAAGATATCGCAGTATCCGCATATCAAACGCACTGTGGAGTGCTGAAAACACCAGAAAACGTGTTTTTCGCATTCAATAGCACGAAAACAGCGATTTCGGTGATTCCGCACACTTGTCACAGAAGAAACTCGAAGATTATCGTAGAAAATGCATATCTCAGCTGGAAACAACAACGATACCGAAGTTATCGCAGTTTCCGCATATCAAACGCACTGAGCAGTGCTGAAAACACCAGAAAACGTGTTTTTCGCATCCAATAGCACGAAAACAGCGATTTCGGTGATTCTGCACACTTGTAACAGCAGAATCATGAAGATTATCACTGAAAATGCATATCTCAGCTGGAAACAACAACGATACCGAAGATATGGCAGTTTCCGCATATCAAACGCACTGTGGAGTGCTGAAAACACCAGAAAACGTGTTTTTCGCATTCAATAGCACGAAAACAGCGATTTCGGTGATTCTGCACACTTGTCAGAGAAGAAACTCGAAGATTATCGTAGAAAATGCATATTTCAGCTGGAAACAACAACGATACCGAAGTTATCGCAGTTTCCGCATATCAAACGCACTGTGGAGTGCTGAAAACACCAGAAAACGTGTTTTTAGCATTCAACAGCACGAAAACAGCGATTTCGGTGATTCTGCACACTTGTAACAGCAGAATCATGAAGATTATCACTGATAATGCATATCTCAGCTGGAAACAACAACGATACCGAAGATATGGCAGTTTCCGCATATCAAATGCACTGTGGAGTGCTGAAAACACCAGAAAACGTGTTTTTCGCATTCAATAGCACGAAAACAGCGATTTCGGTGATTCTGCACACTTGTCACAGAAGAAACTCGAAGATTATCGTAGAAAATGCATATCTCAGCTGGAAACAACAACGATACCGAAGTTATCGCAGTTTCCGCATATCAAACGTACTGTGGAGTGCTGAAAACACCAGAAAACGTGTTTTTCGCATCCAATAGCACGAAAACAGCGATTTCGGTGATTCTGCACACTTGTAACAGCAGAATCATGAAGATTATCACTGAAAATGCATACCTCAGCTGGAAACAACAACGATACCGAAGATATGGCAGTTTCCGCATATCAAACGCACTCTGGAGTGCTGAAAACACCAGAAAACGTGTTTTTCGCATTCAATAGCACGAAAGCAGTGATTACGGTGATTCTGCACACTTGTAACAGCAGAATCATGAAGATTATCACTGAAAATGCATATCTCAGCTGAAAACAACAACGATTCCGAAGATATCGTAGTTTCCGCATATCAAACGCACTGTGGAGTGCTGAAAGCACCAGAAAACGTGTTTTTCGCATTCAATAGCACGAAAACAGCGATTTCGGTGATTCTGCACACTTGTCACAGAAGAAACTCGAAGATTATCGTAGAAAATGCATATCTCAGCTGGAAGCAACAACGATACCGAAGTTATCGCAGTTTCAGCATATCAAACGCACTGTGGAGTGCTGAAAACACCAGAAAACGTGTTTTTCGCATCCAATAGCTCGAAAACAGCGATTTCGGTGATTCTGCACACTTGTAACAGCAGAATCATGAAGATTATCACTGAAAATGCATATCTCAGCTGGAAACAACAAACGCTACCGAAGATATCGCAGTTTCCGCATGTCAAACGCTCTGTGGCGTGCTGAAAACACCGGAAAACGTGTTTTTCGCATTCAATAGCACGAAAACAGCGATTTCGTTGATTCTGCACACTTGTCACAGAAGAAACTCGAAGATTATCGTAGAAAATGCACATCTCAGCTGGAAACAACAACGATACCGAAGTTACCGCAGTTTCCGCATATCAAACGCACTGTGGAGTGCTGAAAACACCAGAAAACGTTTTTTTCGCATCCAATAGCAAGAAAACAGCGATTTCGGTGATTCTGCACACTTGTAACAGCAGAATCATGAAGATTATCACTGAAAATGCATATCTCAGATGGAAACGACAACGATACCGAAGATATCGCAGTTTTCGCATATCAAACGCACTGTGGAGTGCTGAAGACACCAGAAAACGTGTTTTTCGCATGCAAAAGCACGAAAACAGCGATGTCGGTGTTTCTGCACACTCGTAACAGCAGAATCGTGAAGATTATCACTGAAAATGCATATCTCAGCTGGAAACAACAACGATACCGAAGATATGGCAGTTTCCGCATATCAAACGCACTGTGGAGTGCTGAAAACACCAGAAAACGTGTTTTTCGCATTCAAAAGCACGAAAACAGCGATTTCTGTGATTCCGTACACTTGTAGCAGCAGAATCATGAAGATTATCACTGAAAATGCATATCTCAGCTGGAAACAACAACGATACCGAAGATATCGCAGTTTCCGCATATCACACGCACTGTGGAGTGCTGAAAACACCAGAAAACGTGTTTTTCGCATTCAATAGCACGAAAACAGTGATTTCGGTGATTCTGCACACTTGTAACAGCAGAATCATGAAGATTATCACTGAAAATGCATATCTCAGCTGGAAACAACAACGATACCGAAGATATCGCAGTTTTCGCATATCAAACGCACTGTGGAGTGCTGAAGACACCAGAAAACGTGTTTTTCGCATGCAAAAGCACGAAAACAGCGATGTCGGTGTTTCTGCACACTCGTAACAGCAGAATCGTGAAGATTATCACTGAAAATGCATATCTCAGATGGAAACGACAACGATACCGAAGATATCGCAGTTTTCGCATATCAAACGCACTGTGGAGTGCTGAAGACACCAGAAAACGTGTTTTTCGCATGCAAAAGCACGAAAACAGCGATGTCGGTGTTTCTGCACACTCGTAACAGCAGAATCGTGAAGATTATCACTGAAAATGCATATCTCAGCTGGAAACAACAACGATACCGAAGATATGGCAGTTTCCGCATATCAAACGCACTGTGGAGTGCTGAAAACACCAGAAAACGTGTTTTTCGCATTCAAAAGCACGAAAACAGCGATTTCTGTGATTCCGTACACTTGTAGCAGCAGAATCATGAAGATTATCACTGAAAATGCATATCTCAGCTGGAAACAACAACGATACCGAAGATATCGCAGTTTCCGCATATCACACGCACTGTGGAGTGCTGAAAACACCAGAAAACGTGTTTTTCGCATTCAATAGCACGAAAACAGTGATTTCGGTGATTCTGCACACTTGTAACAGCAGAATCATGAAGATTATCACTGAAAATGCATATCTCAGCTGGAAACAACAACGATACCGAAGATATCG
Organism: Anthophora plumipes; assembly: GCA_951804975.1. NCBI lineage: Eukaryota > Metazoa > Arthropoda > Insecta > Hymenoptera > Apidae > Anthophora > Anthophora plumipes. Next base: position 668,513 of record OX638127.1, read on the forward strand.
CAGTTTCCGCATGGTAAACGCTCTGTGGCGTGCTGAAAACACCAGAAAACGTGTTTTTCGCATTCAAAAGCACCAAAACAGAGATTTCGGTGATACTGCACACTTCTAACAGCAGATTCATCAAGATTATCACTGAAAATGCATATCTCAGCTGGAAACCCAACGATACCGAAGATATCGCAGTTTCCGCATGTTAAACGCTCTGTGGCGTGCTGAAAACACCAGAAAACGTGTTTTTCGCATTCAAAAGCACGAAAACAGCGATTTCGGTGATTCTGCACACTTGTAACAGCAGAATCATGAAGATTATCACTGAAAATGCATATCTCAGCTGGAAACTACAACGATACCGAAGATATCGTAGTTAACGCATATCAAACGCACTGTGGAGTGCTGAAAACACCTGCAAACGTGTTTTTCGCATTCAATAGCACGAAAACAGCGATTTCGGTGATTCTGCACGCTTGCGACAGAAGAAACTCGAAGATTATCGTAGAAAATGCATATCTCAGCTGGAAACAACAACGATACCTTAGATATCGCAGTTTCCGCATGTCAAACGCTCTGTGGCGTGCTGAAAACTCCAGAAAACGTGTTTTTCGCATCCAATAGCACGTAAACAGCGATTTCGGTGATTCTGCACACTTGTAACAGCAGAATCATGAAGATTATCACTGAAAATGCATACCTCAGCTGGAAACAACAACGATACCGAAGATATGGCAGTTTCCGCATATCAAACGCACTCTGGAGTGCTGAAAACACCAGAAAACGTGTTTTTCGCATTCAATAGCACGAAAGCAGTGATTACGGTGATTCTGCACACTTGTAACAGCAGAATCATGAAGATTATCACTGAAAATGCATATCTCAGCTGGAAACAACAAACGCTACCGAAGATATCGCAGTTTCCGCATGTCAAACGCTCTGTGGCGTGCTGAAAACACCGGAAAACGTGTTTTTCGCATTCAATAGCACGAAAACAGCGATTTCGTTGATTCTGCACACTTGTCACAGAAGAAACTCGAAGATTATCGTAGAAAATGCACATCTCAGCTGGAAACAACAACGATACCGAAGTTACCGCAGTTTCCGCATATCAAACGCACTGTGGAGTGCTGAAAACACCAGAAAACGTTTTTTTCGCATCCAATAGCAAGAAAACAGCGATTTCGGTGATTCTGCACACTTGTAACAGCAGAATCATGAAGATTATCACTGAAAATGCATATCTCAGATGGAAACGACAACGATACCGAAGATATCGCAGTTTTCGCATATCAAACGCACTGTGGAGTGCTGAAGACACCAGAAAACGTGTTTTTCGCATGCAAAAGCACGAAAACAGCGATGTCGGTGTTTCTGCACACTCGTAACAGCAGAATCGTGAAGATTATCACTGAAAATGCATATCTCAGCTGGAAACAACAACGATACCGAAGATATGGCAGTTTCCGCATATCAAACGCACTGTGGAGTGCTGAAAACACCAGAAAACGTGTTTTTCGCATTCAAAAGCACGAAAACAGCGATTTCTGTGATTCCGTACACTTGTAGCAGCAGAATCATGAAGATTATCACTGAAAATGCATATCTCAGCTGGAAACAACAACGATACCGAAGATATCGCAGTTTCCGCATATCACACGCACTGTGGAGTGCTGAAAACACCAGAAAACGTGTTTTTCGCATTCAATAGCACGAAAACAGTGATTTCGGTGATTCTGCACACTTGTAACAGCAGAATCATGAAGATTATCACTGAAAATGCATATCTCAGCTGGAAACAACAACGATACCGAAGATATCGCAGTTTCCGCATGGTAAACGCTGTGTGGCGTGCTGAAAACACCAGAAAACGTGTTTTTCGCATTCAAAAGCACCAAAACAGAGATTTCGGTGATACTGCACACTTCTAACAGCAGATTCATCAAGATTATCACTGAAAATGCATATCTCAGCTGGAAACCCAACGATACCGAAGATATCGCAGTTTCCGCATGTTAAACGCTCTGTGGCGTGCTGAAAACACCAGAAAACGTGTTTTTCGCATTCAAAAGCACGAAAACAGCGATTTCGGTGATTCTGCACACTTGTAACAGCAGAATCATGAAGATTATCACTGAAAATGCATATCTCAGCTGGAAACTACAACGATACCGAAGATATCGTAGTTAACGCATATCAAACGCACTGTGGAGTGCTGAAAACACCTGCAAACGTGTTTTTCGCATTCAATAGCACGAAAACAGCGATTTCGGTGATTCTGCACGCTTGCGACAGAAGAAACTCGAAGATTATCGTAGAAAATGCATATCTCAGCTGGAAACAACAACGATACCTTAGATATCGCAGTTTCCGCATGTCAAACGCTCTGTGGCGTGCTGAAAACTCCAGAAAACGTGTTTTTCGCATTCAAAAGCACGAAAACAGCGATTTCTGTGATTCCGTACACTTGTAGCAGCAGAATCATGCAGATTATCACTGAAAATGCATATCTCAGCTGGAAACAACAACGATACCGAAGATATGGCAGTTTCCGCATATCAAACGCACTGTGGAGTGCTGAAAACACCAGAAAACGTGTTTTTCGCATTCAAAAGCACGAAAACAGCGATTTCGGAGTTTCTGCACACCTGTAACAGCAGAATCGTGACGATTATCACTGAAAATGCATATCTCAGCTGGAAACAACAACGATACCGAAGATATCGCAGTTTCCGCATATCAAACGCACTGTGGAGTGCTGAAAACACCAGAAAACGTGTTTTTCGCATCCAATAGCACGAAAACAGCGATTTCGGTGATTCTGCACACTTGTAACAGTAGAATCATGAAGATTATCACTGAAAATGCATATCTCAGCTGGAAACAACAACGATACCGAAGATATGGCAGTTTCCGCATATCAAACGCACTGTGGAGTGCTGAAAACACCAGAAAACGTGTTTTTCGCATTCAATAGCACGAAAACAGTGATTTCGGTGATTCTGCACACTTGTAACAGCAGAATCATGAAGATTATCACTGAAAATGCATATCTCAGCTGGAAACAACAACGATACCGAAGATATCGCAGTTTCCGCAAATCAAACGCACTGTGGTGTTACGTCCCGGATCGCGCTATTTTGGCAAAATCGAGACGGAGCACAATAATATACTGTTCTTTGCGTTCACGCAGCGCCTACGTCTGCGTCTAACGGGGACTTTCGCTAATTCAGTCGATTGTAAATGGTACTTACCTAGACTCCTTGTTAACTGCAGGCTGGATGATAATAGCGTAGCAGTTGATATGTGTATCGCGCACTTTGATAATTGGTTATAATAATTGAATATGGAATTATAATATGAATAATCTATTTGATATACTTCACGATGTAGGTTATATAAGATATGGAATACAATTGAATATGGTAATAGTAATATAATATAAGATATAGGAATACAATGAAATAGTAACACTTGGATATAGAAACACTTAGAAATAGTAACGCTTAGAAATAGAAACACTTAGAAATAGTAACGCTTGGAAATAGAAACACTTGATGTAGAAACGCGATGTACACTCCGGGAGTTCCGGAGTGGAACTGTCCTACTCTGGGAAGTCCAGAGGAAGACTGACGCTGAGGCTGGGCGCTTGCTTGTTTTATAGCGGTGGAGTGTACAGTAGTGTGTGTTGGTGAATGGAGATTAGATATGAGGAGCGTGAGACCGGGGTAGATTAGTTAGGCGGATGCTTGGGAGATAGGAGAGGAATTCGTATGTTACTGGATCTGGTGTTTATGAGATAAGATAAGGAGTTGGAGTCGAGGAGGATGTTTATAAGATAAGAGAAGAATTCGTATGTTACTGGATCTGGTGTATATGTGATAAGATAAGGAGTTGGAGTCGAGGAGGATGTATATAAGATTAGATATAGGAGAAGTGTGATGTCGGAGGAATGTGTTTATAGATAAGAGTTGGTCGTGAGAGCGGATGTCGATAGTCCACGTTCAGTCTGGAGATATTGAAGGAATGTGTTTATAGATAAGAGTTGGTCGTGAGAGCGGATGTCGGTAATAGGATATGGTAGTGGCTTAGTATCTATGTTATGGTTAATTCGGTCTTAAGGTTATTGGTTACGTGCTTACTTGCTATCTTAATATTCTAGAATGTTCTACGCTATCTTACATGCTAATAGCGTTCGTTGCTTCTCACTCCCACTGTCACAGGTAAGTGTCTAAGTCCAACGTCGCTAGACGTAACAGTGGAGTGCTGAAAACACCAGAAAACGTGTTTTTCGCATTCAATAGCACGAAAACAGCGATTTCGGTGATTCTGCACACTTGTAACAGCAGAATCATGAAGATTATCACTGAAAATGCATATCTCAGCTGGAAACAACAACGATACCGAAGATATCGCAGTTTCCGCATATCAAACGCACTGTGGAGTGCTGAAAACACCAGAAAACGTGTTTTTCGCATTCAATAGCACGAAAACAGCGATTTCGGTGATTCTGCACACTTGTAACAGCAGAATCATGAAGATTATCACTGATAATGCATATCTCAGATGGAAACAGCAACGATACCGAAGATATGGCAGTTTCCGCATATCAAACGCACTGTGGAGTGCTGAAAACACCAGAAAACGTGTTTTTCGCATTCAAAAGCACGAAAACAGCGATGTCGGTGTTTCTGCACACTTGTAACAGCAGAATCATGAAGATTATCACTGATAATGCATATCTCAGCTGGAAACAGCAACGATACCGAAGATATGGCAGTTTCCGCATGTCAAACGCTCTGTGGCGTGCTGAAAACACCAGAAAACGTGTTTTTCGTATCCAATAGCACGAAAACAGTGATTTCGGTGATTCTGCACACTTGTCAGAAGAAACTCGAAGATTATCACTGAAAATGCATATCTCAGCTGGAAACAACAACGATACCGGAGATATCGCAGTTTCCGCATGTCAAACGCTCTGTGGCGTGCTGAAAACTCCAGAAAACGTGTTTTTCGCATCCAAAAGCACGGAAACAGCGATTTCGGTGTTTCAGCACACTTGTAACAGCTGAATCGTGAAGATTATCTCTGAAAATGCATATCTCAGCTGGAAATCCAACGATACCGAAGATATCGCAGTTTCCGCATGTCAAACGCACTGTGGAGTGCTGAAAACACCAGAAAACGTGTTTTTCGCATTCAATAGCACGAAAACAGCGTTTTCGGTGATTCTGCACACTTGTAACAGCAGAATCATGAAGATTATCACTGAAAATGCATATCTCAGCTGGAAACATCAACGATACCGAAGATATCGCAGTTTCCGCATGTTAAACGCTCTGGGGCGTGCTGAAAACACCAGAAAACGTGTTTTTCGCATTCAAAAGCACGAAAACAGCGATTTCGGTGGTTCTGCACATTTGTAACAGCAGAATCATGAAGATTATCATTGAAAATCCATATCTCAGCTGGAAACATCAACGATACCGAAGATATGGCAGTTTCCGCATATCAAACGCACTGTGGAGTGCTGAAAACACCAGAAAACGTGTTTTTCGCATTCAATAGCACGAAAACAGCGATTTCGGTGATTCTGCACACTTGTCACAGAAGAAACTCGAAGATTATCATAGAAAATGCATATCTCAGCTGGAAACAACAACGATACCGAAGTTATCGCAGTTTCCGCATCTCAAACGCACTGTGGAGTGCTGAAAACACCAGAAAACGTGTTTTTTGCATTCAATAGCACGAAAACAGCGATTTCGGTGATTCTGCGCACATGTAACAGCAGAATCATGAAGATTATCACTGAAAATGCATATCTCAGCTGGAAACAACTACGATACCGAAGATATGGCAGTTTCCGCATATCCAACGCAGTGTGGAGTGCTGAAAATAACAGAAAACGTGTTTTTCGCATTCAATAGCACGAAAACAGCGATTTCGGTGACTCTGCACACTTGTAACAGCAGAATCATGAAGATTATCACTGAAAATGCATATCTCAGCTGGAAACATCAACGATACCGAAGATATGGCAGTTTCCGCATATCAACCGCACTGTGGAGTGCTGAAAACACCAGAAAACGTGTTTTTCGCATCCAATAGCACGAAAACAGCGATTTCGGTGATTCTGCACACTTGTAAGAGCAGAATCATGAAGATTATCACTGAAAATGCATATCTCAGCTGGAAACAACAACGATACCGAAGATATAGTAGTTTCCGCTTATCAAAGGCACTGTGGAGTGCTGAAAACACCAGAAAACGTGTTTTTCGCAATCCAATAGCACGAAAACAGCGGTTTCGGTGATTCTGCACACTTGTAACAGCAGAATCATGAAGATTATCACTGAAAATGCATATCTCAACTGGAAACAACTACGATACCGAAGATATGGCAGTTTCCGCATATCAAACGCACTGTGGAGTGCTGAAAACACCAGAAAACGTGTTTTTCGCATTCAATAGCACGAAAACAGCGATTTCGGTGATTCTGCACACTTGTCACAGAAGAAACTCGAAGATTATCGTAGAAAATGCATATCTCAGCTGGAAACAACAACGATACCGAAGTTATCGCAGTTTCCGCATATCAAACGCACTGTGGAGTGCTGAAAACACCAGAAAACGTGTTTTTCGCATCCAATAGCACGATAAAACAGCGATTTCGGTGATTCTGCACACTTGTAACAGCAGAATCATGAAGATTAACACTGAAAATGCATATCTCAGCTGGAAACAACTACGATACCGAAGATATGGCAGTTTCCGCATATCCAACGCACTGTGGAGTGCTGAAAATAACAGAAAACGTGTTTTTCGCATTCAATAGCACGAAAACAGCGATTTCGGTGATTCTGCACACTTGTAACAGCAGAATCATGAAGATTATCACTGAAAATGCATATCTCAGCTGGAAACAACTTCGATACCGAAGATATCGCAGTTTCCGCATGTCAAACGCTCTGTGGCGTGCTGAAAACACCAGAAAACGTGTTTTTCGCATCCAAAAGCACGAAAACAGCGATTTCGGTGTTTCTGCACACTTGTAACAGCAGAATCGTGAAGATTATCTCTGAAAATGCATATCTCAGCTGGAAATCCTACGATACCGAAGATATCGCAGTTTCCGCATGTCAAACGCACTGTGGAGTGCTGAAAACACCAGAAAACGTGTTTTTCGCATTCAATAGCACGAAAACAGCGATTTCGGTGATTCTGCACACTTGTAACAGCAGAATCATGAAGATTATCACTGATAATGCATATCTCAGCTGGAAACAGCAACGATACCGAAGATATGGCAGTTTCCGCATGTCAAACGCTCTGTGGCGTGCTGAAAACACCAGAAAACGTGTTTTTCGTATCCAATAGCACGAAAACAGTGATTTCGGTGATTCTGCACACTTGTCAGAAGAAACTCGAAGATTATCACTGAAAATGCATAACTCAGCTGGAAACAACAACGATACCGGAGATATCGCAGTTTCCGCATGTCAAACGCTCTGTGGCGTGCTGAAAACTCCAGAAAACGTGTTTTTCGCATCCAAAAGCACGGAAACAGCGATTTCGGTGTTTCAGCACACTTGTAACAGCAGAATCGTGAAGATTATCTCTGAAAATGCATATCTCAGCTGGAAATCCAACGATACCGAAGATATCGCAGTTTCCGCATGTCAAACGCACTGTGGAGTGCTGAAAACACCAGAAAACGTGTTTTTCGCATTCAATAGCACGAAAACAGCGTTTTCGGTGATTCTGCACACTTGTAACAGCAGAATCATGAAGATTATCACTGAAAATGCATATCTCAGCTGGAAACATCAACGATACCGAAGATATCGCAGTTTCCGCATGTTAAACGCTCTGGGGCGTGCTGAAAACACCAGAAAACGTGTTTTTCGCATTCAAAAGCACGAAAACAGCGATTTCGGTGGTTCTGCACATTTGTAACAGCAGAATCATGAAGATTATCATTGAAAATCCATATCTCAGCTGGAAACATCAACGATACCGAAGATATGGCAGTTTCCGCATATCAAACGCACTGTGGAGTGCTGAAAACACCAGAAAACGTGTTTTTCGCATTCAATAGCACGAAAACAGCGATTTCGGTGATTCTGCACACTTGTCACAGAAGAAACTCGAAGATTATCATAGAAAATGCATATCTCAGCTGGAAACAACAACGATACCGAAGTTATCGCAGTTTCCGCATCTCAAACGCACTGTGGAGTACTGAAAACACCAGAAAACGTGTTTTTCGCATCCAATAGCACGAAAACAGCGATTTCGGTGATTCTGCATACTTGTAACAGCAGAATCATGAAGATTATCACTGAAAATGCATATCTCAGTTGGAAACAACAACGATACCGAAGATATGGCAGTTTCCGCATATCAAACGCACTGTGGAGTGCTGAAAGCACCAGAAAACGTGTTTTTCGCATTCAATTGCACGAAAACAGCGATTTCGGTTATTCTGCACACTTGTAACAGCAGAATCATGAAGATTATCACTGAAAATGCATATCTCAGCTGGAAACAACAACGATACCGAAGATATCGCAGTTTCCGCATGTTAAACGCTCTGTGGCGTGCTGAAAACACCAGAAAACGTGTTTTTCGCATTCAAATGCACGAAAACAGCGATTTCGGTGGTTCTGCACATTTGTAACAGCAGAATCATGAAGATTATCACTGGAAATCCATATCTCAGCTGGAAACATCAACGATACCGAAGATATGGCAGTTTCCGCATATCAAACGCACTGTGGAGTGCTGAAAACACCAGAAAACGTGTTTTTCGCATCCAATAGCACGAAAACAGCGATTTTGGTGATTCTACACACTTGTAAGAGCAGAATCATGAAGATTATCACTGAAAATGCATATCTCAGCTGGAAACAACAACGATACCGATGATATCGTAGTTTCCGCATATCAAACGCACTGTGGAGTGCTGAAAACACCAGAAAACGTGTTTTTCGCAATCCAATAGCACGAAAACAGCGATTTCGGTGATTCTGCACACTTGTCACAGAAGAAACTCGAAGATTATCGTAGAAAATGATTATCTCAGCTGGAAACATCAACGATACCGAAGATATGGCAGTTTCCGCATATCAAACGCACTCTGGAGTGCTGAAAACACCAGAAAACGTGTTTTTCGCATCCAATAGCACGAAAACAGCGATTTCGGTGATTCTGCACACTTGTAACAGCAGAATCATGAAGATTATCACTGAAAATGCATATCTCAACTGGAAACAACTACGATACCGAAGATATGGCAGTTTCCGCATATCAAACGCACTGTGGAGTGCTGAAAACACCAGAAAACGTGTTTTTCGCATTCAATAGCACGAAAACAGCGATTTCGGTGATTCTGCACACTTGTCACAGAAGAAACTCGAAGATTATCGTAGAAAATGCATATCTCAGCTGGAAACAACAACGATACCGAAGTTATCGCAGTTTCCGCATTTCAAACGCACTGTGGAGTGCTGAAAACACCAGAAAACGTGTTTTTCGCATCCAATAGCACGATAAAACAGCGATTTCGGTGATTCTGCAAACTTGTAACAGCAGAATCATGAAGATTATCACTGAAAATGCATATCTCAGCTGGAAACAACTACGATACCGAAGATATGGCAGTTTCCGCATATCCAACGCACTGTGGAGTGCTGAAAATAACAGAAAACGTGTTTTTCGCATTCAATAGCACGAAAACAGCGATTTCGGTGATTCTGCACACTTGTAACAGCAGAATCATGAAGATTATCACTGCAAATGCATATCTCAGCTGGAAACAACAACGATACCGAAGATATCGCAGTTTCCGCATATCAAACGCACTGTGGAGTGCTGAAAACACCAGAAAACGTGTTTTTCGCAATCCAAATGCACGAAAACAGCGATTTCGGCGATTCTGCACACTTGTAACAGCAGAATCATGAAGATTATCACTGAAAATGCATATCTCAGCTGGAAACGACAACGATACCGAAGATATGGCAGTTACCGCATATCAAACGCACTGTGGAGTGCTGAAAACACCAGAAAACGTGTTTTTCGCATCCAATAGCACGATAAAACAGCGATTTCGGTGATTCTGCACACTTGTAACAGCAGAATCATGAAGATTATCACTGAAAATGCATATCTCAGCTGGAAACGACAACGATACCGAAGATATGGCAGTTACCGCATATCAAACGCACTGTGGAGTGCTGAAAACACCAGAAAACGTGTTTTTCGCAATCCAAATGCACGAAAACAGCGATTTCGGCGATTGTGCACACTTGTAACAGCAGAATCATGAAGATTATCACTGAAAATGCATATCTCAGCTGGAAACAACTACGATACCGAAGATATGGCAGTTTCCGCATATCCAACGCACTGTGGAGTGCTGAAAATAACAGAAAACGTGTTTTTCGCATTCAATAGCACGAAAACAGCGATTTCGGTGATTCTGCACACTTGTAACAGCAGAATCATGAAGATTATCACTGAAAATGCATATCTCAGCTGGAAACAACAACGATACCGAAGATATCGCAGTTTCCGCATATCAAACGCACTGTGGAGTGCTGAAAATAACAGAAAACGTGTTTTTCCAATTCAATAGCACGAAAACAGCGATTTCGGTGATTCTGCACACTTGTAACAGCAGAATCATGAAGATTATCACTGAAAATGCATATCTCAGCTGGAAACAACAACGATACCGAAGATATGGCAGTTTCCGCATATCAAACGCACTGTGGAGTGCTGAAAACACCAGAAAACGTGTTTTTCGCATTCAATAGCACGAAAACAGCGATTTCGGTGATTCTGCACACTTGTCACAGAAGAAACTCGAAGATTATCGTAGAAAATGCATATCTCAGCTGGAAACAACAACGATACCGAAGTTATCGCAGTTTCCGCATTTCAAACGCACTGTGGAGTGCTGAAAACACCAGAAAACGTGTTTTTCGCATCCAATAGCACGATAAAACAGCGATTTCGGTGATTCTGCAAACTTGTAACAGCAGAATCATGAAGATTATCACTGAAAATGCATATCTCAGCTGGAAACAACTACGATACCGAAGATATGGCAGTTTCCGCATATCCAACGCACTGTGGAGTGCTGAAAATAACAGAAAACGTGTTTTTCGCATTCAATAGCACGAAAACAGCGATTTCGGTGATTCTGCACACTTGTAACAGCAGAATCATGAAGATTATCACTGCAAATGCATATCTCAGCTGGAAACAACAACGATACCGAAGATATCGCAGTTTCCGCATATCAAACGCACTGTGGAGTGCTGAAAACACCAGAAAACGTGTTTTTCGCAATCCAAATGCACGAAAACAGCGATTTCGGCGATTCTGCACACTTGTAACAGCAGAATCATGAAGATTATCACTGAAAATGCATATCTCAGCTGGAAACGACAACGATACCGAAGATATGGCAGTTACCGCATATCAAACGCACTGTGGAGTGCTGAAAACACCAGAAAACGTGTTTTTCGCATCCAATAGCACGATAAAACAGCGATTTCGGTGATTCTGCACACTTGTAACAGCAGAATCATGAAGATTATCACTGAAAATGCATATCTCAGCTGGAAACGACAACGATACCGAAGATATGGCAGTTACCGCATATCAAACGCACTGTGGAGTGCTGAAAACACCAGAAAACGTGTTTTTCGCAATCCAAATGCACGAAAACAGCGATTTCGGCGATTCTGCACACTTGTAACAGCAGAATCATGAAGATTATCACTGAAAATGCATATCTCAGCTGGAAACAACTACGATACCGAAGATATGGCAGTTTCCGCATATCCAACGCACTGTGGAGTGCTGAAAATAACAGAAAACGTGTTTTTCGCATTCAATAGCACGAAAACAGCGATTTCGGTGATTCTGCACACTTGTAACAGCAGAATCATGAAGATTATCACTGAAAATGCATATCTCAGCTGGAAACAACAACGATACCGAAGATATCGCAGTTTCCGCATATCAAACGCACTGTGGAGTGCTGAAAATAACAGAAAACGTGTTTTTCCAATTCAATAGCACGAAAACAGCGATTTCGGTGATTCTGCACACTTGTAACAGCAGAATCATGAAGATTATCACTGAAAATGCATATCTCAGCTGGAAACAACAACGATACCGAAGTTATCGCAGTTTCCGCATATCAAACGCACTGTGGAGTGCTGAAAACACCAGAAAACGTGTTTTTCGCAATCCAAATGCACGAAAACAGCGATTTCGGCGATTCTGCACACTTGTAACAGCAGAATCATGAAGATTATCACTGAAAATGCATATCTCAGCTGGAAACAACAACGATACCGAAGTTATCGCAGTTTCCGCATATCAAACGCACTGTGGAGTGCTGAAAACACCAGAAAACGTGTTTTTCGCAATCCAAATGCACGAAAACAGCGATTTCGGCGATTCTGCACACTTGTAACAGCAGAATCATGAAGATTATCACTGAAAATGCATATCTCAGCTGGAAACAACAACGATACCGAAGATATCGCAGTTTCCGCATGTTAAACGCTCTGTGGCGTGCTGAAAACACGAGAAAACGTGTTTTTCGCATTCAAAAGCACGAAAACAGCGATTTCGGTGATTCTGCACACTTCTCACAGAAGAAACTCGAAGATTATAGTAGAAAATGCATATCTCAGCTGGAAACAACAACGATACCGAAGATATCGCAGTTTCCGCATGTTAAACGCTCTGTGGCGTGCTGAAAACACCAGAAAACGTGTTTTTCGCATTCAAAAGCACGAAAACAGCGATTTCGGTGATTCTGCACACTTGTCACAGAAGAAACTCGAGGATTATCGTAGAAAATGCATATCTCAGCTGGAAACAACAACGATACCGAAGTTATGGCAGTTTCCGCATATCAAACGCACTGTGGAGTGCTGAAAACACCAGAAAACGTGTTTTTCGCATTCAATAGCACGAAAACAGCGATTTCGGTGATTCTGCACACTTGTAACAGCAGAATCATGAAGATTATCACTGAAAATGCATATCTCAGCTGGAAACAACAACGATACCGAAGATATCGCAGTTTCCGCATGTTAAACGCTCTGTGGCGTGCTGAAAACACCAGAAAACGTGTTTTTCGCAATCCAAATGCACGAAAACAGCGATTTCGGCGATTCTGCACACTTGTAACAGCAGAATCATGAAGATTATCACTGAAAATGCATATCTCAGCTGGAAACGACAACGATACCGAAGATATGGCAGTTACCGCATATCAAACGCACTGTGGAGTGCTGAAAACACCAGAAAACGTGTTTTTCGCATCCAATAGCACGATAAAACAGCGATTTCGGTGATTCTGCACACTTGTAACAGCAGAATCATGAAGATTATCACTGAAAATGCATATCTCAGCTGGAAACAACTACGATACCGAAGATATGGCAGTTTCCGCATATCCAAAGCACTGTGGAGTGCTGAAAATAACAGAAAACGTGTTTTTCGCATTCAATAGCACGAAAACAGCGATATCGGTGATTCTGCACACTTGTAACAGCAGAATCATGAAGATTATCACTGAAAATGCATATCTCAGCTGGAAACAACAACGATACCGAAGATATCGCAGTTTCCGTATATCAAACGCACTGTGGAGTGCTGAAAATAACAGAAAACGTGATTTTCGCATTCAATAGCACGAAAACAGCGATTTCGGTGATTCTGCACACTTGTAACAGCAGAATCATGAAGATTATCACTGAAAATGCATATCTCAGCTGGAAACAACAACGATACCGAAGATATCGCAGTTTCCGCATGTTAAACGCTCTGTGGCGTGCTGAAAACACGAGAAAACGTGTTTTTCGCATTCAAAAGCACGAAAACAGCGATTTCGGTGATTCTGCACACTTCTCACAGAAAAAACTCGAAGATTATAGTAGAAAATGCATATCTCAGCTGGAAACAACAACGATACCGAAGATATCGCAGTTTCCGCATGTTAAACGCTCTGTGGCGTGCTGAAAACACGAGAAAACGTGTTTTTCGCATTCAAAAGCACGAAAACAGCGATTTCGGTGATTCTGCACACTTGTCACAGAAGAAACTCGAGGATTATCGTAGAAAATGCATATCTCAGCTGGAAACAACAACGATACCGAAGTTATCGCAGTTTCCGCATATCAAACGCACTGTGGAGTGCTGAAAACACCAGAAAACGTGTTTTTCGCATTCAATAGCACGAAAACAGCGATTTCGGTGATTCTGCACACTTGTAACAGCAGAATCATGAAGATTATCACTGAAAATGCATATCTCAGCTGGAAACATCAACGATACCGAAGATATGGCAGTTTCCGCATATCAATCGCACTGTGGAGTGCTGAAAACACCAGAAAACGTGTTTTTCGCATTCAATAGCACGAAAACAGCGATTTCGGTGATTCTGCACACTTGTCACAGAAGAAACTCGAAGATTATCGTAGAAAATGCATATCTCAGCTGGAAACAACAACGATACCGAAGTTATCGCAGTTTCCGCATATCAAACGCACTGTGCAGTGCTGAAAACACCAGAAAACGTGTTTTTCGCATCCAATAGCACGATAAAACAGCGATTTCGGTGATTCTGCACACTTGTAACAGCAGAATCATGAAGATTATCACTGAAAATGCATATCTCAACTGGAAACAACTACGGTACCGAAGATATGGCAGTTTCCGCATATCAAACGCACTGTGGAGTGCTGAAAACACCAGAAAACGTGTTTTTCGCATTCAATAGCACGAAAACAGCGATTTCGGTGACTCTGCACACTTGTAACAGCAGAATCATGAAGATTATCACTGAAAATGCATATCTCAGCTGGAAACAACAACGATACCGAAGATATCGCAGTTTCCGCATATTAAACGCTCTGTGGCGTGCTGAAAACACCAGAAAACGTGTTTTTCGCATTCAAAAGCACGAAAACAGCGATTTCGGTGATTCTGCACATTTTTAACAGCAGAATCATGAAGATTATCACTGAAAATGCATATCTCAGCTGGAAACAACAACGATACCGAAGATATCGCAGTTTCCGCATGTTAAACGCTCTGTGGCGTGCTGAAAACACCAGAAAACGTGTTTTTCGCATTCAAAAGCACGAAAACAGCGATTTCGGTGATTCTGCACACTTGTCACAGAAGAAACTCGAGGATTATCGTAGAAAATGCATATCTCAGCTGGAAACAACAACGATACCGAAGTTATCGCAGTTTCCGCATATCAAACGCACTGTGGAGTGCTGAAAACACCAGAAAACGTGTTTTTCGCATTCAATAGCACGAAAACAGCGATTTCGGTGATTCTGCACACTTGTAACAGCAGAATCATGAAGATTATCACTGAAAATGCATATCTCAGCTGGAAACATCAACGATACCGAAGATATGGCAGTTTCCGCATATCAATCGCACTGTGGAGTGCTGAAAACACCAGAAATCGTGTTTTTCGCATTCGATAGCACGAAAACAGCGATTTCGGTGATTCTGCACCCTTGTAACAGCAGAATCATGAAGATTATCACTGAAACTGCATATCTCAGCTGGAAACTCAACGAAAACGAAGATATCGCAGTTTCCGCATATCAAACGCACTGTGGTGTGCTGAAAGCACTAGAAAACGTGTGTTTCGCATTCTATAACACGAGAACTGCGATTTCGGAGCTTCTGCACACTTGTCACAGAAGAAACTCGAAGATTATAGTAGAAAATGCATATCTCAGCTGGAAACAACAACGATACCGAAGATATCGCAGTTTCCGCATGTTAAACGCTCTGTGGCGTGCTGAAAACACCAGAAAACGTGTTTTTCGCATTCAAAAGCACGAAAACAGCGATTTCGGTGATTCTGCACACTTGTAACAGCAGAATCATGAAGATTATCACTGAGAATGCATATCTCAGCTGGAAACAACAACGATACCGAAGATATGGCAGTTTCCGCATATCAAACGCACTGTGGAGTGCTGAAAACACCAGAAAACGTGTTTTTCGCATTCAATAGCACGAAAACAGCGATTTCGGTGATTCTGCACACTTGTAACAGCAGAATCATGAAGATTATCACTGAAAATGCATATCTCAGCTGGAAACAACAACGATACCGAAGATATCGCAGTTTCCGCATGTTAAACGCTCTGTGGCGTGCTGAAATCACTAGAAAACGTGTTTTTCGCATTCAAAAGCACGAAAACAGCGATTTCGGTGATTCTGCACACTTGTAACAGCAGAATCATGAAGATTATCACTGAAAATGCATATCTTAGCTGGAAACAACAACGATACCGAAGATATGGCAGTTTCCGCATATCAAACGCACTGTGGAGTGCTGAAAACACCAGAAAACCTGTTTTCGCAATCCAATAGCACGAAAACAGCGATTTCGGTGATCCTGCACATTTGTAAACGCAGAATCATGAAGATTATCACTGAAAATGCATATCTCAGCTGGAAACAACAACGATACCGAAGATATCGCAGTTTCCGCATATCAAACGCACTGTGGAGTGCTGAAAACACCAGAAAACGTGTTTTTCGCATTCAATAGCACGAAAACAGCGATTTCGGTGGTTCTCACACTTGTCACAGAATAAACTCGAAGATTATCGTAGAAAATGCATATCTCAGCTGGAAACAACAACGATACCGAAGATATCGCAGTTTCCGAATATCAAACGCACTGTGGAGTGCTGAAAACACCGGAAAACGTGTTTTTCGCATCCAATAGCACGAAAACAGCGATTTCGGTGATTCTGCACATTTGTAACAGCAGAATCATGAAGATTATCACTGAAAATGCATATCTCAGGTGGAAACAACAACGAAACCGAAGATATGGCAGTTTCCGCATATCAAACGCACTGTGGAATGCTGAAAACACCAGAAAACGTGTTTTTCGCATCCAGTAGCACGAAAACAGCGATTTCGGTGATTCTGCACACTTGTAACAGCAGAATCGTGAAGATTATCTCTGAAAATGCATATCTCAGCTGGAAACATCAACGATACCGAAGATATGGCAGTTTCCGCATATAAAACGCTCTGTGGCGTGCTGAAAACACCAGAAAACGTGTTTTTCGCATCCAAAAGCACGAAAACAGCGATTTCGGTGTTTCTGCACATTTGTCACAGAAGAAACTCGAAGATTATCGTAGAAAATGCATATCTCAGCTGGAAACAACAACGATACCGAAGATATCGCAGTTTCCGCATATCAAACGCACTGTGGAGTGCTGAAAACACCAAAAAACTTGTTTTTCGCATCCAATAGCACGAAAACAGCGATTTCGGTGATTCTGCACACTTGTAACAGCAGAATCATGAAGATTATCACTGAAAATGCATATCTCAGCTGGAAACAACAACGATACTGAAGATATCGTAGTTTCCGCATATCAAACGCACTGTGGATTGCTGTAAACACCAGAAAACGTGTTTTTCGCATTGAATAGCACGAAAACAGCGATTTCGGTGGTTCTCACACTTGTCACAGAATAAACTCGAAGATTATCGTAGAAAATGCATATCTCAGCTGGAAACAACAACGATACCGAAGATATCGCAGTTTCCGAATATCAAACGCACTGTGGAGTGCTGAAAACACCGGAAAACGTGTTTTTCGCATCCAATAGCACGAAAACAGCGATTTCGGTGATTCTGCACATTTGTAACAGCAGAATCATGAAGATTATCACTGAAAATGCATATCTCAGGTGGAAACAACAACGAAACCGAAGATATGGCAGTTTCCGCATATCAAACGCACTGTGGAGTGCTGAAAACACCAGAAAACGTGTTTTTCGCATCCAATAGCACGAAAACAGCGATTTCGGTGATTCTGCACACTTGTAACAGCAGAATCATGACGATTATCACTGAGAATGCATATCTCAGCTGGAAACAACAACGATACCGAAGATATGGCAGTTTCCGCATATCAAACGCACTGTGGAGTGCTGAAAACACCAGAAAACGTGTTTTTCGCATTCAATAGCACGAAAACAGCGATTTCGGTGGTTCTGCACACTTGTCGCAGAATAAACTCGAAGATTATCGTAGAAAATGCATATCTCAGCTGGAAACAACAACGATACCGAAGATATCGCAGTTTCCGCATATCAAACGCACTGTGGAGTGCTGAAAACACCAAAAAACTTGTTTTTCGCATCCAATAGCACGAAAACAGCGATTTCGGTGATTCTGCACACTTGTAACAGCAGAATCATGAAGATTATCACTGAGAATGCATATCTCAGCTGGAAACAACAACGATACCGAAGATATCGCAGTTTCCGCATATCAAACGCACTGTGGAGTGCTGAAAACACCAGAAAACGTGTTTTTCGCATTCAATAGCACGAAAACAGCGATTTCGGTGGTTCTGCACACTTGTCGCAGAATAAACTCGAAGATTATCGTAGAAAATGCATATCTCAGCTGGAAACAACAACGATACCGAAGATATCGCAGTTTCCGCATATCAAACGCACTGTGGAGTGCTGAAAACACCAAAAAACTTGTTTTTCGCATCCAATAGCACGAAAACAGCGATTTCGGTGATTCTGCACACTTGTAACAGCAGAATCATGAAGATTATCACTGAAAATGCATATCTCAGCTGGAAACAACAACGATACCGAAGATATCGCAGTTTCCGCATGTCAAACGCTCTGTGGCGTGCTGAAAACACCAGAAAACGTGTTTTTCGCATCCAAAAGCACGAAAACAGTGATTTCGGTGTTTCTGCACACTTGTAACAGCAGAATCATGAAGATTATCACTGAAAATGCATATCTCAGCTGGAAACAACAACGATACTGAAGATATCGTAGTTTCCGCATATCAAACGCACTGTGGATTGCTGTAAACACCAGAAAACGTGTTTTTCGCATTTAATAGCACGAAAACAGCGATTTCGGTGGTTCTCACACTTGTCACAGAATAAACTCGAAGATTATCGTAGAAAATGCATATCTCAGCTGGAAACAACAACGATACCGAAGATATCGCAGTTTCCGAATATCAAACGCACTGTGGAGTGCTGAAAACACCGGAAAACGTGTTTTTCGCATCCAATAGCACGAAAACAGCGATTTCGGTGATTCTGCACATTTGTAACAGCAGAATCATGAAGATTATCACTGAAAATGCATATCTCAGGTGGAAACAACAACGAAACCGAAGATATGGCAGTTTCCGCATATCAAACGCACTGTGGAGTGCTGAAAACACCAGAAAACGTGTTTTTCGCATCCAATAGCACGAAAACAGCGATTTCGGTGATTCTGCACACTTGTAACAGCAGAATCATGACGATTATCACTGAGAATGCATATCTCAGCTGGAAAAAACAACGATACCGAAGATATGGCAGTTTCCGCATATCAAACGCACTGTGGAGTGCTGAAAACACCAGAAAACGTGTTTTTCGCATTCAATAGCACGAAAACAGCGATTTCGGTGGTTCTGCACACTTGTCGCAGAATAAACTCGAAGATTATCGTAGAAAATGCATATCTCAGGTGGAAACAACAACGAAACCGAAGATATGGCAGTTTCCGCATATCAAACGCACTGTGGAATGCTGAAAACACCAGAAAACGTGTTTTTCGCATCCAGTAGCACGAAAACAGCGATTTCGGTGATTCTGCACACTTGTAACAGCAGAATCGTGAAGATTATCTCTGAAAATGCATATCTCAGCTGGAAACATCAACGATACCGAAGATATGGCAGTTTCCGCATATCAAACGCACTGTGGATTGCTGTAAACACCAGAAAACGTGTTTTTCGCATTCAATAGCACGAAAACAGCGATTTCGGTGGTTCTCACACTTGTCACAGAATAAACTCGAAGATTATCGTAGAAAATGCATATCTCAGCTGGAAACAACAACGATACCGAAGATATCGCAGTTTCCGAATATCAAACGCACTGTGGAGTGCTGAAAACACCAGAAAACGTGTTTTTCGCATTCAATAGCACGAAAACAGCGATTTCGGTGATTCTGCACATTTGTAACAGCAGAATCATGAAGATTATCACTGAAAATGCATATCTCAGGTGGAAACAACAACGAAACCGAAGATATGGCAGTTTCCGCATATCAAACGCACTGTGGAATGCTGAAAACACCAGAAAACGTGTTTTTCGCATCCAGTAGCACGAAAACAGCGATTTCGGTGATTCTGCACACTTGTAACAGCAGAATCGTGAAGATTATCTCTGAAAATGCATATCTCAGCTGGAAACATCAACGATACCGAAGATATGGCAGTTTCCGCATATAAAACGCACTGTGGAGTGCTGAAAACACCAGAAAACGTGTTTTTCGCATTCAATAGCACGAAAACAGCGATTTCGGTGATTCTGCACATTTGTCACAGAAGAAACTCGAAGATTATCGTAGAAAATTCATATCTCAGCTGGAAACAACAACAATTCCGAAGTTATCGCAGTTTCCGCATATCAAACGCACTGTGGAGTGCTGAAAACACCAGAAAACGTGTTTTTCGCATCCAATAGCACGAAAACAGCGATTTCGGTGATTCTGCACACTTGTAACAGCAGAATCATGACGATTATCGTAGAAAATGCATATCTCAGCTGGAAACAACAACGATACCTTAGATATCGCAGTTTCCGCATGTCAAACGCTCTGTGGCGTGCTGAAAACTCCAGAAAACGTGTTTTTCGCATTCAAAAGCACGAAAACAGCGATTTCTGTGATTCCGTACACTTGTAGCAGCAGAATCATGCAGATTATCACTGAAAATGCATATCTCAGCTGGAAACAACAACGATACCGAAGATATGGCAGTTTCCGCATATCAAACGCACTGTGGAGTGCTGAAAACACCAGAAAACGTGTTTTTCGCATTCAAAAGCACGAAAACAGCGATTTCGGAGTTTCTGCACACCTGTAACAGCAGAATCGTGACGATTATCACTGAAAATGCATATCTCAGCTGGAAACAACAACGATACCGAAGATATCGCAGTTTCCGCATATCAAACGCACTGTGGAGTGCTGAAAACACCAGAAAACGTGTTTTTCGCATCCAATAGCACGAAAACAGCGATTTCGGTGATTCTGCACACTTGTAACAGTAGAATCATGAAGATTATCACTGAAAATGCATATCTCAGCTGGAAACAACAACGATACCGAAGATATGGCAGTTTCCGCATATCAAACGCACTGTGGAGTGCTGAAAACACCAGAAAACGTGTTTTTCGCATTCAATAGCACGAAAACAGTGATTTCGGTGATTCTGCACACTTGTAACAGCAGAATCATGAAGATTATCACTGAAAATGCATATCTCAGCTGGAAACAACAACGATACCGAAGATATCGCAGTTTCCGCAAATCAAACGCACTGTGGTGTTACGTCCCGGATCGCGCTATTTTGGCAAAATCGAGACGGAGCACAATAATATACTGTTCTTTGCGTTCACGCAGCGCCTACGTCTGCGTCTAACGGGGACTTTCGCTAATTCAGTCGATTGTAAATGGTACTTACCTAGACTCCTTGTTAACTGCAGGCTGGATGATAATAGCGTAGCAGTTGATATGTGTATCGCGCACTTTGATAATTGGTTATAATAATTGAATATGGAATTATAATATGAATAATCTATTTGATATACTTCACGATGTAGGTTATATAAGATATGGAATACAATTGAATATGGTAATAGTAATATAATATAAGATATAGGAATACAATGAAATAGTAACACTTGGATATAGAAACACTTAGAAATAGTAACGCTTAGAAATAGAAACACTTAGAAATAGTAACGCTTGGAAATAGAAACACTTGATGTAGAAACGCGATGTACACTCCGGGAGTTCCGGAGTGGAACTGTCCTACTCTGGGAAGTCCAGAGGAAGACTGACGCTGAGGCTGGGCGCTTGCTTGTTTTATAGCGGTGGAGTGTACAGTAGTGTGTGTTGGTGAATGGAGATTAGATATGAGGAGCGTGAGACCGGGGTAGATTAGTTAGGCGGATGCTTGGGAGATAGGAGAGGAATTCGTATGTTACTGGATCTGGTGTTTATGAGATAAGATAAGGAGTTGGAGTCGAGGAGGATGTTTATAAGATAAGAGAAGAATTCGTATGTTACTGGATCTGGTGTATATGTGATAAGATAAGGAGTTGGAGTCGAGGAGGATGTATATAAGATTAGATATAGGAGAAGTGTGATGTCGGAGGAATGTGTTTATAGATAAGAGTTGGTCGTGAGAGCGGATGTCGATAGTCGACGTTTAGTCTGGAGATATTGAAGGAATGTGTTTATAGATAAGAGTTGGTCGTGAGAGCGGATGTCGGTAATAGGATATGGTAGTGGCTTAGTATCTATGTTATGGTTAATTCGGTCTTAAGGTTATTGGTTACGTGCTTACTTGCTATCTTAATATTCTAGAATGTTCTACGCTATCTTACATGCTAATAGCGTTCGTTGCTTCTCACTCCCACTGTCACAGGTAAGTGTCTAAGTCCAACGTCGCTAGACGTAACAGTGGAGTGCTGAAAACACCAGAAAACGTGTTTTTCGCATTCAATAGCACGAAAACAGCGATTTCGGTGATTCTGCACACTTGTAACAGCAGAATCATGAAGATTATCACTGAAAATGCATATCTCAGCTGGAAACAACAACGATACCGAAGATATCGCAGTTTCCGCATATCAAACGCACTGTGGAGTGCTGAAAACACCAGAAAACGTGTTTTTCGCATTCAATAGCACGAAAACAGCGATTTCGGTGATTCTGCACACTTGTAACAGCAGAATCATGAAGATTATCACTGATAATGCATATCTCAGATGGAAACAGCAACGATACCGAAGATATGGCAGTTTCCGCATATCAAACGCACTGTGGAGTGCTGAAAACACCAGAAAACGTGTTTTTCGCATTCAAAAGCACGAAAACAGCGATGTCGGTGTTTCTGCACACTTGTAACAGCAGAATCATGAAGATTATCACTGATAATGCATATCTCAGCTGGAAACAGCAACGATACCGAAGATATGGCAGTTTCCGCATGTCAAACGCTCTGTGGCGTGCTGAAAACACCAGAAAACGTGTTTTTCGTATCCAATAGCACGAAAACAGTGATTTCGGTGATTCTGCACACTTGTCAGAAGAAACTCGAAGATTATCACTGAAAATGCATATCTCAGCTGGAAACAACAACGATACCGGAGATATCGCAGTTTCCGCATGTCAAACGCTCTGTGGCGTGCTGAAAACTCCAGAAAACGTGTTTTTCGCATCCAAAAGCACGGAAACAGCGATTTCGGTGTTTCAGCACACTTGTAACAGCTGAATCGTGAAGATTATCTCTGAAAATGCATATCTCAGCTGGAAATCCAACGATACCGAAGATATCGCAGTTTCCGCATGTCAAACGCACTGTGGAGTGCTGAAAACACCAGAAAACGTGTTTTTCGCATTCAATAGCACGAAAACAGCGTTTTCGGTGATTCTGCACACTTGTAACAGCAGAATCATGAAGATTATCACTGAAAATGCATATCTCAGCTGGAAACATCAACGATACCGAAGATATCGCAGTTTCCGCATGTTAAACGCTCTGGGGCGTGCTGAAAACACCAGAAAACGTGTTTTTCGCATTCAAAAGCACGAAAACAGCGATTTCGGTGGTTCTGCACATTTGTAACAGCAGAATCATGAAGATTATCATTGAAAATCCATATCTCAGCTGGAAACATCAACGATACCGAAGATATGGCAGTTTCCGCATATCAAACGCACTGTGGAGTGCTGAAAACACCAGAAAACGTGTTTTTCGCATTCAATAGCACGAAAACAGCGATTTCGGTGATTCTGCACACTTGTCACAGAAGAAACTCGAAGATTATCATAGAAAATGCATATCTCAGCTGGAAACAACAACGATACCGAAGTTATCGCAGTTTCCGCATCTCAAACGCACTGTGGAGTGCTGAAAACACCAGAAAACGTGTTTTTTGCATTCAATAGCACGAAAACAGCGATTTCGGTGATTCTGCGCACATGTAACAGCAGAATCATGAAGATTATCACTGAAAATGCATATCTCAGCTGGAAACAACTACGATACCGAAGATATGGCAGTTTCCGCATATCCAACGCAGTGTGGAGTGCTGAAAATAACAGAAAACGTGTTTTTCGCATTCAATAGCACGAAAACAGCGATTTCGGTGACTCTGCACACTTGTAACAGCAGAATCATGAAGATTATCACTGAAAATGCATATCTCAGCTGGAAACATCAACGATACCGAAGATATGGCAGTTTCCGCATATCAACCGCACTGTGGAGTGCTGAAAACACCAGAAAACGTGTTTTTCGCATCCAATAGCACGAAAACAGCGATTTCGGTGATTCTGCACACTTGTAAGAGCAGAATCATGAAGATTATCACTGAAAATGCATATCTCAGCTGGAAACAACAACGATACCGAAGATATAGTAGTTTCCGCTTATCAAAGGCACTGTGGAGTGCTGAAAACACCAGAAAACGTGTTTTTCGCAATCCAATAGCACGAAAACAGCGGTTTCGGTGATTCTGCACACTTGTAACAGCAGAATCATGAAGATTATCACTGAAAATGCATATCTCAACTGGAAACAACTACGATACCGAAGATATGGCAGTTTCCGCATATCAAACGCACTGTGGAGTGCTGAAAACACCAGAAAACGTGTTTTTCGCATTCAATAGCACGAAAACAGCGATTTCTGTGATTCTGCACACTTGTCACAGAAGAAACTCGAAGATTATCGTAGAAAATGCATATCTCAGCTGGAAACAACAACGATACCGAAGTTATCGCAGTTTCCGCATATCAAACGCACTGTGGAGTGCTGAAAACACCAGAAAACGTGTTTTTCGCATCCAATAGCACGATAAAACAGCGATTTCGGTGATTCTGCACACTTGTAACAGCAGAATCATGAAGATTAACACTGAAAATGCATATCTCAGCTGGAAACAACTACGATACCGAAGATATGGCAGTTTCCGCATATCCAACGCACTGTGGAGTGCTGAAAATAACAGAAAACGTGTTTTTCGCATTCAATAGCACGAAAACAGCGATTTCGGTGATTCTGCACACTTGTAACAGCAGAATCATGAAGATTATCACTGAAAATGCATATCTCAGCTGGAAACAACTTCGATACCGAAGATATCGCAGTTTCCGCATGTCAAACGCTCTGTGGCGTGCTGAAAACACCAGAAAACGTGTTTTTCGCATCCAAAAGCACGAAAACAGCGATTTCGGTGTTTCTGCACACTTGTAACAGCAGAATCGTGAAGATTATCTCTGAAAATGCATATCTCAGCTGGAAATCCTACGATACCGAAGATATCGCAGTTTCCGCATGTCAAACGCACTGTGGAGTGCTGAAAACACCAGAAAACGTGTTTTTCGCATTCAATAGCACGAAAACAGCGATTTCGGTGATTCTGCACACTTGTAACAGCAGAATCATGAAGATTATCACTGATAATGCATATCTCAGCTGGAAACAGCAACGATACCGAAGATATGGCAGTTTCCGCATGTCAAACGCTCTGTGGCGTGCTGAAAACACCAGAAAACGTGTTTTTCGTATCCAATAGCACGAAAACAGTGATTTCGGTGATTCTGCACACTTGTCAGAAGAAACTCGAAGATTATCACTGAAAATGCATAACTCAGCTGGAAACAACAACGATACCGGAGATATCGCAGTTTCCGCATGTCAAACGCTCTGTGGTGTGCTGAAAACTCCAGAAAACGTGTTTTTCGCATCCAAAAGCACGGAAACAGCGATTTCGGTGTTTCAGCACACTTGTAACAGCAGAATCGTGAAGATTATCTCTGAAAATGCATATCTCAGCTGGAAATCCAACGATACCGAAGATATCGCAGTTTCCGCATGTCAAACGCACTGTGGAGTGCTGAAAACACCAGAAAACGTGTTTTTCGCATTCAATAGCACGAAAACAGCGTTTTCGGTGATTCTGCACACTTGTAACAGCAGAATCATGAAGATTATCACTGAAAATGCATATCTCAGCTGGAAACATCAACGATACCGAAGATATCGCAGTTTCCGCATGTTAAACGCTCTGGGGCGTGCTGAAAACACCAGAAAACGTGTTTTTCGCATTCAAAAGCACGAAAACAGCGATTTCGGTGGTTCTGCACATTTGTAACAGCAGAATCATGAAGATTATCATTGAAAATCCATATCTCAGCTGGAAACATCAACGATACCGAAGATATGGCAGTTTCCGCATATCAAACGCACTGTGGAGTGCTGAAAACACCAGAAAACGTGTTTTTCGCATTCAATAGCACGAAAACAGCGATTTCGGTGATTCTGCACACTTGTCACAGAAGAAACTCGAAGATTATCATAGAAAATGCATATCTCAGCTGGAAACAACAACGATACCGAAGTTATCGCAGTTTCCGCATCTCAAACGCACTGTGGAGTACTGAAAACACCAGAAAACGTGTTTTTCGCATCCAATAGCACGAAAACAGCGATTTCGGTGATTCTGCATACTTGTAACAGCAGAATCATGAAGATTATCACTGAAAATGCATATCTCAGCTGGAAACAACAACGATACCGAAGATATGGCAGTTTCCGCATATCAAACGCACTGTGGAGTGCTGAAAGCACCAGAAAACGTGTTTTTCGCATTCAATTGCACGAAAACAGCGATTTCGGTTATTCTGCACACTTGTAACAGCAGAATCATGAAGATTATCACTGAAAATGCATATCTCAGCTGGAAACAACAACGATACCGAAGATATCGCAGTTTCCGCATGTTAAACGCTCTGTGGCGTGCTGAAAACACCAGAAAACGTGTTTTTCGCATTCAAATGCACGAAAACAGCGATTTCGGTGGTTCTGCACATTTGTAACAGCAGAATCATGAAGATTATCACTGGAAATCCATATCTCAGCTGGAAACATCAACGATACCGAAGATATGGCAGTTTCCGCATATCAAACGCACTGTGGAGTGCTGAAAACACCAGAAAACGTGTTTTTCGCATCCAATAGCACGAAAACAGCGATTTTGGTGATTCTACACACTTGTAAGAGCAGAATCATGAAGATTATCACTGAAAATGCATATCTCAGCTGGAAACAACAACGATACCGATGATATCGTAGTTTCCGCATATCAAACGCACTGTGGAGTGCTGAAAACACCAGAAAACGTGTTTTTCGCAATCCAATAGCACGAAAACAGCGATTTCGGTGATTCTGCACACTTGTCACAGAAGAAACTCGAAGATTATCGTAGAAAATGATTATCTCAGCTGGAAACATCAACGATACCGAAGATATGGCAGTTTCCGCATATCAAACGCACTGTGGAGTGCTGAAAACACCAGAAAACGTGTTTTTCGCATCCAATAGCACGAAAACAGCGATTTCGGTGATTCTGCACACTTGTAACAGCAGAATCATGAAGATTATCACTGAAAATGCATATCTCAACTGGAAACAACTACGATACCGAAGATATGGCAGTTTCCGCATATCAAACGCACTGTGGAGTGCTGAAAACACCAGAAAACGTGTTTTTCGCATTCAATAGCACGAAAACAGCGATTTCGGTGATTCTGCACACTTGTCACAGAAGAAACTCGAAGATTATCGTAGAAAATGCATATCTCAGCTGGAAACAACAACGATACCGAAGTTATCGCAGTTTCCGCATTTCAAACGCACTGTGGAGTGCTGAAAACACCAGAAAACGTGTTTTTCGCATCCAATAGCACGATAAAACAGCGATTTCGGTGATTCTGCAAACTTGTAACAGCAGAATCATGAAGATTATCACTGAAAATGCATATCTCAGCTGGAAACAACTACGATACCGAAGATATGGCAGTTTCCGCATATCCAACGCACTGTGGAGTGCTGAAAATAACAGAAAACGTGTTTTTCGCATTCAATAGCACGAAAACAGCGATTTCGGTGATTCTGCACACTTGTAACAGCAGAATCATGAAGATTATCACTGCAAATGCATATCTCAGCTGGAAACAACAACGATACCGAAGATATCGCAGTTTCCGCATATCAAACGCACTGTGGAGTGCTGAAAACACCAGAAAACGTGTTTTTCGCAATCCAAATGCACGAAAACAGCGATTTCGGCGATTCTGCACACTTGTAACAGCAGAATCATGAAGATTATCACTGAAAATGCATATCTCAGCTGGAAACGACAACGATACCGAAGATATGGCAGTTACCGCATATCAAACGCACTGTGGAGTGCTGAAAACACCAGAAAACGTGTTTTTCGCATCCAATAGCACGATAAAACAGCGATTTCGGTGATTCTGCACACTTGTAACAGCAGAATCATGAAGATTATCACTGAAAATGCATATCTCAGCTGGAAACGACAACGATACCGAAGATATGGCAGTTACCGCATATCAAACGCACTGTGGAGTGCTGAAAACACCAGAAAACGTGTTTTTCGCAATCCAAATGCACGAAAACAGCGATTTCGGCGATTCTGCACACTTGTAACAGCAGAATCATGAAGATTATCACTGAAAATGCATATCTCAGCTGGAAACAACTACGATACCGAAGATATGGCAGTTTCCGCATATCCAACGCACTGTGGAGTGCTGAAAATAACAGAAAACGTGTTTTTCGCATTCAATAGCACGAAAACAGCGATTTCGGTGATTCTGCACACTTGTAACAGCAGAATCATGAAGATTATCACTGAAAATGCATATCTCAGCTGGAAACAACAACGATACCGAAGATATCGCAGTTTCCGCATATCAAACGCACTGTGGAGTGCTGAAAATAACAGAAAACGTGTTTTTCCAATTCAATAGCACGAAAACAGCGATTTCGGTGATTCTGCACACTTGTAACAGCAGAATCATGAAGATTATCACTGAAAATGCATATCTCAGCTGGAAACAACAACGATACCGAAGTTATCGCAGTTTCCGCATATCAAACGCACTGTGGAGTGCTGAAAACACCAGAAAACGTGTTTTTCGCAATCCAAATGCACGAAAACAGCGATTTCGGCGATTCTGCACACTTGTAACAGCAGAATCATGAAGATTATCACTGAAAATGCATATCTCAGCTGGAAACAACAACGATACCGAAGTTATCGCAGTTTCCGCATATCAAACGCACTGTGGAGTGCTGAAAACACCAGAAAACGTGTTTTTCGCAATCCAAATGCACGAAAACAGCGATTTCGGCGATTCTGCACACTTGTAACAGCAGAATCATGAAGATTATCACTGAAAATGCATATCTCAGCTGGAAACAACAACGATACCGAAGATATCGCAGTTTCCGCATGTTAAACGCTCTGTGGCGTGCTGAAAACACCAGAAAACGTGTTTTTCGCATTCAAAAGCACGAAAACAGCGATTTCGGTGATTCTGCACACTTGTCACAGAAGAAACTCGAGGATTATCGTAGAAAATGCATATCTCAGCTGGAAACAACAACGATACCGAAGTTATGGCAGTTTCCGCATATCAAACGCACTGTGGAGTGCTGAAAACACCAGAAAACGTGTTTTTCGCATTCAATAGCACGAAAACAGCGATTTCGGTGATTCTGCACACTTGTAACAGCAGAATCATGAAGATTATCACTGAAAATGCATATCTCAGCTGGAAACAACAACGATACCGAAGATATCGCAGTTTCCGCATGTTAAACGCTCTGTGGCGTGCTGAAAACACCAGAAAACGTGTTTTTCGCAATCCAAATGCACGAAAACAGCGATTTCGGCGATTCTGCACACTTGTAACAGCAGAATCATGAAGATTATCACTGAAAATGCATATCTCAGCTGGAAACGACAACGATACCGAAGATATGGCAGTTACCGCATATCAAACGCACTGTGGAGTGCTGAAAACACCAGAAAACGTGTTTTTCGCATCCAATAGCACGATAAAACAGCGATTTCGGTGATTCTGCACACTTGTAACAGCAGAATCATGAAGATTATCACTGAAAATGCATATCTCAGCTGGAAACAACTACGATACCGAAGATATGGCAGTTTCCGCATATCCAAAGCACTGTGGAGTGCTGAAAATAACAGAAAACGTGTTTTTCGCATTCAATAGCACGAAAACAGCGATATCGGTGATTCTGCACACTTGTAACAGCAGAATCATGAAGATTATCACTGAAAATGCATATCTCAGCTGGAAACAACAACGATACCGAAGATATCGCAGTTTCCGTATATCAAACGCACTGTGGAGTGCTGAAAATAACAGAAAACGTGTTTTTCGCATTCAATAGCACGAAAACAGCGATTTCGGTGATTCTGCACACTTGTAACAGCAGAATCATGAAGATTATCACTGAAAATGCATATCTCAGCTGGAAACAACAACGATACCGAAGATATCGCAGTTTCCGCATGTTAAACGCTCTGTGGCGTGCTGAAAACACGAGAAAACGTGTTTTTCGCATTCAAAAGCACGAAAACAGCGATTTCGGTGATTCTGCACACTTCTCACAGAAAAAACTCGAAGATTATAGTAGAAAATGCATATCTCAGCTGGAAACAACAACGATACCGAAGATATCGCAGTTTCCGCATGTTAAACGCTCTGTGGCGTGCTGAAAACACGAGAAAACGTGTTTTTCGCATTCAAAAGCACGAAAACAGCGATTTCGGTGATTCTGCACACTTGTCACAGAAGAAACTCGAGGATTATCGTAGAAAATGCATATCTCAGCTGGAAACAACAACGATACCGAAGTTATCGTAGTTTCCGCATATCAAACGCACTGTGGAGTGCTGAAAACACCAGAAAACGTGTTTTTCGCATTCAATAGCACGAAAACAGCGATTTCGGTGATTCTGCACACTTGTAACAGCAGAATCATGAAGATTATCACTGAAAATGCATATCTCAGCTGGAAACATCAACGATACCGAAGATATGGCAGTTTCCGCATATCAATCGCACTGTGGAGTGCTGAAAACACCAGAAAACGTGTTTTTCGCATTCAATAGCACGAAAACAGCGATTTCGGTGATTCTGCACACTTGTCACAGAAGAAACTCGAAGATTATCGTAGAAAATGCATATCTCAGCTGGAAACAACAACGATACCGAAGTTATCGCAGTTTCCGCATATCAAACGCACTGTGCAGTGCTGAAAACACCAGAAAACGTGTTTTTCGCATCCAATAGCACGATAAAACAGCGATTTCGGTGATTCTGCACACTTGTAACAGCAGAATCATGAAGATTATCACTGAAAATGCATATCTCAACTGGAAACAACTACGGTACCGAAGATATGGCAGTTTCCGCATATCAAACGCACTGTGGAGTGCTGAAAACACCAGAAAACGTGTTTTTCGCATTCAATAGCACGAAAACAGCGATTTCGGTGATTCTGCACACTTGTAACAGCAGAATCATGAAGATTATCACTGAAAATGCATATCTCAGCTGGAAACAACAACGATACCGAAGATATCGCAGTTTCCGCATATTAAACGCTCTGTGGCGTGCTGAAAACACCAGAAAACGTGTTTTTCGCATTCAAAAGCACGAAAACAGCGATTTCGGTGATTCTGCACATTTTTAACAGCAGAATCATGAAGATTATCACTGAAAATGCATATCTCAGCTGGAAACAACAACGATACCGAAGATATCGCAGTTTCCGCATGTTAAACGCTCTGTGGCGTGCTGAAAACACCAGAAAACGTGTTTTTCGCATTCAAAAGCACGAAAACAGCGATTTCGGTGATTCTGCACACTTGTCACAGAAGAAACTCGAGGATTATCGTAGAAAATGCATATCTCAGCTGGAAACAACAACGATACCGAAGTTATCGCAGTTTCCGCATATCAAACGCACTGTGGAGTGCTGAAAACACCAGAAAACGTGTTTTTCGCATTCAATAGCACGAAAACAGCGATTTCGGTGATTCTGCACACTTGTAACAGCAGAATCATGAAGATTATCACTGAAAATGCATATCTCAGCTGGAAACATCAACGATACCGAAGATATGGCAGTTTCCGCATATCAATCGCACTGTGGAGTGCTGAAAACACCAGAAATCGTGTTTTTCGCATTCGATAGCACGAAAACAGCGATTTCGGTGATTCTGCACCCTTGTAACAGCAGAATCATGAAGATTATCACTGAAACTGCATATCTCAGCTGGAAACTCAACGAAAACGAAGATATCGCAGTTTCCGCATATCAAACGCACTGTGGTGTGCTGAAAGCACTAGAAAACGTGTGTTTCGCATTCTATAACACGAGAACTGCGATTTCGGAGCTTCTGCACACTTGTCACAGAAGAAACTCGAAGATTATAGTAGAAAATGCATATCTCAGCTGGAAACAACAACGATACCGAAGATATCGCAGTTTCCGCATGTTAAACGCTCTGTGGCGTGCTGAAAACACCAGAAAACGTGTTTTTCGCATTCAAAAGCACGAAAACAGCGATTTCGGTGATTCTGCACACTTGTAACAGCAGAATCATGAAGATTATCACTGAGAATGCATATCTCAGCTGGAAACAACAACGATACCGAAGATATCGCAGTTTCCGCATGTTAAACGCTCTGTGGCGTGCTGAAAACACGAGAAAACGTGTTTTTCGCATTCAAAAGCACGAAAACAGCGATTTCGGTGATTCTGCACACTTGTCACAGAAGAAACTCGAGGATTATCGTAGAAAATGCATATCTCAGCTGGAAACAACAACGATACCGAAGTTATCGTAGTTTCCGCATATCAAACGCACTGTGGAGTGCTGAAAACACCAGAAAACGTGTTTTTCGCATTCAATAGCACGAAAACAGCGATTTCGGTGATTCTGCACACTTGTAACAGCAGAATCATGAAGATTATCACTGAAAATGCATATCTCAGCTGGAAACATCAACGATACCGAAGATATGGCAGTTTCCGCATATCAATCGCACTGTGGAGTGCTGAAAACACCAGAAAACGTGTTTTTCGCATTCAATAGCACGAAAACAGCGATTTCGGTGATTCTGCACACTTGTCACAGAAGAAACTCGAAGATTATCGTAGAAAATGCATATCTCAGCTGGAAACAACAACGATACCGAAGTTATCGCAGTTTCCGCATATCAAACGCACTGTGCAGTGCTGAAAACACCAGAAAACGTGTTTTTCGCATCCAATAGCACGATAAAACAGCGATTTCGGTGATTCTGCACACTTGTAACAGCAGAATCATGAAGATTATCACTGAAAATGCATATCTCAACTGGAAACAACTACGGTACCGAAGATATGGCAGTTTCCGCATATCAAACGCACTGTGGAGTGCTGAAAACACCAGAAAACGTGTTTTTCGCATTCAATAGCACGAAAACAGCGATTTCGGTGATTCTGCACACTTGTAACAGCAGAATCATGAAGATTATCACTGAAAATGCATATCTCAGCTGGAAACAACAACGATACCGAAGATATCGCAGTTTCCGCATATTAAACGCTCTGTGGCGTGCTGAAAACACCAGAAAACGTGTTTTTCGCATTCAAAAGCACGAAAACAGCGATTTCGGTGATTCTGCACATTTTTAACAGCAGAATCATGAAGATTATCACTGAAAATGCATATCTCAGCTGGAAACAACAACGATACCGAAGATATCGCAGTTTCCGCATGTTAAACGCTCTGTGGCGTGCTGAAAACACCAGAAAACGTGTTTTTCGCATTCAAAAGCACGAAAACAGCGATTTCGGTGATTCTGCACACTTGTCACAGAAGAAACTCGAGGATTATCGTAGAAAATGCATATCTCAGCTGGAAACAACAACGATACCGAAGTTATCGCAGTTTCCGCATATCAAACGCACTGTGGAGTGCTGAAAACACCAGAAAACGTGTTTTTCGCATTCAATAGCACGAAAACAGCGATTTCGGTGATTCTGCACACTTGTAACAGCAGAATCATGAAGATTATCACTGAAAATGCATATCTCAGCTGGAAACATCAACGATACCGAAGATATGGCAGTTTCCGCATATCAATCGCACTGTGGAGTGCTGAAAACACCAGAAATCGTGTTTTTCGCATTCGATAGCACGAAAACAGCGATTTCGGTGATTCTGCACCCTTGTAACAGCAGAATCATGAAGATTATCACTGAAACTGCATATCTCAGCTGGAAACTCAACGAAAACGAAGATATCGCAGTTTCCGCATATCAAACGCACTGTGGTGTGCTGAAAGCACTAGAAAACGTGTGTTTCGCATTCTATAACACGAGAACTGCGATTTCGGAGCTTCTGCACACTTGTCACAGAAGAAACTCGAAGATTATAGTAGAAAATGCATATCTCAGCTGGAAACAACAACGATACCGAAGATATCGCAGTTTCCGCATGTTAAACGCTCTGTGGCGTGCTGAAAACACCAGAAAACGTGTTTTTCGCATTCAAAAGCACGAAAACAGCGATTTCGGTGATTCTGCACACTTGTAACAGCAGAATCATGAAGATTATCACTGAGAATGCATATCTCAGCTGGAAACAACAACGATACCGAAGATATGGCAGTTTCCGCATATCAAACGCACTGTGGAGTGCTGAAAACACCAGAAAACCTGTTTTCGCAATCCAATAGCACGAAAACAGCGATTTCGGTGATCCTGCACATTTGTAAACGCAGAATCATGAAGATTATCACTGAAAATGCATATCTCAGCTGGAAACAACAACGATACCGAAGATATCGCAGTTTCCGCATATCAAACGCACTGTGGAGTGCTGAAAACACCAGAAAACGTGTTTTTCGCATTCAATAGCACGAAAACAGCGATTTCGGTGATTCTGCACACTTGTAACAGCAGAATCATGAAGATTATCACTGAAAATGCATATCTCAGCTGGAAACAACAACGATACTGAAGATATCGTAGTTTCCGCATATCAAACGCACTGTGGATTGCTGTAAACACCAGAAAACGTGTTTTTCGCATTCAATAGCACGAAAACAGCGATTTCGGTGGTTCTCACACTTGTCACAGAATAAACTCGAAGATTATCGTAGAAAATGCATATCTCAGCTGGAAACAACAACGATACCGAAGATATCGCAGTTTCCGAATATCAAACGCACTGTGGAGTGCTGAAAACACCGGAAAACGTGTTTTTCGCATCCAATAGCACGAAAACAGCGATTTCGGTGATTCTGCACATTTGTAACAGCAGAATCATGAAGATTATCACTGAAAATGCATATCTCAGGTGGAAACAACAACGAAACCGAAGATATGGCAGTTTCCGCATATCAAACGCACTGTGGAATGCTGAAAACACCAGAAAACGTGTTTTTCGCATCCAGTAGCACGAAAACAGCGATTTCGGTGATTCTGCACACTTGTAACAGCAGAATCGTGAAGATTATCTCTGAAAATGCATATCTCAGCTGGAAACATCAACGATACCGAAGATATGGCAGTTTCCGCATATAAAACGCACTGTGGAGTGCTGAAAACACCAGAAAACGTGTTTTTCGCATTCAATAGCACGAAAACAGCGATTTCGGTGATTCTGCACATTTGTCACAGAAGAAACTCGAAGATTATCGTAGAAAATTCATATCTCAGCTGGAAACAACAACAATTCCGAAGTTATCGCAGTTTCCGCATATCAAACGCACTGTGGAGTGCTGAAAACACCAGAAAACGTGTTTTTCGCATCCAATAGCACGAAAACAGCGATTTCGGTGATTCTGCACACTTGTAACAGCAGAATCATGACGATTATCACTGAGAATGCATATCTCAGCTGGAAACAACAACGATACCGAAGATATGGCAGTTTCCGCATATCAAACGCACTGTGGAGTGCTGAAAACACCAGAAAACGTGTTTTTCGCATTCAATAGCACGAAAACAGCGATTTCGGTGGTTCTGCACACTTGTCGCAGAATAAACTCGAAGATTATCGTAGAAAATGCATATCTCAGCTGGAAACAACAACGATACCGAAGATATCGCAGTTTCCGCATATCAAACGCACTGTGGAGTGCTGAAAACACCAAAAAACTTGTTTTTCGCATCCAATAGCACGAAAACAGCGATTTCGGTGATTCTGCACACTTGTAACAGCAGAATCATGAAGATTATCACTGAAAATGCATATCTCAGCTGGAAACAACAACGATACCGAAGATATCGCAGTTTCCGCATGTCAAACGCTCTGTGGCGTGCTGAAAACACCAGAAAACGTGTTTTTCGCATCCAAAAGCACGAAAACAGCGATTTCGGTGTTTCTGCACACTTGTAACAGCAGAATCGTGAAGATTATCGTAGAAAATGCATATCTCAGCTGGAAACAACAACGATACCGAAGATATCGCAGTTTCCGCATATCAAACGCACTGTGGAGTGCTGAAAACACCAGAAAACGTGTTTTTCGCATCCAATAGCACGAAAACAGCGATTTCGGTGATTCCGCACACTTGTAACAGGAGAATCATGAAGATTATCACTGAAAAAGCATATCTTAGCTGGAAACAACAACGATACCGAAGATATGGCAGTTTCCGCATATCAAACGCACTGTGGAGTGCTGAAAACACCAGAAAACCTGTTTTCGCAATCCAATAGCACGAAAACAGCGATTTCGGTGATCCTGCACATTTGTAAACGCAGAATCATGAAGATTATCACTGAAAATGCATATCTCAGCTGGAAACAACAACGATACCGAAGATATCGCAGTTTCCGCATATCAAACGCACTGTGGAGTGCTGAAAACACCAGAAAACGTGTTTTTCGCATTCAATAGCACGAAAACAGCGATTTCGGTGATTCTGCACACTTGTA
Source organism: Anthophora plumipes (assembly GCA_951804975.1). NCBI lineage: Eukaryota > Metazoa > Arthropoda > Insecta > Hymenoptera > Apidae > Anthophora > Anthophora plumipes. Next base: position 705,503 of record OX638127.1, read on the forward strand.
ACAGCAGAATCATGAAGATTATCACTGAAAATGCATATCTCAGCTGGAAACAACAACGATACTGAAGATATCGTAGTTTCCGCATATCAAACGCACTGTGGATTGCTGTAAACACCAGAAAACGTGTTTTTCGCATTCAATAGCACGAAAACAGCGATTTCGGTGGTTCTCACACTTGTCACAGAATAAACTCGAAGATTATCGTAGAAAATGCATATCTCAGCTGGAAACAACAACGATACCGAAGATATCGCAGTTTCCGAATATCAAACGCACTGTGGAGTGCTGAAAACACCGGAAAACGTGTTTTTCGCATCCAATAGCACGAAAACAGCGATTTCGGTGATTCTGCACATTTGTAACAGCAGAATCATGAAGATTATCACTGAAAATGCATATCTCAGGTGGAAACAACAACGAAACCGAAGATATGGCAGTTTCCGCATATCAAACGCACTGTGGAATGCTGAAAACACCAGAAAACGTGTTTTTCGCATCCAGTAGCACGAAAACAGCGATTTCGGTGATTCTGCACACTTGTAACAGCAGAATCGTGAAGATTATCTCTGAAAATGCATATCTCAGCTGGAAACATCAACGATACCGAAGATATGGCAGTTTCCGCATATAAAACGCACTGTGGAGTGCTGAAAACACCAGAAAACGTGTTTTTCGCATTCAATAGCACGAAAACAGCGATTTCGGTGATTCTGCACATTTGTCACAGAAGAAACTCGAAGATTATCGTAGAAAATTCATATCTCAGCTGGAAACAACAACAATTCCGAAGTTATCGCAGTTTCCGCATATCAAACGCACTGTGGAGTGCTGAAAACACCAGAAAACGTGTTTTTCGCATCCAATAGCACGAAAACAGCGATTTCGGTGATTCTGCACACTTGTAACAGCAGAATCATGACGATTATCACTGAGAATGCATATCTCAGCTGGAAACAACAACGATACCGAAGATATGGCAGTTTCCGCATATCAAACGCACTGTGGAGTGCTGAAAACACCAGAAAACGTGTTTTTCGCATTCAATAGCACGAAAACAGCGATTTCGGTGTTTCTGCACACTTGTCGCAGAATAAACTCGAAGATTATCGTAGAAAATGCATATCTCAGCTGGAAACAACAACGATACCGAAGATATCGCAGTTTCCGCATATCAAACGCACTGTGGAGTGCTGAAAACACCAAAAAACTTGTTTTTCGCATCCAATAGCACGAAAACAGCGATTTCGGTGATTCTGCACACTTGTAACAGCAGAATCATGAAGATTATCACTGAAAATGCATATCTCAGCTGGAAACAACAACGATACCGAAGATATCGCAGTTTCCGCATGTCAAACGCTCTGTGGCGTGCTGAAAACACCAGAAAACGTGTTTTTCGCATCCAAAAGCACGAAAACAGCGATTTCGGTGTTTCTGCACACTTGTAACAGCAGAATCGTGAAGATTATCGTAGAAAATGCATATCTCAGCTGGAAACAACAACGATACCGAAGATATCGCAGTTTCCGCATATCAAACGCACTGTGGAGTGCTGAAAACACCAGAAAACGTGTTTTTCGCATCCAATAGCACGAAAACAGCGATTTCGGTGATTCCGCACACTTGTAACAGGAGAATCATGAAGATTATCACTGAAAAAGCATATCTTAGCTGGAAACAACAACGATACCGAAGATATGGCAGTTTCCGCATATCAAACGCACTGTGGAGTGCTGAAAACACCAGAAAACCTGTTTTTCGCAATCCAATAGCACGAAAACAGCGATTTCGGTGATCCTGCACATTTGTAAACGCAGAATCATGAAGATTATCACTGAAAATGCATATCTCAGCTGGAAACAACAACGATACCGAAGATATCGCAGTTTCCGCATATCAAACGCACTGTGGAGTGCTGAAAACACCAGAAAACGTGTTTTTCGCATTCAATCGCACGAAAACAGCGATTTCGGTGATTCTGCACACTTGTAACAGCAGAATCATGAAGATTATCACTGAAAATGCATATCTCAGCTGGAAACAACAACGATACTGAAGATATCGTAGTTTCCGCATATCAAACGCACTGTGGATTGCTGTAAACACCAGAAAACGTGTTTTTCGCATTCAATAGCACGAAAACAGCGATTTCGGTGGTTCTCACACTTGTCACAGAATAAACTCGAAGATTATCGTAGAAAATGCATATCTCAGCTGGAAACAACAACGATACCGAAGATATCGCAGTTTCCGAATATCAAACGCACTGTGGAGTGCTGAAAACACCGGAAAACGTGTTTTTCGCATCCAATAGCACGAAAACAGCGATTTCGGTGATTCTGCACATTTGTAACAGCAGAATCATGAAGATTATCACTGAAAATGCATATCTCAGGTGGAAACAACAACGAAACCGAAGATATGGCAGTTTCCGCATATCAAACGCACTGTGGAGTGCTGAAAACACCAGAAAACGTGTTTTTCGCATTCAATAGCACGAAAACAGCGATTTCGGTGGTTCTGCACACTTGTCGCAGAATAAACTCGAAGATTATCGTAGAAAATGCATATCTCAGCTGGAAACAACAACGATACCGAAGATATCGCAGTTTCCGCATATCAAACGCACTGTGGAGTGCTGAAAACACCAAAAAACTTGTTTTTCGCATCCAATAGCACGAAAACAGCGATTTCGGTGATTCTGCACACTTGTAACAGCAGAATCATGAAGATTATCACTGAAAATGCATATCTCAGCTGGAAACAACAACGATACCGAAGATATCGCAGTTTCCGCATGTCAAACGCTCTGTGGCGTGCTGAAAACACCAGAAAACGTGTTTTTCGCATCCAAAAGCACGAAAACAGTGATTTCGGTGTTTCTGCACACTTGTAACAGCAGAATCGTGAAGATTATCGTAGAAAATGCATATCTCAGCTGGAAACAACAACGATACCGAAGATATCGCAGTTTCCGCATATCAAACGCACTGTGGAGTGCTGAAAACACCAGAAAACGTGTTTTTCGCATCCAATAGCACGAAAACAGCGATTTCGGTGATTCCGCACACTTGTAACAGGAGAATCATGAAGATTATCACTGAAAAAGCATATCTTAGCTGGAAACAACAACGATACCGAAGATATGGCAGTTTCCGCATATCAAACGCACTGTGGAGTGCTGAAAACACCACAAAACATGTTTTTTCGCATTCAATAGCACGAAAACAGCGATTTCGGTGATCCTGCACATTTGTAAACGCAGAATCATGAAGATTATCACTGAAAATGCATATCTCAGGTGGAAACAACAACGAAACCGAAGATATGGCAGTTTCCGCATATCAAACGCACTGTGGAATGCTGAAAACACCAGAAAACGTGTTTTTCGCATCCAGTAGCACGAAAACAGCGATTTCGGTGATTCTGCACACTTGTAACAGCAGAATCGTGAAGATTATCTCTGAAAATGCATATCTCAGCTGGAAACATCAACGATACCGAAGATATGGCAGTTTCCGCATATCAAACGCACTGTGGATTGCTGTAAACACCAGAAAACGTGTTTTTCGCATTCAATAGCACGAAAACAGCGAATTCGGTGGTTCTCACACTTGTCACAGAATAAACTCGAAGATTATCGTAGAAAATGCATATCTCAGCTGGAAACAACAACGATACCGAAGATATCGCAGTTTCCGAATATCAAACGCACTGTGGAGTGCTGAAAACACCAGAAAACGTGTTTTTCGCATTCAATAGCACGAAAACAGCGATTTCGGTGATTCTGCACATTTGTAACAGCAGAATCATGAAGATTATCACTGAAAATGCATATCTCAGGTGGAAACAACAACGAAACCGAAGATATGGCAGTTTCCGCATATCAAACGCACTGTGGAATGCTGAAAACACCAGAAAACGTGTTTTTCGCATCCAGTAGCACGAAAACAGCGATTTCGGTGATTCTGCACACTTGTAACAGCAGAATCGTGAAGATTATCTCTGAAAATGCATATCTCAGCTGGAAACATCAACGATACCGAAGATATGGCAGTTTCCGCATATAAAACGCACTGTGGAGTGCTGAAAACACCAGAAAACGTGTTTTTGGCATTCAATAGCACGAAAACAGCGATTTCGGTGATTCTGCACATTTGTCACAGAAGAAACTCGAAGATTATCGTAGAAAATTCATATCTCAGCTGGAAACAACAACAATTCCGAAGTTATCGCAGTTTCCGCATATCAAACGCACTGTGGAGTGCTGAAAACACCAGAAAACGTGTTTTTCGCATCCAATAGCACGAAAACAGCGATTTCGGTGATTCTGCACACTTGTAACAGCAGAATCATGACGATTATCACTGAGAATGCATATCTCAGCTGGAAACAACAACGATACCGAAGATATGGCAGTTTCCGCATATCAAACGCACTGTGGAGTGCTGAAAACACCAGAAAACGTGTTTTTCGCATTCAATAGCACGAAAACAGCGATTTCGGTGGTTCTGCACACTTGTCGCAGAATAAACTCGAAGATTATCGTAGAAAATGCATATCTCAGCTGGAAACAACAACGATACCGAAGATATCGCAGTTTCCGCATATCAAACGCACTGTGGAGTGCTGAAAACACCAAAAAACTTGTTTTTCGCATCCAATAGCACGAAAACAGCGATTTCGGTGATTCTGCACACTTGTAACAGCAGAATCATGAAGATTATCACTGAAAATGCATATCTCAGCTGGAAACAACAACGATACCGAAGATATCGCAGTTTCCGCATGTCAAACGCTCTGTGGCGTGCTGAAAACACCAGAAAACGTGTTTTTCGCATCCAAAAGCACGAAAACAGTGATTTCGGTGTTTCTGCACACTTGTAACAGCAGAATCATGAAGATTATCACTGAAAATGCATATCTCAGCTGGAAACAACAACGATACTGAAGATATCGTAGTTTCCGCATATCAAACGCACTGTGGATTGCTGTAAACACCAGAAAACGTGTTTTTCGCATTCAATAGCACGAAAACAGCGATTTCGGTGGTTCTCACACTTGTCACAGAATAAACTCGAAGATTATCGTAGAAAATGCATATCTCAGCTGGAAACAACAACGATACCGAAGATATCGCAGTTTCCGAATATCAAACGCACTGTGGAGTGCTGAAAACACCGGAAAACGTGTTTTTCGCATCCAATAGCACGAAAACAGCCATTTCGGTGATTCTGCACATTTGTAACAGCAGAATCATGAAGATTATCACTGAAAATGCATATCTCAGGTGGAAACAACAACGAAACCGAAGATATGGCAGTTTCCGCATATCAAACGCACTGTGGAGTGCTGAAAACACCAGAAAACGTGTTTTTCGCATCCAATAGCACGAAAACAGCGATTTCGGTGATTCTGCACACTTGTAACAGCAGAATCATGACGATTATCACTGAGAATGCATATCTCAGCTGGAAACAACAACGATACCGAAGATATGGCAGTTTCCGCATATCAAACGCACTGTGGAGTGCTGAAAACACCAGAAAACGTGTTTTTCGCATTCAATAGCACGAAAACAGCGATTTCGGTGGTTCTGCACACTTGTCGCAGAATAAACTCGAAGATTATCGTAGAAAATGCATATCTCAGCTGGAAACAACAACGATACCGAAGATATCGCAGTTTCCGCATATCAAACGCACTGTGGAGTGCTGAAAACACCAAAAAACTTGTTTTTCGCATCCAATAGCACGAAAACAGCGATTTCGGTGATTCTGCACACTTGTAACAGCAGAATCATGAAGATTATCACTGAAAATGCATATCTCAGCTGGAAACAACAACGATACCGAAGATATCGCAGTTTCCGCATGTCAAACGCTCTGTGGCGTGCTGAAAACACCAGAAAACGTGTTTTTCGCATCCAAAAGCACGAAAACAGTGATTTCGGTGTTTCTGCACACTTGTAACAGCAGAATCGTGAAGATTATCGTAGAAAATGCATATCTCAGCTGGAAACAACAACGATACCGAAGATATCGCAGTTTCCGCATATCAAACGCACTGTGGAGTGCTGAAAACACCAGAAAACGTGTTTTTCGCATCCAATAGCACGAAAACAGCGATTTCGGTGATTCCGCACACTTGTAACAGGAGAATCATGAAGATTATCACTGAAAAAGCATATCTTAGCTGGAAACAACAACGATACCGAAGATATGGCAGTTTCCGCATATCAAACGCACTGTGGAGTGCTGAAAACACCACAAAACATGTTTTTTCGCATTCAATAGCACGAAAACAGCGATTTCGGTGATCCTGCACATTTGTAAACGCAGAATCATGAAGATTATCACTGAAAATGCATATCTCAGGTGGAAACAACAACGAAACCGAAGATATGGCAGTTTCCGCATATCAAACGCACTGTGGAATGCTGAAAACACCAGAAAACGTGTTTTTCGCATCCAGTAGCACGAAAACAGCGATTTCGGTGATTCTGCACACTTGTAACAGCAGAATCGTGAAGATTATCTCTGAAAATGCATATCTCAGCTGGAAACATCAACGATACCGAAGATATGGCAGTTTCCGCATATCAAACGCAATGTGGATTGCTGTAAACACCAGAAAACGTGTTTTTCGCATTCAATAGCACGAAAACAGCGATTTCGGTGGTTCTCACACTTGTCACAGAATAAACTCGAAGATTATCGTAGAAAATGCATATCTCAGCTGGAAACAACAACGATACCGAAGATATCGCAGTTTCCGAATATCAAACGCACTGTGGAGTGCTGAAAACACCAGAAAACGTGTTTTTCGCATTCAATAGCACGAAAACAGCGATTTCGGTGATTCTGCACATTTGTAACAGCAGAATCATGAAGATTATCACTGAAAATGCATATCTCAGGTGGAAACAACAACGAAACCGAAGATATGGCAGTTTCCGCATATCAAACGCACTGTGGAATGCTGAAAACACCAGAAAACGTGTTTTTCGCATCCAGTAGCACGAAAACAGCGATTTCGGTGATTCTGCACACTTGTAACAGCAGAATCGTGAAGATTATCTCTGAAAATGCATATCTCAGCTGGAAACATCAACGATACCGAAGATATGGCAGTTTCCGCATATAAAACGCACTGTGGAGTGCTGAAAACACCAGAAAACGTGTTTTTGGCATTCAATAGCACGAAAACAGCGATTTCGGTGATTCTGCACATTTGTCACAGAAGAAACTCGAAGATTATCGTAGAAAATTCATATCTCAGCTGGAAACAACAACAATTCCGAAGTTATCGCAGTTTCCGCATATCAAACGCACTGTGGAGTGCTGAAAACACCAGAAAACGTGTTTTTCGCATCCAATAGCACGAAAACAGCGATTTCGGTGATTCTGCACACTTGTAACAGCAGAATCATGACGATTATCACTGAGAATGCATATCTCAGCTGGAAACAACAACGATACCGAAGATATGGCAGTTTCCGCATATCAAACGCACTGTGGAGTGCTGAAAACACCAGAAAACGTGTTTTTCGCATTCAATAGCACGAAAACAGCGATTTCGGTGGTTCTGCACACTTGTCGCAGAATAAACTCGAAGATTATCGTAGAAAATGCATATCTCAGCTGGAAACAACAACGATACCGAAGATATCGCAGTTTCCGCATATCAAACGCACTGTGGAGTGCTGAAAACACCAAAAAACTTGTTTTTCGCATCCAATAGCACGAAAACAGCGATTTCGGTGATTCTGCACACTTGTAACAGCAGAATCATGAAGATTATCACTGAAAATGCATATCTCAGCTGGAAACAACAACGATACCGAAGATATCGCAGTTTCCGCATGTCAAACGCTCTGTGGCGTGCTGAAAACACCAGAAAACGTGTTTTTCGCATCCAAAAGCACGAAAACAGTGATTTCGGTGTTTCTGCACACTTGTAACAGCAGAATCGTGAAGATTATCGTAGAAAATGCATATCTCAGCTGGAAACAACAACGATACCGAAGATATCGCAGTTTCCGCATATCAAACGCACTGTGGAGTGCTGAAAACACCAGAAAACGTGTTTTTCGCATCCAATAGCACGAAAACAGCGATTTCGGTGATTCCGCACACTTGTAACAGGAGAATCATGAAGATTATCACTGAAAAAGCATATCTTAGCTGGAAACAACAACGATACCGAAGATATGGCAGTTTCCGCATATCAAACGCACTGTGGAGTGCTGAAAACACCACAAAACATGTTTTTTCGCATTCAATAGCACGAAAACAGCGATTTCGGTGATCCTGCACATTTGTAAACGCAGAATCATGAAGATTATCACTGAAAATGCATATCTCAGGTGGAAACAACAACGAAACCGAAGATATGGCAGTTTCCGCATATCAAACGCACTGTGGAATGCTGAAAACACCAGAAAACGTGTTTTTCGCATCCAGTAGCACGAAAACAGCGATTTCGGTGATTCTGCACACTTGTAACAGCAGAATCGTGAAGATTATCTCTGAAAATGCATATCTCAGCTGGAAACATCAACGATACCGAAGATATGGCAGTTTCCGCATATCAAACGCACTGTGGATTGCTGTAAACACCAGAAAACGTGTTTTTCGCATTCAATAGCACGAAAACAGCGATTTCGGTGGTTCTCACACTTGTCACAGAATAAACTCGAAGATTATCGTAGAAAATGCATATCTCAGCTGGAAACAACAACGATACCGAAGATATCGCAGTTTCCGAATATCAAACGCACTGTGGAGTGCTGAAAACACCAGAAAACGTGTTTTTCGCATTCAATAGCACGAAAACAGCGATTTCGGTGATTCTGCACATTTGTAACAGCAGAATCATGAAGATTATCACTGAAAATGCATATCTCAGGTGGAAACAACAACGAAACCGAAGATATGGCAGTTTCCGCATATCAAACGCACTGTGGAATGCTGAAAACACCAGAAAACGTGTTTTTCGCATCCAGTAGCACGAAAACAGCGATTTCGGTGATTCTGCACACTTGTAACAGCAGAATCGTGAAGATTATCTCTGAAAATGCATATCTCAGCTGGAAACATCAACGATACCGAAGATGTGGCAGTTTCCGCATATAAAACGCACTGTGGAGTGCTGAAAACACCAGAAAACGTGTTTTTCGCATTCAATAGCACGAAAACAGCGATTTCGGTGATTCTGCACATTTGTCACAGAAGAAACTCGAAGATTATCGTAGAAAATTCATATCTCAGCTGGAAACAACAACAATTCCGAAGTTATCGCAGTTTCCGCATATCAAACGCACTGTGGAGTGCTGAAAACACCAGAAAACGTGTTTTTCGCATCCAATAGCACGAAAACAGCGATTTCGGTGATTCTGCACACTTGTAACAGCAGAATCATGACGATTATCACTGAGAATGCATATCTCAGCTGGAAACAACAACGATACCGAAGATATGGCAGTTTCCGCATATCAAACGCACTGTGGAGTGCTGAAAACACCAGAAAACGTGTTTTTCGCATTCAATAGCACGAAAACAGCGATTTCGGTGGTTCTGCACACTTGTCGCAGAATAAACTCGAAGATTATCGTAGAAAATGCATATCTCAGCTGGAAACAACAACGATACCGAAGATATCGCAGTTTCCGCATATCAAACGCACTGTGGAGTGCTGAAAACACCAAAAAACTTGTTTTTCGCATCCAATAGCACGAAAACAGCGATTTCGGTGATTCTGCACACTTGTAACAGCAGAATCTAGAAGATTATCACTGAAAATGCATATCTCAGCTGGAAACAACAACGATACCGAAGATATCGCAGTTTCCGCATGTCAAACGCTCTGTGGCGTGCTGAAAACACCAGAAAACGTGTTTTTCGCATCCAATAGCACGAAAACAGCGATTTCGGTGATTCCGCACACTTGTAACAGGAGAATCATGAAGATTATCACTGAAAAAGCATATCTTAGCTGGAAACAACAACGATACCGAAGATATGGCAGTTTCCGCATATCAAACGCACTGTGGAGTGCTGAAAACACCACAAAACATGTTTTTTCGCATTCAATAGCACGAAAACAGCGATTTCGGTGATCCTGCACATTTGTAAACGCAGAATCATGAAGATTATCACTGAAAATGCATATCTCAGGTGGAAACAACAACGAAACCGAAGATATGGCAGTTTCCGCATATCAAACGCACTGTGGAATGCTGAAAACACCAGAAAACGTGTTTTTCGCATCCAGTAGCACGAAAACAGCGATTTCGGTGATTCTGCACACTTGTAACAGCAGAATCGTGAAGATTATCTCTGAAAATGCATATCTCAGCTGGAAACATCAACGATACCGAAGATATGGCAGTTTCCGCATATCAAACGCACTGTGGATTGCTGTAAACACCAGAAAACGTGTTTTTCGCATTCAATAGCACGAAAACAGCGATTTCGGTGGTTCTCACACTTGTCACAGAATAAACTCGAAGATTATCGTAGAAAATGCATATCTCAGCTGGAAACAACAACGATACCGAAGATATCGCAGTTTCCGAATATCAAACGCACTGTGGAGTGCTGAAAACACCAGAAAACGTGTTTTTCGCATTCAATAGCACGAAAACAGCGATTTCGGTGATTCTGCACATTTGTAACAGCAGAATCATGAAGATTATCACTGAAAATGCATATCTCAGGTGGAAACAACAACGAAACCGAAGATATGGCAGTTTCCGCATATCAAACGCACTGTGGAATGCTGAAAACACCAGAAAACGTGTTTTTCGCATCCAGTAGCACGAAAACAGCGATTTCGGTGATTCTGCACACTTGTAACAGCAGAATCGTGAAGATTATCTCTGAAAATGCATATCTCAGCTGGAAACATCAACGATACCGAAGATATGGCAGTTTCCGCATATAAAACGCACTGTGGAGTGCTGAAAACACCAGAAAACGTGTTTTTCGCATTCAATAGCACGAAAACAGCGATTTCGGTGATTCTGCACATTTGTCACAGAAGAAACTCGAAGATTATCGTAGAAAATTCATATCTCAGCTGGAAACAACAACAATTCCGAAGTTATCGCAGTTTCCGCATATCAAACGCACTGTGGAGTGCTGAAAACACCAGAAAACGTGTTTTTCGCATCCAATAGCACGAAAACAGAGATTTCGGTGATTCTGCACACTTGTAACAGCAGAATCATGACGATTATCACTGAGAATGCATATCTCAGCTGGAAACAACAACGATACCGAAGATATGGCAGTTTCCGCATATCAAACGCACTGTGGAGTGCTGAAAACACCAGAAAACGTGTTTTTCGCATTCAATAGCACGAAAACAGCGATTTCGGTGGTTCTGCACACTTGTCGCAGAATAAACTCGAAGATTATCGTAGAAAATGCATATCTCAGCTGGAAACAACAACGATACCGAAGATATCGCAGTTTCCGCATATCAAACGCACTGTGGAGTGCTGAAAACACCAAAAAACTTGTTTTTCGCATCCAATAGCACGAAAACAGCGATTTCGGTGATTCTGCACACTAGTAACAGCAGAATCATGAAGATTATCACTGAAAATGCATATCTCAGCTGGAAACAACAACGATACCGAAGATATCGCAGTTTCCGCATGTCAAACGCTCTGTGGCGTGCTGAAAACACCAGAAAACGTGTTTTTCGCATCCAAAAGCACGAAAACAGCGATTTCGGTGTTTCTGCACACTTGTAACAGCAGAATCGTGAAGATTATCGTAGAAAATGCATATCTCAGCTGGAAACAACAACGATACCGAAGATATCGCAGTTTCCGCATATCAAACGCACTGTGGAGTGCTGAAAACACCAGAAAACGTGTTTTTCGCATCCAATAGCACGAAAACAGCGATTTCGGTGATTCCGCACACTTGTAACAGGAGAATCATGAAGATTATCACTGAAAAAGCATATCTTAGCTGGAAACAACAACGATACCGAAGATATGGCAGTTTCCGCATATCAAACGCACTGTGGAGTGCTGAAAACACCACAAAACATGTTTTTTCGCATTCAATAGCACGAAAACAGCGATTTCGGTGATCCTGCACATTTGTAAACGCAGAATCATGAAGATTATCACTGAAAATGCATATCTCAGCTGGAAACAACAACGATACCGAAGATATCGCAGTTTCCGCATATCAAACGCACTGTGGAGTGCTGAAAACACCAGAAAACGTGTTTTTCGCATTCAATAGCACGAAAACAGCGATTTCGGTGATTCTGCACACTTGTAACAGCAGAATCATGAAAATTATCACTGAAAATGCATATCTCAGCTGGAAACAACTACGATACCGAAGATATGGCAGTTTCCGCATATCCAAAGCACTGTGGAGTGCTGAAAATAACAGAAAACGTGTTTTTCGCATTCAATAGCACGAAAACAGCGATATCGGTGATTCTGCACACTTGTAACAGCAGAATCATGAAGATTATCACTGAAAATGCATATCTCAGCTGGAAACAACAACGATACCGAAGATATCGCAGTTTCCGTATATCAAACGCACTGTGGAGTGCTGAAAACACCACAAAACATGTTTTTTCGCATTCAATAGCACGAAAACAGCGATTTCGGTGATCCTGCACATTTGTAAACGCAGAATCATGAAGATTATCACTGAAAATGCATATCTCAGCTGGAAACAACAACGATACCGAAGATATCGCAGTTTCCGCATGTTAAACGCTCTGTGGCGTGCTGAAAACACGAGAAAACGTGTTTTTCGCATTCAAAAGCACGAAAACAGCGATTTCGGTGATTCTGCACACTTCTCACAGAAGAAACTCGAGGATTATCGTAGAAAATGCATATCTCAGCTGGAAACAACAACGATACCGAAGATATCGCAGTTTCCGCATGTTAAACGCTCTGTGGCGTGCTGAAAACACGAGAAAACGTGTTTTTCGCATTCAAAAGCACGAAAACAGCGATTTCGGTGATTCTGCACACTTGTCACAGAAGAAACTCGAGGATTATCGTAGAAAATGCATATCTCAGCTGGAAACAACAACGATACCGAAGTTATCGCAGTTTCCGCATATCAAACGCACTGTGGAGTGCTGAAAACACCAGAAAACGTGTTTTTCGCATTCAATAGCACGAAAACAGCGATTTCGGTGATTCTGCACACTTGTAACAGCAGAATCATGAAGATTATCACTGAAAATGCATATCTCAGCTGGAAACATCAACGATACCGAAGATATGGCAGTTTCCGCATATCAATCGCACTGTGGAGTGCTGAAAACACCAGAAAACGTGTTTTTCGCATTCAATAGCACGAAAACAGCGATTTCGGTGATTCTGCACACTTGTCACAGAAGAATCTCGAAGATTATCGTAGAAAATGCATATCTCAGCTGGAAACAACAACGATACCGAAGTTATCGCAGTTTCCGCATATCAAACGCACTGTGCAGTGCTGAAAACACCAGAAAACGTGTTTTTCGCATCCAATAGCACGATAAAACAGCGATTTCGGTGATTCTGCACACTTGTAACAGCAGAATCATGAAGATTATCACTGAAAATGCATATCTCAACTGGAAACAACTACGGTACCGAAGATATGGCAGTTTCGGCATATCAAACGCACTGTGGAGTGCTGAAAACACCAGAAAACGTGTTTTTCGCATTCAATAGCACGAAAACAGCGATTTCGGTGATTCTGCACACTTGTAACAGCAGAATCATGAAGATTATCACTGAAAATGCATATCTCAGCTGGAAACAACAACGATACCGAAGATATCGCAGTTTCCGCATGTTAAACGCTCTGTGGCGTGCTGAAAACACCAGAAAACGTGTTTTTCGCATTCAAAAGCACGAAAACAGCGATTTCGGTGATTCTGCACATTTTTAACAGCAGAATCATGAAGATTATCACTGAAAATGCATATCTCAGCTGGAAACAACAACGATACCGAAGATATCGCAGTTTCCGCATGTTAAACGCTCTGTGGCGTGCTGAAAACACCAGAAAACGTGTTTTTCGCATTCAAAAGCACGAAAACAGCGATTTCGGTGATTCTGCACACTTGTCACAGAAGAAACTCGAGGATTATCGTAGAAAATGCATATCTCAGCTGGAAACAACAACGATACCGAAGTTATCGCAGTTTCCGCATATCAAACGCACTGTGGAGTGCTGAAAACACCAGAAAACGTGTTTTTCGCATTCAATAGCACGAAAACAGCGATTTCGGTGATTCTGCACACTTGTAACAGCAGAATCATGAAGATTATCACTGAAAATGCATATCTCAGCTGGAAACATCAACGATACCGAAGATATGGCAGTTTCCGCATATCAATCGCACTGTGGAGTGCTGAAAACACCAGAAAACGTGTTTTTCGCATTCAAAAGCACGAAAACAGCGATTTCGGTGATTCTGCACACTTGTCACAGAAGAAACTCGAGGATTATCGTAGAAAATGCATATCTCAGCTGGAAACAACAACGATACCGAAGATATCGCAGTTTCCGCATGTTAAACGCTCTGTGGCGTGCTGAAAACACGAGAAAACGTGTTTTTCGCATTCAAAAGCACGAAAACAGCGATTTCGGTGATTCTGCACACTTGTCACAGAAGAAACTCGAGGATTATCGTAGAAAATGCATATCTCAGCTGGAAACAACAACGATACCGAAGTTATCGCAGTTTCCGCATATCAAACGCACTGTGGAGTGCTGAAAACACCAGAAAACGTGTTTTTCGCATTCAATAGCACGAAAACAGCGATTTCGGAGATTCTGCACACTTGTAACAGCAGAATCATGAAGATTATCACTGAAAATGCATATCTCAGCTGGAAACATCAACGATACCGAAGATATGGCAGTTTCCGCATATCAATCGCACTGTGGAGTGCTGAAAACACCAGAAAACGTGTTTTTCGCATTCAATAGCACGAAAACAGCGATTTCGGTGATTCTGCACACTTGTCACAGAAGAATCTCGAAGATTATCGTAGAAAATGCATATCTCAGCTGGAAACAACAACGATACCGAAGTTATCGCAGTTTCCGCATATCAAACGCACTGTGCAGTGCTGAAAACACCAGAAAACGTGTTTTTCGCATCCAATAGCACGATAAAACAGCGATTTCGGTGATTCTGCACACTTGTAACAGCAGAATCATGAAGATTATCACTGAAAATGCATATCTCAACTGGAAACAACTACGGTACCGAAGATATGGCAGTTTCCGCATATCAAACGCACTGTGGAGTGCTGAAAACACCAGAAAACGTGTTTTTCGCATTCAATAGCACGAAAACAGCGATTTCGGTGATTCTGCACACTTGTAACAGCAGAATCATGAAGATTATCACTGAAAATGCATATCTCAGCTGGAAACAACAACGATACCGAAGATATCGCAGTTTCCGCATGTTAAACGCTCTGTGGCGTGCTGAAAACACCAGAAAACGTGTTTTTCGCATTCAAAAGCACGAAAACAGCGATTTCGGTGATTCTGCACATTTTTAACAGCAGAATCATGAAGATTATCACTGAAAATGCATATCTCAGCTGGAAACAACAACGATACCGAAGATATCGCAGTTTCCGCATGTTAAACGCTCTGTGGCGTGCTGAAAACACCAGAAAACGTGTTTTTCGCATTCAAAAGCACGAAAACAGCGATTTCGGTGATTCTGCACACTTGTCACAGAAGAAACTCGAGGATTATCGTAGAAAATGCATATCTCAGCTGGAAACAACAACGATACCGAAGTTATCGCAGTTTCCGCATATCAAACGCACTGTGGAGTGCTGAAAACACCAGAAAACGTGTTTTTCGCATTCAATAGCACGAACACAGCGATTTCGGTGATTCTGCACACTTGTAACAGCAGAATCATGAAGATTATCACTGAAAATGCATATCTCAGCTGGAAACATCAACGATACCGAAGATATGGCAGTTTCCGCATATCAATCACACTGTGGAGTGCTGAAAACACCAGAAAACGTGTTTTTCGCATTCGATAGCACGAAAACAGCGATTTCGGTGATTCTGCACCCTTGTAACAGCAGAATCATGAAGATTATCACTGAAACTGCATATCTCAGCTGGAAACTCAACGAAAACGAAGATATCACAGTTTCCGCATATCAAACGCACTGTGGTGTGCTGAAAGCACTAGAAAACGTGTGTTTCGCATTCTATAACACGAGAACTGCGATTTCGGAGCTTCTGCACACTTGTCACAGAAGAAACTCGAAGATTATAGTAGAAAATGCATATCTCAGCTGGAAACAACAACGATACCGAAGATATCGCAGTTTCCGCATGTTAAACGCTCTGTGGCGTGCTGAAAACACCAGAAAACGTGTTTTTCGCATTCAAAAGCACGAAAACAGCGATTTCGGTGATTCTGCACACTTGTAACAGCAGAATCATGAAGATTATCACTGAGAATGCATATCTCAGCTGGAAACAACAACGATACCGAAGATATGGCAGTTTCCGCATATCAAACGCACTGTGGAGTGCTGAAAACACCAGAAAACGTGTTTTTCGCATTCAATAGCACGAAAACAGCGATTTCGGTGATTCTGCACACTTGTAACAGCAGAATCATGAAGATTATCACTGAAAATGCATATCTCAGCTGGAAACAACAACGATACCGAAGATATCGCAGTTTCCGCATGTTAAACGCTCTGTGGCGTGCTGAAAACACTAGAAAACGTGTTTTTCGCATTCAAAAGCACGAAAACAGCGATTTCGGTGATTCTGCACACTTGTAACAGCAGAATCATGAAGATTATCACTGAAAATGCATATCTTAGCTGGAAACAACAACGATACCGAAGATATGGCAGTTTCCGCATATCAAACGCACTGTGGAGTGCTGAAAACACCAGAAAACGTGTTTTTCGCAATGCAATAGCACGAAAACAGCGATTTCGGTGATCCTGCACATTTGTAAACGCAGAATCATGAAGATTATCACTGAAAATGCATATCTCAGCTGGAAACAACAACGATACCGAAGATATCGCAGTTTCCGCATATCAAACGCACTGTGGAGTGCTGAAAACACCAGAAAACGTGTTTTTCGCATTCAATAGCACGAAAACAGCGATTTCGGTGATTCTGCACACTTGTAACAGCAGAATCATGAAGATTATCACTGAAAATGCATATCTCAGCTGGAAACAACAACGATACTGAAGATATCGTAGTTTCCGCATATCAAACGCACTGTGGATTGCTGAAAACACCAGAAAACGTGTTTTTCGCATTCAATAGCACGAAAACAGCGATTTCGGTGGTTCTCACACTTGTCACAGAATAAACTCGAAGATTATCGTAGAAAATGCATATCTCAGCTGGAAACAGCAACGATACCGAAGATATCGCAGTTTCCGCATATCAAACGCACTGTGGAGTGCTGAAAACACCAGAAAACGTGTTTTTCGCATTCAATAGCACGAAAACAGCGATTTCGGTGATTCTGCACATTTGTAACAGCAGAATCATGAAGATTATCACTGAAAATGCATATCTCAGGTGGAAACAACAACGAAACCGAAGATATGGCAGTTTCCGCATATCAAACGCACTGTGGAATGCTGAAAACACCAGAAAACGTGTTTTTCGCATCCAGTAGCACGAAAACAGCGATTTCGGTGATTCTGCACACTTGTAACAGCAGAATCGTGAAGATTATCTCTGAAAATGCATATCTCAGCTGGAAACATCAACGATACCGAAGATATGGCAGTTTCCGCATATCAATCGCACTGTGGAGTGCTGAAAACACCAGAAAACGTGTTTTTCGCATTCAATAGCACGAAAACAGCGATTTCGGTGATTCTGCACATTTGTCACAGAAGAAACTCGAAGATTATCGTAGAAAATTCATATCTCAGCTGGAAACAACAACAATTCCGAAGTTATCGCAGTTTCCGCATATCAAACGCACTGTGGAGTGCTGAAAACACCAGAAAACGTGTTTTTCGCATCCAATAGCACGAAAACAGCGATTTCGGTGATTCTGCACACTTGTAACAGCAGAATCATGACGATTATCACTGAGAATGCATATCTCAGCTGGAAACAACAACGATACCGAAGATATGGCAGTTTCCGCATATCAAACGCACTGTGGAGTGCTGAAAACACCAGGAAACGTGTTTTTCGCATTCAATAGCACGAAAACAGCGATTTCGGTGGTTCTGCACACTTGTCGCAGAATAAACTCGAAGATTATCGTAGAAAATGCATATCTCAGCTGGAAACAACAACGATACCGAAGATATCGCAGTTTCCGCATATCAAACGCACTGTGGAGTGCTGAAAACACCAGAAAACGTGTTTTTCGCATCCAGTAGCACGAAAACAGCGATTTCGGTGATTCTGCACACTTGTAACAGCAGAATCGTGAAGATTATCTCTGAAAATGCATATCTCAGCTGGAAACATCAACGATACCGAAGATATGGCAGTTTCCGCATATCAAACGCACTGTGGAGTGCTGAAAACACCAGAAAACGTGTTTTTCGCATTCAATAGCACGAAAACAGCGATTTCGGTGATTCTGCACATTTGTCACAGAAGAAACTCGAAGATTATCGTAGAAAATTCATATCTCAGCTGGAAACAACAACAATTCCGAAGTTATCGCAGTTTCCGCATATCAAACGCACTGTGGAGTGCTGAAAACACCAGAAAACGTGTTTTTCGCATCCAATAGCACGATAAAACAGCGATTTCGGTGATTCTGCACACTTGTAACAGCAGAATCGTGAAGATTATCTCTGAAAATGCATATCTCAGCTGGAAACATCAACGATACCGAAGATATGGCAGTTTCCGCATGTTAAACGCTCTGTGGCGTGCTGAAAACACCAGAAAACGTGTTTTTCGCATTCAAAAGCACGAAAACAGCGATTTCGGTGATTCTGCACATTTTTAACAGCAGAATCATGAAGATTATCACTGAGAATGCATATCTCAGCTGGAAACAACAACGATACCGAAGATATGGCAGTTTCCGCATATCAAACGCACTGTGGAGTGCTGAAAACACCAGAAAACGTGTTTTTCGCATTCAATAGCACGAAAACAGCGATTTCGGTGATTCTGCACACTTGTAACAGCAGAATCATGAAGATTATCTCTGAAAATGCATATCTCAGCTGGAAACAACAACGATACCGAAGATATCGCAGTTTCCGCATGTTAAACGCTCTGTGGCGTGCTGAAAACACCAGAAAACGTGTTTTTCGCATTCAAAAGCACGAAAACAGCGATTTCGGTGATTCTGCACATTTTTAACAGCAGAATCATGAAGATTATCACTGAAAATGCATATCTCAGCTGGAAACAACAACGATACCGAAGATATCGCAGTTTCCGCATGTTAAACGCTCTGTGGCGTGCTGAAAACACCAGAAAACGTGTTTTTCGCATTCAAAAGCACGAAAACAGCGATTTCGGTGATTCTGCACACTTGTCACAGAAGAAACTCGAGGATTATCGTAGAAAATGCATATCTCAGCTGGAAACAACAACGATACCGAAGTTAACGCAGTTTCCGCATATCAAACGCACTGTGGAGTGCTGAAAACACCAGAAAACGTGTTTTTCGCATTCAATAGCACGAAAACAGCGATTTCGGTGATTCTGCACACTTGTAACAGCAGAATCATGAAGATTATCACTGAAAATGCATATCTCAGCTGGAAACATCAACGATACCGAAGATATGGCAGTTTCCGCATATCAATCGCACTGTGGAGTGCTGAAAACACCAGAAAACGTGTTTTTCGCATTCGATAGCACGAAAACAGCGATTTCGGTGATTCTGCACCCTTGTAACAGCAGAATCATGAAGATTATCACTGAAACTGCATATCTCAGCTGGAAACTCAACGAAAACGAAGATATCGCAGTTTCCGCATATCAAACGCACTGTGGTGTGCTGAAAGCACTAGAAAACGTGTGTTTCGCATTCTATAACACGAGAACTGCGATTTCGGAGCTTCTGCACACTTGTCACAGAAGAAACTCGAAGATTATAGTAGAAAATGCATATCTCAGCTGGAAACAACAACGATACCGAAGATATCGCAGTTTCCGCATGTTAAACGCTCTGTGGCGTGCTGAAAACACCAGAAAACGTGTTTTTCGCATTCAAAAGCACGAAAACTGCGATTTCGGTGATTCTGCACACTTGTAACAGCAGAATCATGAAGATTATCACTGAAAATGCATATCTTAGCTGGAAACAACAACGATACCGAAGATATGGCAGTTTCCGCATATCAAACGCACTGTGGAGTGCTGAAAACACCAGAAAACGTGTTTTTCGCAATCCAATAGCACGAAAACAGCGATTTCGGTGATCCTGCACATTTGTAAACGCAGAATCATGAAGATTATCACTGAAAATGCATATCTCAGCTGGAAACAACAACGATACCGAAGATATCGCAGTTTCCGCATATCAAACGCACTGTGGAGTGCTGAAAACACCAGAAAACGTGTTTTTCGCATTCAATAGCACGAAAACAGCGATTTCGGTGATTCTGCACACTTGTAACAGCAGAATCATGAAGATTATCACTGAAAATGCATATCTCAGCTGGAAACAACAACGATACTGAAGATATCGTAGTTTCCGCATATCAAACGCACTGTGGATTGCTGAAAACACCAGAAAACGTGTTTTTCGCATTCAATAGCACGAAAACAGCGATTTCGGTGGTTCTCACACTTGTCACAGAATAAACTCGAAGATTATCGTAGAAAATGCATATCTGAGCTGGAAACAACAACGATACCGAAGATATCGCAGTTTCCGCATATCAAACGCACTGTGGAGTGCTGAAAACACCAGAAAACGTGTTTTTCGCATTCAATAGCACGAAAACAGCGATTTCGGTGATTCTGCACATTTGTAACAGCAGAATCATGAAGATTATCACTGAAAATGCATATCTCAGGTGGAAACAACAACGAAACCGAAGATATGGCAGTTTCCGCATATCAAACGCACTGTGGAATGCTGAAAACACCAGAAAACGTGTTTTTCGCATCCAGTAGCACGAAAACAGCGATTTCGGTGATTCTGCACACTTGTAACAGCAGAATCGTGAAGATTATCTCTGAAAATGCATATCTCAGCTGGAAACATCAACGATACCGAAGATATGGCAATTTCCGCATATCAAACGCACTGTGGAGTGCTGAAAACACCAGAAAACGTGTTTTTCGCATTCAATAGCACGAAAACAGCGATTTCGGTGATTCTGCACATTTGTCACAGAAGAAACTCGAAGATTATCGTAGAAAATTCATATCTCAGCTGGAAACAACAACAATTCCGAAGTTATCGCAGTTTCCGCATATCAAACGCACTGTGGAGTGCTGAAAACACCAGAAAACGTGTTTTTCGCATCCAATAGCACGAAAACAGCGATTTCGGTGATTCTGCACACTTGTAACAGCAGAATCATGACGATTATCACTGAGAATGCATATCTCAGCTGGAAACAACAACGATACCGAAGATATGGCAGTTTCCGCATATCAAACGCACTGTGGAGTGCTGAAAACACCAGAAAACGTGTTTTTCGCATTCAATAGCACGAAAACAGCGATTTCGGTGGTTCTGCACACTTGTCGCAGAATAAACTCGAAGATTATCGTAGAAAATGCATATCTCAGCTGGAAACAACAACGATACCGAAGATATCGCAGTTTCCGCATATCAAACGCACTGTGGAGTGCTGAAAACACCAGAAAACGTGTTTTTCGCATCCAGTAGCACGAAAACAGCGATTTCGGTGATTCTGCACACTTGTAACAGCAGAATCGTGAAGATTATCTCTGAAAATGCATATCTCAGCTGGAAACATCAACGATACCGAAGATATGGCAGTTTCCGCATATCAAACGCACTGTGGAGTGCTGAAAACACCAGAAAACGTGTTTTTCGCATTCAATAGCACGAAAACAGCGATTTCGGTGATTCTGCACATTTGTCACAGAAGAAACTCGAAGATTATCGTAGAAAATTCATATCTCAGCTGGAAACAACAACAATTCCGAAGTTATCGCAGTTTCCGCATATCAAACGCACTGTGGAGTGCTGAAAACACCAGAAAACGTGTTTTTCGCATCCAATAGCACGATAAAACAGCGATTTCGGTGATTCTGCACACTTGTAACAGCAGAATCGTGAAGATTATCTCTGAAAATGCATATCTCAGCTGGAAACATCAACGATACCGAAGATATGGCAGTTTCCGCATATCAAACGCACTGTGGAGTGCTGAAAACACCAGAAAACGTGTTTTTCGCATTCAATAGCACGAAAACAGCGATTTCGGTGATTCTGCACATTTGTCACAGAAGAAACTCGAAGATTATCGTAGAAAATTCATATCTCAGCTGGAAACAACAACAATTCCGAAGTTATCGCAGTTTCCGCATATCAAACGCACTGTGGAGTGCTGAAAACACCAGAAAACGTGTTTTTCGCATCCAATAGCACGATAAAACAGCGATTTCGGTGATTCTGCACACTTGTAACAGCAGAATCATGAAGATTATCACTGAAAATGCATATCTCAACTGGAAACAACTACGATACCGAAGATATGGCAGTTTCCGCATATCAAACGCACTGTGGAGTGCTGAAAACACCAGAAAACGTGTTTTTCGCATTCAATAGCACGAAAACAGCGATTTCGGTGATTCTGCACACTTGTAACAGCAGAATCATGAAGATTATCTCTGAAAATGCATATCTCAGCTGGAAACAACAACGATACCGAAGATATCGCAGTTTCCGCATGTTAAACGCTCTGTGGCGTGCTGAAAACACCAGAAAACGTGTTTTTCGCATTCAAAAGCACGAAAACAGCGATTTCGGTGATTCTGCACATTTTTAACAGCAGAATCATGAAGATTATCACTGAGAATGCATATCTCAGCTGGAAACAACAACGATACCGAAGATATGGCAGTTTCCGCATATCAAACGCACTGTGGAGTGCTGAAAACACCAGGAAACGTGTTTTTCGCATTCAATAGCACGAAAACAGCGATTTCGGTGGTTCTGCACACTTGTCGCAGAATAAACTCGAAGATTATCGTAGAAAATGCATATCTCAGCTGGAAACAACAACGATACCGAAGATATCGCAGTTTCCGCATATCAAACGCACTGTGGAGTGCTGAAAACACCAGAAAACGTGTTTTTCGCATCCAGTAGCACGAAAACAGCGATTTCGGTGACTCTGCACACTTGTAACAGCAGAATCGTGAAGATTATCTCTGAAAATGCATATCTCAGCTGGAAACATCAACGATACCGAAGATATGGCAGTTTCCGCATATCAAACGCACTGTGGAGTGCTGAAAACACCAGAAAACGTGTTTTTCGCATTCAATAGCACGAAAACAGCGATTTCGGTGATTCTGCACATTTGTCACAGAAGAAACTCGAAGATTATCGTAGAAAATTCATATCTCAGCTGGAAACAACAACAATTCCGAAGTTATCGCAGTTTCCGCATATCAAACGCACTGTGGAGTGCTGAAAACACCAGAAAACGTGTTTTTCGCATCCAATAGCACGATAAAACAGCGATTTCGGTGATTCTGCACACTTGTAACAGCAGAATCGTGAAGATTATCTCTGAAAATGCATATCTCAGCTGGAAACATCAACGATACCGAAGATATGGCAGTTTCCGCATATCAAACGCACTGTGGAGTGCTGAAAACACCAGAAAACGTGTTTTTCGCATTCAATAGCACGAAAACAGCGATTTCGGTGATTCTGCACATTTGTCACAGAAGAAACTCGAAGATTATCGTAGAAAATTCATATCTCAGCTGGAAACAACAACAATTCCGAAGTTATCGCAGTTTCCGCATATCAAACGCACTGTGGAGTGCTGAAAACACCAGAAAACGTGTTTTTCGCATCCAATAGCACGATAAAACAGCGATTTCGGTGATTCTGCACACTTGTAACAGCAGAATCATGAAGATTATCACTGAAAATGCATATCTCAACTGGAAACAACTACGATACCGAAGATATGGCAGTTTCCGCATATCAAACGCACTGTGGAGTGCTGAAAACACCAGAAAACGTGTTTTTCGCATTCAATAGCACGAAAACAGCGATTTCGGTGATTCTGCACACTTGTAACAGCAGAATCATGAAGATTATCTCTGAAAATGCATATCTCAGCTGGAAACAACAACGATACCGAAGATATCGCAGTTTCCGCATGTTAAACGCTCTGTGGCGTGCTGAAAACACCAGAAAACGTGTTTTTCGCATTCAATAGCACGAAAACAGCGATTTCGGTGATTCTGCACACTTGTAACAGCAGAATCATGAAGATTATCTCTGAAAATGCATATCTCAGCTGGAAACAACAACGATACCGAAGATATCGCAGTTTCCGCATGTTAAACGCTCTGTGGCGTGCTGAAAACACCAGAAAACGTGTTTTTCGCATTCAAAAGCACGAAAACAGCGATTTCGGTGATTCTGCACACTTGTAACAGCAGAATCATGAAGATTATCACTGAAAATGCATATCTCAGCTGGAAACAACAACGATACCGAAGATATCGCAGTTTCCGCATATCAAACGCACTGTGGAGTGCTGAAAACACCAGAAAACGTGTTTTTCGCATTCAATAGCACGAAAACAGCGATTTCGGTGATTCTGCACACTTGTAACAGCAGAATCATGAAAATTATCACTGAAAATGCATATCTCAGCTGGAAACAACAACGATACTGAAGATATCGTAGTTTCCGCATATCAAACGCACTGTGGATTGCTGAAAACACCAGAAAACGCGTTTTTCGCATTCAATAGCACGAAAACAGCGATTTCGGTGGTTCTCACACTTGTCACAGAATAAACTCGAAGATTATCGTAGAAAATGCATATCTCAGCTGGAAACAACAACGATACCGAAGATATCGCAGTTTCCGCATATCAAACGCACTGTGGAGTGCTGAAAACACCAGAAAACGTGTTTTTCGCATTCAATAGCACGAAAACAGCGATTTCGATGATTCTGCACACTTGTCAGATTAGAAACTCGAAGATTATCGTAGAAAATGCATATCTCAGCTGGAAACAACAACGATACCGTAGATATCGCAGTCTTCGCATGTCAAACGCTCTGTGGCGTGCTGACAACACCAGAAAACGTGTTTTTCGCATTCAATAGCACGAAAACAGCGATTTCGGTGATTCTGCACACTTGTAACAGCAGAATCATGAAAATTATCACTGAAAATGCATATCTCAGCTGGAAACAACAACGATACTGAAGATATCGTAGTTTCCGCATATCAAACGCACTGTGGATTGCTGAAAACACCAGAAAACGCGATTTTCGCATTCAATAGCACGAAAACAGCGATTTCGGTGGTTCTCACACTTGTCACAGAATAAACTCGAAGATTATCGTAGAAAATGCATATCTCAGCTGGAAACAACAACGATACCGAAGATATCGCAGTTTCCGCATATCAAACGCACTGTGGAATGCTGAAAACACCAGAAAACGTGTTTTTCGCATCCAGTAGCACGAAAACAGCGATTTCGGTGATTCTGCACACTTGTAACAGCAGAATCGTGAAGATTATCTCTGAAAATGCATATCTCAGCTGGAAACATCAACGATACCGAAGATATGGCAGTTTCCGCATATCAAACGCACTGCGGAGTGCTGAAAACACCAGAAAACGTGTTTTTCGCATTCAATAGCACGAAAACAGCGATTTCGGTGATTCTGCACACTTGTAACAGCAGAATCATGACGATTATCACTGAGAATGCATATCTCAGCTGGAAACAACAACGATACCGAAGATATGGCAGTTTCCGCATATCAAACGCTCTGTGGCGTGCTGACAACACCAGAAAACGTGTTTTTCGCATTCAATAGCACGAAAACAGCGAATTCGGTGATTCTGCACACTTGTAACAGCAGAATCATGAAGATTATCACTGATAATGCATATCTCAGCTGGAAACAACAACGATACCGAAGATTTGGCAGTTTCCGCATATCAAACGCACTGTGGAGTGCTGAAAACAGCACAAAACGTGTTTTTCGCATTCAGTAGCACGAAAACAGCGATTGCGGTGATTCTGCAGACTTGTAACAGCAGAATCATGAAGATTATCACTGAAAATGCATATCTCAGCTGGAAACAACAACGATACCGAAGATATGGCAGTTTCCGCATTTCAAACGCACTGTGGAGTGCCTAAAACACCAGAAAACGTGTTTTTCGCATTCAATAGCACGAAAACAGCGATTTCGGTGATTCTGCACACTTGTCACAGAAGAAACTCGAAGATTATCGTAGAAAAAGCATATCTCAGCTGGAAACAACAACGATACCGTAGATATCGCAGTTTCCGCATGTCAAACGCTCTGTGGCGTGCTGACAACACCAGAAAACGTGTTTTTCGCATTCAATAGCACGAAAACAGCGATTTCGGTGATTCTGCACACTTGTAACAGCAGAATCATGAAGATTATCACTGATAATGCATATCTCAGCTGGAAACAGCAACGATACCGAAGATATGGCAGTTTCCGCATATCAAACGCACTGTGGAGTGCTGAAAACACCAGAAAACGTGTTTTTCGCATTCAATAGCACGAAAACAGCGATTGCGGTGATTCTGCACACTTGTACCAGCAGAATCATGAAGATTATCACTGAAAATGCATATCTCAGCTGGAAACAACAACGATACCGAAGATATGGCAGTTTCCGCATTTCAAACGCACTGTGGAGTGCCTAAAACACCAGAAAACGTGTTTTTCGCATTCAATAGCACGAAAACAGCGATTTCGGTGATTCTGCACACTTGTCACAGAAGAAACTCGAAGATTATCGTCGAAAAAGCATATCTCAGCTGGAAACAACAACGATACCGTAGATATCGCAGTTTCCGCATGTCAAACGCTCTGTGGCGTGCTGACAACACCAGAAAACGTGTTTTTCGCATTCAATAGCACGAAAACAGCGATTTCGGTGATTCTGCACACTTGTAACAGCAGAATCATGAAGATTATCACTGATAATGCATATCTCAGCTGGAAACAGCAACGATACCGAAGATATGGCAGTTTCCGCATATCAAACGCACTGTGGAGTGCTGAAAACTCCAGAAAACGTGTTTTTCGCATTCAATAGCACGAAAACAGCGATTGCGGTGATTCTGCACACTTGTAACAGCAGAATCATGAAGATTATCACTAAACCTGCATATCTCAGCTGGAAACAACAACGATACCGAAGATATGGCAGTTTCCGCATATCAAACGCACTGCGGAGTGCTGAAAACACCAGAAAACGTGTTTTTCGCATTCAATAGCACGAAAACAGCGATTTCGGTGATTCTGCACACTTGTAACAGCAGAATCATGACGATTATCACTGAGAATGCATATCTCAGCTGGAAACAACAACGATACCGAAGATATGGCAGTTTCCGCATATCAAACGCTCTGTGGCGTGCTGACAACACCAGAAAACGTGTTTTTCGCATTCAATAGAACGAAAACAGCGAATTCGGTGATTCTGCACACTTGTAACAGCAGAATCATGAAGATTATCGCTGATAATGCATATCTCAGCTGGAAACAACAACGATACCGAAGATTTGGCAGTTTCCGCATATCAAACGCACTGTGGAGTGCTGAAAACAGCACAAAACGTGTTTTTCGCATTCAGTAGCACGAAAACAGCGATTGCGGTGATTCTGCAGACTTGTAACAGCAGAATCATGAAGATTATCACTGAAAATGCATATCTCAGCTGGAAACAACAACGATACCGAAGATATGGCAGTTTCCGCATTTCAAACGCACTGTGGAGTGCCTAAAACACCAGAAAACGTGTTTTTCGCATTCAATAGCACGAAAACAGCGATTTCGGTGATTCTGCACACTTGTCACAGAAGAAACTCGAAGATTATCGTAGAAAAAGCATATCTCAGCTGGAAACTACTACGATACCGTAGATATCGCAGTTTCCGCATGTCAAACGCTCTGTGGCGTGCTGACAACACCAGAAAACGTGTTTTTCGCATTCAATAGCACGAAAACAGCGATTTCGGTGATTCTGCACACTTGTAACAGCAGAATCATGAAGATTATCACTGATAATGCATATCTCAGCTGGAAACAGCAACGATACCGAAGATATGGCAGTTTCCGCATATCAAACGCACTGTGGAGTGCTGAAAACACCAGAAAACGTGTTTTTCGCATTCAATAGCACGAAAACAGCGATTGCGGTGATTCTGCACACTTGTACCAGCAGAATCATGAAGATTATCACTGAAAATGCATACCTCAGCTGGAAACAACAACGATACCGAAGATATCGTAGTTTCCGCATATCAAACGCACTGTGGAGTGCTGAAAACACCAGAAAACGTGTTTTTCGCATTCAATAGCACGAAAACAGCGATTTCGGTGATTCTGCACACTTGTACCAGCAGAATCATGAAGATTATCACTGAAAATGCATATCTCAGCTGGAAACAACAACGATACCGAAGATATCGTAGTTTCCGCATATCAAACGCACTGTGGAGTGCTGAAAACACCAGAAAACGTGTTTTTCGCAATCCAATAGCACGAAAACAGCGATTTCGGTGATTCTGCACACTTGTAACAGCAGAATCATGAAGATTATCACTGAAAATGCATATCTCAGCTGGAAACAACAACGATACCGAAGATATGGCAGTTTCCGCATTTCAAACGCACTGTGGAGTGCCTAAAACACCAGAAAACGTGTTTTTCGCATTCAATAGCACGAAAACAGCGATTTCGGTGATTCTGCACACTTGTCACAGAAGAAACTCGAAGATTATCGTCGAAAAAGCATATCTCAGCTGGAAACAACAACGATACCGTAGATATCGCAGTTTCCGCATGTCAAACGCTCTGTGGCGTGCTGACAACACCAGAAAACGTGTTTTTCGCATTCAATAGCACGAAAACAGCGATTTCGGTGATTCTGCACACTTGTAACAGCAGAATCATGAAGATTATCACTGATAATGCATATCTCAGCTGGAAACAGCAACGATACCGAAGATATGGCAGTTTCCGCATATCAAACGCACTGTGGAGTGCTGAAAACTCCAGAAAACGTGTTTTTCGCATTCAATAGCACGAAAACAGCGATTGCGGTGATTCTGCACACTTGTAACAGCAGAATCATGAAGATTATCACTAAAAATGCATATCTCAGCTGGAAACAACAACGATACCGAAGATATCGTAGTTTCCGCATATCAAACGCACTGTGGAGTGCTGAAAACACCAAAAAACTTGTTTTTCGCATCCAATAGCACGAAAACAGCGATTTCGGTGATTCTGCACACTTGTAACAGCAGAATCATGAAGATTATCACTGAAAATGCATATCTCAGCTGGAAACAACAACGATACCGAAGATATCGCAGTTTCCGCATGTCAAACGCTCTGTGGCGTGCTGAAAACACCAGAAAACGTGTTTTTCGCATCCAAAAGCACGAAAACAGCGATTTCGGTGTTTCTGCACACTTGTAACAGCAGAATCGTGAAGATTATCGTAGAAAATGCATATCTCAGCTGGAAACAACAACGATACCGAAGATATCGCAGTTTCCGCATATCAAACGCACTGTGGAGTGCTGAAAACACCAGAAAACGTGTTTTTCGCATCCAATAGCACGAAAACAGCGATTTCGGTGATTCCGCACACTTGTAACAGGAGAATCATGAAGATTATCACTGAAAAAGCATATCTTAGCTGGAAACAACAACGATACCGAAGATATGGCAGTTTCCGCATATCAAACGCACTGTGGAGTGCTGAAAACACCACAAAACATGTTTTTTCGCATTCAATAGCACGAAAACAGCGATTTCGGTGATCCTGCACATTTGTAAACGCAGAATCATGAAGATTATCACTGAAAATGCATATCTCAGCTGGAAACAACAACGATACCGAAGATATCGCAGTTTCCGCATATCAAACGCACTGTGGAGTGCTGAAAACACCAGAAAACGTGTTTTTCGCATTCAATAGCACGAAAACAGCGATTTCGGTGATTCTGCACACTTGTAACAGCAGAATCATGAAAATTATCACTGAAAATGCATATCTCAGCTGGAAACAACAACGATACTGAAGATATCGTAGTTTCCGCATATCAAACGCACTGTGGATTGCTGAAAACACCAGAAAACGCGTTTTTCGCATTCAATAGCACGAAAACAGCGATTTCGGTGGTTCTCACACTTGTCACAGAATAAACTCGAAGATTATCGTAGAAAATGCATATCTCAGCTGGAAACAACAACGATACCGAAGATATCGCAGTTTCCGCATATCAAACGCACTGTGGAGTGCTGAAAACACCAGAAAACGTGTTTTTCGCATTCAATAGCACGAAAACAGCGATTTCGATGATTCTGCACACTTGTCAGATTAGAAACTCGAAGATTATCGTAGAAAATGCATATCTCAGCTGGAAACAACAACGATACCGTAGATATCGCAGTTTTCGCATGTCAAACGCTCTGTGGCGTGCTGACAACACCAGAAAACGTGTTTTTCGCATTCAATAGCACGAAAACAGCGATTTCGGTGATTCTGCACACTTGTAACAGCAGAATCATGAAAATTATCACTGAAAATGCATATCTCAGCTGGAAACAACAACGATACTGAAGATATCGTAGTTTCCGCATATCAAACGCACTGTGGATTGCTGAAAACACCAGAAAACGCGATTTTCGCATTCAATAGCACGAAAACAGCGATTTCGGTGGTTCTCACACTTGTCACAGAATAAACTCGAAGATTATCGTAGAAAATGCATATCTCAGCTGGAAACAACAACGATACCGAAGATATCGCAGTTTCCGCATATCAAACGCACTGTGGAATGCTGAAAACACCAGAAAACGTGTTTTTCGCATCCAGTAGCACGAAAACAGCGATTTCGGTGATTCTGCACACTTGTAACAGCAGAATCGTGAAGATTATCTCTGAAAATGCATATCTCAGCTGGAAACATCAACGATACCGAAGATATGGCAGTTTCCGCATATCAAACGCACTGCGGAGTGCTGAAAACACCAGAAAACGTGTTTTTCGCATTCAATAGCACGAAAACAGCGATTTCGGTGATTCTGCACACTTGTAACAGCAGAATCATGACGATTATCACTGAGAATGCATATCTCAGCTGGAAACAACAACGATACCGAAGATATGGCAGTTTCCGCATATCAAACGCTCTGTGGCGTGCTGACAACACCAGAAAACGTGTTTTTCGCATTCAATAGCACGAAAACAGCGAATTCGGTGATTCTGCACACTTGTAACAGCAGAATCATGAAGATTATCACTGATAATGCATATCTCAGCTGGAAACAACAACGATACCGAAGATTTGGCAGTTTCCGCATATCAAACGCACTGTGGAGTGCTGAAAACAGCACAAAACGTGTTTTTCGCATTCAGTAGCACGAAAACAGCGATTGCGGTGATTCTGCAGACTTGTAACAGCAGAATCATGAAGATTATCACTGAAAATGCATATCTCAGCTGGAAACAACAACGATACCGAAGATATGGCAGTTTCCGCATTTCAAACGCACTGTGGAGTGCCTAAAACACCAGAAAACGTGTTTTTCGCATTCAATAGCATGAAAACAGCGATTTCGGTGTTTCTGCACACTTGTCACAGAAGAAACTCGAAGATTATCGTAGAAAAAGCATATCTCAGCTGGAAACAACAACGATACCGTAGATATCGCAGTTTCCGCATGTCAAACGCTCTGTGGCGTGCTGACAACACCAGAAAACGTGTTTTTCGCATTCAATAGCACGAAAACAGCGATTTCGGTGATTCTGCACACTTGTAACAGCAGAATCATGAAGATTATCACTGATAATGCATATCTCAGCTGGAAACAGCAACGATACCGAAGATATGGCAGTTTCCGCATATCAAACGCACTGTGGAGTGCTGAAAACACCAGAAAACGTGTTTTTCGCATTCAATAGCACGAAAACAGCGATTGCGGTGATTCTGCACACTTGTACCAGCAGAATCATGAAGATTATCACTGAAAATGCATACCTCAGCTGGAAACAACAACGATACCGAAGATATCGTAGTTTCCGCATATCAAACGCACTGTGGAGTGCTGAAAACACCAGAAAACGTGTTTTTCGCATTCAATAGCACGAAAACAGCGATTTCGGTGATTCTGCACACTTGTACCAGCAGAATCATGAAGATTATCACTGAAAATGCATATCTCAGCTGGAAACAACAACGATACCGAAGATATCGTAGTTTCCGCATATCAAACGCACTGTGGAGTGCTGAAAACACCAGAAAACGTGTTTTTCGCAATCCAATAGCACGAAAACAGCGATTTCGGTGATTCTGCACACTTGTAACAGCAGAATCATGAAGATTATCACTGAAAATGCATATCTCAGCTGGAAACAACAACGACACCGAAGATATGGCAGTTTCCGCATTTCAAACGCACTGTGGAGTGCCTAAAACACCAGAAAACGTGTTTTTCGCATTCAATAGCACGAAAACAGCGATTTCGGTGATTCTGCACACTTGTCACAGAAGAAACTCGAAGATTATCGTCGAAAAAGCATATCTCAGCTGGAAACAACAACGATACCGTAGATATCGCAGTTTCCGCATGTCAAACGCTCTGTGGCGTGCTGACAACACCAGAAAACGTGTTTTTCGCATTCAATAGCACGAAAACAGCGATTTCGGTGATTCTGCACACTTGTAACAGCAGAATCATGAAGATTATCACTGATAATGCATATCTCAGCTGGAAACAGCAACGATACCGAAGATATGGCAGTTTCCGCATATCAAACGCACTGTGGAGTGCTGAAAACTCCAGAAAACGTGTTTTTCGCATTCAATAGCACGAAAACAGCGATTGCGGTGATTCTGCACACTTGTAACAGCAGAATCATGAAGATTATCACTAAAAATGCATATCTCAGCTGGAAACAACAACGATACCGAAGATATCGTAGTTTCCGCATATCAAACGCACTGTGGAGTGCTGAAAACACCAGAAAACGTGTTTTTCGCAATCCAATAGCACGAAAACAGCGATTTCGGTGATTTTGCACACTTGTAACAGCAGAATCATGAAGATTATCACTGAAAATGCATATCTCAGCTGGAAACAACAACGATACCGAAGATATGGCAGTTTCCGCATATCAAACGCACTGTGTAGTGCTGAAAACACCAGAAAACGTGTTTTTCGCATTCAGTAGCACGAAAACAGCCATTTCGGTGATTCTGCACACTTGTAACAGCAGAATCATGAAGATTATCACTGAAAATGCATATCTCAGCTGGAGACAACAACGATACCGAAGATATCGTAGTTTCCGCATATCAAACGCACTGTGGAGTGCTGAAAACACCAGAAAACGTGTTTTTCGCAATCCAATAGCACGAAAACAGCGATTTCGGTGATCCTGCACATTTGTAAACGCAGAATCATGAAGATTATCACTGAAAATGCATATCTCAGCTGGAAACAACAACGATACCGAAGATATCGCAGTTTCCGCATATCAAACGCACTGTGGAGTGCTGAAAACACCAGAAAACGTGTTTTTCGCATTCAATAGCACGAAAACAGCGATTTCGGTGATTCTGCACACTTGTAACAGCAGAATCATGAAGATTATCACTGAAAATGCATATCTCAGCTGGAAACAACAACGATACTGAAGATATCGTAGTTTCCGCATATCAAACGCACTGTGGATTGCTGAAAACACCAGAAAACGTGTTTTTCGCATTCAATAGCACGAAAACAGCGATTTCGGTGGTTCTCACACTTGTCACAGAATAAACTCGAAGATTATCGTAGAAAATGCATATCTCAGCTGGAAACAACAACGATACCGAAGATATCGCAGTTTCCGCATATCAAACGCACTGTGGAGTGCTGAAAACACCAGAAAACGTGTTTTTCGCATTCAATAGCACGAAAACAGCGATTTCGGTGATTCTGCACATTTGTAACACCAGAATCATGAAGATTATCACTGAAAATGCATATCTCAGGTGGAAACAACAACGAAACCGAAGATATGGCAGTTTCCGCATATCAAACGCACTGTGGAATGCTGAAAACACCAGAAAACGTGTTTTTCGCATCCAGTAGCACGAAAACAGCGATTTCGGTGATTCTGCACACTTGTAACAGCAGAATCGTGAAGATTATCTCTGAAAATGCATATCTCAGCTGGAAACATCAACGATACCGAAGATATGGCAGTTTCCGCATATCAAACGCACTGTGGAGTGCTGAAAACACCAGAAAACGTGTTTTTCGCATTCAATAGCACGAAAACAGCGATTTCGGTGATTCTGCACATTTGTCACAGAAGAAACTCGAAGATTATCGTAGAAAATTCATATCTCAGCTGGAAACAACAACAATTCCGAAGTTATCGCAGTTTCCGCATATCAAACGCACTGTGGAGTGCTGAAAACACCAGAAAACGTGTTTTTCGCATCCAATAGCACGAAAACAGCGATTTCGGTGATTCTGCACACTTGTAACAGCAGAATCATGACGATTATCACTGAGAATGCATATCTCAGCTGGAAACAACAACGATACCGAAGATATGGCAGTTTCCGCATATCAAACGCACTGTGGAGTGCTGAAAACACCAGAAAACGTGTTTTTCGCATTCAATAGCACGAAAACAGCGATTTCGGTGGTTCTGCACACTTGTCGCAGAATAAACTCGAAGATTATCGTAGAAAATTCATATCTCAGCTGGAAACAACAACAATTCCGAAGTTATCGCAGTTTCCGCATATCAAACGCACTGTGGAGTGCTGAAAACACCAGAAAACGTGTTTTTCGCATCCAATAGCACGAAAACAGCGATTTCGGTGATTCTGCACACTTGTAACAGCAGAATCATGACGATTATCACTGAGAATGCATATCTCAGCTGGAAACAACAACGATACCGAAGATATCGCAGTTTCCGCATATCAAACGCACTGTGGAGTGCTGAAAACACCAAAAAACTTGTTTTTCGCATCCAATAGCACGAAAACAGCGATTTCGGTGATTCTGCACACTTGTAACAGCAGAATCATGAAGATTATCACTGAAAATGCATATCTCAGCTGGAAACAACAACGATACTGAAGATATCGTAGTTTCCGCATATCAAACGCACTGTGGATTGCTGAAAACACCAGAAAACGTGTTTTTCGCATTCAATAGCACGAATACAGCGATTTCGGTGGTTCTCACACTTGTCACAGAATAAACTCGAAGATTATCGTAGAAAATGCATATCTCAGCTGGAAACAACAACGATACCGAAGATATCGCAGTTTCCGCATATCAAACGCACTGTGGAGTGCTGAAAACACCAGAAAACGTGTTTTTCGCATTCAATAGCACGAAAACAGCGATTTCGGTGATTCTGCACATTTGTAACAGCAGAATCATGAAGATTATCACTGAAAATGCATATCTCAGGTGGAAACAACAACGAAACCGAAGATATGGCAGTTTCCGCATATCAAACGCACTGTGGAATGCTGAAAACACCAGAAAACGTGTTTTTCGCATCCAGTAGCACGAAAACAGCGATTTCGGTGATTCTGCACACTTGTAACAGCAGAATCGTGAAGATTATCTCTGAAAATGCATATCTCAGCTGGAAACATCAACGATACCGAAGATATGGCAGTTTCCGCATATCAAACGCACTGTGGAGTGCTGAAAACACCAGAAAACGTGTTTTTCGCATTCAATAGCACGAAAACAGCGATTTCGGTGATTCTGCACATTTGTCACAGAAGAAACTCGAAGATTATCGTAGAAAATTCATATCTCAGCTGGAAACAACAACAATTCCGAAGTTATCGCAGTTTCCGCATATCAAACGCACTGTGGAGTGCTGAAAACACCAGAAAACGTGTTTTTCGCATCCAATAGCACGAAAACAGCGATTTCGGTGATTCTGCACACTTGTAACAGCAGAATCATGACGATTATCACTGAGAATGCATATCTCAGCTGGAAACAACAACGATACCGAAGATATGGCAGTTTCCGCATATCAAACGCACTGTGGAGTGCTGAAAACACCAGAAAACGTGTTTTTCGCATTCAATAGCACGAAAACAGCGATTTCGGTGGTTCTGCACACTTGTCGCAGAATAAACTCGAAGATTATCGTAGAAAATGCATATCTCAGCTGGAAACAACAACGATACCGAAGATATCGCAGTTTCTGCATATCAAACGCACTGTGGAGTGCTGAAAACACCAAAAAACTTGTTTTTCGCATCCAATAGCACGAAAACAG
This sequence comes from Anthophora plumipes, assembly GCA_951804975.1. Classification (NCBI taxonomy): domain Eukaryota; kingdom Metazoa; phylum Arthropoda; class Insecta; order Hymenoptera; family Apidae; genus Anthophora; species Anthophora plumipes. The sequence continues at coordinate 742,049 of OX638127.1, forward strand.
CGATTTCGGTGATTCTGCACACTTGTAACAGCAGAATCATGAAGATTATCACTGAAAATGCATATCTCAGCTGGAAACAACAACGATACCGAAGATATCGCAGTTTCCGCATGTCAAACGCTCTGTGGCGTGCTGAAAACACCAGAAAACGTGTTTTTCGCATCCAAAAGCACGAAAACAGCGATTTCGGTGCTTCTGCACACTTGTAACAGCAGAATCGTGAAGATTATCGTAGAAAATGCATATCTCAGCTGGAAACAACAACGATACCGAAGATATCGCAGTTTCCGCATATCAAACGCACTGTGGAGTGCTGAAAACACCAGAAAACGTGTTTTTCGCATCCAATAGCACGAAAACAGCGATTTCGGTGATTCCGCACACTTGTAACAGGAGAATCATGAAGATTATCACTGAAAAAGCATATCTTAGCTGGAAACAACAACGATACCGAAGATATGGCAGTTTCCGCATATCAAACGCACTGTGGAGTGCTGAAAACACCACAAAACATGTTTTTTCGCATTCAATAGCACGAAAACAGCGATTTCGGTGATCCTGCACATTTGTAAACGCAGAATCATGAAGATTATCACTGAAAATGCATATCTCAGCTGGAAACAACAACGATACCGAAGATATCGCAGTTTCCGCATATCAAACGCACTGTGGAGTGCTGAAAACACCAGAAAACGTGTTTTTCGCATTCAATAGCACGAAAACAGCGATTTCGGTGATTCTGCACACTTGTAACAGCAGAATCATGAAAATTATCACTGAAAATGCATATCTCAGCTGGAAACAACAACGATACTGAAGATATCGTAGTTTCCGCATATCAAACGCACTGTGGATTGCTGAAAACACCAGAAAACGCGTTTTTCGCATTCAATAGCACGAAAACAGCGATTTCGGTGGTTCTCACACTTGTCACAGAATAAACTCGAAGATTATCGTAGAAAATGCATATCTCAGCTGGAAACAACAACGATACCGAAGATATCGCAGTTTCCGCATATCAAACGCACTGTGGAGTGCTGAAAACACCAGAAAACGTGTTCTTCGCATTCAATAGCACGAAAACAGCGATTTCGATGATTCTGCACACTTGTCAGATTAGAAACTCGAAGATTATCGTAGAAAATGCATATCTCAGCTGGAAACAACAACGATACCGTAGATATCGCAGTTTTCGCATGTCAAACGCTCTGTGGCGTGCTGACAACACCAGAAAACGTGTTTTTCGCATTCAATAGCACGAAAACAGCGATTTCGGTGATTCTGCACACTTGTAACAGCAGAATCATGAAAATTATCACTGAAAATGCATATCTCAGCTGGAAACAACAACGATACTGAAGATATCGTAGTTTCCGCATATCAAACGCACTGTGGATTGCTGAAAACACCAGAAAACGCGATTTTCGCATTCAATAGCACGAAAACAGCGATTTCGGTGGTTCTCACACTTGTCACAGAATAAACTCGAAGATTATCGTAGAAAATGCATATCTCAGCTGGAAACAACAACGATACCGAAGATATCGCAGTTTCCGCATATCAAACGCACTGTGGAATGCTGAAAACACCAGAAAACGTGTTTTTCGCATCCAGTAGCACGAAAACAGCGATTTCGGTGATTCTGCACACTTGTAACAGCAGAATCGTGAAGATTATCTCTGAAAATGCATATCTCAGCTGGAAACATCAACGATACCGAAGATATGGCAGTTTCCGCATATCAAACGCACTGCGGAGTGCTGAAAACACCAGAAAACGTGTTTTTCGCATTCAATAGCACGAAAACAGCGATTTCGGTGATTCTGCACACTTGTAACAGCAGAATCATGACGATTATCACTGAGAATGCATATCTCAGCTGGAAACAACAACGATACCGAAGATATGGCAGTTTCCGCATATCAAACGCTCTGTGGCGTGCTGACAACACCAGAAAACGTGTTTTTCGCATTCAATAGCACGAAAACAGCGAATTCGGTGATTCTGCACACTTGTAACAGCAGAATCATGAAGATTATCACTGATAATGCATATCTCAGCTGGAAACAACAACGATACCGAAGATTTGGCAGTTTCCGCATATCAAACGCACTGTGGAGTGCTGAAAACAGCACAAAACGTGTTTTTCGCATTCAGTAGCACGAAAACAGCGATTGCGGTGATTCTGCAGACTTGTAACAGCAGAATCATGAAGATTATCACTGAAAATGCATATCTCAGCTGGAAACAACAACGATACCGAAGATATGGCAGTTTCCGCATTTCAAACGCACTGTGGAGTGCCTAAAACACCAGAAAACGTGTTTTTCGCATTCAATAGCACGAAAACAGCGATTTCGGTGATTCTGCACACTTGTCACAGAAGAAACTCGAAGATTATCGTAGAAAAAGCATATCTCAGCTGGAAACAACAACGATACCGTAGATATCGCAGTTTCCGCATGTCAAACGCTCTGTGGCGTGCTGACAACACCAGAAAACGTGTTTTTCGCATTCAATAGCACGAAAACAGCGATTTCGGTGATTCTGCACACTTGTAACAGCAGAATCATGAAGATTATCACTGATAATGCATATCTCAGCTGGAAACAGCAACGATACCGAAGATATGGCAGTTTCCGCATATCAAACGCACTGTGGAGTGCTGAAAACACCAGAAAACGTGTTTTTCGCATTCAATAGCACGAAAACAGCGATTGCGGTGATTCTGCACACTTGTACCAGCAGAATCATGAAGATTATCACTGAAAATGCATACCTCAGCTGGAAACAACAACGATACCGAAGATATCGTAGTTTCCGCATATCAAACGCACTGTGGAGTGCTGAAAACACCAGAAAACGTGTTTTTCGCATTCAATAGCACGAAAACAGCGATTTCGGAGATTCTGCACACTTGTACCAGCAGAATCATGAAGATTATCACTGAAAATGCATATCTCAGCTGGAAACAACAACGATACCGAAGATATGGCAGTTTCCGCATTTCAAACGCACTGTGGAGTGCCTAAAACACCAGAAAACGTGTTTTTCGCATTCAATAGCACGAAAACAGCGATTTCGGTGATTCTGCACACTTGTCACAGAAGAAACTCGAAGATTATCGTCGAAAAAGCATATCTCAGCTGGAAACAACAACGATACCGTAGATATCGCAGTTTCCGCATGTCAAACGCTCTGTGGCGTGCTGACAACACCAGAAAACGTGTTTTTCGCATTCAATAGCACGAAAACAGCGATTTCGGTGATTCTGCACACTTGTAACAGCAGAATCATGAAGATTATCACTGATAATGCATATCTCAGCTGGAAACAGCAACGATACCGAAGATATGGCAGTTTCCGCATATCAAACGCACTGTGGAGTGCTGAAAACTCCAGAAAACGTGTTTTTCGCATTCAATAGCACGAAAACAGCGATTGCGGTGATTCTGCACACTTGTAACAGCAGAATCATGAAGATTATCACTAAAAATGCATATCTCAGCTGGAAACAACAACGATACCGAAGATATGGCAGTTTCCGCATATCAAACGCACTGCGGAGTGCTGAAAACACCAGAAAACGTGTTTTTCGCATTCAATAGCACGAAAACAGCGATTTCGGTGATTCTGCACACTTGTAACAGCAGAATCATGACGATTATCACTGAGAATGCATATCTCAGCTGGAAACAACAACGATACCGAATATATGGCAGTTTCCGCATATCAAACGCTCTGTGGCGTGCTGACAACACCAGAAAACGTGTTTTTCGCATTCAATAGCACGAAAACAGCGAATTCGGTGATTCTGCACAACTGTAACAGCAGAATCATGAAGATTATCACTGATAATGCATATCTCAGCTGGAAACAACAACGATACCGAAGATTTGGCAGTTTCCGCATATCAAACGCACTGTGGAGTGCTGAAAACAGCACAAAACGTGTTTTTCGCATTCAGTAGCACGAAAACAGCGATTGCGGTGATTCTGCAGACTTGTAACAGCAGAATCATGAAGATTATCACTGAAAATGCATATCTCAGCTGGAAACAACAACGATACCGAAGATATGGCAGTTTCCGCATTTCAAACGCACTGTGGAGTGCCTAAAACACCAGAAAACGTGTTTTTCGCATTCAATAGCACGAAAACAGCGATTTCGGTGATTCTGCACACTTGTCACAGAAGAAACTCGAAGATTATCGTAGAAAAAGCATATCTCAGCTGGAAACAACAACGATACCGTAGATATCGCAGTTTCCGCATGTCAAACGCTCTGTGGCGTGCTGACAACACCAGAAAACGTGTTTTTCGCATTCAATAGCACGAAAACAGCGATTTCGGTGATTCTGCACACTTGTCACAGAAGAAACTCGAAGATTATCGTCGAAAAAGCATATCTCAGCTGGAAACAACAACGATACCGTAGATATCGCAGTTTCCGCATGTCAAACGCTCTGTGGCGTGCTGACAACACCAGAAAACGTGTTTTTCGCATTCAATAGCACGAAAACAGCGATTTCGGTGATTCTGCACACTTGTAACAGCAGAATCATGAAGATTATCACTGATAATGCATATCTCAGCTGGAAACAGCAACGATACCGAAGATATGGCAGTTTCCGCATATCAAACGCACTGTGGAGTGCTGAAAACTCCAGAAAACGTGTTTTTCGCATTCAATAGCACGAAAACAGCGATTGCGGTGATTCTGCACACTTGTAACAGCAGAATCATGAAGATTATCACTAAAAATGCATATCTCAGCTGGAAACAACAACGATACCGAAGATATCGTAGTTTCCGCATATCAAACGCACTGTGGAGTGCTGAAAACACCAAAAAACTTGTTTTTCGCATCCAATAGCACGAAAACAGCGATTTCGGTGATTCTGCACACTTGTAACAGCAGAATCATGAAGATTATCACTGAAAATGCATATCTCAGCTGGAAACAACAACGATACCGAAGATATCGCAGTTTCCGCATGTCAAACGCTCTGTGGCGTGCTGAAAACACCAGAAAACGTGTTTTTCGCATCCAAAAGCACGAAAACAGCGATTTCGGTGTTTCTGCACACTTGTAACAGCAGAATCGTGAAGATTATCGTAGAAAATGCATATCTCAGCTGGAAACAACAACGATACCGAAGATATCGCAGTTTCCGCATATCAAACGCACTGTGGAGTGCTGAAAACACCAGAAAACGTGTTTTTCGCATCCAATAGCACGAAAACAGCGATTTCGGTGATTCCGCACACTTGTAACAGGAGAATCATGAAGATTATCACTGAAAAAGCATATCTTAGCTGGAAACAACAACGATACCGAAGATATGGCAGTTTCCGCATATCAAACGCACTGTGGAGTGCTGAAAACACCACAAAACATGTTTTTTCGCATTCAATAGCACGAAAACAGCGATTTCGGTGATCCTGCACATTTGTAAACGCAGAATCATGAAGATTATCACTGAAAATGCATATCTCAGCTGGAAACAACAACGATACCGAAGATATCGCAGTTTCCGCATATCAAACGCACTGTGGAGTGCTGAAAACACCAGAAAACGTGTTTTTCGCATTCAATAGCACGAAAACAGCGATTTCGGTGATTCTGCACACTTGTAACAGCAGAATCATGAAAATTATCACTGAAAATGCATATCTCAGCTGGAAACAACAACGATACTGAAGATATCGTAGTTTCCGCATATCAAACGCACTGTGGATTGCTGAAAACACCAGAAAACGCGTTTTTCGCATTCAATAGCACGAAAACAGCGATTTCGGTGGTTCTCACACTTGTCACAGAATAAACTCGAAGATTATCGTTGAAAATGCATATCTCAGCTGGAAACAACAACGATACCGAAGATATCGCAGTTTCCGCATATCAAACGCACTGTGGAGTGCTGAAAACACCAGAAAACGTGTTTTTCGCATTCAATAGCACGAAAACAGCGATTTCGATGATTCTGCACACTTGTCAGATTAGAAACTCGAAGATTATCGTAGAAAATGCATATCTCAGCTGGAAACAACAACGATACCGTAGATATCGCAGTTTTCGCATGTCAAACGCTCTGTGGCGTGCTGACAACACCAGAAAACGTGTTTTTCGCATTCAATAGCACGAAAACAGCGATTTCGGTGATTCTGCACACTTGTAACAGCAGAATCATGAAAATTATCACTGAAAATGCATATCTCAGCTGGAAACAACAACGAAACTGAAGATATCGTAGTTTCCGCATATCAAACGCACTGTGGATTGCTGAAAACACCAGAAAACGCGATTTTCGCATTCAATAGCACGAAAACAGCGACTTCGGTGGTTCTCACACTTGTCACAGAATAAACTCGAAGATTATCGTAGAAAATGCATATCTCAGCTGGAAACAACAACGATACCGAAGATATCGCAGTTTCCGCATATCAAACGCACTGTGGAATGCTGAAAACACCAGAAAACGTGTTTTTCGCATCCAGTAGCACGAAAACAGCGATTTCGGTGATTCTGCACACTTGTAACAGCAGAATCGTGAAGATTATCTCTGAAAATGCATATCTCAGCTGGAAACATCAACGATACCGAAGATATGGCAGTTTCCGCATATCAAACGCACTGCGGAGTGCTGAAAACACCAGAAAACGTGTTTTTCGCATTCAATAGCACGAAAACAGCGATTTCGGTGATTCTGCACACTTGTAACAGCAGAATCATGACGATTATCACTGAGAATGCATATCTCAGCTGGAAACAACAACGATACCGAAGATATGGCAGTTTCCGCATATCAAACGCTCTGTGGCGTGCTGACAACACCAGAAAACGTGTTTTTCGCATTCAATAGCACGAAAACAGCGAATTCGGTGATTCTGCACACTTGTAACAGCAGAATCATGAAGATTATCACTGATAATGCATATCTCAGCTGGAAACAACAACGATACCGAAGATTTGGCAGTTTCCGCATATCAAACGCACTGTGGAGTGCTGAAAACAGCACAAAACGTGTTTTTCGCATTCAGTAGCACGAAAACAGCGATTGCGGTGATTCTGCAGACTTGTAACAGCAGAATCATGAAGATTATCACTGAAAATGCATATCTCAGCTGGAAACAACAACGATACCGAAGATATGGCAGTTTCCGCATTTCAAACGCACTGTGGAGTGCCTAAAACACCAGAAAACGTGTTTTTCGCATTCAATAGCACGAAAACAGCGATTTCGGTGATTCTGCACACTTGTCACAGAAGAAACTCGAAGATTATCGTAGAAAAAGCATATCTCAGCTGGAAACAACAACGATACCGTAGATATCGCAGTTTCCGCATGTCAAACGCTCTGTGGCGTGCTGACAACACCAGAAAACGTGTTTTTCGCATTCAATAGCACGAAAACAGCGATTTCGGTGATTCTGCACACTTGTAACAGCAGAATCATGAAGATTATCACTGACAATGCATATCTCAGCTGGAAACAGCAACGATACCGAAGATATGGCAGTTTCCGCATATCAAACGCACTGTGGAGTGCTGAAAACACCAGAAAACGTGTTTTTCGCATTCAATAGCACGAAAACAGCGATTGCGGTGATTCTGCACACTTGTACCAGCAGAATCATGAAGATTATCACTGAAAATGCATACCTCAGCTGGAAACAACAACGATACCGAAGATATCGTAGTTTCCGCATATCAAACGCACTGTGGAGTGCTGAAAACACCAGAAAACGTGTTTTTCGCATTCAATAGCACGAAAACAGCGATTTCGGTGATTCTGCACACTTGTACCAGCAGAATCATGAAGATTATCACTGAAAATGCATATCTCAGCTGGAAACAACAACGATACCGAAGATATCGTAGTTTCCGCATATCAAACGCACTGTGGAGTGCTGAAAACACCAGAAAACGTGTTTTTCGCAATCCAATAGCACGAAAACAGCGATTTCGGTGATTCTGCACACTTGTAACAGCAGAATCATGAAGATTATCACTGAAAATGCATATCTCAGCTGGAAACAACAACGATACCGAAGATATGGCAGTTTCCGCATATCAAACGCACTGTGTAGTGCTGAAAACACCAGAAAACGTGTTTTTCGCATTCAGTAGCACGAAAACAGCCATTTCGGTGATTCTGCACACTTGTAACAGCAGAATCATGAAGATTATCACTGAAAATGCATATCTCAGCTGGAGACAACAACGATACCGAAGATATCGTAGTTTCCGCATATCAAACGCACTGTGGAGTGCTGAAAACACCAGAAAACGTGTTTTTCGCAATCCAATAGCACGAAAACAGCGATTTCGGTGATTCTGCACACTTGTAACAGCAGAATCATGAAGATTATCACTGAAAATGCATATCTCAGCTGGAAACAACAACGATACCGAAGATATGGCAGTTTCCGCATATCAAACGCACTGTGGAGTGCTGAAAACACCAGAAAACGTGTTTTTCGCATTCAGTAGCACGAAAACAGCGATTTCGGTGATTCTGCACACTTGTAACAGCAGAATCATGAAGATTATCACTAAAAATGCATATCTCAGCTGGAAACAACAACGATACCGAAGATATCGTAGTTTCCGCATATCAAACGCACTGTGGAGTGCTGAAAACACCAGAAAACGTGTTTTTCGCATTCAATAGCACGAAAACAGCGATTTCGGAGATTCTGCACACTTGTACCAGCAGAATCATGAAGATTATCACTGAAAATGCATATCTCAGCTGGAAACAACAACGATACCGAAGATATCGTAGTTTCCGCATATCAAACGCACTGTGGAGTGCTGAAAACACCAGAAAACGTGTTTTTCGCATTCAATAGCACGAAAACAGCGATTTCGGTGATTCTGCACACTTGTAACAGCAGAATCATGAAGATTATTACTGAAAATGCATATCTCAGCTGGAAACATCAACGATACCGATGATATGGCAGTTTCCGCATATCAAACGCACTGTGGAGTGCTGGAAACACCAGAAAACGTGTTTTTCGCATTCAATAGCACGAAAACAGCGATTTCGGTGATTCTGCACACTTGTAACAGCAGAATCATGAAGATCATCACTGAAAATGCATATCTCAGCTGGAAACAACAACGATACCGAAGATATGGCAGTTTCCGCATATCAAACGCACTGTGGAGTGCTGAAAACACCAGAAAACGTGTTTTTCGCATTCAATAGCACGAAAACAGCGATTTCGGTGATTCTGCACACTTGTCACAGAAGAAACTCGAAGATTATCGTAGAAAATGCATATCTCAGCTGGAAACAACAACGATACCGAAGTTATCGCAGTTTCCGCATATCAAACGCACTGTGGAGTGCTGAAAACACCAGAAAACGTGTTTTTCGCAATCCAATAGCACGAAAACAGCGATTTCGGTGATTCTGCACACTTGTAACAGCAGAATCATGGAGATTATCACTGAAAATGCATATCTCATCTGGAAACAACAACGATACCGAAGATATGGCAGTTTCCGCATATCAAACTCACTGTGGAGTGCTGAAAACACCAGAAAACGTGTTTTTCGCATTAAATAGCACGAAAACAGCGATTTCGGTGATTCTGCACACTTGTAACAGCAGAATCATGAAGATTATCACTGAAAATGCATATCTCAGCTGGAAACATCAACGATACCGAAGATATGGCAGTTTCAGCATATCAAACGCACTGTGGAGTGCTGAAAACACCAGAAAACGTGTTTTTCGCATTCAATAGCACGAAAACAGCGATTAGAGTGATTCTTCACACTTGTCACAGAAGAAACTCGAAGATTATCGTAGAAAATGCATATCTCATCTGGAAACAACAACGATACCGAAGTTATCGCAGTTTCCGCATATCAAATGCACTGTGCAGTGCTGAAAACACCAGAAAACGTGTTTTTCGAATTCAATAGCACGAAAACAGCGATTTCGGTGATTCTGCACACTAGTAACAGCAGAATCATGAAGAATGTCACTGAAAATGCATATCTCAGCTGGAAACAACAACGATACCGAAGATATGGCAGTTTCCGCATATCAAACGCACTGTGGAGTGCTGAAAACACCAGAAAACGTGTTTTTCGCGTTCAATAGCACGAAAACAGCGATTTCGGTGATTCTGCACACTTGTAACAGCAGAATCATGAAGATTATCACTGAAAATGCATATCTCAGCTGGAAGCAACAACGATACCGAAGATATCGCAGTTTCCGCATGTTAAACGTTCTGTGGCGTGCTGAAAACACTAGAAAACGTGTTTTTCGCATTCAAAAGCACGAAAACAGTGATTTCGGTGATCCTGCACATTTGTAAACGCAGAATCATGAAGATTATCACTGAAAATGCATATCTCAGCTGGAAACAACAACGATACCGAAGATATCGCAGTTTCCGCATATCAAACGCACTGTGGAGTGCTGAAAACACCAGAAAACGTGTTCTTCGCATTCAATAGCACGAAAACAGCGATTTCGGTGATTCTGCACACTTATAACAGCAGAATCATGAAGATTATCACTGAAAATGCATATCTCAGCTGGAAACAACAACGATACCGAAGATATCGCAGTTTCCGCATATCAAACGCACTGTGGAGTGCTGAAAACACCAGAAAACGTGTTTTTCGCATCCAATAGCACGAAAACAGCGATTTCGGTGATTCTGCACACTTGTAACAGCAGAATCATGAAGATTATCACTGAAAATGCATATCTCAGCTGGAAACAACAACGATACCGATGATATCGCAGTTTCCGCATATCAAACCCACTGTGGAGTGCTGAAAACACCAGAAAACGTGTTTCTCGAATTCAATAGCACGAAAACAGCGATTTCGGTGATTCTGCACACTTGTAACAGGAGAATCATGAAGATTGTCACTGAAAATGCATATCTCAGCTGGAAACAACAACGATACCGAAGTTATCGCAGTTTCCGCATGTTAAACGCTCTGTAGCGTACTGAAAACACCAGAAAACGTGTTTTTCGCATTCAAAAGCACGAAAACAGCGATTTCGGTGATTCTGCACATTTGTAACAGCAGAATCATGAAGATTATCACTGAAAATCCATATCTCAGCTGGAAACATCAACGATACCGAAGATATGGCAGTTTCCGCATATCAAACGCACTGTGGAGTGCTGATAACACCAGAAAACGTGTTTTTCGCATTCAATAGCACGAAAACAGCGATTTCGGTGATTCTGCACACTTGTAACAGCAGAATCATGAAGATTATCACTGAAAATGCATATCTCAGCTGGAAACAACAACGATACCGAAGATATCGCAGTTGCCGCATATCAAAGCACTGTGGAGTGCTGAAAACACCAGAAAACGTGTTTTTCGCATTCAAAAGCACGAAAACAGCGATTTCGGTGATTCTGCACATTTTTAACAGCAGAATCATGAAGATTATCACTGAAAATGCATATCTTAGCTGGAAACAACAACGATACCGAAGATATGGCAGTTTCCGCATATCAAACGCACTGTGGAGTGCTGAAAACACCAGAAAACGTGTTTTTCGCATTCAATAGCACGAAAACAGCGATTTCGGTGATTCTGCACACTTGTAACAGCAGAATCATGAAGATTATCACTGAAAATGCATATCTCAGCTGGAAACAACAACGATACCGAAGATATGGCAGTTTCCGCATATCAAACGCACTGTGGAGTGCTGAAAACACCAGAAAACGTGTTTTTCGCATTCAATAGCACGAAAACAGCGATTTCGGTGATTCTGCACACTTGTAACAGCAGAATCATGAAGATTGTCACTGAAAATGCATCTCTCAGCTGGAAACAACAACGATACCGAAGATATCGCAGTTTCCGCATATCAAACGCACTGTGGAGTGTAAAAACACCAGAAAACGTGTTTTTCGCATCCAATAGCACGAAAACAGCGATTTCGGTGATTCTGCACACTTGTAACAGCAGAATCATGAAGATTATCACTGAAAATGCATATCTCAGCTGGAAACAACAACGATACCGAAGATATGGCAGTTTCCGCATATCAAACGCACTGTGGAGTGCTGAAAACAGCAGATAACGTGTTTTTCGCATTCAATAGCACGAAAACAGCGATTTCGGTGATTCTGCACACTTGTAACAGCAGAATCATGAAGATTATCACTGAAAATGCATATCTCAGCTGGAAACAACAACGATACCGAAGATATCGGAGTTGCCGCATATCAAACGCACTGTGGAGTGCTGAAAACACCAGAAAACGTGTTTTTCGCATTCAAAAGCACGAAAACAGCGATTTCGGTGATTCTGCACACTTGTAACAGCAGAATCATGAAGATTATCACTGAAAATGCATATCTCAGCTGGAAACAACAACGATACCGAAGATATCGGAGTTGCCGCATATCAAACGCACTGTGGAGTGCTGAAAACACCAGAAAACGTGTTTTTCGCATTCAAAAGCACGAAAACAGCGATTTCGGTGATTCTGCACATTTTTAACAGCAGAATCATGAAGATTATCACTGAAAATGCATATCTCAGCTGGAAACATCAACGATACCGAAGATATGGCAGTTTCCGCATATCAAACGCACTGTGGAGTGCTGAAAACACCAGAAAACGTGTTTTTCGCATTCAATAGCACGAAAACAGCGATTTCGGTGGTTCTGCACACTTGTCAGAGAAGAAACTCGAAGATTATCGTAGAAAATGCATATCTCAGCTGGAAACAACAACGATACCGAAGATATCGCAGTTTCCGCATGTTGAGCGCTCTGTGGCGTGCTGAAAACACCAGAAAACGTGTTTTTTGCATTCAATAGCACGAAAACAGCGATTTCGGTGGTTCTGCACACTTGTCACAGAATAAACTCGAAGGTTATCGTAGAAAATGCATATCTCAGCTGGAAACAACAACGATACTGAAGATATCGCAGTTTCCGCATATCAAACGCACTGTGGAGTGCTGAAAACACCAGAAAACGTGTTTTTCGCATTCAATAGCACGAAAACAGCGATTTCGCTGATTCTGCACACTTCTAACAGCAGAATCATGAAGATTATCACTGAAAATGCATATCTTAGCTGGAAACAACAACGATACCGAAGATATCGGAGTTGCCGCATATCAAACGCACTGTGGAGTGCTGAAAACACCAGAAAACGTGTTTTTCGCATTCAAAAGCACGAAAACAGCGATTTCGGTGATTCTGCACATTTTTAACAGCAGAATCATGAAGATTATCACTGAAAATGCATATCTCAGCTGGAAACATCAACGATACCGAAGATATGGCAGTTTCCGCATATCAAACGCACTGTGGAGTGCTGAAAACACCAGGAAACGTGTTTTTCGCATTCAATAGCACGAAAACAGCGATTTCGGTGGTTCTGCACACTTGTCACAGAAGAAACTCGAAGGTTATCGTAGAAAATGCATATCTCAGCTGGAAACAACAACGATACCGAAGATATCGTAGTTTCCGCATATCAAACGCACTGTGGAGTGCTGAAAACACCAGAAAACGTGTCTTTCGCATTCAATAGCACGAAAACAGCGATTTCGGTGATTCTGCACACTTGTAACAGCAGAATCATGAAGATTATCACTGAAAATGCATATCTCAGCTGGAAACAACAACGATACCGAAGATATCGCAGTTGCCGCATATCAAACGCACTGTGGAGTGCTGAAAACACCAGAAAACGTGTTTTTCGCATTCAACAGCACGAAAACAGCGACTTCGGTGATTCTGCACACTTGTAACAGCAGAATCATGAAGATTATCAATGAAAATGCATATCTCAGCTGGAAACAACAACGATACCGAAGATATCGCAGTTTCCGCATGTCAAACGCACTGTGGAGTGCTGAAAACACCAGAAAACGTGTCTTTCGCATTCAATAGCACGAAAACAGCGATTTCGGTGATTCTGCACACTTGTCACAGAAGAAACTCGAAGGTTATCGTAGAAAATGCATATCTCAGCTGGAAACAACAACGATACCGAAGATATCGTAGTTTCCGCATATCAAACGCACTGTGGAGTGCTGAAAACACCAGAAAACGTGTCTTTCGCATTCAATAGCACGAAAACAGCGATTTCGGTGATTCTGCACACTTGTAACAGCAGAATCATGAAGATTATCACTGAAAATGCATATCTCAGCTGGAAACAACAACGATACCGAAGATATCGCAGTTGCCGCATATCAAACGCACTGTGGAGTGCTGAAAACACCAGAAAACGTGTTTTTCGCATTCAACAGCACGAAAACAGCGACTTCGGTGATTCTGCACACTTGTAACAGCAGAATCATGAAGATTATCACTGAAAATGCATATCTCAGCTGGAAACAACAACGATACCGAAGATATCGTAGTTTCCGCATATCAAACGCACTGTGGAGTGCTGAAAACACCAGAAAACGTGTCTTTCGCATTCAATAGCACGAAAACAGCGATTTCGGTGATTCTGCACACTTGTAACAGCAGAATCATGAAGATTATCACTGAAAATGCATATCTCAGCTGGAAACAACAACGATACCGAAGATATCGGAGTTGCCGCATATCAAACGCACTGTGGAGTGCTGAAAACACCAGAAAACGTGTTTTTCGCATTCAAAAGCACGAAAACAGCGATTTCGGTGATTCTGCACATTTTTAACTGCAGAATCATGAAGATTATCACTGAAAATGCATATCTCAGCTGGAAACATCAACGATACCGAAGATATGGCAGTTTCCGCATATCAAACGCACTGTGGGGTGCTGAAAACACCAGGAAACGTGTTTTTCGCATTCAATAGCACGAAAACAGCGATTTCGGTGGTTCTGCACACTTGTCACAGAAGAAACTCGAAGATTATCGTAGAAAATGCATATCTCAGCTGGAAACATCAACGATACCGAAGATATGGCAGTTTCCGCATATCAAACGCACTGTGGAGTGCTGAAAACACCAGAAAACGTGTTTTTCGCATTCAATAGCACGAAAACAGCGATTTCGGTGATTCTGCACACTTGTAACAGCAGAATCATGAAGATTATCACAAGAAAATGCATATCTCAGCTGGAAACAACAACGATACCGAAGATATGGCAGTTTCCGCATATCAAACGCACTGTTGATTGCTGAAAACACCAGAAAACGTGTTTTTCGCATTCAATAGCACGAAAACAGCGATTTCGGTGATTCTGCACATTTTTAACAGCAGAATCATGAAGATTATCACTGAAAATGCATATCTCAGCTGGAAATCCAACGATACCGAAGATATCGCAGTTTCCACATATCAAACGCACTGTGGATTGCTGAAAACACCAGAAAACGTGTTTTTTGCATTCAATAGCACGAAAACAGCGATTTCGGTGGTTCTGCACACTTGTCACAGAATAAACTCGAAGATTATCGTAGAAAATGCATATCTCAGCTGGAAACAACAACGATACCGAAGATATCGTAGTTTCCGCATATCAAACGCACTGTGGAGTGCTGAAAAAACCAGAAAACGTGTTTTTCGCATTCAATAGCACGAAAACAGCGATTTCGGTGATTCTGCACACTTGTAACAGCAGAATCATGAAGATTATCACTGAAAATGCATATCTCAGCTGGAAACAACAACGATACCGAAGATATCGCAGTTGCCGCATATCAAACGCACTGTGGAGTGCTGAAAACACCAGAAAACGTGTTTTTCGCATTCAAAAGCACGAAAACAGCGATTTCGGTGATTCTGCACATTTTTAACAGCAGAATCATGAAGATTATCACTGAAAATGCATATCTCAGCTGGAAATCCAACGATACCGAAGATATCGCAGTTTCCGCATATCAAACGCACCGTGGAGTGCTGAAAACAGCAGATAACGTGTTTTTCGCATTCAATAGCACGAAAACAGCGATTTCGGTGATTCTGCACACTTGTAACAGCAGAATCATGAAGATTATCACTGAACATGCATATCTCAGCTGGAAATAACAACGATACCGAAGATATCGCAGTTTCCGCATATCAAACGCACTGCGGAGTGCTGAAAACACCAGAAAACGTGTTTTTCGCATCCAATAGCACGAAAACAGCGATTTCGGTGATTCTGCACACTTGTAACAACAGAATCATGAAGATTATCACTGAAAATGCATATCTCAGCTGGAAACAACAACGATACCGAAGATATCGTAGTTTCCACATATCAAACGCACTGTGGATTGCTGAAAACACCAGAAAACGTGTTTTTCGCATTCAATAGCACGAAAACAGCGATTTCGGTGGTTCTGCACACTTGTCACAGAATAAACTCGAAGATTATCGTAGAAAATGCATATCTCAGCTGGAAACAACAACGATAGCGAAGATATCGCAGTTTCCGCATATCAAACGCACTGTGGAGTGCTGAAAACACCAGAAAACGTGTTTTTCGCATTCAATAGCACGAAAACAGCGATTTCTGTGATTCTGCACATTTGTAAACGCAGAATCATGAAGATTATCACTGAAAATGCATATCTCAGCTGGAAACAACAACGATACCGAAGATATCGCAGTTTCCGCATATCAAACGCACTGTGGAGTGCTGAAAACACCAGAAAACGTGTTTTTCGCATTCAATAGCACGAAAACAGCGATTTCGGTGATTCTGCACACTTGTAACAGCAGAATCATGAAGATTCTCACTGAAAATGCATATCTCAGCTGGAAACAACAACGATACCGAAGATATCGTAGTTTCCGCATATCAAACGCACTGTGGATTGCTGAAAACACCAGAAAACGTGTTTTTCGCATTCAATAGCACGAAAACAGCGATTTCGGTGGTTCTGCACACTTGTCACAGAATAAACTCGAAGATTATCGTAGAAAATGCATATCTCAGCTGGAAACAACAACGATACCGAAGATATCGGAGTTGCCGCATATCAAACGCACTGTGGAGTGCTGAAAACACCAGAAAACGTGTTTTTCGCATTCAAAAGCACGAAAACAGCGATTTCGGTGATTCTGCACATTTTTAACAGCAGAATCATGAAGATTATCACTGAAAATGCATATCTCAGCTGGAAACATCAACGATACCGAAGATATGGCAGTTTCCGCATATCAAACGCACTGTGGAGTGCTGAAAACACCAGAAAACGTGTTTTTCGCATTCAATAGCACGAAAACAGCGATTTCGGTGGTTCTGCACACTTGTCAGAGAAGAAACTCGAAGATTATCGTAGAAAATGCATATCTCAGCTGGAAACAACAACGATACCGAAGATATCGCAGTTTCCGCATGTTGAGCGCTCTGTGGCGTGCTGAAAACACCAGAAAACGTGTTTTTTGCATTCAATAGCACGAAAACAGCGATTTCGGTGGTTCTGCACTCTTGTCACAGAATAAACTCGAAGGTTATCGTAGAAAATGCATATCTCAGCTGGAAACAACAACGATACTGAAGATATCGCAGTTTCCGCATATCAAACGCACTGTGGAGTGCTGAAAACACCAGAAAACGTGTTTTTCGCATTCAATAGCACGAAAACAGCGATTTCGCTGATTCTGCACACTTCTAACAGCAGAATCATGAAGATTATCACTGAAAATGCATATCTCAGCTGGAAACAACAACGATACCGAAGATATCGGAGTTGCCGCATATCAAACGCACTGTGGAGTGCTGAAAACACCAGAAAACGTGTTTTTCGCATTCAAAAGCACGAAAACAGCGATTTCGGTGATTCTGCACATTTTTAACAGCAGAATCATGAAGATTATCACTGAAAATGCATATCTCAGCTGGAAACATCAACGATACCGAAGATATGGCAGTTTCCGCATATCAAACGCACTGTGGAGTGCTGAAAACACCAGGAAACGTGTTTTTCGCATTCAATAGCACGAAAACAGCGATTTCGGTGGTTCTGCACACTTGTCACAGAAGAAACTCGAAGGTTATCGTAGAAAATGCATATCTCAGCTGGAAACAACAACGATACCGAAGATATCGTAGTTTCCGCATATCAAACGCACTGTGGAGTGCTGAAAACACCAGAAAACGTGTCTTTCGCATTCAATAGCACGAAAACAGCGATTTCGGTGATTCTGCACACTTGTAACAGCAGAATCATGAAGATTATCACTGAAAATGCATATCTCAGCTGGAAACAACAACGATACCGAAGATATCGCAGTTGCCGCATATCAAACGCACTGTGGAGTGCTGAAAACACCAGAAAACGTGTTTTTCGCATTCAACAGCACGAAAACAGCGACTTCGGTGATTCTGCACACTTGTAACAGCAGAATCATGAAGATTATCACTGAAAATGCATATCTCAGCTGGAAACAACAACGATACCGAAGATATCGCAGTTTCCGCATGTCAAACGCTCTGTGGCGTGCTGAATACACCAGAAAACGTGTTTTTCGCATCCAAAAGCACGAAAACAGCGATTTCGGTGATTCTGCACACTTGTAACAGCAGAATCATGAAGATTATCACTGAAAATGCATATCTCAGCTGGAAACAACAACGATACCGAAGATATCGCAGTTGCCGCATATCAACGCACTGTGGAGTGCTGAAAACACCAGAAAACGTGTTTTTCGCATTCAAAAGCACGAAAACAGCGATTTCGGTGATTCTGCACATTTTTAACAGCAGAATCATGAAGATTATCACTGAAAATGCATATCTCAGCTGGAAACATCAACGATACCGAAGATATGGCAGTTTCCGCATATCAAACGCACTGTGGAGTGCTGAAAACACCAGGAAACGTGTTTTTCGCATTCAATAGCACGAAAACAGCGATTTCGGTGGTTCTGCACACTTGTCACAGAAGAAACTCGAAGGTTATCGTAGAAAATGCATATCTCAGCTGGAAACAACAACGATACCGAAGATATCGTAGTTTCCGCATATCAAACGCACTGTGGAGTGCTGAAAACACCAGAAAACGTGTCTTTCGCATTCAATAGCACGAAAACAGCGATTTCGGTGATTCTGCACACTTGTAACAGCAGAATCATGAAGATTATCACTGAAAATGCATATCTCAGCTGGAAACAACAACGATACCGAAGATATCGCAGTTGCCGCATATCAAACGCACTGTGGAGTGCTGAAAACACCAGAAAACGTGTTTTTCGCATTCAACAGCACGAAAACAGCGACTTCGGTGATTCTGCACACTTGTAACAGCAGAATCATGAAGATTATCACTGAAAATGCATATCTCAGCTGGAAACAACAACGATACCGAAGATATCGTAGTTTCCGCATATCAAACGCACTGTGGAGTGCTGAAAACACCAGAAAACGTGTCTTTCGCATTCAATAGCACGAAAACAGCGATTTCGGTGATTCTGCACACTTGTAACAGCAGAATCATGAAGATTATCACTGAAAATGCATATCTCAGCTGGAAACAACAACGATACCGAAGATATCGGAGTTGCCGCATATCAAACGCACTGTGGAGTGCTGAAAACACCAGAAAACGTGTTTTTCGCATTCAAAAGCACGAAAACAGCGATTTCGGTGATTCTGCACATTTTTAACTGCAGAATCATGAAGATTATCACTGAAAATGCATATCTCAGCTGGAAACATCAACGATACCGAAGATATGGCAGTTTCCGCATATCAAACGCACTGTGGGGTGCTGAAAACACCAGGAAACGTGTTTTTCGCATTCAATAGCTCGAAAACAGCGATTTCGGTGGTTCTGCACACTTGTCACAGAAGAAACTCGAAGATTATCGTAGAAAATGCATATCTCAGCTGGAAACATCAACGATACCGAAGATATGGCAGTTTCCGCATATCAAACGCACTGTGGAGTGCTGAAAACACCAGAAAACGTGTTTTTCGCATTCAATAGCACGAAAACAGCGATTTCGGTGATTCTGCACACTTGTAACAGCAGAATCATGAAGATTATCACAAGAAAATGCATATCTCAGCTGGAAACAACAACGATACCGAAGATATGGCAGTTTCCGCATATCAAACGCACTGTTGATTGCTGAAAACACCAGAAAACGTGTTTTTCGCATTCAATAGCACGAAAACAGCGATTTCGGTGATTCTGCACATTTTTAACAGCAGAATCATGAAGATTATCACTGAAAATGCATATCTCAGCTGGAAATCCAACGATACCGAAGATATCGCAGTTTCCACATATCAAACGCACTGTGGATTGCTGAAAACACCAGAAAACGTGTTTTTTGCATTCAATAGCACGAAAACAGCGATTTCGGTGGTTCTGCACACTTGTCACAGAATAAACTCGAAGATTATCGTAGAAAATGCATATCTCAGCTGGAAACAACAACGATACCGAAGATATCGTAGTTTCCGCATATCAAACGCACTGTGGAGTGCTGAAAAAACCAGAAAACGTGTTTTTCGCATTCAATAGCACGAAAACAGCGATTTCGGTGATTCTGCACACTTGTAACAGCAGAATCATGAAGATTATCACTGAAAATGCATATCTCAGCTGGAAACAACAACGATACCGAAGATATCGCAGTTGCCGCATATCAAACGCACTGTGGAGTGCTGAAAACACCAGAAAACGTGTTTTTCGCATTCAAAAGCACGAAAACAGCGATTTCGGTGATTCTGCACATTTTTAACAGCAGAATCATGAAGATTATCACTGAAAATGCATATCTCAGCTGGAAATCCAACGATACCGAAGATATCGCAGTTTCCGCATATCAAACGCACCGTGGAGTGCTGAAAACAGCAGATAACGTGTTTTTCGCATTCAATAGCACGAAAACAGCGATTTCGGTGATTCTGCACACTTGTAACAACAGAATCATGAAGATTATCACTGAAAATGCATATCTCAGCTGGAAACAACAACGATACCGAAGATATCGTAGTTTCCACATATCAAACGCACTGTGGATTGCTGAAAACACCAGAAAACGTGTTTTTCGCATTCAATAGCACGAAAACAGCGATTTCGGTGGTTCTGCACACTTGTCACAGAATAAACTCGAAGATTATCGTAGAAAATGCATATCTCAGCTGGAAACAACAACGATACCGAAGATATCGCAGTTTCCGCATATCAAACGCACTGTGGAGTGCTGCAAACACCAGAAAACGTGTTTTTCGCATCCAATAGCACGAAAACAGCAATTTCGGTGATTCTGCACATTTGTAAACGCAGAATCATGAAGATTATCACTGAAAATGCATATCTCAGCTGGAAACAACAACGATACCGAAGATGTCGCAGTTTCCGCATATCAAACGCACTGTGGAGTGCTGAAAACACCAGAAAACGTGTTTTTGGCATTGAATAGCACGAAAACAGCGATTTCGGTGATTCTGCATCCTTCTCACAGAAGAATATCCAAGATTATCGTAGAAATTGCATATCTCAGCTTGAAGCCCCTCTAAAACCAAGATATCTCCGGTTCTGCATATCAAACGCACTGTACAGTGGCGAAAACACCAGATAACGTGCTTCTCGCATTACATAGCTGCACAAGGGCGATTTCGATGATACGGCATACTTCTTACAGAAGCCTCACCAAGATTATCGCAGAAAATGCATATCTCAGCTTGAAGCCCCTCGAAACAAGATATCTCCGGTTCTGCATATCAAACGCACTGTGGAGTGATGAAAACACCAGATAACGTGCTTCTCGCATTAAATAGCTCCAACAGAGTGATTTCGATGATTCGGCATACTTCTCACAGAAGAATCACCATGATTATCCCAGAAAATGCATATCTCAGCTTGAAACCCCACGAAACCGCAGATATCGTAGTTTCCGCAAATCAAACGGACTGTGGAGTGCTGGAATACAAGAAGCGTGTTAATTCGCATTAAATAGCAGTTAGCCAGCGATTTGGGTGTTTTTGCACACTTGTCACCGATGAAACTCGAAGATTATTACTGAGAATGCATATCTCAGCTGGAAACCCAACGAAACCGGAGATGTCACAGTTTCCGCATATCAAACGCACTGTGGAGTGCTGGAACACAAGAAGCGTGTTATTTCGCATTAAATAGCAGTAAGCCAGCGATTCCGGTGATTATGCACACATGTCACAGAAGAAACTCGAAGATTGTCACTGAAAATGCATATCTCAGCTAGAAACCTCACGAAAACGAAGATATCGCAGTTTCCGCAAGTCAAGCGCACTGTGGAGTGCTGAAAACTCCAGGAAACGCGTTTTCCGTATTCAATAGCACGAGAACAGCGATTTCGGTGATTCTGCACACTTGTCACAGAAGAATCATGATGATTATCACTGAAAATGCATATCTCAGCTGGAAACCCAACGAAACCGGAGATATCGCAGTTTCCGCATATCAAACGCACTGTGGAGTGCTGAAAACACCAGAAAACGTGTTTTTCGCATTCAATAGCACGAAAACAGCGATTTCGGTGATTCTGCACACTTGTAACAGCAGAATCATGAAGATTATCACTGAAAATGCATATCTCAGCTGGAAACAACAACGATACCGAAGATATCGTAGTTTCCGCTTATCAAACGCACTGTGGATTGCTGAAAACACCAGAAAACGTGTTTTTCTCATTCAGTAGCACGAAAACAGCGATTTCGGTGGTTCTGCACATTTGTAAACGCAGAATCATGAAGATTATCACTGAAAATGCATATCTCAGCTGGAAACAACAACGATACCGAAGATATCGCAGTTTCCGCATATCAAACGCACTGTGGAGTGCTGAAAACACCAGAAAACGTGTTTTTCGCATCCAATAGCACGAAAACAGCGATTTCGGTGATTCAGCACATTTGTAAACGCAGAATCATGAATATTATCACTGAAAATGCATATCCCAGCTGGAAACAACAACAATACCGAAGATATGGCAGTTTCCGCATATCAAACGCACTGTGGAGTGCTGAAAACACCAGAAAACGTGTTTTTCGCATTCAATAGCACGAAAACAGCGATTTCGGTGATTCTGCACACTTGTAACAGCAGAATCATGAAGATTATCAATGAAAATGCATATCTCAGCTGGAAACAACAACGATACCGATGATATCGTAGTTTCCGCATATCAAACACACTGTGGATTGCTGAAAACACCAGAAAACGTGTTTTTCGCATTCAATAGCACGAAAACAGCGATTTCGGTGGATCTGCACACTTGTCACAGAATAAACTCGAAGATTATCGAAGAAAATGCATATCTCAGCTGGAAACAACAACGATACCGAAGATATCGCAGTTTCCGCATATCAAACGCACTGCGGAGTGCTGAAAACACCAGAAAACGTGTTTTTCGCATCCAATAGCACGAAAACAGCGATTTCGGTGATTCTGCACACTTGTAACAGCAGAATCATGAAGATTATCACTGAAAATGCATATCTCAGCTGGAAACAACAACGATACCGAAGATATCGCAGTTTCCGCATATCAAACGCACTGTGGAGTGCTGAAAACACCTGAAAACGTGTTTTTCGCATTCATTAGCACGAAAACAGCGATTTCGGTGATTCTGCACACTTGTAACAGCAGAATCATGAAGATTATCACTGAAAATGCATATCTCAGCTGGAAACAACAACGATACCGAAGATATCGTAGTTTCCGCATATCAAACGCACCGTGGAGTGCTGAAAACAGCAGATAACGTGTTTTTCGCATTCAATAGCACGAAAACAGCGATTTCGGTGATTCTGCACACTTGTAACAGCAGAATCATGAAGATTATCACTGAAAATGCATATCTCAGCTGGAAACAACAACGATACCGAAGATATCGCAGTTTCCGCATATCAAACGCACTGTGGAGTGCTGAAAACAGCAGATAACGTGTTTTTCGCATTCAATAGCACGAAAACAGCGATTTCGGTGATTCTGCACACTTGTAACAGCAGAATCATGAAGATTATCACTGAACATGCATATCTCAGCTGGAAATAACAACGATACCGAAGATATCGCAGTTTCCGCATGTTAAGCGCTCTGTGGCGTGCTGAAAACACCAGAAAACGTGTTTTTTGCATTCAATAGCACGAAAACAGCGATTTCGGTGGTTCTGCACACTTGTCACAGAATAAACTCGAAGATTATCGTAGAAAATGCATATCTCAGCTGGAAACAACAACGATACCGAAGATATCGTAGTTTCCGCATATCAAACGCACTGTGGAGTGCTGAAAAAACCAGAAAACGTGTTTTTCGCATTCAATAGCACGAAAACAGCGATTTCGGTGATTCTGCACACTTGTAACAGCAGAATCATGAAGATTATCACTGAAAATGCATATCTCAGCTGGAAACAACAACGATACCGAAGATATCGCAGTTGCCGCATATCAAACGCACTGTGGAGTGCTGAAAACACCAGAAAACGTGTTTTTCGCATTCAAAAGCACGAAAACAGCGATTTCGGTGATTCTGCACATTTTTAACAGCAGAATCATGAAGATTATCACTGAAAATGCATATCTCAGCTGGAAATCCAACGATACCGAAGATATCGCAGTTTCCGCATGTCAAACGCACTGTGGAGTGCTGAAAACACCGGAAAACGTGTTTTTCGCATTCAATAGCACGAAAACAGCGATTTCTGTGATTCTGCACACTTGTAACAGCAGAATCATGAACCTTATCACTGAAAATGCATATCTTAGCTGGAAACAACAACGATACCGAAGATATGGCAGTTTCCGCATATCAAACGCACCGTGGAGTGCTGAAAACACCAGAAAACGTGTTTTTCGCATTCAATTGCACGAAAACAGCGATTTCGGTGATTCTGCACACTTGTAACAGCAGAATCATGAAGATTATCACTGAAAATGCATATCTCAGCTGGAAACAACAACGATACCGAAGATATCGTAGTTTCCGCATATCAAACGCACTGTGGGTTCCTGAAAACACCAGAAAACGTGTTTTTCGCATTCAATAGCACGAAAACAGCGATTTCGGTGATTCTGCACACTTGTAACAGCAGAATCATGAAGATT
Source organism: Anthophora plumipes (assembly GCA_951804975.1). Taxonomy (NCBI): domain Eukaryota; kingdom Metazoa; phylum Arthropoda; class Insecta; order Hymenoptera; family Apidae; genus Anthophora; species Anthophora plumipes. The sequence goes on from OX638127.1 coordinate 767,059, forward strand.
ATCACTGAAAATGCATATCTCAGCTGGAAACAACAACGATACCGAAGATATCGTAGTTTCCGCATATCAAACGCACTGTGGATTGCTGAAAACACCAGAAAACGTGTTTTTCTCATTCAGTAGCACGAAAACAGCGATTTCGGTGGTTCTGCACATTTGTAAACGCAGAATCATGAAGATTATCACTGAAAATGCATATCTCAGCTGGAAACAACAACGATACCGAAGATATCGCAGTTTCCGCATATCAAACGCACTGTGGAGTGCTGAAAACACCAGAAAACGTGTTTTTCGCATCCAATAGCACGAAAACAGCGATTTCGGTGATTCTGCACATTTGTAAACGCAGAATCATGAATATTATCACTGAAAATGCATATCCCAGCTGGAAACAACAACAATACCGAAGATATGGCAGTTTCCGCATATCAAACGCACTGTGGAGTGCTGAAAACACCAGAAAACGTGTTTTTCGCATTCAATAGCACGAAAACAGCGATTTCGGTGATTCTGCACACTTGTAACAGCAGAATCATGAAGATTATCAATGAAAATGCATATCTCAGCTGGAAACAACAACGATACCGATGATATCGTAGTTTCCGCATATCAAACACACTGTGGATTGCTGAAAACACCAGAAAACGTGTTTTTCGCATTCAATAGCACGAAAACAGCGATTTCGGTGGTTCTGCACACTTGTCACAGAATAAACTCGAAGATTATCGAAGAAAATGCATATCTCAGCTGGAAACAACAACGATACCGAAGATATCGCAGTTTCCGCATATCAAACGCACTGCGGAGTGCTGAAAACACCAGAAAACGTGTTTTTCGCATCCAATAGCACGAAAACAGCGATTTCGGTGATTCTGCACTCTTGTAACAGCAGAATCATGAAGATTATCACTGAAAATGCATATCTCAGCTGGAAACAACAACGATACCGAAGATATCGCAGTTTCCGCATATCAAACGCACTGTGGAGTGCTGAAATCACCAGAAAACGTGTTTTTCGCATTCAATAGCACGAAAACAGCGATTTCGGTGATTCTGCACATTTGTAACAGCAGAATCATGAAGATTATCACTGAAAATGCATATCTCAGGTGGAAACAACAACGAAACCGAAGATATGGCAGTTTCCGCATATCAAACGCACTGTGGAATGCTGAAAACACCAGAAAACGTGTTTTTCGCATCCAGTAGCACGAAAACAGCAATTTCGGTGATTCTGCACACTTGTAACAGCAGAATCGTGAAGATTATCTCTGAAAATGCATATCTCAGCTGGAAACATCAACGATACCGAAGATATGGCAGTTTCCGCATATCAAACGCACTGTGGAGTGCTGAAAACACCAGAAAACGTGTTTTTCGCATTCAATAGCACGAAAACAGCGATTTCGGTGATTCTGCACATTTGTCACAGAAGAAACTCGAAGATTATCGTAGAAAATTCATATCTCAGCTGGAAACAACAACAATTCCGAAGTTATCGCAGTTTCCGCATATCAAACGCACTGTGGAGTGCTGAAAACACCAGAAAACGTGTTTTTCGCATCCAATAGCACGAAAACAGCGATTTCGGTGATTCTGCACACTGGTAACAGCAGAATCATGACGATTATCACTGAGAATGCATATCTCAGCTGAAAACAACAACGATACCGAAGATATGGCAGTTTCCGCATATCAAACGCACTGTGGAGTGCTGAAAACACCAGGAAACGTGTTTTTCGCATTCAATAGCACGAAAACAGCGATATCGGTGGTTCTGCACACTTGTCACAGAAGAAACTCGAAGATTATCGTAGAAAATGCATATCTCAGCTGGAAATCCAACGATACCGAAGATATCGCAGTTTCCGCATGTCAAACGCACTGTGGAGTGCTGAAAACACCGGAAAACGTGTTTTTCGCATTCAATAGCACGAAAACAGCGATTTCTGTGATTCTGCACACTTGTAACAGCAGAATCATGAACCTTATCACTGAAAATGCATATCTTAGCTGGAAACAACAACGATACCGAAGATATGGCAGTTTCCGCATATCAAACGCACTGTGGAGTGCTGAAAACACCAGAAAACGTGTTTTTCGCATTCAATTGCACGAAAACAGCGATTTCGGTGATTCTGCACACTTGTAACAGCAGAATCATGAAGATTATCACTGAAAATGCATATCTCAGCTGGAAACAACAACGATACCGAAGATATCGTAGTTTCCGCATATCAAACGCACTGTGGGTTCCTGAAAACACCAGAAAACGTGTTTTTCGCATTCAATAGCACGAAAACAGCGATTTCGGTGATTCTGCACACTTGTAACAGCAGAATCATGAAGATTATCACTGAAAATGCATATCTCAGCTGGAAACAACAACGATACCGAAGATATCGTAGTTTCCGCATATCAAACGCACTGTGGATTGCTGAAAACACCAGAAAACGTGTTTTTCTCATTCAGTAGCACGAAAACAGCGATTTCGGTGGTTCTGCACATTTGTAAACGCAGAATCATGAAGATTATCACTGAAAATGCATATCTCAGCTGGAAACAACAACGATACCGAAGATATCGCAGTTTCCGCATATCAAACGCACTGTGGAGTGCTGAAAACACCAGAAAACGTGTTTTTCGCATCCAATAGCACGAAAACAGCGATTTCGGTGATTCTGCACATTTGTAAACGCAGAATCATGAATATTATCACTGAAAATGCATATCCCAGCTGGAAACAACAACAATACCGAAGATATGGCAGTTTCCGCATATCAAACGCACTGTGGAGTGCTGAAAACACCAGAAAACGTGTTTTTCGCATTCAATAGCACGAAAACAGCGATTTCGGTGATTCTGCACACTTGTAACAGCAGAATCATGAAGATTATCAATGAAAATGCATATCTCAGCTGGAAACAACAACGATACCGATGATATCGTAGTTTCCGCATATCAAACACACTGTGGATTGCTGAAAACACCAGAAAACGTGTTTTTCGCATTCAATAGCACGAAAACAGCGATTTCGGTGGATCTGCACACTTGTCACAGAATAAACTCGAAGATTATCGAAGAAAATGCATATCTCAGCTGGAAACAACAACGATACCGAAGATATCGCAGTTTCCGCATATCAAACGCACTGCGGAGTGCTGAAAACACCAGAAAACGTGTTTTTCGCATCCAATAGCACGAAAACAGCGATTTCGGTGATTCTGCACACTTGTAACAGCAGAATCATGAAGATTATCACTGAAAATGCATATCTCAGCTGGAAACAACAACGATACCGAAGATATCGCAGTTTCCGCATATCAAACGCACTGTGGAGTGCTGAAAACACCTGAAAACGTGTTTTTCGCATTCATTAGCACGAAAACAGCGATTTCGGTGATTCTGCACACTTGTAACAACAGAATCATGAAGATTATCACTGAAAATGCATATCTCAGCTGGAAACAACAACGATACCGAAGATATCGTAGTTTCCACATATCAAACGCACTGTGGATTGCTGAAAACACCAGAAAACGTGTTTTTCGCATTCAATAGCACGAAAACAGCGATTTCGGTGGTTCTGCACACTTGTCACAGAATAAACTCGAAGATTATCGTAGAAAATGCATATCTCAGCTGGAAACAACAACGATAGCGAAGATATCGCAGTTTCCGCATATCAAACGCACTGTGGAGTGCTGAAAACACCAGAAAACGTGTTTTTCGCATTCAATAGCACGAAAACAGCGATTTCTGTGATTCTGCACATTTGTAAACGCAGAATCATGAAGATTATCACTGAAAATGCATATCTCAGCTGGAAACAACAACGATACCGAAGATATCGCAGTTTCCGCATATCAAACGCACTGTGGAGTGCTGAAAACACCAGAAAACGTGTTTTTCGCATTCAATAGCACGAAAACAGCGATTTCGGTGATTCTGCACACTTGTAACAGCAGAATCATGAAGATTCTCACTGAAAATGCATATCTCAGCTGGAAACAACAACGATACCGAAGATATCGTAGTTTCCGCATATCAAACGCACTGTGGATTGCTGAAAACACCAGAAAACGTGTTTTTCGCATTCAATAGCACGAAAACAGCGATTTCGGTGGTTCTGCACACTTGTCACAGAATAAACTCGAAGATTATCGTAGAAAATGCATATCTCAGCTGGAAACAACAACGATACCGAAGATATCGCAGTTTCCGCTTATCAAACGCACTGTGGAGTGCTGCAAACACCAGAAAACGTGTTTTTCGCATCCAATAGCACGAAAACAGCAATTTCGGTGATTCTGCACATTTGTAAACGCAGAATCATGAAGATTATCACTGAAAATGCATATCTCAGCTGGAAACAACAACGATACCGAAGATATCGCAGTTTCCGCATATCAAACGCACTGTGGAGTGCTGAAAACACCAGAAAACGTGTTTTTGGCATTGAATAGCACGAAAACAGCGATTTCGGTGATTCTGCATCCTTCTCACAGAAGAATATCCAAGATTATCGTAGAAATTGCATATCTCAGCTGGAAACAACAACGATACCGAAGATATCGTAGTTTCCGCATATCAAACGCACTGTGGATTGCTGAAAACACCAGAAAACGTGTTTTTCTCATTCAGTAGCACGAAAACAGCGATTTCGGTGGTTCTGCACATTTGTAAACGCAGAATCATGAAGATTATCACTGAAAATGCATATCTCAGCTGGAAACAACAACGATACCGAAGATATCGCAGTTTCCGCATATCAAACGCACTGTGGAGTGCTGAAAACACCAGAAAACGTGTTTTTCGCATCCAATAGCACGAAAACAGCGATTTCGGTGATTCTGCACATTTGTAAACGCAGAATCATGAATATTATCACTGAAAATGCATATCCCAGCTGGAAACAACAACAATACCGAAGATATGGCAGTTTCCGCATATCAAACGCACTGTGGAGTGCTGAAAACACCAGAAAACGTGTTTTTCGCATTCAATAGCACGAAAACAGCGATTTCGGTGATTCTGCACACTTGTAACAGCAGAATCATGAAGATTATCAATGAAAATGCATATCTCAGCTGGAAACAACAACGATACCGATGATATCGTAGTTTCCGCATATCAAACACACTGTGGATTGCTGAAAACACCAGAAAACGTGTTTTTCGCATTCAATAGCACGAAAACAGCGATTTCGGTGGATCTGCACACTTGTCACAGAATAAACTCGAAGATTATCGAAGAAAATGCATATCTCAGCTGGAAACAACAACGATACCGAAGATATCGCAGTTTCCGCATATCAAACGCACTGCGGAGTGCTGAAAACACCAGAAAACGTGTTTTTCGCATCCAATAGCACGAAAACAGCGATTTCGGTGATTCTGCACACTTGTAACAGCAGAATCATGAAGATTATCACTGAAAATGCATATCTCAGCTGGAAACAACAACGATACCGAAGATATCGCAGTTTCCGCATATCAAACGCACTGTGGAGTGCTGAAAACACCTGAAAACGTGTTTTTCGCATTCATTAGCACGAAAACAGCGATTTCGGTGATTCTGCACACTTGTAACAACAGAATCATGAAGATTATCACTGAAAATGCATATCTCAGCTGGAAACAACAACGATACCGAAGATATCGTAGTTTCCACATATCAAACGCACTGTGGATTGCTGAAAACACCAGAAAACGTGTTTTTCGCATTCAATAGCACGAAAACAGCGATTTCGGTGGTTCTGCACACTTGTCACAGAATAAACTCGAAGATTATCGTAGAAAATGCATATCTCAGCTGGAAACAACAACGATAGCGAAGATATCGCAGTTTCCGCATATCAAACGCACTGTGGAGTGCTGAAAACACCAGAAAACGTGTTTTTCGCATTCAATAGCACGAAAACAGCGATTTCTGTGATTCTGCACATTTGTAAACGCAGAATCATGAAGATTATCACTGAAAATGCATATCTCAGCTGGAAACAACAACGATACCGAAGATATCGCAGTTTCCGCATATCAAACGCACTGTGGAGTGCTGAAAACACCAGAAAACGTGTTTTTCGCATTCAATAGCACGAAAACAGCGATTTCGGTGATTCTGCACACTTGTAACAGCAGAATCATGAAGATTCTCACTGAAAATGCATATCTCAGCTGGAAACAACAACGATACCGAAGATATCGTAGTTTCCGCATATCAAACGCACTGTGGATTGCTGAAAACACCAGAAAACGTGTTTTTCGCATTCAATAGCACGAAAACAGCGATTTCGGTGGTTCTGCACACTTGTCACAGAATAAACTCGAAGATTATCGTAGAAAATGCATATCTCAGCTGGAAACAACAACGATACCGAAGATATCGCAGTTTCCGCATATCAAACGCACTGTGGAGTGCTGCAAACACCAGAAAACGTGTTTTTCGCATCCAATAGCACGAAAACAGCAATTTCGGTGATTCTGCACATTTGTAAACGCAGAATCATGAAGATTATCACTGAAAATGCATATCTCAGCTGGAAACAACAACGATACCGAAGATATCGCAGTTTCCGCATATCAAACGCACTGTGGAGTGCTGAAAACACCAGAAAACGTGTTTTTCGCATTGAATAGCACGAAAACAGCGATTTCGGTGATTCTGCATCCTTCTCACAGAAGAATATCCAAGATTATCGTAGAAATTGCATATCTCAGCTTGAAGCCCCTCTAAAACCAAGATATCTCCGGTTCTGCATATCAAACGCACTGTACAGTGGCGAAAACACCAGATAACGTGCTTCTCGCATTACATAGCTGCACAAGGGCGATTTCGATGATACGGCATACTTCTTACAGAAGCCTCACCAAGATTATCGCAGAAAATGCATATCTCAGCTTGAAGCCCCTCGAAACAAGATATCTCCGGTTCTGCATATCAAACGCACTGTGGAGTGATGAAAACACCAGATAACGTGCTTCTCGCATTAAATAGCTCCAACAGAGTGATTTCGATGATTCGGCATACTTCTCACAGAAGAATCACCAAGATTATCCCAGAAAATGCATATCTCAGCTTGAAACCCCACGAAACCGCAGATATCGTAGTTTCCGCAAATCAAACGGACTGTGGAGTGCTGGAATACAAGAAGCGTGTTAATTCGCATTAAATAGCAGTTAGCCAGCGATTTGGGTGTTTTTGCACACTTGTCACCGATGAAACTCGAAGATTATTACTGAGAATGCATATCTCAGCTGGAAACCCAACGAAACCGGAGATGTCACAGTTTCCGCATATCAAACGCACTGTGGAGTGCTGGAACACAAGAAGCGTGTTATTTCGCATTAAATAGCAGTAAGCCAGCGATTCCGGTGATTATGCACACATGTCACAGAAGAAACTCGAAGATTGTCACTGAAAATGCATATCTCAGCTAGAAACCTCACGAAAACGAAGATATCGCAGTTTCCGCAAGTCAAGCGCACTGTGGAGTGCTGAAAACTCCAGGAAACGCGTTTTCCGTATTCAATAGCACGAGAACAGCGATTTCGGTGATTCTGCACACTTGTCACAGAAGAATCATGATGATTATCACTGAAAATGCATATCTCAGCTGGAAACCCAACGAAACCGGAGATATCGCAGTTTCCGCATATCAAACGCACTGTGGAGTGCTGAAAACACCAGAAAACGTGTTTTTCGCATTCAATAGCACGAAAACAGCGATTTCGGTGATTCTGCACACTTGTAACAGCAGAATCATGAAGATTATCACTGAAAATGCATATCTCAGCTGGAAACAACAACGATACCGAAGATATCGTAGTTTCCGCATATCAAACGCACTGTGGATTGCTGAAAACACCAGAAAACGTGTTTTTCTCATTCAGTAGCACGAAAACAGCGATTTCGGTGGTTCTGCACATTTGTAAACGCAGAATCATGAAGATTATCACTGAAAATGCATATCTCAGCTGGAAACAACAACGATACCGATGATATCGTAGTTTCCGCATATCAAACACACTGTGGATTGCTGAAAACACCAGAAAACGTGTTTTTCGCAATCCATAGGACGAAAACAGCGATTTCGGTGGATCTGCACACTTGTCACAGAATAAACTCGAAGATTATCGAAGAAAATGCATATCTCAGCTGGAAACAACAACGATACCGAAGATATCGCAGTTTCCGCATATCAAACGCACTGCGGAGTGCTGAAAACACCAGAAAACGTGTTTTTCGCATCCAATAGCACGAAAACAGCGATTTCGGTGATTCTGCACACTTGTAACAGCAGAATCATGAAGATTATCACTGAAAATGCATATCTCAGCTGGAAACAACAACGATACCGAAGATATCGCAGTTTCCGCATATCAAACGCACTGTGGAGTGCTGAAAACACCTGAAAACGTGTTTTTCGCATTCATTAGCACGAAAACAGCGATTTCGGTGATTCTGCACACTTGTAACAACAGAATCATGAAGATTATCACTGAAAATGCATATCTCAGCTGGAAACAACAACGATACCGAAGATATCGTAGTTTCCACATATCAAACGCACTGTGGATTGCTGAAAACACCACAAAACGTGTTTTTCGCATTCAATAGCACGAAAACAGCGATTTCGGTGGTTCTGCACACTTGTCACAGAATAAACTCGAAGATTATCGTAGAAAATGCATATCTCAGCTGGAAACAACAACGATAGCGAAGATATCGCAGTTTCCGAATATCAAACGCACTGTGGAGTGCTGAAAACACCAGAAAACGTGTTTTTCGCATTCAATAGCACGAAAACAGCGATTTCTGTGATTCTGCACATTTGTAAACGCAGAATCATGAAGATTATCACTGAAAATGCATATCTCAGCTGGAAACAACAACGATACCGTAGATATCGCAGTTTCCGCATATCAAACGCACTGTGGAGTGCTGAAAACACCAGAAAACGTGTTTTTCGCATTCAATAGCACGAAAACAGCGATTTCGGTGATTCTGCACACTTGTAACAGCAGAATCATGAAGATTCTCACTGAAAATGCATATCTCAGCTGGAAACAACAACGATACCGAAGATATCGTAGTTTCCGCATATCAAACGCACTGTGGATTGCTGAAAACACCAGAAAACGTGTTTTTCGCATTCAATAGCACGAAAACAGCGATTTCGGTGGTTCTGCACACTTGTCACAGAATAAACTCGAAGATTATCGTAGAAAATGCATATCTCAGCTGGAAACAACAACGATACCGAAGATATCGCAGTTTCCGCATATCAAACGCACTGTGGAGTGCTGCAAACACCAGAAAACGTGTTTTTCGCATCCAATAGCACGAAAACAGCAATTTCGGTGATTCTGCACATTTGTAAACGCAGAATCATGAAGATTATCACTGAAAATGCATATCTCAGCTGGAAACAACAACGATACCGAAGATATCGCAGTTTCCGCATATCAAACGCACTGTGGAGTGCTGAAAACACCAGAAAACGTGTTTTTCGCATTGAATAGCACGAAAACAGCGATTTCGGTGATTCTGCATCCTTCTCACAGAAGAATATCCAAGATTATCGTAGAAATTGCATATCTCAGCTTGAAGCCCCTCTAAAACCAAGTTATCTCCGGTTCTGCATATCAAACGCACTGTACAGTGGCGAAAACACCAGATAACGTGCTTCTCGCATTACATAGCTGCACAAGGGCGATTTCGATGACACGGCATACTTCTTACAGAAGCCTCACCAAGATTATCGCAGAAAATGCATATCTCAGCTTGAAGCCCCTCGAAACAAGATATCTCCGGTTCTGCATATCAAACGCACTGTGGATTGCTGAAAACACCACAAAACGTGTTTTTCGCATTCAATAGCACGAAAACAGCGATTTCGGTGGTTCTGCACACTTGTCACAGAATAAACTCGAAGATTATCGTAGAAAATGCATATCTCAGCTGTAAACAACAACGATAGCGAAGATATCGCAGTTTCCGAATATCAAACGCACTGTGGAGTGCTGAAAACACCAGAAAACGTGTTTTTCGCATTCAATAGCACGAAAACAGCGATTTCTGTGATTCTGCACATTTGTAAACGCAGAATCATGAAGATTATCACTGAAAATGCATATCTCAGCTGGAAACAACAACGATACCGGAGATATCGCAGTTTCCGCATATCAAACGCACTGTGGAGTGCTGAAAACACCAGAAAACCTGTTTTTCGCATTCAATAGCTCGAAAACCGCGATTTTGGTGATTATGCACACATATCACAGAAGAAACTCGAAGATTATCACAGAAAATGCATATCTCAGCTGGAAACCCAACGAAACCGGAGATATCGCAGTTTCCGCATATCAAACGCACTGTGGAGTGCTGAAAACCCCAGAAAACGTGTTTTTCGCATTAAATAGCACGACCATAGCGATTTCGGTGATTCTGCACACTTGTCACAGAAGAATATCCAAGATTATCGTAGAAAATGCATATCTCAACTGCAAACCCAACGAAACCGCAGATATCGCAGTTTCCGCATATCAAACGGACTGTGGAGTGCTGGAATACAAGAAGCGTGTTATTTCGCATTAAACAGCAGTAAGCCAGCGATTTGGGTGTTTTTGCACACTTGTCACCGATGAAACTCGAAGATTATTACTGAGAATGCATATCTCAGCTGGAAACCCAACGAAACCGGAGATATCACAGTTTCCGCATATCAAACGCACTGTGGAGTGCTGGAACACAAGAAGCGTGTTATTTCGCATTAAATGGCAGTAAGCCAGCGATTCCGTTGATTATGCACACATGTCACAGAAGAAACTCGAAGATTATCACTGAAAATGCATATCTCAGCTAGAAACCCCACGAAAACGAAGATATCGCAGTTTCCGCAAGTCAAGCGCACTGTGGAGTGCTGAAAACTCCAGGAAACGCGTTTTCCGTATTCAATAGCACGAGAACAGCGATTTCGGTGATTCTGCACACTTGTCACAGAAGAATCATGATGATTATCACTGAAAATGCATATCTCAGCTGGAAACCCAACGAAACCGGAGATATCGCAGTTTCCGCATATCAAACGCACTGTGGAGTGCTGAAAACACCAGAAAACGTGTTTTTCGCATTCAATAGCTCGAAAACAGCGATTTTGGTGATTCTGCACACTTGTCACAGAAGAATCATGAAGATTATCACTGAAAATGCATATCTCAGCTGGAAACCCAATGAAACCGGAGATATCGCAGTTTCCGCATATCAAACGCACTCTGGAGTGCTGAAAACACCAGAAAACGTGTTTTTCGCTTTAGGTAGCACTAAAACAGCGATCTCGGTGCTTCTGCACACTTGTCACCGAAGATTCACGAATATTATCGTAGAAAATGCATATCTCGTCTGGAAACGACACGAAAACCAAGTTATCGACGGTTCTGCATATCAAACGAACTCTGGATTACTGAAAACACCATAAAATGTGTTTCTCGCATTAAATAGCTCCAAAAGGGCGATTTCGATGATTCTGCATACTTCTGACTGAAGTCTCACCAATATTATCGCAGAAATTGCATATCTCAGCTTGAAGCCCCTCGAAAACCAAGATATCTCCGGTTCTGCATATCAAACGCACTGTGGAGTGCTCAAAACACCAGAAAACGTGTTTTTCACATCAAGTAGCACGACAACAGCGATTTCGGTAATTCTGCATCCTTCTCACAGAAGAATATCCAAGATTATCGTAGAAATTGCATATCTCAGCTTGAAGCCCCTCGAAAACAAAGATATCGCCGGTTCTGCATATCAAACGCACTGTGGAGTCGTGAAGACACCAGATAACGTGCTTCTCGCATTAAATAGCACGACCATAGCGATTTCGGTGATTCTGCACACTTGTCACAGAAGAATATCCAAGATTATCGTAGAAATTGCATATCTCAGCTTGAAGCCCCTCGAAAACAAAGATATCGCCGGTTCTGCATATCAAACGCACTGTGGAGTCGTGAAAACACCAGATAACGTGCTTCTCGCATTAAATAGCACGACCATAGCGATTTCGGTGATTATGCACACATGTCACAGAAGAAACTCGAAGATTATCACTGAAAATGCATATCTCAGCTAGAAATCCCACGAAAACGAAGATATCGCAGTTTCCGCAAGTCAAGCGCAATGTGGAGTGCTGAAAACTCCAGGAAACGTGTTTTCCGCATTCAATAGCACGAGAACAGCGATTTCGGTGATTCTGCACACTTGTCACAGAAGAATCATGAAGATTATCACTGAAAATGCATATCTCAGCTGGAAACCCAACGAAACCGGAGATATCGCAGTTTCCGCATATCAAACGCACTGTGGAGTGCTGAAAACCCCAGAAAACGTGTTTTTCGCATTAAATAGCACGACCATAACGATTTCGGTGATTCTGCATCCTTCTCACAGAAGAATATCCAAGATTATCGTAGAAAATGCATATCTCAGATGAAAATCCCACGAAAACGAGGATATCGCAGTTTCCGCAAATCAAACGCACTGTGGAGTGCTGGAACACGAGAAGCGTGTTATTTCGCATTAAATAGCTGTAAGCCAGCGATTCCGGTGATTATGCACACATGTCACAGAAGAAACTCGAAGATTATCACTGAAAATGCATATCTGAGCTGGAAACCCAACGAAACCGGAGATATCGCAGTTTCCGCATATCAAACGCACTGTGGAGTGCTGAAAACACCAGAAAACCTGTTTTTCGCATTCAATAGCTCGAAAACCGCGATTTTGGTGATTATGCACACATATCACAGAAGAAACTCGAAGATTATCACTGAAAATGCATATCTCAGCTGGAAACCCAACGAAACCGGAGATATCGCAGTTTCCGCATATCAAACGCACTGTGGAGTGCTGAAAACCCCAGAAAACGTGTTTTTCGCATTAAATAGCACGACCATAGCGATTTCGGTGATTCTGCACACTTGTCACAGAAGAATATCCAAGATTATCGTAGAAAATGCATATCTCAACTGCAAACCCAACGAAACCGCAGATATCGCAGTTTCCGCATATCAAACGGACTGTGGAGTGCTGGAATACAAAAAGCGTGTTATTTCGCATTAAACAGCAGTAAGCCAGCGATTTGGGTGTTTTTGCACACTTGTCACCGATGAAACTCGAAGATTATTACTGAGAATGCATATCTCAGCTGGAAACCCAACGAAACCGGAGATATCACAGTTTCCGCATATCAAACGCACTGTGGAGTGCTGGAACACGAGAAGCGTGTTATTTCGCATTAAATAGCTGTAAGCCAGCGATTCCGGTGATTATGCACACATGTCACAGAAGAAACTCGAAGATTATCACTGAAAATGCATATCTGAGCTGGAAACCCAACGAAACCGGAGATATCGCAGTTTCCGCATATCAAACGCACTGTGGAGTGCTGAAAACACCAGAAAACCTGTTTTTCGCATTCAATAGCTCGAAAACCGCGATTTTGGTGATTATGCACACATATCACAGAAGAAACTCGAAGATTATCACTGAAAATGCATATCTCAGCTGGAAACCCAACGAAACCGGAGATATCGCAGTTTCCGCATATCAAACGCACTGTGGAGTGCTGAAAACCCCAGAAAACGTGTTTTTCGCATTAAATAGCACGACCATAGCGATTTCGGTGATTCTGCACACTTGTCACAGAAGAATATCCAAGATTATCGTAGAAAATGCATATCTCAACTGCAAACCCAACGAAACCGCAGATATCGCAGTTTCCGCATATCAAACGGACTGTGGAGTGCTGGAATACAAAAAGCGTGTTATTTCGCATTAAACAGCAGTAAGCCAGCGATTTGGGTGTTTTTGCACACTTGTCACCGATGAAACTCGAAGATTATTACTGAGAATGCATATCTCAGCTGGAAACCCAACGAAAGCGGAGATATCACAGTTTCCGCATATCAAACGCACTGTGGAGTGCTGGAACACAAGAAGCGTGTTATTTCGCATTAAATGGCAGTAAGCCAGCGATTCCGGTGATTATGCACACATGTCACAGAAGAAACTCGAAGATTATCACTGAAAATGCATATCTCAGCTAGAAACCCCACGAAAACGAAGATATCGCAGTTTCCGCAAGTCAAGCGCACTGTGGAGTGCTGAAAACTCCAGGAAACGCGTTTTCCGCATTCAATAGCACGAGAACAGCGATTTCGGTGATTCTGCACACTTGTCACAGAAGAATCATGAAGATTATCACTGAAAATGCATATCTCAGCGGGAAACCCAACGAAACCGGAGATATCGCAGTTTCCGCATATCAAACGCACTGTGGAGTGCTGAAAACACCAGAAAACGTGTTTTTCGCATTCAATAGCTCGAAAACAGCGATTTTGGTGATTCTGCACACTTGTCACAGAAGAATCATGAAGATTATCACTGAAAATGCATATCTCAGCTGCAAACCCAACGAAACCGCAGATATCGCAGTTTCCGCATATCAAACGCACTGTGGAGTGCTGGAACACAAGAAGCGTGTTATTTCGCATTAAACAGCAGTAAGCCAGCGATTTGGGTGTTTTTGCACACTTGTCACCGATGAAACTCGAAGATTATTACTGAGAATGCATATCTCAGCTGGAAACCCAACGAAACCGGAGATATCACAGTTTCCGCATATCAAACGCACTGTGGAGTGCTGGAACACAAGAAGCGTGTTATTTCGCATTAAATGGCAGTAAGCCAGCGATTCCGGTGATTATGCACACATGTCACAGAAGAAACTCGAAGATTATCACTGAAAATGCATATCTCAGCTAGAAACCCCACGAAAACGAAGATATCGCAGTTTCCGCAAGTCAAGCGCACTGTGGAGTGCTGAAAACTCCAGGAAACGCGTTTTCCGCATTCAATAGCACGAGAACAGCGATTTCGGTGATTCTGCACACTTGTCACAGAAGAATCATGAAGATTATCACTGAAAATGCATATCTCAGCTGGAAACCCAACGAAACCGGAGATATCGCAGTTTCCGCATATCAAACGCACTGTGGAGTGCTGAAAACACCAGCAAACGTGTTTTTCGCATTCAATAGCACGAAAACAGCGATTTCTGTGATTCTGCACATTTGTAAACGCAGAATCATGAAGATTATCACTGAAAATGCATATCTCAGCTGGAAACAACAACGATACCGAAGATATCGCAGTTTCCGCATATCAAACGCACTGTGGAGTGCTGAAAACACCAGAAAACGTGTTTTTCGCATTCAATAGCACGAAAACAGCGATTTCGGTGATTCTGCACACTTGTAACAGCAGAATCATGAAGATTCTCACTGAAAATGCATATCTCAGCTGGAAACAACAACGATACCGAAGATATCGTAGTTTCCGCATATCAAACGCACTGTGGATTGCTGAAAACACCAGAAAACGTGTTTTTCGCATTCAATAGCACGAAAACAGCGATTTCGGTGGTTCTGCACACTTGTCACAGAATAAACTCGAAGATTATCGTCGAAAATGCATATCTCAGCTGGAAACAACAACGATACCGAAGATATCGCAGTTTCCGCATATCAAACGCACTGTGGAGTGCTGCAAACACCAGGAAACGTGTTTTTCGCATCCAATAGCACGAAAACAGCAATTTCGGTGATTCTGCACATTTGTAAACGCAGAATCATGAAGATTATCACTGAAAATGCATATCTCAGCTGGAAACAACAACGATACCGAAGATATCGCAGTTTCCGCATATCAAACGCACTGTGGAGTGCTGAAAACACCAGAAAACGTGTTTTTCGCATTGAATAGCACGAAAACAGCGATTTCGGTGATTCTGCATCCTTCTCACAGAAGAATATCCAAGATTATCGTAGAAATTGCATATCTCAGCTTGAAGCCCCTCTAAAACCAAGATATCTCCGGTTCTGCATGTCAAACGCACTGTACAGTGGCGAAAACACCAGATAACGTGCTTCTCGCATTACATAGCTGCACAAGGGCGATTTCGATGATACGGCATACTTCTTACAGAAGCCTCACCAAGATTATCGCAGAAAATGCATATCTCAGCTTGAAGCCCCTCGAAACAAGATATCTCCGGTTCTGCATATCAAACGCACTGTGGAGTGATGAAAACACCAGATAACGTGCTTCTCGCATTAAATAGCTCCAACAGAGTGATTTCGATGATTCGGCATACTTCTCACAGAAGAATCACCATGATTATCCCAGAAAATGCATATCTCAGCTTGAAACCCCACGAAACCGCAGATATCGTAGTTTCCGCAAATCAAACGGACTGTGGAGTGCTGGAATACAAGAAGCGTGTTAATTCGCATTAAATAGCAGTTAGCCAGCGATTTGGGTGTTTTTGCACACTTGTCACCGATGAAACTCGAAGATTATTACTGAGAATGCATATCTCAGCTGGAAACCCAACGAAACCGGAGATGTCACAGTTTCCGCATATCAAACGCACTGTGGAGTGCTGGAACACAAGAAGCGTGTTATTTCGCATTAAATAGCAGTAAGCCAGCGATTCCGGTGATTATGCACACATGTCACAGAAGAAACTCGAAGATTGTCACTGAAAATGCATATCTCAGCTAGAAACCTCACGAAAACGAAGATATCGCAGTTTCCGCATATCAAACGCACTGTGGAGTGCTGAAAACACCAGAAAACGTGTTTTTCGCATTCAATAGCTCGAAAACAGCGATTTTGGTGATTCTGCACACTTGTCACAGAAGAATCATGAAGATTATCACTGAAAATGCATATCTCAGCTGGAAACCCAATGAAACCGGAGATATCGCAGTTTCCGCATATCAAACGCACTGTGGAGTGCTGAAAACACCAGAAAACGTGTTTTTCGCTTTAGGTAGCACTAAAACAGCGATCTCGGTGCTTCTGCACACTTGTCACCGAAGATTCACGAATATTATCGTAGAAAATGCATATCTCGTCTGGAAACGACACGAAAACCAAGTTATCGACGGTTCTGCATATCAAACGAACTCTGGATTACTGAAAACACCATAAAATGTGTTTCTCGCATTAAATAGCTCCAAAAGGGCGATTTCGATGATTCTGCATACTTCTGACTGAAGTCTCACCAATATTATCGCAGAAATTGCATATCTCAGCTTGAAGCCCCTCGAAAACCAAGATATCTCCGGTTCTGCATATCAAACGCACTGTGGAGTGCTCAAAACACCAGAAAACGTGTTTTTCACATCAAGTAGCACGACAACAGCGATTTCGGTAATTCTGCATCCTTCTCACAGAAGAATATCCAAGATTATCGTAGAAATTGCATATCTCAGCTTGAAGCCCCTCGAAAACAAAGATATCGCCGGTTCTGCATATCAAACGCACTGTGGAGTCGTGAAGACACCAGATAACGTGCTTCTCGCATTAAATAGCACGACCATAGCGATTTCGGTGATTCTGCACACTTGTCACAGAAGAATATCCAAGATTATCGTAGAAATTGCATATCTCAGCTTGAAGCCTCTCGAAAACAAAGATATCGCCGGTTCTGCATATCAAACGCACTGTGGAGTCGTGAAAACACCAGATAACGTGCTTCTCGCATTAAATAGCACGACCATAGCGATTTCGGTGATTATGCACACATGTCACAGAAGAAACTCGAAGATTATCACTGAAAATGCATATCTCAGCTAGAAATCCCACGAAAACGAAGATATCGCAGTTTCCGCAAGTCAAGCGCACTGTGGAGTGCTGAAAACTCCAGGAAACGTGTTTTCCGCATTCAATAGCACGAGAACAGCGATTTCGGTGATTCTGCACACTTGTCACAGAAGAATCATGAAGATTATCACTGAAAATGCATATCTCAGCTGGAAACCCAACGAAACCGGAGATATCGCAGTTTCCGCATATCAAACGCACTGTGGAGTGCTGAAAACCCCAGAAAACGTGTTTTTCGCATTAAATAGCACGACCATAACGATTTCGGTGATTCTGCATCCTTCTCACAGAAGAATATCCAAGATTATCGTAGAAAATGCATATCTCAGATGAAAATCCCACGAAAACGAGGATATCGCAGTTTCCGCAAATCAAACGCACTGTGGAGTGCTGGAACACGAGAAGCGTGTTATTTCGCATTAAATAGCTGTAAGCCAGCGATTCCGGTGATTATGCACACATGTCACAGAAGAAACTCGAAGATTATCACTGAAAATGCATATCTGAGCTGGAAACCCAACGAAACCGGAGATATCGCAGTTTCCGCATATCAAACGCACTGTGGAGTGCTGAAAACACCAGAAAACCTGTTTTTCGCATTCAATAGCACGAAAACCGCGATTTTGGTGATTATGCACACATATCACAGAAGAAACTCGAAGATTATCACTGAAAATGCATATCTCAGCTGGAAACCCAACCAAACCGGAGATATCGCAGTTTCCGCATATCAAACGCACTGTGGAGTGCTGAAAACCCCAGAAAACGTGTTTTTCGCATTAAATAGCACGACCATAGCGATTTCGGTGATTCTGCACACTTGTCACAGAAGAATATCCAAGATTATCGTAGAAAATGCATATCTCAACTGCAAACCCAACGAAACCGCAGATATCGCAGTTTCCGCATATCAAACGGACTGTGGAGTGCTGGAATACAAGAAGCGTGTTATTTCGCATTAAACAGCAGTAAGCCAGCGATTTGGGTGTTTTTGCACACTTGTCACCGATGAAACTCGAAGATTATTACTGAGAATGCATATCTCAGCTGGAAACCCAACGAAACCGGAGATATCACAGTTTCCGCATATCAAACGCACTGTGGAGTGCTGGAACACAAGAAGCGTGTTATTTCGCATTAAATGGCAGTAAGCCAGCGATTCCGGTGATTATGCACACATGTCACAGAAGAAACTCGAAGATTTTCACTGAAAATGCATATCTCAGCTAGAAACCCCACGAAAACGAAGATATCGCAGTTTCCGCAAGTCAAGCGCACTGTGGAGTGCTGAAAACTCCAGGAAACGCGTTTTCCGCATTCAATAGCACGAGAACAGCGATTTCGGTGATTCTGCACACTTGTCACAGAAGAATCATGAAGATTATCACTGAAAATGCATATCTCAGCGGGAAACCCAACGAAACCGGAGATATCGCAGTTTCCGCATATCAAACGCACTGTGGAGTGCTGAAAACACCAGAAAACGTGTTTTTCGCATTCAATAGCTCGAAAACAGCGATTTTGGTGATTCTGCACACTTGTCACAGAAGAATCATGAAGATTATCACTGAAAATGCATATCTCAGCTGCAAACCCAACGAAACCGCAGATATCGCAGTTTCCGCATATCAAACGCACTGTGGAGTGCTGGAACACAAGAAGCGTGTTCTTTCGCATTAAATAGCAGTAAGCCAGCGATTTGGGTGTTTTTGCACACTTGTCACCGATGAAACTCGAAGATTATTACTGAGAATGCATATCTCAGCTGGAAACCCAACGAAACCGGAGATATCGCAGTTTCCGCATATCAAACGCACTGTGGAGTGCTGGAGCACAAGAAGCGTGTTATTTCGCATTAAATAGCTGTAAGCCAGCGATTCCGGTGATTATGCACACATGTCACAGAAGAAACTCGAAGATTATCACTGAAAATGCATATCTCAGCTGGAAACCCAACGAAACCGGAGATATCGCAGTTTCCGCATATCAAACGCACTGTGGAGTGCTGAAAACACCAGAAAACGTGTTTTTCGCATTCAATAGCTCGAAAACCGCGATTTTGGTGATTATGCACACATGTCACAGAAGAAACTCGAAGATTATCACTGAAAATGCATATCTCAGCTGGAAACACAACGAAACCGGAGATATCGCAGTTTCCGCATATCAAACGCACTGTGGAGTGCTGAAAACACCAGAAAACGTGTTTTTCACATCAAATAGCACGACAACAGCGATTTCGGTAATTCTGCATCCTTCTCACAGAAGAATATCCAAGATTATCGTAGAAATTGCATATCTCAGCTTGAAGCCCCTCGAAAACAAAGTTATCGCCGGTTCTGCATATCAAACGCACTGTGGAGTCGTGAAAACACCAGATAACGTGCTTCTCGCATTAACTAGCACGACCATAGCGATTTCGGTGATTTTGCACACTTGTCACAGAAGAATATCCAAGATTATCGTAGAAATTGCATATCTCAGCTTGAAGCCCCTCGAAAACAAAGATATCGCCGGTTCTGCATATCAAACGCACTGTGGAGTCGTGAAAACACCAGATAACGTGCTTCTCGCATTAAACAGCACGACCATAGCGATTTCGGTGATTATGCACACATGTCACAGAAGAAACTCGAAGAAAACACTGAAAATGCATATCTCAGCTAGAAACCCCACGAAACCGGAGATATCGCAGTTTCCGCAAGTCAAGCGCACTGTGGAGTGCTGAAAACTCCAGGAAACGTGTTTTCCGCATTCAATAGCACGAGAACAGCGATTTCGGTGATTCTGCACACTTGTCACAGAAGAATCATGAAGATTATCACTGAAAATGCATATCTCAGCTGGAAACCCAACGAAACCGGAGATATCGCAGTTTCCGCATATCAAACGCTCTGTGGAGTGCTGAAAACACCAGAAAACGTGTTTTTCGCATTCAATAGCACGAAAACAGCGATTCGGGCGATTCTGCATCCTTCTCACTGAAGAATATCCAAGATTATCGTAGAAAATGCATTTCTCAGCTGGAAACCCCACAAAAACGATGTTATCGCAGTATCCGCATATCAAACGCACTTTGCAGTGCTGAAAACACCAGAAAACGTGTTTTTCGCATTGAATAGCACGAAAACAGCGATTTCGGTGATTCTGCATCCTTCTCACAGAAGAATATCCAAGATTATCGTAGAAAATGCATATCTCAGCTGAAAATCCCACGAAAACGAGGATATCGCAGTTTCCGCATGTCAAGCGCACTGTGGAGTGCTGAAAACCCCAGAAAACGTGTTTTTCGCATTAAATAGCACGACCATAGCGATTTCGGTGATTCTGCACACTTGTCACAGAAGAATATCCAAGATTATCGTAGAAATTGCATATCTCAGCTTGCAGCCCCTCGAAAACAAAGATATCGCCGGTTCTGCATATCAAACGCACTGTGGAGTCGTGAAAACTCCAGGAAACGTGTTTTCCGCATTCAATAGCACGAGAACAGCGATTTCAGTGATTCTGCACACTTGTCACAGAAGAATCATGAAGATTATCACTGAAAATGCATATCTCAGCTGGAAACCCAACGAAACCGGAGATATCGCAGTTTCCGCATTTCAAACGCACTGTGGAGAGCTGGAACACCAGGAAACGTGTTATTTCGCATTAAATAGCACGAAAACAGCGATTTCGGTGATTCTGCACACTTGTCACAGAAGAATCATGAAGATTATCACTGAAAATGCATATCTCAGCTGGAAACCCAACGAAACCGGAGATATCGCAGTTTCCGCATATCAAACGCACTGTGGAGAGCTGGAACACCAGGAAACGTGTTATTTCGCATTAAATAGCACGACCATAGGGATTTCGGTGATTCTGCACACTTGTCACAGAAGAATATCCAAGATTATCGTAGAAATTGCATATCTCAGCTTGCAGCCCCTCGAAAACAAAGATATCGCCGGTTCTGCATATCAAACGCACTGTGGAGTCGTGAAAACTCCAGGAAACGTGTTTTCCGCATTCAATAGCACGAGAACAGCGATTTCAGTGATTCTGCACACTTGTCACAGAAGAATCATGAAGATTATCACTGAAAATGCATATCTCAGCTGGAAACCCAACGAAACCGGAGATATCGCAGTTTCCGCATTTCAAACGCACTGTGGAGAGCTGGAACACCAGGAAACGTGTTATTTCGCATTAAATAGCACGAAAACAGCGATTTCGGTGATTCTGCACACTTGTCACAGAAGAATCATGAAGATTATCACTGAAAATGCATATCTCAGCTGGAAACCCAACGAAACCGGAGATATCGCAGTTTCCGCATATCAAACGCACTGTGGAGAGCTGGAACACCAGGAAACGTGTTATTTCGCATTAAATAGCACGACCATAGGGATTTCGGTGATTCTGCACACTTGTCACAGAAGAATATCCAAGATTATCGTAGAAATTGCATATCTCAGCTTGAAGCCCCTCGAAAACAAAGATATCGCCACTTCTGCATATCAAACGCACTGTGGAGTCGTGAAAACACCAGATAACGTGCTTCTCGCATTAAATAGCACGACCATAGCGATTTCGGTGATTATGCACACATGTCACAGAAGAAACTCGAAGATTATCACTGAAAATGCATATCTCAGCTAGAAACCCCACGAAAACGAAGATATCGCAGTTTCCGCAAGTCAAGCGCACTGTGGAGTGCTGAAAACTCCAGGAAACGTGTTTTCCGCATTCAGTAGCACGAGAACAGCGATTTCGGTGATTCGGCACACTTGTCACAGAAGAATCATGAAGATTATCACTGAAAATGCATATCTCAGCTGGAAACCCAACGAAACCGGAGATATCGCAGTTTCCGCATATCAAACGCACTGTGGAGAGCTGGAACACCAGGAAACGTGTTATTTCGCATTCAATAGCTCGAAAACCGCGATTTTGGTGATTATGCACACATGTCACAGAAGAAACTCGAAGATTATCACTGAAAATGCATATCTCAGCTGGAAACCCAACGAAACCGGAGATTTCGCAGTTTCCGCATATCAAACGCACTGTGGAGTGCTGAAAACACCAGAAAACGTGTTTTTCACATCAAATAGCACGACAACAGCGATTTCGGTAATTCTGCATCCTTCTCACAGAAGAATATCCAAGATTATCGTAGAAATTGCATATCTCAGCTGGAAACACAACGAAACCAGAGATATCGCAGTTTCCGCATATCAAACGCACTGTGGAGTGCTGAAAACACCAGAAAACGTGTTTTTCACATCAAATAGCACGACAACAGCGATTTCGGTAATTCTGCATCCTTCTCACAGAAGAATATCCAAGATTATCGTAGAAATTGCATATCTCAGCTTGAAGCCCCTCGAAAACAAAGTTATCGCCGGTTCTGCATATCAAACGCACTGTGGAGTCGTGAAAACACCAGATAACGTGCTTCTCGCATTAACTAGCACGACCATAGCGATTTCGGTGATTTTGCATACTTGTCACAGAAGAATATCCAAGATTATCGTAGAAATTGCATATCTCAGCTTGAAGCCCCTCGAAAACAAAGATATCGCCGGTTCAGCATATCAAACGCACTGTGGAGTCGTGAAAACACCAGATAACGTGCTTCTCGCATTAAATAGCACGACCATAGCGATTTCGGTGATTATGCACACATGTCACAGAAGAAACTCGAAGAATATCACTGAAAATGCATATCTCAGCTAGAAACCCCACGAAACCGGAGATATCGCAGTTTCCGCAAGTCAAGCGCACTGTGGAGTGCTGAAAACTCCGGGAAACGTGTTTTCCGCATTCAATAGCACGAGAACAGCGATTTCGGTGATTCTGCACACTTGTCACAGAAGAATCATGAAGATTATCACTGAAAATGCATATCTCAGCTGGAAACCCAACGAAACCGGAGATATCGCAGTTTCCGCATATCAAACGCACTGTGGAGTGCTGAAAACACCAGAAAACGTGTTTTTCGCATTCAATAGCTCGAAAACAGCGATTTCGGTGATTCTGCATCCTTCACACAGAAGAATATCCAAGATTATCGTAGAAAATGCATGTCTCAGCAGGAAACCCCACGAAAACGAAGATATCGCAGTTTCCGCATATCACACGCACCCGTGTGTGCTGGGTCACCAGGAATCATGTTATTTCGCTTTATACAGCTGCGAGCCTGCGAGTTCAGTGATTCTGCATACTTCTAACAGAAGAATATCAAAGATTATCGCAGAAAATGCATGTCTCAGCTGGAAACCCCACGAAAACGAAGATATCGCAGTTTCCGCATATCGAACGCACTGTGAAGTGCTG
The DNA here is from genome assembly GCA_951804975.1 of Anthophora plumipes. Classification (NCBI taxonomy): domain Eukaryota; kingdom Metazoa; phylum Arthropoda; class Insecta; order Hymenoptera; family Apidae; genus Anthophora; species Anthophora plumipes. The sequence continues at coordinate 791,113 of OX638127.1, forward strand.
AAAACACCAGAAAACGTGTTTTTCGCATAAAATAGCACGAAAACAGAGATTTCGGTGATTCTACACTTGTCTCAGAAGAATCATGAAGATTATCACTGAAAATGCATATGTCAGCTGGAAACCCAACGAAACCGAACATATCGCAGTTTCCGCATATCAAACGCACTGTGGAGAGCTGGAACACCAGGAAACGTGTTATTTCGCATTCAATAGCTCGAAAACCGCGATTTTGGTGATTATGCACACATGTCACAGAAGAAACTCGAAGATTATCACTGAAAATGCATATCTCAGCTGGAAACCCAACGAAACCGGAGATTTCGCAGTTTCCGCATATCAAACGCACTGTGGAGTGCTGAAAACACCAGAAAACGTGTTTTTCACATCAAATAGCACGACAACAGCGATTTCGGTAATTCTGCATCCTTCTCACAGAAGAATATCCAAGATTATCGTAGAAATTGCATATCTCAGCTTGAAGCCCCTCGAAAACAAAGTTATCGCCGGTTCTGCATATCAAACGCACTGTGGAGTCGTGAAAACACCAGATAACGTGCTTCTCGCATTAACTAGCACGACCATAGCGATTTCGGTGATTTTGCATACTTGTCACAGAAGAATATCCAAGATTATCGTAGAAATTGCATATCTCAGCTTGAAGCCCCTCGAAAACAAAGATATCGCCGGTTCAGCATATCAAACGCACTGTGGAGTCGTGAAAACACCAGATAACGTGCTTCTCGCATTAACTAGCACGACCATAGCGATTTCGGTGATTTTGCATACTTGTCACAGAAGAATATCCAAGATTATCGTAGAAATTGCATATCTCAGCTTGAAGCCCCTCGAAAACAAAGATATCGCCGGTTCAGCATATCAAACGCACTGTGGAGTCGTGAAAACACCAGATAACGTGCTTCTCGCATTAAATAGCACGACCATAGCGATTTCGGTGATTATGCACACATGTCACAGAAGAATCATGAAGATTATCACTGAAAATGCATATCTCAGCTGGAAACCCAACGAAACCGGAGATATCGCAGTTTCCGCATATCAAACGCACTGTGGAGAGCTGGAACACCAGGAAACGTGTTATTTCGCATTCAATAGCTCGAAAACCGCGATTTTGGTGATTATGCACACATGTCACAGAAGAAACTCGAAGATTATCACTGAAAATGCATATCTCAGCTGGAAACCCAACGAAACCGAACATATCGCTGTTTCCGCATGTCAAACGCTCAGTGGAGTGCTCAAAACACCAGAAAACGTGTTTTTCACATTAAATAGCACGATAAAAGCGATTTCGGTGATTCTGCACACTTGTCACAGAAGAATCATGAAGATTATCACCGAAAATGCATATGTCAGTTGGAAACCCAACGAAACCGAAGATATCGCTGTATCCGCATGTCAAACGCACTGTGGAGTGCTGAACCCAACAGAAAACGAGTTTTTCGCATTAAATAGCACGAAAACAGCGATTTCTGTGATTCTGCAAACTTCTCACAGAAGAATATCCAAGATTATCGTAGAAAATGCATGTCTCAGCAGGAAACCCCACGAAAACGAAGATATCGCAGTTTCCGCATATCACACGCACCCGTGTGTGCTGGGTCACCAGGAATCATGTTATTTCGCTTTATACAGCTGCGAGCCTGCGAGTTCAGTGATTCTGCATACTTCTAACAGAAGAATATCAAAGATTATCGCAGAAAATGCATGTCTCAGCTGGAAACCCCACGAAAACGAAGATATCGCAGTTTCCGCATATCGAACGCACTGTGAAGTGCTGAAAACACCAGAAAACGTGTTTTTCGCATAAAATAGCACGAAAACAGAGATTTCGGTGATTCTACACTTGTCTCAGAAGAATCATGAAGATTATCACTGAAAATGCATATGTCAGCTGGAAACCCAACGAAACCGAACATATCGCTGTTTCCGCATGTCAAACGCTCAGTGGAGTGCTCAAAACACCACAAAACGAGTTTTTCGCATTAAATAGCACGAAAACAGCGATTTCGGTGATTCTGCAAACTTCTCACAGAAGAATATCCAAGATTATCGTAGACAAATGCATGTCTCAGCTGGAAACACCACGAAAACGAAGATATCGCAGTTTCCGCATATCAAACGCACTGTGGAGTGCTGAAAACACCACAAAACGACTTTTTCGCATTAAATAGCACGAAAACAGCGATTTCGGTGATTCTACACTTGTCACAGAAGAATCATGAAGATTATCGCTGAAAATGCATATGTCAGCTGGAAACCCAACGAAACCGAACATATCGCTGTTTCCGCATGTCAAACGCTCAGTGGAGTGCTCAAAACACCAGAAAACGTGTTTTTCACACTAAATAGCACGATAAAAGCGATTTCGGTGATTCTGCAAACTTCTCGCAGAAGGATGTCCAAGATAATCGCAGAAAATGCATGTCTCAGCTGGAAACCCCACGAAAACGAAGATATCGCTGTTTCCGCATGTCAGACGCAGTGTGGAGTGCTGAACACACCAGAAAACGTGTTTTTCACATTAAATAGCACGAAAAAAGCGATTTCGGTGATTCTGCATCCTTGTCACAGAAGAATCATGAATATTATCACTGAAAATGCATATCTTAGCTTGAAACCCCACGAAAACGAAGATATCGCAGTTTCCGCATATCAAACGCACTGTGGAGTGCTGAAAACACCAGAAAACGTGTTTTTCGCATTCAATAGCACGAAAACAGCGATTTCGGTGATTCTGCACACTTGTTACAGCAGAATCATGAACATTATCACTGAAAATGCATATCTCAGCTGGAAACCCAACGAAACCGGAGATATCGCAGTTTCCGCATATCAAACGCACTGTGGAGTGCTGAAAACACCAGAAAACGTGTTTTTCGCATTCAATAGCTCGAAAACCGCGATTTCGGTGATTCTGCACACTTCTCACCGAAGAATCACCAAGGTTATCGCAGAAAATGCATATCTCGGCTGGAAACGACACGAAAACAAAGAAATCGCCGGTTCTGCATATCATACGCACTGTGTAGTGCTGAAAACACGAGTAAACGTGTTTTTCGCTTTAAGTAGCACTAAAACAGCGATTACGGTGATTCTGCATACTTTTCACCGAAGAATCACGAACACTATCGCAGAAAATGGATATCTCAGCTGGAAACACCACGAAACCTAAGATATCGCCGATTCTGCACATCAAACGCACTGCGGAGTGCTGCAACATCAGAAAACGCGTTATTTCGCATTAAGTAGCAGTGAATCATCGCCTTTGGTGATTCTGCATCCCACTCGCAGATGATTCACGAAGACTGTCGCTGAAAATGCGTATCTCAGCTGGAAGCCCGCCAGAAAAGAAGCTATCTCCGATTCTGAATAACAAACGCACTGTGGAGTGCTGCAGCACCTGACAACGCGTTACTTCGCATTAAGTAGCAGCACATCATCGCTTTTGGTGATTCTGCATCCCTCTCGCAGAAGAATCACGAAGACTGTCGCAGAAAATGCTTATCTCAGCTGGAAACCCGGCGAAAAAGAAGCTATCGCCGGTTCTGAATAACAAACGCACTGCGGAGTGCTCCAACACCAGAAAACGCGTTATTTCGCATTAAGTAGCAGTAAATCATCGCTTTTGGTGATTCTGCATACTTCTCACCCAAGAATCACCAAGGTTCTCGCAGAAAATGCGTATCTCAGCTGGAAACCCGGCGAAAAAGAAGCTATCGCCGGTTATGAATAACAAACGCACTGTGGAGTGCTCCAACACCAGAAAACGCGTTATTTCGCATTAAGTAGCAGTAAATCATCGCTTTTGGTGATTCTGCATACTTCTCACCCAAGAATCACCAAAGTTATCGCAGAAAATGTATGTCTCAGCTGGAAAGCCCCCGAAAACGAAGATATCGCCGGTTCTGCACATCGAACGAACTGTGGCTTGACGAAAACACCAGAAAACGTGTTTCTCGCATTAAATAGCTCCACTAGGGCGGTATCGGTGATTCTGCATACTTCTCACAGACGAATCAAGAATATTATCGTAGAAAATGCGTATCTCAACTAGATACCCCACGAAAACAAACATATCGCCGGTTCTGCATATCGAACGCCCTGCGGAGTGCAGAAAGCATCAGACAAAGTGTTTCTCGCATCAAATAGCTCCAGAAGGGCGGTTTGGATTATTCTGCATACTTCTCACAGAAGAACCACCAAGATTATCCCAGAAAATGCATATCTCAGCTTGAAAACCCACGAAAACCAAGATATCTCCGGTTCTGCATATCAAACGCACTGTGGAGTGGTGAAAACAGCAGCTAACGTGTTTGTCGCATTAAATAGCTTCCAAAGAGCGATTTCGATGATTCTGCAAACTTCTCACAGAAGCCTCACCAAGATTATCGCAGAAAATGCATACCTCATCTTGAAACCCCACGAGAACAAGATATCTACGGTTCTGCATATCAAACGCACTGTGGAGTGGTGAAAACACCAGAAAACGCGTTTCTCCCATTAAATAGCTTCAAAAGAGCGATTTCGGTGGTTCTGCATACTTCTCACAGAAGCCTCACCAAGATTATCGCAGAAAAAGCATATCTCAGCTTGAAACCCCACGAAAACCAAGATATCTCCGGTTCTGCATATCAAACGCACTGTGGAATGTTGAAAACACCAGAAAACTTGTTTTTTCGCATTAATTAGCTCGAAACGAGCGATCTAGACGATTCTGCATACTTCTGACAGAAGTCTCACCAATATTATCGCAGAAATTGCATATCTCAGCTTGAAGCCCCTCGAAAACCAAGATATCTCCGGTTCTGCATATCAAACGCACTGTGGAGTGGTGAAAACACCAGATAACGTGCTTCGCGCATCAAATAGCTCCAACAGTGCGATTTCGATGATTCGGCATACTTCTCACCGAAGCCTCACCAAGATTATCGCAGAAAATGCATGTCTTAGCTTGAAACCCCACGAAAACGAAGATATCGCTGTATCAGCGTATCAAAAGCACTGTGGAGTGCTGAAAACACCAGAAATCGTGTTTTTCGCATAAAATAGCAAGAAAACAGCGATTTCGGTGATTCTACACTTGTCACAGAAGAATCATGAAGATTAACACTGAAAATGCATATGTCAGCTGGAAACCCAACGAAACCGATCATATCGCTGTTTCCGCATGTCGAACGCTCAGTGGAGTGCTCAAAACACCAGAAAACGTGTTTTTCACATTATAGAGCACCAAAACAGCGGTCTCGGTGATTCTGCACACTAGTCACAGAAGCATCTCGAAGATTATCACTGACAATGCATGTCTCAGCTGGCAACCCCACGAAAACAAACATATCACAGATTCCGCATGTCAAACGCACTGTGGAGAGCTGAATACACCTGAAAACGTGTTTTTCGCATTCAAGAGCACGAAAACAGCGATATCGGTGATTCTGCACACTAGTCACAGAAGCATCTCGAAGATTATCACTGACAATGCATATCTCAGCTGGAGACCCCGCGAAAACGAAGATATCGCTGTTTCCGCATATCAAACGCAATGTGGAGTGCTGAAAACACCACATAACGAGTTTTTCGCATTAAATAGCACGAAAACAGCGATTTCGGTGATTCTGCATACTTCTCGCAGAAGGATGTCCAAGATTATCGTAGAAAATGCATGTCTCAGCAGGAATCCCCACGAAAACGAAGATAGCGCAGTTTCCGCATATCACACGCACTGTGGTGAGCTGGGTCACCAGGGATCGTGTTATTTCGCTTTATATAGCTGCGAGCCAGCGAGTTCGGTGATTCTGCATACTTCTCACAGAAGAATATCCAAGATTATCGCAGAAAATGCATGTCTCAGCTGGAAACCCCACGATAACGAAGATATCGCAGTTTCCGCATATCAAACGTACTGTGGAGTGCTGAAAACACCACAAAACGAGTTTTTCGCATTAAATAGCACGAAAACAGCGATTTCGGTGATTCTACACTTGTCACAGAAGAATTATGAAGATTATCGCTGAAAATGCATATGTCAGCTGGAAACCCAACGAAACCGAACATATCGCTGTTTCCGCATGTCAAACGCTCAGTGGAGTGCTCAAAACACCAGAAAACGTGTTTTTCACATTAAATAGCACGATAAAAGCGATTTCGGTGATTCTGCATACTTGTCACAGACGAATCATGAAGATTATCGCAGAAAATGCATGTCTCAGCTGGAAACCCCACGATAACGAAGATATCGCAGTTTCCGCATATCAAACGCACTGTGGAGTGCTGAAAACACCACAAAACGACTTTTTCGCATTAAATAGCACGAAAACAGCGATTTCGGTGATTCTACACTTGTCACAGAAGAATCATGAAGATTATCGCTGAAAATGCATATGTCAGCTGGAAACCCAACGAAACCGAACATATCGCTGTTTCCGCATGTCAAACGCTCAGTGGAGTGCTCAAAACACCAGAAAACGTGTTTTCCACATTAAATAGCACGATAAAAGCGATTTCGGTGATTCTGCACACTTGTCACAGAAGAATCATGAAGATTATCACCGAAAATGCATATGTCAGTTGGAAACCCAACGAAACCGAAGATATCGCTGTATCCGCATGTCAAACGCACTGTGGAGTGCTGAACCCAACAGAAAACGAGTTTTTCGCATTAAATAGCACGAAAACAGCGATTTCTGTGATTCTGCAAACTTCTCACAGAAGAATATCCAAGATTATCGTAGAAAATGCATGTCTCAGCAGGAAACCCCACGAAAACGAAGATATCGCAGTTTCCGCATATCACACGCACCCGTGTGTGCTGGGTCACCAGGAATCATGTTATTTCGCTTTATACAGCTGCGAGCCAGCGAGTTCGGTGATTCTGCATACTTCTCACAGAAGAATATCAAAGATTATCGCAGAAAATGCATGTCTCAGCTGGAAACCCCACGAAAACGAAGATATCGCAGTTTCCGCATTACTAACGCTCTGTGGAGTGCTGAAAACACCACAAAACGAGTTTTTCGCATTAAATAGCACGAAAACAGCGATTTCGGTGATTCTGCAAACTTCTCACAGAAGAATATCCAAGATTATCGTAGACAAATGCATGTCTCAGCTGGAAACACCACGAAAACGAAGATATCGCAGTTTCCGCATATCGAACGCACTGTGAAGTGCTGAAAACACCAGAAAACGTGTTTTTCGCATAAAATAGCACGAAAACAGAGATTTCGGTGATTCTACACTTGTCACAGAAGAATCATGAAGATTATCACTGAAAATGCATATGTCAGCTGGAAACCCAACGAAACCGAACATATCGCTGTTTCCGCATGTCAAACGCTCAGTGGAGTGCTCAAAACACCAGAAAACGTGTTTTTCACACTAAATAGCACGATAAAAGCGATTTCGGTGATTCTGCAAACTTCTCGCAGAAGGATGTCCAAGATAATCGTAGAAAATGCATGTCTCAGCTGGAAACCCCACGAAAACGAAGATATCGCTGTTTCCGCATGTCAAACGCTCAGTGGAGTGCTCAAATCACCAGAAAACGTGTTTTTCACATTAAATAGCACGATAAAAGCGATTTCGGTGATTCTGCATACTTGTCACAGACGAATCATGAAGATTATCGCAGAAAATGCATGTCTCAGCTGGAAACCCCACGATAACGAAGATATCGCAGTTTCCGCATATCAAACGCACTGTGGAGTGCTGAAAACACCACAAAACGAGTTTTTCGCATTAAATGGCACGAAAACAGCGATTTCGGTGATTCTACACTTGTCACAGAAGAATCATGAAGATTATCGCTGAAAATGCATATGTCAGCTGGAAACCCAACGAAACCGAACATATCGCTGTTTCCGCATGTCAAACGCTCAGTGGAGTGCTCAAAACACCAGAAAACGTGTTTTTCACACTAAATAGCACGATAAAAGCGATTTCGGTGATTCTGCAAACTTCTCGCAGAAGGATGTCCAAGATAATCGTAGAAAATGCATGTCTCAGCTGGAAACCCCACGAAAACGAAGATATCGCTGTTTCCGCATGTCAGACGCACTGTGGAGTGCTGAACACACCAGAAAACGTGTTTTTCACATTAAATAGCACGAAAAAAGCGATTTCGGTGATTCTGCACACTTGTCACAGAAGAATCATGAAGATTATCACTGAAAATGCATATCTCAGCTGGAAACCCCACGAAAACGAAGATATCGCTGTTTCCGCATGTCAGACGCACTGTGGAGTGCTGAACACACCAGAAAACGAGTTTTTCGCATTAAATAGCACGAAAACAGCGATTTCTGTGATTCTGCAAACTTCTCACAGAAGAATATCCAAGATTATCGTAGAAAATGCATGTCTCAGCTGGAAACCCCACGAAAACGAAGATATCGCAGTTTCCGCATATCGAACGCACTGTGAAGTGCTGAAAACACCAGAAAACGTGTTTTTCGCATAAAATAGCACGAAAACAGAGATTTCGGTGATTCTACACTTGTGTCAGAAGAATCATGAAGATTATCACTGAAAATGCATATGTCAGCTGGAAACCCAACGAAACCGTACATATCGCTGTTTCCGCATGTCAAACGCTCAGTGGAGTGCTCAAAACACCAGAAAACGTGTTTTTCACACTAAATAGCACGATAAAAGCGATTTCGGTGATTCTGCATACTTGTCACAGAAGAATCATGAAGATTATCACTGAAAATGCATATCTTAGCTTGAAACCCCACGAAAACGAAGATATCGCAGTTCCCGCATATCAAACGCAATGTGGAGTGCTGAAAACACCACAAAACGAGTTCTTCGCATTAAATAGCACGAAAACAGCGATTTCGGTGATTCTGCATACTTCTCGCAGAAGGATGTCCAAGATTATCGTAGAAAATGCATGTCTCAGCTGGAAACCCCACGAAAACGAAGATATCGCTGTTTCCGCATGTCAGACGCACTGTGGAGTGCTGAACACACCAGCAAACGTGTTTTTCACATTAAATAGCACGAAAAAAGCGATTTCGGTGATTCTGCATACTTGTCACAGAAGAATCATGAATATTATCACTGAAAATGCATATCTTAGCTTGAAACCCCACGAAAACGAAGATATCGCAGTTTCCGCATATCAAACGCACTGTGGAGTGCTGAAAACACCAGAAAACGTGTTTTTCGCATAAAATAGCACGAAAACAGCGAATTCGGTGAATCTAGGCTTGTCACAGAAGAATCATGAAGATTAACACTGAAAATGCACATGTCAGCTGGAAACGCAACGAAACCGAACATATCGCTGTTTCCGCATGTCAAACGCTCAGTGGAGTGCTCAAAACACCAGAAAACGTGTTTTTCACATTAAATAGCACGATAATAGCGATTTCGGTGATTCTGCATACTTGTCACGGAAGAATCATCAAGATTATCGCAGAAACTGCATGTCTCAATTGGAAACCCCACGAAAACGAAGATATCGCAGTTTCCGCATATCAAACGCACTGTGGAGTGCTGAAAACACCACAAAACGAGTTTTTCGCATTAAATAGCACGAAAACAGAGATTTCGGTGATTCTGCAAACTTCTCACACAAGAATATCCAAGATTATCGTAGAAAATGCATGTCTCAGCTGGCAACCCCACGAAAACAAACATATCTCAGATTCCGCATGTCAAACGCACTGTGGAGAGCTGAATACACCAGAAAACGTGTTTTTCGCATTCAAGAGCACGAAAACAGCCATATCGGTGATTCTGCACACTAGTCACAGAAGCATCTCGAAGATTATCACTGAAAATGCATATCTCAGCTGGAAACCCCGCGAAAACGAAGATATCGCTGTTTCCGCATATCAAACGCAATGTGGAGTGCTGAAAACACCACATAACGAGTTTTTCGCATTAAATAGCACGAAAACAGCGATTTCGGTGATTCTGCATACTTCTCGCAGAAGGATGTCCAAGATTATCGTAGAAAATGCATGTCTCAGCTGGAAACCCCACGGAAACGAAGATATCGCTGTATCAGCGTATCAAAAGCACTGTGGAGTGCTGAAAACACCAGAAATCGTGTTTTTCGCATAAAATAGCAAGAAAACAGCGATTTCGGTGATTCTACACTTGTCACAGAAGAATCATGAAGATTAACACTGAAAATGCATATGTCAGCTGGAAACCCAACGAAACCGAACATATCGCTGTTTCCGCATGTCAAACGCTCAGTGGAGTGCTCAAAACACCAGATAACGTGTTTTTCACATTAAATAGCACGAAAAAAGCGATTTCGGTGATTCTGCATCCTTGTCACAGAAGAATCATGAATATTATCACTGAAAATGCATATCTTAGCTTGAAACCCCACGAAAACGAAGATATCGCAGTTTCCGCATATCAAACGCACTGTGGAGTGCTGAAAACACCAGAAAACGTGTTTTTCGCATAAAATAGCACGAAAACAGCGATTTCGGTGATTCTACACTTGTCACAGAAGAATCATGAAGATTATCGCAGAAACTGCATGTCTCAATTGGAAACCCCACGAAAACGAAGATATCGCAGTTTCCGCATATCAAACGCACTGTGGAGTGCTGAAAACACCACAAAACGAGTTTTTCGCATTAAATAGCACGAAAACAGCGATTTCGGTGATTCTACACTTGTCACAGAAGAATCATGAAGATAATCACTGAAAATGCATATCACATCTGGAAATTCCACGAAAAGGAAGATATCGCAGTTTCCGCATATCCAGCGCACTGTGGAGTGCTGAAAACACCAGAAAACGTGTTTTTCGCATTCAATAGCACGAAAACAGCGATATGGGTGATTCTGCACACTTGTCACAGAAGCATCTCGAAGATTATCGCTGAAAATGCATATCACATCTGGAAATTCCACGAAAAGGAAGATATAGCAGTTTCCGCATGTCAAACGCACTGTGGAGTGCTGAAAACACCAGAAAACGTGTTTTTCGCATTCAATAGCACGAAAACAGCGATTTCGGTGACTCTGCACACTTGTCACAGAAGAATCATGAAGATTATCACTGAAAATGCATATATCAGCTGAAAACCGAACGAAACCGAAGATATCGCTGTATCCGCATGTCAAACGCACTGTGGAGTGCTGAACCCAACAGAAAACGAGTTTTTCGCATTAAATAGCACGAAAACAGCGATTTCGGTGATTCTACACTTGTCACAGAAGAATCATGAAGATTATCGCTGAAAATGCATATGTCAGCTGGAAACCCAACGAAACCGAACATATCGCTGTTTCCGCATGTCAAACGCTCAGTGGAGTGCTCAAAACACCAGAAAACGTGTTTTCCACATTAAATAGCACGATAAAAGCGATTTCGGTGATTCTGCACACTTGTCACAGAAGAATCATGAAGATTATCACCGAAAATGCATATGTCAGTTGGAAACCCAACGAAACCGAAGATATCGCTGTATCCGCATGTCAAACGCACTGTGGAGTGCTGAACCCAACAGAAAACGAGTTTTTCGCATTAAATAGCACGAAAACAGCGATTTCTGTGATTCTGCAAACTTCTCACAGAAGAATATCCAAGATTATCGTAGAAAATGCATGTCTCAGCAGGAAACCCCACGAAAACGAAGATATCGCAGTTTCCGCATATCACACGCACCCGTGTGTGCTGGGTCACCAGGAATCATGTTATTTCGCTTTATACAGCTGCGAGCCAGCGAGTTCGGTGATTCTGCATACTTCTCACAGAAGAATATCAAAGATTATCGCAGAAAATGCATGTCTCAGCTGGAAACCCCACGAAAACGAAGATATCGCAGTTTCCGCATTACTAACGCTCTGTGGAGTGCTGAAAACACCACAAAACGAGTTTTTCGCATTAAATAGCACGAAAACAGCGATTTCGGTGATTCTGCAAACTTCTCACAGAAGAATATCCAAGATTATCGTAGACAAATGCATGTCTCAGCTGGAAACACCACGAAAACGAAGATATCGCAGTTTCCGCATATCGAACGCACTGTGAAGTGCTGAAAACACCAGAAAACGTGTTTTTCGCATAAAATAGCACGAAAACAGAGATTTCGGTGATTCTACACTTGTCTCAGAAGAATCATGAAGATTATCACTGAAAATGCATATGTCAGCTGGAAACCCAACGAAACCGAACATATCGCTGTTTCCGCATGTCAAACGCTCAGTGGAGTGCTCAAAACACCAGAAAACGTGTTTTTCACACTAAATAGCACGATAAAAGCGATTTCGGTGATTCTGCAAACTTCTCGCAGAAGGATGTCCAAGATAATCGTAGAAAATGCATGTCTCAGCTGGAAACCCCACGAAAACGAAGATATCGCTGTTTCCGCATGTCAGACGCACTGTGGAGTGCTGAACACACCAGAAAACGTGTTTTTCACATTAAATAGCACGAAAAAAGCGATTTCGGTGATTCTGCATCCTTGTCACAGAAGAATCATGAATATTATCACTGAAAATGCATATCTTAGCTTGAAACCCCACGAAAACGAAGATATCGCAGTTTCCGCATATCAAACGCACTGTGGAGTGCTGAAAACACCAGAAAACGTGTTTTTCGCATAAAATAGCACGAAAACAGCGATTTCGGTGAATCTATACTTGTCACAGAAGAATCATGAAGATTAACACTGAAAATGCACATGTCAGCTGGAAACCCAACGAAACCGAACATATCGCTGTTTTCGCATGTCAAACGCTCAGTGGAGTGCTCAAAACACCAGAAAACGAGTTTTTCGCATTAAATAGCACGAAAACAGCGATTTAGGTGATTCTACACTTGTCACAGAAGAATTATGAAGATTATCGCTGAAAATGCATATGTCAGCTGGAAACCCAACGAAACCGAACATATCGCTGTTTCCGCATGTCAAACGCTCAGTGGAGTGCTCAAATCACCAGAAAACGTGTTTTTCACATTAAATAGCACGATAAAAGCGATTTCGGTGATTCTGCATACTTGTCACAGACGAATCATGAAGATTATCGCAGAAAATGCATGTCTCAGCTGGAAACCCCACGATAACGAAGATATCGCAGTTTCCGCATATCAAACGCACTGTGGAGTGCTGAAAACACCACAAAACGAGTTTTTCGCATTAAATGGCACGAAAACAGCGATTTCGGTGATTCTACACTTGTCACAGAAGAATCATGAAGATTATCGCTGAAAATGCATATGTCAGCTGGAAACCCAACGAAACCGAACATATCGCTGTTTCCGCATGTCAAACGCTCAGTGGAGTGCTCAAAACACCAGAAAACGTGTTTTTCACACTAAATAGCACGATAAAAGCGATTTCGGTGATTCTGCAAACTTCTCGCAGAAGGATGTCCAAGATAATCGTAGAAAATGCATGTCTCAGCTGGAAACCCCACGAAAACGAAGATATCGCTGTTTCCGCATGTCAGACGCACTGTGGAGTGCTGAACACACCAGAAAACGTGTTTTTCACATTAAATAGCACGAAAAAAGCGATTTCGGTGATTCTGCACACTTGTCACAGAAGAATCATGAAGATTATCACTGAAAATGCATATCTCAGCTGGAAACCCCACGAAAACGAAGATATCGCTGTTTCCGCATGTCAGACGCACTGTGGAGTGCTGAACACACCAGAAAACGAGTTTTTCGCATTAAATAGCACGAAAACAGCGATTTCTGTGATTCTGCAAACTTCTCACAGAAGAATATCCAAGATTATCGTAGAAAATGCATGTCTCAGCTGGAAACCCCACGAAAACGAAGATATCGCAGTTTCCGCATATCGAACGCACTGTGAAGTGCTGAAAACACCAGAAAACGTGTTTTTCGCATAAAATAGCACGAAAACAGAGATTTCGGTGATTCTACACTTGTGTCAGAAGAATCATGAAGATTATCACTGAAAATGCATATGTCAGCTGGAAACCCAACGAAACCGAACATATCGCTGTTTCCGCATGTCAAACGCTCAGTGGAGTGCTCAAAACACCAGAAAACGTGTTTTTCACACTAAATAGCACGATAAAAGCGATTTCGGTGATTCTGCATACTTGTCACAGAAGAATCATGAAGATTATCACTGAAAATGCATATCTTAGCTTGAAACCCCACGAAAACGAAGATATCGCAGTTCCCGCATATCAAACGCAATGTGGAGTGCTGAAAACACCACAAAACGAGTTCTTCGCATTAAATAGCACGAAAACAGCGATTTCGGTGATTCTGCATACTTCTCGCAGAAGGATGTCCAAGATTATCGTAGAAAATGCATGTCTCAGCTGGAAACCCCACGAAAACGAAGATATCGCTGTTTCCGCATGTCAGACGCACTGTGGAGTGCTGAACACACCAGCAAACGTGTTTTTCACATTAAATAGCACGAAAAAAGCGATTTCGGTGATTCTGCATACTTGTCACAGAAGAATCATGAATATTATCACTGAAAATGCATATCTTAGCTTGAAACCCCACGAAAACGAAGATATCGCAGTTTCCGCATATCAAACGCACTGTGGAGTGCTGAAAACACCAGAAAACGTGTTTTTCGCATAAAATAGCACGAAAACAGCGAATTCGGTGAATCTAGGCTTGTCACAGAAGAATCATGAAGATTAACACTGAAAATGCACATGTCAGCTGGAAACGCAACGAAACCGAACATATCGCTGTTTCCGCATGTCAAACGCTCAGTGGAGTGCTCAAAACACCAGAAAACGTGTTTTTCACATTAAATAGCACGATAATAGCGATTTCGGTGATTCTGCATACTTGTCACGGAAGAATCATCAAGATTATCGCAGAAACTGCATGTCTCAATTGGAAACCCCACGAAAACGAAGATATCGCAGTTTCCGCATATCAAACGCACTGTGGAGTGCTGAAAACACCACAAAACGAGTTTTTCGCATTAAATAGCACGAAAACAGAGATTTCGGTGATTCTGCAAACTTCTCACACAAGAATATCCAAGATTATCGTAGAAAATGCATGTCTCAGCTGGCAACCCCACGAAAACAAACATATCTCAGATTCCGCATGTCAAACGCACTGTGGAGAGCTGAATACACCAGAAAACGTGTTTTTCGCATTCAAGAGCACGAAAACAGCCATATCGGTGATTCTGCACACTAGTCACAGAAGCATCTCGAAGATTATCACTGAAAATGCATATCTCAGCTGGAAACCCCGCGAAAACGAAGATATCGCTGTTTCCGCATATCAAACGCAATGTGGAGTGCTGAAAACACCACATAACGAGTTTTTCGCATTAAATAGCACGAAAACAGCGATTTCGGTGATTCTGCATACTTCTCGCAGAAGGATGTCCAAGATTATCGTAGAAAATGCATGTCTCAGCTGGAAACCCCACGGAAACGAAGATATCGCTGTATCAGCGTATCAAAAGCACTGTGGAGTGCTGAAAACACCAGAAATCGTGTTTTTCGCATAAAATAGCAAGAAAACAGCGATTTCGGTGATTCTACACTTGTCACAGAAGAATCATGAAGATTAACACTGAAAATGCATATGTCAGCTGGAAACCCAACGAAACCGAACATATCGCTGTTTCCGCATGTCAAACGCTCAGTGGAGTGCTCAAAACACCAGATAACGTGTTTTTCACATTAAATAGCACGAAAAAAGCGATTTCGGTGATTCTGCATCCTTGTCACAGAAGAATCATGAATATTATCACTGAAAATGCATATCTTAGCTTGAAACCCCACGAAAACGAAGATATCGCAGTTTCCGCATATCAAACGCACTGTGGAGTGCTGAAAACACCAGAAAACGTGTTTTTCGCATAAAATAGCACGAAAACAGCGATTTCGGTGATTCTACACTTGTCACAGAAGAATCATGAAGATTATCGCAGAAACTGCATGTCTCAATTGGAAACCCCACGAAAACGAAGATATCGCAGTTTCCGCATATCAAACGCACTGTGGAGTGCTGAAAACACCACAAAACGAGTTTTTCGCATTAAATAGCACGAAAACAGCGATTTCGGAGATTCTACACTTGTCACAGAAGAATCATGAAGATAATCACTGAAAATGCATATCACATCTGGAAATTCCACGAAAAGGAAGATATCGCAGTTTCCGCATATCCAGCGCACTGTGGAGTGCTGAAAACACCAGAAAACGTGTTTTTCGCATTCAATAGCACGAAAACAGCGATATGGGTGATTCTGCACACTTGTCACAGAAGCATCTCGAAGATTATCGCTGAAAATGCATATCACATCTGGAAATTCCACGAAAAGGAAGATATAGCAGTTTCCGCATGTCAAACGCACTGTGGAGTGCTGAAAACACCAGAAAACGTGTTTTTCGCATTCAATAGCACGAAAACAGCGATTTCGGTGACTCTGCACACTTGTCACAGAAGAATCATGAAGATTATCACTGAAAATGCATATATCAGCTGAAAACCGAACGAAACCGAAGATATCGCAGTTTCCGCATATCAAACGCACTGTGGAATGTTGAAAACACCAGAAAACGTGTTTTTCGCATTCAATAGCACGAAAACAGCGATATGGGTGATTCTGCACACTTGTCACAGAAGCATCTCGAAGATTATCGCTGAAAAAGCATATCACATCTGGAAATTCCACGAAAAGGAAGATATCGCAGTTTCCGCATGTCAAACGCACTGTGGAGTGCTGAAAACACCAGAAAACGTGTTTTTCGCATTCAATAGCACGAAAACAGCGATATCGGTGATTCTGCATACTTCTCACAGAAGAATATCCAAGATTATCCTACAAAATGCATGTCTCAGCTGGAAACCCCACGGAAACGAAGATATCGCAGTTTCCGCATATCTAGCGCACTGTGGAGTGCTGAAAACACCAGAAAACGTGTTTTTCGCATTCAATAGCACGAAAACAGCGATTTCGGTGTTTCTGCATACTTCTCACAGAAGAATATCCAGGATTCTCGTAGAAAATGCATATCTCAGCTGGAAACCCATCGATACCTAAGATATCGCTGTTTCCAAATGTCAAACGCACTATGGAGTGCCGAAAACTCCAGAAATCGTGTTTTTCGCATTCAATAGCACCAAAAAAAGCGATTTCGGTGATTCTGCACACTTGTCACAGAAGAATCATGAAGATTATCACTGAAAATGCATATCTCAGCTGGAATCCCAACGAAACCGAAGATATCGCTGTTTCCGCATATCCAGCGCACTGTGGAGTGCTGAAAACACCAGAAAACGTGTTTTTCGCATTCAATAGCACGAAAACAGCGATATGGGTGATTCTGCACACTTCTCACCGAAGAATCACCAAGGTTATCGCAGAAAATGCATATCTCGGCTGGAAACGACACGAAAACAAAGAAATCGCCGGTTCTGCATATCATACGCACTGTGTAGTGCTGAAAACACGAGTAAACGTGTTTTTCGCTTTAAGTAGCACTAAAACAGCGATTACGGTGATTCTGCATACTTTTCACCGAAGAATCACGAACACTATCGCAGAAAATGAATATCTCAGCTGGAAACACCACGAAACCTAAGACATCGCCGATTCTGCACATCAAACGCACTGCGGAGTGCTGCAACACCAGAAAACGCGTTATTTCGCATTAAGTAGCAGTGAATCATCGCCTTTGGTGATTCTGCATACTTCTCACCCAAGAATCACCAAAGTTATCGCAGAAAATGTATGTCTCAGCTGGAAAGCCCCCGAAAACGAAGATATCGCCGGTTCTGCACATCGAACGAACTGTGGCTTGACGAAAACACCAGAAAACGTGTTTCTCGCATTAAATAGCTCCACTAGGGCGGTATCGGTGTTTCTGCATACTTCTCACAGACGAATCACGAATATTATCGTAGAAAATGCGTATCTCAACTAGATACCTCACGAAAACAAACATATCGCCGGTTCTGCATATCGAACGCCCTGCGGAGTGCAGAAAGCATCAGACAAAGTGTTTCTCGCATCAAATAGCTCCAGAAGGGCGGTTTGGATTATTCTGCATACTTCTCACAGAAGAACCACCAAGATTATCCCAGAAAATGCATATCTCAGCTTGAAAACCCACGAAAACCAAGATATCTCCGGTTCTGCATATCAAACGCACTGTGGAGTGCTCAAAACACCAGAAAACGTGTTTTTCACATTAAATAGCCCGAAAAAAGCGATTTCGGTGATTCTGCATACTTGTCACAGAAGAATCATGAATATTATCACTGAAAATGCATATTTTAGCTTGAAACCCCACGAAAACGAAGATATCGCAGTTTCCGCATATCAAACGCACTGTGGAGTGCTGAAAACACCAGAAAACGTGTTTTTCGCATAAAATAGCACGAAAACAGCGATTTCGGTGAATCTAGACTTGTCACAGAAGAATCATGAAGATTAACACTGAAAATGCACATGTCAGCTGGAAACCCAACGAAACCGAACATATCGCTGTTTCCGCATGTCAAACGCTCAGTGGAGTGCTCAAAACACCAGAAAACGTGTTTTTCACATTAAATAGCACGATAAAAGCGATTTCGGTGATTCTGCACACTTGTCACAGAAGAATCATGAAGATTATCACCGAAAATGCATATGTCAGTTGGAAACCCAACGAAACCGAAGATATCGCTGTATCCGCATGTCAAACGCACTGTGGAGTGCTGAACCCACCAGAAAACGAGTTTTTCGCATAAAATAGCACGAAAACAGAGATTTCGGTGATTCTACACTTGTCTCAGAAGAATCATGCAGATTATCACTGAAAATGCATATGTCAGCTGGAAACCCAACGAAACCGAACATATCGCTGTTTCCGCATGTCAAACGCTCAGTGGAGTGCTCAAAACACCAGAAAACGTGTTTTTCACACTAAATAGCACGATAAAAGCGATTTCGGTGATTCTGCATACTTGTCACAGAAGAATCATGAAGATTATCACTGAAAATGCATATCTTAGCTTGAAACCCCACGAAAACGAAGATATCGCAGTTCCCGCATATCAAACGCAATGTGGAGTGCTGAAAACACCACAAAACGAGTTTTTCGCATTAAATAGCACGAAAACAGCGATTTCGGTGATTCTGCATACTTCTCACAGAAGAATATCCAAGATTATCGTAGAAAATGCATGTCTCAGCTGGAAACCCCACGAAAACGAAGATATCGCAGTTTCCGCATATCGAACGCACTGTGAAGTGCTGAAAACACCAGAAAACGTGTTTTTCGCATAAAATAGCACGAAAACAGAGATTTCGGTGATTCTACACTTGTCTCAGAAGAATCATGAAGATTATCACTGAAAATGCATATGTCAGCTGGAAACCCAACGAAACCGAACATATCGCTGTTTCCGCATGTCAAACGCTCAGTGGAGTGCTCAAAACACCAGAAAACGTGTTTTTCACATTATAGAGCACCAAAACAGCGGTCTCGGTGATTCTGCATACTTCTCACAGAAGAATATCAAAGATTATCGCAGAAAATGCATGTCTCAGCTGGAAACCCCACGAAAACGAAGATATCGCAGTTTCCGCATTACTAACGCTCTGTGGAGTGCTGAAAACACCACAAATCGAGTTTTTCGCATTAAATAGCACGAAAACAGCGATTTCGGTGATTCTGCATACTTCTCGCAGAAGGATGTCCAAGATTATCGTAGAAAATGCATGTCTCAGCTGGAAACCCCACGGAAACGAAGATATAGCTGTATCAACGTATCAAAAGCACTGTGGAGTGCTGGAAACACCAGAAAACGTGTTTTTCGCATAAAATAGCACGAAAACAGCGATTTCGGTGTATCTGCATACTTCTCACAGAAGAATATCCAGGATTCTCGTAGAAAATGCATATCCCAGCTGGAAACCCATCGATACCTAAGATATCGCTGTTTCCAAATGTCAAACGCACTATGGAGTGCTGAAAACACCAGAAATCGTGTTTTTCGCATTCAATAGCACCACAAAAAGCGATTTCGGTGATTCTGCACACTTGTCACAGAAGAATCATGAAGATTATCACTGAAAATGCATATCTCAGCTGGAAACCCCACGAAAACGAAGATACCGCTGTTTCCGCATGTCAGACGCACTGTGGAGTGCTGAACACACCAGAAAACGAGTTTTTCGCATTAAATAGCACTAAAACAGCGATTTCTGTGATTCTGCAAACTTCTCACAGAAGAATATCCCAGATTATCGTAGAAAATGCATGTCTCAGCTGGAAACCCCACGAAAACGAAGATATCGCAGTTTCCGCATATCAACCGCACTGTGGAGTGCTGAACACACCAGAAAACGAGTTTTTCGCATAAAATAGCACGAAAACAGAGATTTCGGTGATTCTACACTTGTCTCAGAAGAATCATGAAGATTATCACTGAAAATGCATATGTCAGTTGGAAACCCAACGAAACCGAAGATATCGCTGTATCCGCATGTCAAACGCACTGTGGAGTGCTGAACCCACCAGAAAACGAGTTTTTCGCATAAAATAGCACGAAAACAGAGATTTCGGTGATTCTACACTTGTCTCAGAAGAATCATGCAGATTATCACTGAAAATGCATATGTCAGCAGGAAACCCAACGAAACCGAACATATCGCTGTTTCCGCATGTCAAACGCTCAGTGGAGTGCTCAAAACACCAGAAAACGTGTTTTTCACACTAAATAGCACGATAAAAGCGATTTCGGTGATTCTGCATACTTGTCACAGAAGAATCATGAAGATTATCACTGAAAATGCATATCTTAGCTTGAAACCCCACGAAAACGAAGATATCGCAGTTCCCGCATATCAAACGCAATGTGGAGTGCTGAAAACACCACAAAACGAGTTTTTCGCATTAAATAGCACGAAAACAGCGATTTCGGTGATTCTGCATACTTCTCGCAGAAGGATGTCCAAGATTATCGTAGAAAATGCATGTCTCAGCTGGAAACCCCACGAAAACGAAGATATCGCTGTTTCCGCATGTCAGACGCACTGTGGAGTGCTGAACACACCAGAAAACGTGTTTTTCACATTAAATAGCACGAAAAAAGCGATTTCGGTGATTCTGCATACTTGTCACAGAAGAATCATGAATATAATCACTGAAAATGCATATCTTAGCTTGAAACCCCACGAAAACGAAGATATCGCAGTTTCCGCATATCAACCGCACTGTGGAGTGCTGAACACACCAGAAAACGAGTTTTTCGCATTAAATAGCACGAAAACAGCGATTTCTGTGATCCTGCAAACTTCTCACAGAAGAATATCCAAGATTATCGTAGAAAATGCATGTCTCAGCTGGAAACCCCACGAAAACGAAGATATCGCAGTTTCCGCATATCGAACGCACTGTGAAGTGCTGAAAACACCAGAAAACGTGTTTTTCGCATAAAATAGCACGAAAACAGAGATTTCGGTGATTCTGCAAACTTCTCACAGAAGAATATCCAAGATTATCGTAGAAAATGCATGTCTCAGCTGGAAACCCCACGAAAACGAAGATATCGCAGTTTCCGCATATCGAACGCACTGTGAAGTGCTGAAAACACCAGAAAACGTGTTTTTCGCATAAAATAGCACGAAAACAGAGATTTCGGTGATTCTACACTTGTCTCAGAAGAATCATGAAGATTATCACTGAAAATGCATATGTCAGTTGGAAACCCAACGAAACCGAAGATATCGCTGTATCCGCATGTCAAACGCACTGTGGAGTGCTGAACCCACCAGAAAACGAGTTTTTCGCATAAAATAGCACGAAAACAGAGATTTCGGTGATTCTACACTTGTCTCAGAAGAATCATGCAGATTATCACTGAAAATGCATATGTCAGGAGGAAACCCAACGAAACCGAACATATCGCTGTTTCCGCATATCAAACGCAATGTGGAGTGCTGAAAACACCACAAAACGAGTTTTTCGCATTAAATAGCACGAAAACAGCGATTTCGGTGATTCTGCATACTTCTCGCAGAAGGATGTCCAAGATTATCGTAGAAAATGCATGCCTCAGCTGGAAACCCCACGACAACGAAGATATCGCTGTTTCCGCATGTCAGACGCACTGTGGAGTGCTGAACACACCAGAAAACGAGTTTTTCGCATTAAATAGCACGAAAACAGCGATTTCTGTGATTCTGCAAACTTCTCACAGAAGAATATCCAAGATTATCGTAGAAAATGCATGTCTCAGCAGGAAACCCCACGAAAACGAAGATATCGCAGTTTCCGCATATCACACGCACCCGTGTGTGCTGGGTCACCAGGAATCATGTTATTTCGCTTTATATAGCTGCGAGCCAGCGAGTTCGGTGATTCTGCATACTTCTCACAGAAGAATATCAAAGATTATCGCAGAAAATGCATGTCACAGCTGGAAACCCCACGAAAACGAAGATATCGCAGTTTCCGCATTACTAACGCTCTGTGGAGTGCTGAAAACACCTCAAAACGAGTTTTTCGCATTAAATAGCACGAAAACAGCGATTTCGGTGATTCTGCATACTTCTCGCAGAAGGATGTCCAAGATTATCGTAGAAAATGCATGTCTCAGCTGGAAACCCCACGGAAACGAAGATATAGCTGTATCAACGTATCAAAAGCACTGTGGTGTGCTGAAAACACCAGAAAACGTGTTTTTCGCATAAAATAGCACGAAAACAGCGATTTCGGTGTATCTGCATACTTCTCACAGAAGAATATCCAGGATTCTCGTAGAAAATGCATATCCCAGCTGGAAACCCATCGATACCTAAGATATCGCTGTTTCCAAATGTCAAACGCACTATGGAGTGCTGAAAACACCAGAAATCGTGTTTTTCGCATTCAATAGCACCACAAAAAGCGATTTCGGTGATTCTGCACACTTGTCACAGAAGAATCATGAAGATTATCACTGAAAATGCATATCTCAGCTGGAAACCCCACGAAAACGAAGATATCGCTGTTTCCGCATGTCAGACGCACTGTGGAGTGCTGAACACACCAGAAAACGAGTTTTTCGCATTAAATAGCACGAAAACAGCGATTTCGGTGTATCTGCATACTTCTCACAGAAGAATATCCAGGATTCTCGTAGAAAATGCATATCCCAGCTGGAAACCCATCGATACCTAAGATATCGCTGTTTCCAAATGTCAAACGCACTATGGAGTGCTGAAAACACCAGAAATCGTGTTTTTCGCATTCAATAGCACCACAAAAAGCGATTTCGGTGATTCTGCACACTTGTCACAGAAGAATCATGAAGATTATCACTGAAAATGCATATCTCAGCTGGAAACCCCACGAAAACGAAGATATCGCAGTTTCCGCATATCGAACGCACTGTGAAGTGCTGAAAACACCAGAAAACGTGTTTTTCGCATAAAATAGCACGAAAACAGAGATTTCGGTGATTCTACACTTGTCTCAGAAGAATCATGAAGATTATCACTGAAAATGCATATGTCAGCTGGAAACCCAACGAAACCGAACATATCGCTGTTTCCGCATGTCAAACGCTCAGTGGAGTGCTCAAAACACCAGAAAACGTGTTTTTCACACTAAATAGCACCATAAAAGCGATTTCGGTGATTCTGCATACTTGTCACAGAAGAATCATGAAGATTATCACTGAAAATGCATATCTTAGCTTGAAACCCCACGAAAACGAAGATATCGCAGTTCCCGCATATCAAACGCAATGTGGAGTGCTGAAAACACCACAAAACGAGTTTTTCGCATTAAATAGCACGAAAACAGCGATTTCGGTGATTCTGCATACTTCTCGCAGAAGGATGTCCAAGATAATCGTAGAAAATGCATGCCTCAGCTGGAAACCCCACGTCAACGAAGATATCGCTGTTTCCGCATGTCAGACGCACTGTGGAGTGCTGAACACACCAGAAAACGTGTTTTTCACATTAAATAGCACGAAAAAAGCGATTTCGGTGATTCTGCATACTTGTCACAGAAGAATCATGAATATTATCACTGAAAATGCATATCTTAGCTTGAAACACCACGAAAACGAAGATATCGCAGTTTCCGCATATCAAACGCACTGTGGAGTGCTGAAAACACCAGAAAACGTGTTTTTCGCATAAAATAGCACGAAAACAGCGATTTCGGTGAATCTAGACTTGTCACAGAAGAATCATGAAGATTAACACTGGAAATGCACATGTCAGCTGGAAACCCAACGAAACCGAACATATCGCTGTTTCCGCATGTCAAACGCTCAGTGGAGTGCTCAAAACACCAGAAAACGTGTTTTTCACATTAAATAGCACGATAAAAGCGATTTCGGTGATTCTGCACACTTGTCACAGAAGAATCATGAAGATTATCACCGAAAATGCATATGTCAGTTGGAAACCCAACGAAACCGAAGATATCGCTGTATCCGCATGTCAAACGCACTGTGGAGTGCTGAACCCACCAGAAAACGAGTTTTTCGCATTAAATAGCACGAAAACAGCGATTTCTGTGATTCTGCAAACTTCTCACAGAAGAATATCCAAGATTATCGTAGAAAATGCATGTCTCAGCAGGAAACCCCACGAAAACGAAGATATCGCAGTTTCCGCATATCACA
Source organism: Anthophora plumipes (assembly GCA_951804975.1). Lineage (NCBI taxonomy): Eukaryota > Metazoa > Arthropoda > Insecta > Hymenoptera > Apidae > Anthophora > Anthophora plumipes. The sequence goes on from OX638127.1 coordinate 815,699, forward strand.
CGCACCCGTGTGTGCTGGGTCACCAGGAATCATGTTATTTCGCTTTATATAGCTGCGAGCCAGCGAGTTCGGTGATTCTGCATACTTCTCACAGAAGAATATCAAAGATTATCGCAGAAAATGCATGTCTCAGCTGGAAACCCCACGAAAACGAAGATATCGCAGTTTCCGCATTACTAACGCTCTGTGGAGTGCTGAAAACACCTCAAAACGAGTTTTTCGCATTAAATAGCACGAAAACGGCGATTTCGGTGATTCTGCATACTTCTCGCAGAAGGATGTCCAAGATTATCGTAGAAAATGCATGTCTCAGCTGGAAACCCCACGGAAACGAAGATATAGCTGTATCAACGTATCAAAAGCACTGTGGTGTGCTGAAAACACCAGAAAACGTGTTTTTCGCATAAAATAGCACGAAAACAGCGATTTCGGTGTATCTGCATACTTCTCACAGAAGAATATCCAGGATTCTCGTAGAAAATGCATATCCCAGCTGGAAACCCATCGATACCTAAGATATCGCTGTTTCCGCATGTCAAACGCTCAGTGGAGTGCTCAAAACACCAGAAAACGTGTTTTTCACACTAAATAGCACGATAAAAGCGATTTCGGTGATTCTGCATACTTGTCACAGAAGAATCATGTAGATTATCACTGAAAATGCATATCTTAGCTTGAAACCCCACGAAAACGAAGATATCGCAGTTCCCGCATATCAAACGCAATGTGGAGTGCTGAAAACACCACAAAACGAGTTTTTCGCATTAAATAGCACGAAAACAGCGATTTCGGTGATTCTGCATACTTCTCGCAGAAGGATGACCAAGATTATCGTAGAAAATGCATGTCTCAGCTGGAAACCCCACGAAAACGAAGATATCGCTGTTTCCGCATGTCAGACGCACTGTGGAGTGCTGAACACACCAGAAAACGTGTTTTTCACATTAAATAGCCCGCAAAAAGCGATTTCGGTGATTCTGCATACTTGTCACAGAAGAATCATGAATATTATCACTTAAAATGCATATCTTAGCTTGAAACCCCACGAAAAGGAAGATATCGCTGTATCAGCGTATCAAAAGCTCTGTGGAGTGCTGAAAACACCAGAAAACGTGTTTTTCGCATTCAATAGCACGAAAACAGCGATATCGATGATTCTGCATACTTCTCACAGAAGAATATCCAAGATTATCGCAGTAAATGCATGTCTCAGCTGGAAACCCAACGAAACCGAACATATCGCTGTTTCCGCATGTCAAACGCTCAGTGGAGTGCTCAAAACACCAGAAAACGTGTTTTTCACATTAAATAGCACGATAAAAGCGAATTCGGTGATTCTGCATACTTGTCACAGAAGAATCATGAAGATTATCACTGAAAATGCATATCTCACCTGGAAACCCATCGATACCTAAGATATCGCTGTTTCCAAATGTCAAACGCACTATGGAGTGCCGAAAACTCCAGAAATCGTGTTTTTCGCATTCAATAGCACCAAAAAAAGCGATTTCGGTGATTCTGCACACTTGTCACAGAAGAATCATGAAGATTATCACTGAAAATGCATATCTCAGCTGGAATCCCAACGACACCGAAGATATCGCTGTTTCCGCATATCCAGCGCACTGTGGAGTGCTGAAAACACCAGAAAACGTGTTTTTCGCATTCAATAGCACGAAAACAGCGATATGGGTCATTCTGCACACTTGTCACAGAAGCATCTCGAAGATTATCGCTGAAAATGCATATCACATCTGAAAATTCCACGAAAAGGAAGATATAGCAGTTTCCGCATGTCAAACGCACTGTGGAGTGCTGAAAACACCAGAAAACGAGTTTTTCGCATTCAATAGCACGAAAACAGCGATTTCGGTGACTCTGCACACTTGTCACAGAAGAATCATGAAGATTATCACTGAAAATGCATATATCAGCTGAAAACCGAACGAAACCGAAGATATCGCAGTTTCCGCATATCAAACGCACTGTGGAGTGCTGAAAACACCACAAAACGAGTTTTTCGCATTAAATAGCACGAAAACAGCGATTTCGGTGATTCTGCATACTTCTCGCAGATGGATGTCCAAGATTATCGTAGAAAATGCATGTCTCAGCTGGAAACCCCACGGAAACGAAGATATCGCTGTATCAGCGTATCAAAAGCACTGTGGAGTGCTGAAAACACCAGAAAAGGTGTTTTTCGCATAAAATAGCACGAAAACAGCGATTTCGGTGATTCTACACTTGTCACAGAAGAATCATGAAGATTATCACTGAAAATGCATATCACATCTGGAAATTCCACGAAAAGGAAGATATCGCAGTTTCCGCATGTCAAACGCACTGTGGAGTGCTGAAAACACCAGAAAACGTGTTTTTCGCATTCAATAGCACGAATACAGCGATATGGGTGATTCTGCACACTTGTCACAGAAGCATCTCGAAGATTATCGCTGAAAATGCATATCACATCTGGAAATTCCACGAAAAGGAAGATATCGCAGTTTCCGCATATCAAACGCACTGTGGAGTGCTGAAAACACCACAAAACGAGTTTCTCGCATTAAATAGCACGAAAACAGCGATTTCGGTGATTCTGCATACTTCTCGCAGAAGGATGTCAAAGATTATCGTAGAAAATGCATGTCTCAGCTGGAAACCCCACGGAAACGAAGATGTTGCTGTATCAGCGTATCAAAAGCACTGTGGAGTGCTGAAAACACCAGAAAACGTGTTTTTCGCATTCAATAGCACCAAAAAAAGCGATTTCGGTGATTTTGCACACTTGTCACAGAAGAATCATGAAGATTATCACTGAAAATGCATAGCTCAGCTGGAATCCCAACGAAACCGAAGATATCGCTGTTTCCGCATATCCAGCGCACTGTGGAGTGCTGGAAACACCAGAAAACGTGTTTTTCGCATTCAATAACACCAAAAAAAGCGATTTCGGTGATTTTGCACACTTGTCACAGAAGAATCATGAAGATTATCACTGAAAATGCATATCTCAGCTGGAATCCCAACGAAACCGAAGATATCGCTGTTTCCGCATATCCAGCGCACTGTGGAGTGCTGAAAACACCAGAAAACGTGTTTTTCGCATTCAATAGCACGAAAACAGCGATATGGGTGATTCTGCACACTTGTCACAGAAGCATCTCGATGATTATCGCTGAAAATGCATATCACATGTGGAAATTCCACGAAAAGGAAGATATAGCAGTTTCCGCATGTCAAACGCACTGTGGAGTGCTGAAAACACCAGAAAACGTGTTTTTCGCATTCAATAGCACGAAAACAGCGATTTCGGTGACTCTGCACACTTGTCACAGAAGAATCATGAAGATTATCACTGAAAATGCATATCTCAGCTGGAATCCCAACGAAACTGAAGATATCGCTGTTTCCAAATGTCAAACGCACTACGGAGTGCTGAAAACACCAGAAATCGTGTTTTTCGCATTCAATAGCACCAAAAAAAGCGATTTCGGTGATTTTGCACACTTGTCACAGAAGAATCATGAAGATTATCACTGAAAATGCATATCTCAGCTGGAATCCCAACGAAACCGAAGATATCGCTGTTTCCGCATACCCAGCGCACTGTGGAGTGCTGAAAACACCAGAAAACGTGTTTTTCGCATTCAATAGCACGAAAACAGCGATATGGGTGATTCTGCACACTTGTCACAGAAGCATCTCGAAGATTATCGCTGAAAATGCATATCACATCTGGAAATTCCACGAAAAGGAAGATATAGCAGTTTCCGCATGTCAAACGCACTGTGGAGTGCTGAAAACACCAGAAAACGTGTTTTTCGCATTCAATAGCACGAAAACAGCGATTTCGGTGATTCTGCACACTTGTCACAGAAGAATCATGAAGATTGTCACTGAAAATGCATATCTCAGCTGGAAACCGAACGAAACCGAAGATATCGCTGTATCCGCATGTCAAACGCACTGTGGAGAGCTGAGCACACCAGAAAACGAGTTTTTCGCATTAAATAGCACGAAAACAGCGATTTCTGTGATTCTGCAAACTTCTCACAGAAGAATATCCAAGATTATCGTAGAAAATGCATGTCTCAGCAGGAAACCCCACGAAAACGAAGATATCGCAGTTTCCGCATATCACACGCACTGTGGAGAGCTGAATACACCAGAAAACGTGTTTTTCGCATTAAAGAACACGAAAACAGCGATATCGGTGATACTGCACACTAGTCACAGAAGCATCTCGAAGATTATCACTGAAAATGCATATCTCAGCTGGAAACCTCGCGAAAACGAAGATATCGCTGTTTCCGCATATCAAACGCAATGTGGAGTGCTGAAAACACCAGAAAACTTGTTTTTCGCATTAAATAGCACGAAAACAGCGATTTCGGTGATTCTGCATACTTGTCACAGAAGAATCATGAAGATTATCACTGAAAATGCATATCTTAGCTTGAAACCCCACGAAAAGGAAGATATCGCAGTTTCCGCATATCAAACGCACTGTGAGGTGTTGAAAACACCAGAAAACTTGTTTTTCGCATTAAATATCACGAAAACAGCGATTTTGGTGATTCTGCATACTTCTGAAAGAAGAATATCCAAGATTATCGCAGTAAATGCATGTCTCAGCTGGAAACCCCACGAAAACGAAGATATCGCAGTTTCCGCATATCGAACGCACTGTGAAGTGCTGAAAACACCAGAAAACGTGTTTTTCGCATTAATTAGCACGAAAACAGCGATTTCTGTGATTCTGCAAACTTCTCACACAAGAATATCCAAGATTATCACTGAAAATGCATATCTCAGCTGGAAACCCCGCGAAAACGAAGATATCGCTGTTTCCGCATATCAAACGCAATGTGGAGTGCTGAAAACACCACAAAACGAGTTTTTCGCATTCAATAGCACGAAAACAGCGATTTCGGTGATTCTGCATACTTGTCACAGACGAATCATGAAGATTATCGCAGAAAATGCATGTCTCAGCTGGAAACCCCACGATAACGAAGATATCGCTGTTTCCGCATATCAAACGCAATGTGGAGTGCTGAAAACACCACAAAACGAGTTTTTCGCATTAAATAGCACGAAAACAGCGATTTCGGTGATTCTACACTTGTCACAGAAGAATCATGAAGATTATCGCTGAAAATGCATATGTCAGCTGGAAACCCAACGAAACCGAACATATCGCTGTTTCCGCATGTCAAACGCTCAGTGGAGTGCTCAAAACACCAGAAAACGTGTTTTTCACATTAAATAGCACGATAAAAGCGATTTCGGTGATTCTGCACACTTGTCACAGAAGAATCATGAAGATTATCACCGAAAATGCATATGTCAGTTGGAAACCCAACGAAACCGAAGATATCGCTGTATCCGCATGTCAAACGCACTGTGGAGTGCTGAACCCACCAGAAAACGAGTTTTTCGCATTAAATAGCACGAAAACAGCGATTTCTGTGATTCTGCAAACTTCTCACAGAAGAATATCCAAGATTATCGTAGAAAATGCATGTCTCAGCAGGAAACCCCACGAAAACGAAGATATCGCAGTTTCCGCATATCACACGCACCCGTGTGTGCTGGGTCACCAGGAATCATGTTATTTCGCTTTATATAGCTGCGAGCCAGCGAGTTCGGTGATTCTGCATACTTCTCACGGAAGAATATCAAAGATTATCGCAGAAAATGCATGTCTCAGCTGGAAACCCCACGAAAACGAAGATATCGCAGTTTCCGCATTACTAACGCTCTGTGGAGTGCTGAAAACACCACAAAACGAGTTTTTCGCATTAAATAGCACGAAAACAGCGATTTCGGTGAATCTGCATACTTCTCGCAGAAGGATGTCCAAGATTATCGTAGAAAATGCATGTCTCAGCTGGAAACCCATCGATACCTAAGATATCGCTGTTTCCAAATGTCAAACGCACTATGGAGTGCTGAAAACACCAGAAATCGTGTTTTTCGCATTCAATAGCACCACAAAAAGCGATTTCGGTGATTCTGCACACTTGTCACAGAAGAATCATGAAGATTATCACTGAAAATATATATCTCAGCTGGAAACCCCACGAAAACGAAGATATCGCTGTTTCCGCATGTCAGACGCACTGTGGAGTGCTGAACACACCAGAAAACGAGTTTTTCGCATTAAATAGCAGGAAAACAGCGATTTCTGTGATTCTGCAAACTTCTCACAGAAGAATATCCAAGATTATCGTAGAAAATGCATGTCTCAGCTGGAAACCCCACGAAAACGAAGATATCGCAGTTTCCGCATATCGAACGCACTGTGAAGTGCTGAAAACACCAGAAAACGTGTTTTTCGCATAAAATAGCACGAAAACAGCGATTTCGGTGTATCTGCATACTTCTCACAGAAGAATATCCAGGATTCTCGTAGAAAATGCATATCCCAGCTGGAAACCCCACGAAAACGTAGATGTCGCTGTTTCCGCATGTCAGACGCACTGTGGAGTGCTGAACACACCAGAAAACGAGTTTTTCGCATTAAATAGCACGAAAACAGCGATTTCTGTGATTCTGCAAACTTCTCACAGAAGAATATCCAAGATTATCGTAGAAAATGCATGTCTCAGCAGGAAACCCCACGAAAACGAAGATATCGCAGTTTCCGCATATCACACGCACCCGTGTGTGCTGGGTCACCTGGAATCATGTTATTTCGCTTTATATAGCTGCGAGCCAGCGAGTTCGGTGATTCTGCATACTTCTCACAGAAGAATATCAAAGATTATCGCAGAAAATGCATGTCTCAGCTGGAAACCCCACGAAAACGAAGATGTCGCTGTTTCCGCATGTCAGACGCACTGTGGAGTGCTGAACACACCAGAAAACGAGTTTTTCGCATTAAATAGCACGAAAACAGCGATTTCGGTGATTCTGCATACTTCTCGCAGAAGGATGTCCAAGATTATCGTAGAAAATGCATGTCTCAGCTGGAAACCCCACGGAAACGAAGATATAGCTGTATCAACGTATCAAAAGCACTGTGGGGTGCTGAAAACACCAGAAAACGTGTTTTTCGCATAAAATAGCACGAAAGCAGCGATTTCGGTGTATCTGCATACTTCTCGCAGAAGGATGTCCAAGATTATCGTAGAAAATGCATATCTCAGCTGGAAACCCCACGAAAACGAAGATGTCGCTGTTTCCGCATGTCAGACGCACTGTGGAGTGCTGAACACACCAGAAAACGAGTTTTTCGCATTAAATAGCACGAAAACAGCGATTTCGGTGATTCTGCATACTTCTCGCAGAAGGATGTCCAAGATTATCGTAGAAAATGCATGTCTCAGCTGGAAACCCCACGAAAACGAAGATACCGCTGTTTCCGCATGTCAGACGCACTGTGGAGTGCTGAACACACCAGAAAACGTGTTTTTCACATTAAATAGCACGAAAAAAGCGATTTCGGTGATTCTGCACACTTGTCACAGAAGAATCATGAAGATTATCACCGAAAATGCATATGTCAGTTGGAAACCCAACGAAACCGAAGATATCGCTGTATCCGCATGTCAAACGCACTGTGGAGTGCTGAACCCGCCAGAAAACGAGTTTTTCGCATTAAATAGCACGAAAACAGCGATTTCTGTGATTCTGCAAACTTCTCACAGAAGAATATCCAAGATTATCGTAGAAAATGCATGTCTCAGCAGGAAACCCCACGAAAACGAAGATATCGCAGTTTCCGCATATCACACGCACCCGTGTGTGCTGGGTCACCAGGAATCATGTTATTTCGCTTTATATAGCTGCGAGCCAGCGAGTTCGGTGATTCTGCATACTTCTCACAGAAGAATATCAAAGATTATCGCAGAAAATGCATGTCTCAGCTGGAAACCCCACGAAAACGAAGATATCGCAGTTTCCGCATTACTAACGCTCTGTGGAGTGCTGAAAACACCACAAAACGAGTTTTTCGCATTAAATAGCACGAAAACAGCGATTTCGGTGATTCTGCATACTTCTCGCAGAAGGATGTCCAAGATTATCGTAGAAAATGCATGTCTCAGCTGGAAACCCCACGGAAACGAAGATATAGCTGTATCAACGTATCAAAAGCACTGTGGAGTGCTGAAAACACCAGAAAACGTGTTTTTCGCATAAAATAGCACGAAAACAGCGATTTCGGTGTATCTGCATACTTCTCACAGAAGAATATCCAGGATTCTCGTAGAAAATGCATATCCCAGCTGGAAACCCATCGATACCTAAGATATCGCTGTTTCCAAATGTCAAACGCACTATGGAGTGCTGAAAACACCAGAAATCGTGTTTTTCGCATTCAATAGCACCACAAAAAGCGATTTCGGTGATTCTGCACACTTGTCACAGAAGAATCATGAAGATTATCACTGAAAATGCATATGTCAGCTGGAAACCCAACGAAACCGAACATATCGCTGTTTCCGCATGTCAGACGCACTGTGGAGTGCTGAACACACCAGAAAACGTGTTTTTCACATTAAATAGCCCGAAAAAAGCGATTTCGGTGATTCTGCATACTTGTCACAGAAGAATCATGAATATTATCACTGAAAATGCATATCTTAGCTTGAAACCCCACGAAAACGTAGATATCGCAGTTTCCGCATATCAAACGCACTGTGGAGTGCTGAAAACACCAGAAAACGTGTTTTTCGCATAAAATATCACGAAAACAGCGATTTCGGTGAATCTAGACTTGTCACAGAAGAATCATGAAGATTAACACTGAAAATGCACATGTCAGCTGGAAACCCAACGAAACCGAACATATCGCTGTTTCCGCATGTCAAACGCTCAGTGGAGTGCTCAAAACACCAGAAAACGTGTTTTTCACACTAAATAGCACGATTAAAGCGATTTCGGTGATTCTGCATACTTGTCACAGAAGAATCATGAAGATTATCACTGAAAATGCATATCTTAGCTTGAAACCCCACGAAAACGTAGATATCGCAGTTTCCGCATATCAAACGCACTGTGGAGTGCTGAAAACACCAGAAAACGTGTTTTTCGCATAAAATATCACGAAAACAGCGATTTCGGTGAATCTAGACTTGTCACAGAAGAATCATGAAGATTAACACTGAAAATGCACATGTCAGCTGGAAACCCAACGAAACCGAACATATCGCTGTTTCCGCATGTCAAACGCTCAGTGGAGTGCTCAAAACACCAGAAAACGTGTTTTTCACACTAAATAGCACGATAAAAGCGATTTCGGTGATTCTGCATACTTGTCACAGAAGAATCATGAAGATTATCACTGAAAATGCATATCTTAGCTTGAAACCCCACGAAAACGAAGATATCGCAGTTTCCGCATGTCAGACGCACTGTGGAGTGCTGAACACACCAGAAAACGTGTTTTTCACATTAAAAAGCCCGAAAAAAGCGATTTCGGTGATTCTGCATACTTGTCACAGAAGAATCATGAATATTATCACTGAAAATGCATATCTTAGCTTGAAACCCCACGAAAACGAAGATATCGCAGTTTCCGCATATCAAACGCACTGTGGAGTGCTGAAAACACCAGAAAACGTGTTTTTCGCATAAAATAGCACGAAAACAGCGATTTTGGTGAATCTAGACTTGTCACAGAAGAATCATGAAGATTAACACTGAAAATGCACATGTCAGCTGGAAACCCAACGAAACCGAACATATCGCTGTTTCCGCATGTCAAACGCTCAGTGGAGTGCTCAAAACACCAGAAAACGTGTTTTTCACACTAAATAGCACGATAAAAGCGATTTCGGTGATTCTGCATACTTGTCACAGAAGAATCATGAAGATTATCACTGCAAATGCATATTTTAGCTTGAAACCCCACGAAAACGAAGATATCGCAGTTTCCGCATATCAAACGCACTGTGGAGTGCTGAAAACACCAGAAAACGTGTTTTTCGCATAAAATAGCACGAAAACAGCGATTTCGGTGAATCTAGACTTGTCACAGAAGAATCATGAAGATTAACACTGAAAATGCACATGTCAGCTGGAAACCCAACGAAACCGAACATATCGCTGTTTCCGCATGTCAAACGCTCAGTGGAGTGCTCAAAACACCAGAAAACGTGATTTTCACACTAAATAGCACGATAAAAGCGATTTCGGTGATTCTGCATACTTGTCACAGAAGAATCATGAAGATTATCACTGAAAATGCATATCTTAGCTTGAAACCCCACGAAAACGAAGATATCGCAGTTCCCGCATATCAAACGCAATGTGGAGTGCTGAAAACACCACAAAACGAGTTTTTCGCATTAAATAGCACGAAAACAGCGATTTCGGTGATTCTGCATACTTCTCGCAGAAGGATGTCCAAGATTATCGTAGAGAATGCATGTCTCAGCTGGAAACCCCACGAAAACGAAGATATCGCTGTTTCCGCATGTCAGACGCACAGTGGAGTGCTGAACACACCAGAAACCGTGTTTTTCACATTAAATAGCACGAAAAAAGCGATTTCGGTGATTCTGCATACTTGTCACAGAAGAATCATGAATATTATCACTGAAAATGCATATCTTAGCTTGAAACCCCACGAAAACGAAGATATCGCCGTTTCCGCATATCAAACGCACTGTGGAGTGCTGAAAACACCAGAAAACGTGTTTTTCGCATAAAATAGCACGAAAACAGCGATTTCGGTGAATCTAGACTTGTCACAGAAGAATCATGAAGATTAACACTGAAAATGCACATGTCAGCTGGAAACCCAACGAAACCGAACATATCGCTGTTTCCGCATGTCAAACGCTCAGTGGAGTGCTCAAAACACCAGAAAACGTGTTTTTCACATTAAATAGCACGATAATAGCGATTTCGGTGATTCTGCATACTTGTCACGGAAGAATCATGAAGATTATCACTGAAAATGCATATCTTAGCTTGAAACCCCACGAAAAGGAAGATATCGCAGTTTCCGCATATCAAACGCCCTGTGGAATGTAGAAAACACCAGAAAACGTGTTTTTCGCATTCAATAGCACGAAAACAGCGATATCGATGATTCTGCACACTTGTTACCGAAAAATCATCAAGATTATCGCAGAAACTGCATGTCTCAATTGGAAACCCCACGAAAACGAAGATATCGCAGTTTCCGCATATCAAACGCACTGTGGAGTGCTGAAAACACCACAAAACGAGTTTTTCGCATTAAATAGCACGAAAACAGCGATTTCGGTGATTCTGCATACTTCTCGCAGAAGGATGTTCAAGATTATCGTAGAAAATGCATGTCTCAGCTGGAAACCCCACGAAAACGAAGATATCGCAGTTTCCGCATATCGAACGCACTGTGATGTGCTGAAAACACCAGAAAACGTGTTTTTCGCACTAAATAGCACGAAAACAGCGATTTCTGTGATTCTGCAAACTTCTCACACAAGAATATTCAAGATTATCGTAGAAAATGCATGTCTCAGCTGGCAACCCCACGAAAACAAACATATCTCAGATTCCGCATGTCAAACGCACTGTGGAGAGCTGAATACACCAGAAAACGTGTTTTTCGCATTCAAGAGCACGAAAACAGCCATATCGGTGATTCTGCACACTAGTCACAGAAGCATCTCGAAGATTATCACTGAAAATGCATATCTCAGCTGGAAACCCCGCGAAAACGAAGATATCGCTGTTTCCGCATATCAAACGCAATGTGGAGTGCTGAAAACACCACATAACGAGTTTTTCGCATTAAATAGCACGAAAACAGCGATTTCGGTGATTCTGCATACTTCTCGCAGAAGGATGTCCAAGATTATCGTAGAAAATGCATGTCTCAGCTGGAAACCCCACGGAAACGAAGATATCGCTGTATCAGCGTATCAAAAGCACTGTGGAGTGCTGAAAACACCAGAAATCGTGTTTTTCGCATAAAATAGCAAGAAAACAGCGATTTCGGTGATTCTACACTTGTCACAGAAGAATCATGAAGATTTACACTGAAAATGCATATGTCAGCTGGAAACCCAACGAAACCGAACATATCGCTGTTTCCGCATGTCAAACGCTCAGTGGAGTGCTCAAAACACCAGAAAACGTGTTTTTCACATTAAATAGCACGAAAAAAGCGATTTCGGTGATTCTGCATCCTTGTCACAGAAGAATCATGAATATTATCACTGAAAATGCATATCTTAGCTTGAAACCACACGAAAACGAAGATATCGCAGTTTCCGCATATCAAACGCACTGTGGAGTGCTGAAAACACCAGAAAACGTGTTTTTCGCATAAAATAGCACGAAAACAGCGATTTCGGTGATTCTACACTTGTCACAGAAGAATCATGAAGATTAACACTGAAAATGCACATGTCAGCTGGAAACCCAACGAAACCGAACATATCGCTGTTTCCGCATGTCAAACGCTCAGTGGAGTGCTCAAAACACCAGAAAACGTGTTTTTCACATTAAATAGCACGATAAAAGCGATTTCGGTGATTCTGTATACTTGTCACAGAAGAATCATGAAGATTATCACTGAAAATGCATATCTTAGCTTGAAACCCCACGAAAAGGAAGATATCGCAGTTTCCGCATATCAAACGCCCTGTGGAATGTTGAAAACACCAGAAAACGTGTTTTTCGCATTCAATAGCACGAAAACAGCGATATCGATGATTCTGCACACTTGTTACAGAAAAATCATGAAGATTATCGCAGAAACTGCATGTCTCAATTGGAAACCCCACGAAAACGAAGATATCGCAGTTTCCGCATATCAAACGCACTGTGGAGTGCTGAAAACACCACAAAACGAGTTTTTCGCATTAAATAGCACGAAAACAGCGATTTCGGTGATTCTGCATACTTCTCGCAGAAGGATGTTCAAGATTATCGTAGAAAATGCATGTCTCAGCTGGAAACCCCACGAAAACGAAGATATCGCAGTTTCCGCATATCGAACGCACTGTGAAGTGCTGAAAACACCAGAAAACGTGTTTTTCGCATTAAATAGCACGAAAACAGCGATTTCTGTGATTCTGCAAACTTCTCACGCAAGAATATCCAAGATTATCGTAGAAAATGCATATCTCAGCTGGAAACCCATCGATACCTAAGATATCGCTGTTTCCAAATGTCAAACGCACTATGGAGTGCTGAAAACACCAGAAATCGTGTTTTTCGCATTCAATAGCACCAAAAAAAGCGATTTCGGTGATTCTGCACACTTGTCACAGAAGAATCATGAAGATTATCACTGAAAATGCATATCTCAGCTGGAATCCCAAAGAAACCGAAGATATCGCTTTTTCCGCATATCCAGCGCACTGTGGAGTGCTGAAAACACCAGAAAACGTGTTTTTCGCATTCAATAGCACGAAAACAGCGAAATGGGTGATTCTGCACACTTGTCACAGAAGCATCTCGAAGATTATCGCTGAAAATGCATATCACATCTGAAAATTCCACGAAAAGGAGGATATAGCAGTTTCCGCATGTCAAACGCACTGTGGAGTGCTGAAAACACCAGAAAACGTGTTTTTCGCATTCAATAGTAGGAAAACAGCGATATGGGTGATTATGCACACTTGTCACAGAAGCATCTCGAAGATTATCGTAGAAAATGCATGTCTCAGCTGGAAACCCTACGTAAACGAAGATATCGCTGTATCAGCGTATCAAAAGCTCTGCGGAGTGCAGAAAACACCAGAAAACGTGTTTTTCGCATTCAATAGCACGAAAACAGCGATATCGGTGATTCTGCATACTTCTCACAGAAGAATATCCAAGATTATCCTACAAAATGCATGTCTCAGCTGGAAACCCCACGGAAACGAAGATATCGCAGTTTCCGCATATCCAGCGCACTGTGGAGTGCCGAAAACTCCAGAAATCGTGTTTTTCGCATTCAATAGCACCAAAAAAAGCGATTTCGGTGATTCTGCACACTTGTCACAGAAGAATCATGAAGATTATCACTGAAAATGCATATCTCAGCTGGAATCCCAACGAAACCGAAGATATCGCTGTTTCCGCATATCCAGCGCACTGTGGAGTGCTGAAAACACCAGAAAACGTGTTTTTCGCATTCAATAGCACGAAAACAGCGATATGGGTGATTCTGCACACTTGTCACAGAAGCATCTCGAAGATTATCGCTGAAAATGCATATCACATCTGAAAATTCCACGAAAAGGAAGATATAGCAGTTTCCGCATGTCAAACGCACTGTGGAGTGCTGAAAACACCAGAAATCGTGTTTTTCGCATTCAATAGCACGAAAACAGCGATATCGGTGATTCTGCATACTTCTCACAGAAGAATATCCAAGATTATCCTACAAAATGCATGTCTCAGCTGGAAACCCCACGGAAACGAAGATATCGCAGTTTCCGCATATCCAGCGCACTGTGGAGTGCTGAAAACACCAGAAAACGTGTTTCTCGCATTCAATAGCACGAAAACAGCGATTTCGGTGTTTCTGCATACTTCTCACAGAAGAATATCCAGGATTCTCGTAGAAAATGCATGTCTCAGCTGGAAACCCCACGGAAACAAAGATATCGCAGTTTCCGCATATCCAGCGCACTGTGGAGTGCTGAAAACACCAGAAAACGTGTTTTTCGCATTCAATAGCACGAAAAAAGCGATTTCGGTGACTCTGCACACTTGTCACAGAAGAATCATGAAGATTATCACTGAAAATGCATATCTCAGCTGGAATCCCAACGAAACCGAAGATATCGCTGTTTCCGCATATCCAGCGCACTGTGGAGTGCTGAAAACACCAGAAAACGTGTTTTTCGCATTCAATAGCACGAAAACAGCGATATGGGTGATTCTGCACACTTGTCACAGAAGCATCTCGAAGATTATCGCTGAAAATGCATATCACATCTGAAAATTCCACGAAAAGGAAGATATAGCAGTTTCCGCATGTCAAACGCACTGTGGAGTGCTGAAAACACCAGAAAACGTGTTTTTCGCATTCAATAGCACGAAAAAAGCGATTTCGGTGACTCTGCACACTTGTCACAGAAGAATCATGAAGATTATCACTGAAAATGCATATATCAGCTGAAAACCGAACGAAACCGAAGATATCGCAGTTTCCGCATATCAAACGCACTGTGGAATGTTGAAAACACCAGAAAACGTGTTTTTCGCATTCAATAGCACGAAAACAGCGATATGGGTGATTATGCACACTTGTCACAGAAGCATCTCGAAGATTATCGTAGAAAATGCATGTCTCAGCTGGAAACCCTACGTAAACGAAGATATCGCTGTATCAGCGTATCAAAAGCTCTGTGGAGTGCTGAAAACACCAGAAAACGTGTTTTTCGCATTCAATAGCACGAAAACAGCGATTTCGGTGATTCAGCATACTTCTCACAGAAGAATATCCAAGATTATCGCAGTAAATGCATGTCTCAGCTGGAAACCCAACGAAACCGAAATTATCGCTGTTTCCGCATGTCAAACGCTCAGTGGAGTGCTCAAAACACCAGAAAAGGTGTTTTTCGCATAAAATAGCACGAAAACAGCGATTTCGGTGATTCTGCATACTTGTCACAGAAGAATCATGAAGATTATCACTGAAAATGCATATCACATCTGGAAATTCCACGAAAAGGAAGATATCGCAGTTTCCGCATGTCAAACGCACATTGGAGTGCTGAAAACACCAGAAAACGTGTTTTTCGCATTCAATAGCACGAATACAGCGATATGGGTGATTCTGCACACTTGTCACGGAAGCATCTCGAAGATTATCGCTGAAAATGCATATCACATCTGGAAATTCCACGAAAAGGAAGATATCGCAGTTTCCGCATATCAAACGCACTGTGGAGTGCTGAAAACACCACAAAACGAGTTTCTCGCATTAAATAGCACGAAAACAGCGATTTCGGTGATTCTGCATACTTCCCGCAGAAGGATGTCCAAGATTATCGTAGAAAAGGCATGTCTCAGCTGGAAACCCCACGGAAACGAAGATATCGCTGTATCAGGGTATCAAAAGCACTGTGGAGTGCTGAAAACACCAGAAAACGTGTTTTTCGCATTCAATAGCACCAAAAAAAGCGATTTCGGTGATTTTGCACACTTGTCACAGAAGAATCATGAAGATTATCACTGAAAATGCATATCTCAGCTGGAATCCCAACGAAACCGAAGATATCGCTGTTTCCGCATATCCAGCGCACTGTGGAGTGCTGAAAACACCAGAAAACGTGTTTTTCGCATTCAATAGCACCAAAAAAAGCGGTTTCGGTGATTTTGCACACTTGTCACAGAAGAATCATGAAGATTATCACTGAAAATGCATATCTCAGCTGGAATCCCAACGAAACCGAAGATATCGCTGTTTCCGCATATCAAACGCACTGTGGAGTGCTGAAAACACCAGAAAACGTGTTTTTCGCATTCAATAGCACGAAAACAGCGATATGGGTGATTCTGCACACTTGTCACAGAAGCATCTCGAAGATTATCGCTGAAAATGCATATCACATCTGGAAATTCCACGAAAAGGAAGATATAGCAGTTTCCGCATGTCAAACGCACTGTGGAGTTCTGAAAACACCAGAAAACGTGTTTTTCGCATTCAATAGCACGAAAACAGCGATTTCGGTGACTCTGCACACTTGTCACAGAAGAATCATGAAGATTATCACTGAAAATGCATATCTCAGCTGGAATCCCAACGAAACTGAAGATATCGCTGTTTCCAAATGTCAAACGCACTATGGAGTGCTGAAAACACCAGAAATCGTGTTTTTCGCATTCAATAGCACCAAAAAAAGCGATTTCGGTGATTTTGCACACTTGTCACAGAAGAATCATGAAGATTATCACTGAAAATGCATATCTCAGCTGGAATCCCAACGAAACCGAAGATATCGCTGTTTCCGCATATCCAGCGCACTGTGGAGTGCTGAAAACACCAGAAAACGTGTTTTTCGCATTCAATAGCACGAAAACAGCGATATGGGTGATTCTGCACACTTGTCACAGAAGCATCTCGAAGATTATCGCTGAAAATGCATATCACATCTGGAAATTCCACGAAAAGGAAGATATCGCAGTTTCCGCATGTCAAACGCACTGTGGAGTGCTGAAAACACCAGAAAACGTGTTTTTCGCATTCAATAGCACGAAAACAGCGATATCGGTGATTCTGCATACTTCTCACAGAAGAATATCCAAGATTATCCTACAAAATGCATGTCTCAGCTGGAAACCACACGGAAACGAAGATATCGCAGTTTCCGCATATCCAGCGCACTGTGGAGTGCTGAAAACACCAGAAAACGTGTTTTTCGCATTCAATAGCACGAAAACAGCGATTTCGGTGTTTCTGCATACTTCTCACAGAAGAATATCCAGGATTCTCGTAGAAAATGCATATCTCAGCTGGAAACCCATCGATACCTAAGATATCGCTGTTTCCAAATGTCAAACGCACTATGGAGTGCCGAAAACTCCAGAAATCGTGTTTTTCGCATTCAATAGCACCAAAAAAAGCGATTTCGGTGATTCTGCACACTTGTCACAGAAGAATCATGAATTATATCACTGAAAATGCATATCTCAGCTGGAAACCCCACGAATACGAAGATATCGCAGTTTCCGCATGTCAAACGCACTGTGGAGTGCTGAAAACACCAGAAAACGTGTTTTTCGCATTCAATAGCACGAAAACAGCGATTTCGGTGACTCTGCACACTTGTCACAGAAGAATCATGAAGATTATAACTGAAAATGCATATCTCAGCTGGAAACCCAACGAAAACGAAGATATCGCAGTTTCCGCATGTGGAGTACCGAAAACACCAGAAAACGTGTTTTTCGCATTCAATAGCACGAAAACAGCGATTTCGGTGATTATGCACACTTGTCACTGAAGAATCCTGAAGATTGTCACTGAAAATGCATATCTCAGCTGTAAATCGAACGAAACCGAAGATATCGCTGTATCCGCATGTCAAACGCACTGTGGAGTGCTGAACACACCAGAAAACGAGTTTTTCGCATTAAATAGCACGAAAACAGCGATTTCTGTGATTCTGCAAACTTCTCACAGAAGAATATCCAAGATTATCGTAGAAAATGCATGTCTCAGCAGGAAACCCCACGAAAACGAAGATATCGCAGTTTCCGCATATCACACGCACTGTGGTGAGCTGCGTCACCAGGAATCGTGTTATTTCGCTTTATTTAGCTGCGAGCCAGCAATTTCGGTGATTCTGCATATTTCTCACAGAAGAATATCCAGGATTATCGCAGAAAATGCATGTCTCAGCTGGCAACCCCACCAAAACAAACATATCTCAGATTCCGCATGTCAAACGCACTGTGGAGAGCTGAATACACCAGAAAACGTGTTTTTCGCATTAAAGAGCACGAAAACAGCGATATCGGTGATTCTGCACACTAGTCACAGAAGCATCTCGAAGATTATCACTGAAAATGCATATCTCAGCTGGAAACCTCGCGAAAACGAAGATATCGCTGTTTCCGCATATCAAACGCAATGTGGAGTGCTGAAAACACCAGAAATCGTGTTTTTCGCATAAAATAGCAAGAAAACAGCGATTTCGGTGATTCTACACTTGTCACAGAAGAATCATGAAGATTATCACTGATAATGCATATGTCAGCTGGGAACCCAACGAAACCGAACATATCGCTGTTTCCGCATATCAAACGCACTGTGAGGTGTTGAAAACACCAGAAAACTTGTTTTTCGCATTAAATATCACGAAAACAGCGATTTTGGTGATTCTGCATACTTCTCACAGAAGAATATCCAAGATTATCGTAGAAAATGCATGTCTCAGCTGGCAACCCCACGAAAACAAACATATCTCAGATTCCGCATGTCAAACGCACTGTGGAGAGCTGAATACACCAGAAAACGTGTTTTTCGCATTCAAGAGCACGAAAACAGCGATATCGGTGATTCTGTACTCTAGTCACAGAAGCATCTCGAAGATTATCACTGAAAATGCATATCTCAGCTGGAAACCCCGCGAAAACGGAGATATCGCTGTTTCCGCATATCAAACGCAATGTGGAGTGCTGAAAACACCACAAAACGAGTTTTTCGCATTAAATAGCACGAAAACAGCGATTTCGGTGATTCTGCATACTTCTCGCAGTAGGATGTCCAAGATTATCGTAGAAAATGCATGTCTCAGCTGGAAACCCCACGGAAACGAAGATATCGCTGTATCAGCGTATCAAAAGCACTGTGGAGTGCTGAAAACACCAGAAATCGTGTTTTTCGCATTAAATATCACGAAAACAGCGATTTTGGTGATTCTGCATACTTCTCACAGAAGAATATCCAAGATTATCGCAGTAAATGCATGTCTCAGCTGGAAACCCCACGAAAACGAAGATATCGCAGTTTCCGCATATCGAACGCACTGTGAAGTGCTGAAAACACCAGAAAACGTGTTTTTCGCATTAATTAGCACGAAAACAGCGATTTCTGTGATTCTGCAAACTTCTCACACAAGAATATCCAAGATTGTCACTGAAAATGCATATCTCAGCTGGAAACCCCGCGAAAACGAAGATATCGCTGTTTCCGCATATCAAACGCAATGTGGAGTGCTGAAAACACCACAAAACGAGTTTTTCGCATTCAATAGCACGAAAACAGCGATTTCGGTGATTTTGCATACTTCTCGCAGAAGGATGTCCAAGATTATCGTAGAAAATGCATGTCTCAGCTGGAAACCGCACGGAAACGAAGATATCGCTGTATCAGCGTATCAAAAGCACTGTGGAGTGCTGAAAACACCAGAAATCGTGTTTTTCGCATAAAATAGCAAGAAAACAGCGATTTCGGTGATTCTACACTTGTCACAGAAGAATCATGAAGATTATCACTGAAAATGCATGTCTCAGCTGGAAACCCCACGAAAACGAAGATATCGCAGTTTCCGCATGTCAAACGCACTGTGGAGTGCTGAAAACACCAGAAAACGTGTTTTTCGCATTCAATAGCACGAAAACTGCGATATCGGTGATTCTGCATACTTCTCACAGAAGAATATCCAAGATTATCCTACAAAATGCATGTCTCACGTGGAAACCCCACGGAAACGAAGATATCGCAGTTTCCGCATATCCAGCGCACTGTGGAGTGCTGAAAACACCAGAAAACGTGTTTTTCGCATTCAATAGCACGAATACAGCGATATGGGTGATTCTGCACACTTGTCACAGAAGCATCTCGAAGATCATCGCTGAAAATGCATATCACATCTGGAAATTCCACGAAAAGGAAGATATCGCAGTTTCCGCATGTCAAACGCACTGTGGAGTGCTGAAAACACCAGAAAACGTGTTTTTCGCATTCAATAGCACGAAAACAGCGATATCGGTGATTCTGCATACTTCTCACAGAAGAATATCCAAGATTATCCTACAAAATGCATGTCTCAGCTGGAAACCCCACGAAAAGGAAGATATCGCAGTTTCCGCATATCAAACGCACTGTGGAGTGCTGAAAACACCACAAAACGAGTTTTTCGCATTAAATAGCACGAAAACAGCGATTTCGGTGATTCTGCATCCTTCTCGCCGAAGAATATCCAAGATTATCGTAGAAAATGCATGTCTCAGCTGGAAACCCCACGAAAACGAAGATACCGCAGTTACCGCATGTCAAACGCACGGTGGGGTGCCGAAAGCACCAGAAAACGTGTTTTTCGCATTCAATAGCAAGAAAACAGCGATTTCGGTGATTCTGCATCCTTCTCGCCGAAGAATATCCAAGATTATCACAGAAAATGCATATCTTAGCTGGAACCCAACGATACCGAAGATATCGCAGTTTCCGCATGGCGAACGCACGGTGGGGTGCTGAAAACACCAGAAAGCGTGTTTTTCGCATTCAATAGCACGACAACAGCGATTTCGGTGATTATGCACACTTGTCACAGAAGAATCCTGAAGATTATCACTGAAAATGCATATCTCAGCTGGAAACCGAACGAAACCGAAGATATCGCAGCTTCCGCATATCAAACGCACTGTGGAATGTCGAAAACACCAGAAAACGTGTTTTTCGCATTCAATAGCACGAAAACAGCGATATCGCTGGTTCTGCACACTTGTCACAGAAAAATCATGAAGATTATCACCGAAAATGCATATGTCATTTGGAAACCCAACGAAACCGAAGATATCGCAGTTTCCGCATGGCAAACGCACGGTGGGGTGCTGAAAACACCAGAAAGCGTGTTTTTCGCATTCAATAGCACGACAACAGCGATTTCGGTGATTCTACACTTGTTACAGAAGAATCATGTAGATTATCACTGAAAATGCATATGTCAGCTGGAAACCCAACGAAACCGAACATATCGCTGTTTCCGCATGTCAAACGCTCAGTGGAGTGCTCAAAACACCAGAAAGCGTGTTTTTCACATTAAATAGCACGATAAAAGCGATTTCGGTGATTCTGCATACTTGTCACAAAAGAATCATGAAGATTATCACTGAAAATGCATATCTTAGCTTGAAACCCCACGAAAAGGAAGATATCGCAGTTTCCGCATATCAAACGCCCTGTGGAATGTTGAAAACACCAGAAAACGTGTTTTTCGCATTCAATAGCACGAAAACTGCGATATCGGTGATTCTGCATACTTCTCACAGAAGAATATCCAAGATTATCCTACAAAATGCATGTCTCACGTGGAAACCCCACGGAAACGAAGATATCGCAGTTTCCGCATATCCAGCGCACTGTGGAGTGCTGAAAACACCAGAAAACGTGTTTTTCGCATTCAATAGCACGAATACACCGATATGAGTGATTCTGCACACTTGTCACAGAAGCATCTCGAAGATCATCGCTGAAAATGCATATCACATCTGGAAATTCCACGAAAAGGAAGATATCGCAGTTTCCGCATGTCAAACGCACTGTGGAGTGCTGAAAACACCAGAAAACGTGTTTTTCGCATTCAATAGCACGAAAACAGCGATTTCGGTGATTCTGCATACTTCTCACAGAAGAATATCCAAGATTATCCTACAAAATGCATGTCTCAGCTGGAAACCCCACGAAAAGGAAGATATCGCAGTTTCCGCATATCAAACGCACTGTGGAGTGCTGAAAACACCACAAAACGAGTTTTTCGCATTAAATAGCACGAAAACAGCGATTTCGGTGATTCTGCATCCTTCTCGCCGAAGAATATCCAAGATTATCGTAGAAAATGCATGTCTCAGCTGGAAACCCCACGAAAACGAAGATACCGCAGTTACCGCATGTCAAACGCACGGTGGGGTGCCGAAAGCACCAGAAAACGTGTTTTTCGCATTCAATAGCAAGAAAACAGCGATTTCGGAGACTCTGCACACTTGTCACAGAAGAAACTCGAAGATTATCACAGAAAATGCATATCTTAGCTGGAACCCAACGATACCGAAGATATCGCAGTTTCCGCATGGCGAACGCACGGTGGGGTGCTGAAAACACCAGAAAGCGTGTTTTTCGCATTCAATAGCACGACAACAGCGATTTCGGTGATTATGCACACTTGTCACAGAAGAATCCTGAAGATTATCACTGAAAATGCATATCTCAGCTGGAAACCGAACGAAACCGAAGATATCGCAGCTTCCGCATATCAAACGCACTGTGGAATGTCGAAAACACCAGAAAACGTGTTTTTCGCATTCAATAGCACGAAAACAGCGATATCGCTGGTTCTGCACACTTGTCACAGAAAAATCATGAAGATTATCACCGAAAATGCATATGTCATTTGGAAACCCAACGAAACCGAAGATATCGCAGTTTCCGCATGGCAAACGCACGGTGGGGTGCTGAAAACACCAGAAAGCGTGTTTTTCGCATTCAATAGCACGACAACAGCGATTTCGGTGATTCTACACTTGTTACAGAAGAATCATGTAGATTATCACTGAAAATGCATATGTCAGCTGGAAACCCAACGAAACCGAACATATCGCTGTTTCCGCATGTCAAACGCTCAGTGGAGTGCTCAAAACACCAGAAAGCGTGTTTTTCACATTAAATAGCACGATAAAAGCGATTTCGGTGATTCTGCATACTTGTCACAAAAGAATCATGAAGATTATCACTGAAAATGCATATCTTAGCTTGAAACCCCACGAAAAGGAAGATATCGCAGTTTCCGCATATCAAACGCCCTGTGGAATGTTGAAAACACCAGAAAACGTGTTTTTCGCATTCAATAGCACGAAAACTGCGATATCGGTGATTCTGCATACTTCTCACAGAAGAATATCCAAGATTATCCTACAAAATGCATGTCTCACGTGGAAACCCCACGGAAACGAAGATATCGCAGTTTCCGCATATCCAGCGCACTGTGGAGTGCTGAAAACACCAGAAAACGTGTTTTTCGCATTCAATAGCACGAATACACCGATATGAGTGATTCTGCACACTTGTCACAGAAGCATCTCGAAGATCATCGCTCAAAATGCATATCACATCTGGAAATTCCACGAAAAGGAAGATATCGCAGTTTCCGCATGTCAAACGCACTGTGGAGTGCTGAAAACACCAGAAAACGTGTTTTTCGCATTCAATAGCACGAAAACAGCGATATCGGTGATTCTGCATACTTCTCACAGAAGAATATCCAAGATTATCCTACAAAATGCATGTCTCAGCTGGAAACCCCACGAAAAGGAAGATATCGCAGTTTCCGCATATCAAACGCACTGTGGAGTGCTGAAAACACCACAAAACGAGTTTTTCGCATTAAATAGCACGAAAACAGCGATTTCGGTGATTCTGCATCCTTCTCGCCGAAGAATATCCAAGATTATCGTAGAAAATGCATGTCTCAGCTGGAAACCCCACGAAAACGAAGATACCGCAGTTTCCGCATGTCAAACGCACGGTGGGGTGCCGAAAGCACCAGAAAACGTGTTTTTCGCATTCAATAGCAAGAAAACAGCGATTTCGGAGACTCTGCACACTTGTCACAGAAGAAACTCGAAGATTATCACAGAAAATGCATATCTTAGCTGGAACCCAACGATACCGAAGATATCGCAGTTTCCGCATGGCGAACGCACGGTGGGGTGCTGAAAACACCAGAAAGCGTGTTTTTCGCATTCAATAGCACGACAACAGCGATTTCGGTGATTATGCACACTTGTCACAGAAGAATCCTGAAGATTATCACTGAAAATGCATATCTCAGCTGGAAACCGAACGAAACCGAAGATATCGCAGCTTCCGCATATCAAACGCACTGTGGAATGTCGAAAACTCCAGAAAACGTGTTTTTCGCATTCAATAGCACGAAAACAGCGATATCGCTGGTTCTGCACACTTGTCACAGAAAAATCATGAAGATTATCACCGAAAATGCATATGTCATTTGGAAACCCAACGAAACCGAAGATATCGCAGTTTCCGCATGGCAAACGCACGGTGGGGTGCTGAAAACACCAGAAAGCGTGTTTTTCGCATTCAATAGCACGACAACAGCGATTTCGGTGATTCTACACTTGTTACAGAAGAATCATGTAGATTATCACTGAAAATGCATATGTCAGCTGGAAACCCAACGAAACCGAACATATCGCTGTTTCCGCATGTCAAACGCTCAGTGGAGTGCTCAAAACACCAGAAAGCGTGTTTTTCACATTAAATAGCACGATAAAAGCGATTTCGGTGATTCTGCATACTTGTCACAGAAGAATCATGAAGATTATCACTAAAAATGCATATCTTAGCTTGAAACCCCACGAAAAGGAAGATATCGCAGTTTCCGCATATCAAACGCCCTGTGGAATGTTGAAAACACCAGAAAACGTGTTTTTCGCATTCAATAGCACGAAAACAGCGATATCGATGATTCTGCACACTTGTTACAGAAAAATCATGAAGATTATCGCAGAAACTGCATGTCTCAATTGGAAACCCCACGAAAACGAAGATATCGCAGTTTCCGCATATCAAACGCACTGTGGAGTGCTGAAAACACCACAAAACGAGTTTTTCGCATTAAATAGCACGAAAACAGCGATTTCGGTGATTCTGCATACTTCTCGCAGAAGGATGTTCAAGATTATCGTAGAAAATGCATGTCTCAGCTGGAAACCCCACGAAAACGAAGATATCGCAGTTTCCGCATATCGAACGCACTGTGAAGTGCTGAAAACACCAGAAAACGTGTTTTTCGCATTAAATAGCACGAAAACAGCGATTTCTGTGATTATGCACACTTGTCACAGAAGCATCTCGAAGATTATCGTAGAAAATGCATGTCTCAGCTGGAAACCCTACGTAAACGAAGATATCGCTGTATCAGCGTATCAAAAGCTCTGCGGAGTGCTGAAAACACCAGAAAACGTGTTTTTCGCATTCAATAGCACGAAAACAGCGATATCGGTGATTCTGCATACTTCTCACAGAAGAATATCCAAGATTATCCTACAAAATGCATGTCTCAGCTGGAAACCCCACGGAAACGAAGATATCGCAGTTTCCGCATATCCAGCGCACTGTGGAGTGCTGAAAACACCAGAAAACGTGTTTTTCGCATTCAATAGCACGAAAACAGCGATTTCGGTGTTTCTGCATACTTCTCACAGAAGAATATCCTGGATTCTCGTAGAAAATGCATATCTCAGCTGGAAACCCATCGATACCTAAGATATCGCTGTTTCCAAATGTCAAACGCACTATGGAGTGCCGAAAACTCCAGAAATCGTGTTTTTCGCATTCAATAGCACCCAAAAAAGCGATTTCGGTGATTCTGCACACTTGTCACAGAAGAATCATGAAGATTATCACTGAAAATGCATATCTCAGCTGGAATCCCAACGAAACCGAAGATATCGCTGTTTCCGCATATCCAGCGCACTGTGGAGTGCTGAAAACACCAGAAAACGTGTTTTTCGCATTCAATAGCACGAAAACAGCGATATGGGTGATTCTGCACACTTGTCACAGAAGCATCTCGAAGATTATCGCTGAAAATGCATATCACATCTGAAAATTCCACGAAAAGGAAGATATAGCAGTTTCCGCATGTCAAACGCACTGTGGAGTGCTGAAAACACCAGAAAACGTGTTTTTCGCATTCAATAGCACGAAAACAGCGATATGGGTGATTCTGCACACTTGTCACAGAAGCATCTCGAAGATTATCGCTGAAAATGCATGTCACATCTGGAAATTCCACGAAAAGGAAGATATCGCAGTTTCCGCATGTCAAACGCACTGTGGAGTGCTGAAAACACCAGAAAACGTGTTTTTCGCATTCAATAGCACGAAAACAGCGATATCGGTGATTCTGCATACTTCTCACAGAAGAATATCCAAGATTATCCTACAAAATGCATGTCTCAGCTGGAAACCCCACGGAAACGAAGATATCGCAGTTTCCGCATATCCAGCGCACTGTGGAGTGCTGAAAACACCAGAAAACGTGTTTTTCGCATTCAATAGCAAGAAAACAGCGATTTCGGTGTTTCTGCATACTTCTCACAGAAGAATATCCAGGATTCTCGTAGAAAATGCATATCTCAGCTGGAAACCCATCGATACCTAAGATATCGCTGTTTCCAAATGTCAAACGCACTATGGAGTGCCGAAAACTCCAGAAATCGTGTTTTTCGCATTCAATAGCACCAAAAAAAGCGATTTCGGTGATTCTGCACACTTGTCACAGAAGAATCATGAAGATTATCACTGAAAATGCATATCTCAGCTGGAATCCCAACGAAACCGAAGATATCGCTGTTTCCGCATATCCAGCGCACTGTGGAGTGCTGAAAACACCAGAAAACGTGTTTTTCGCATTCAATAGCACGAAAACAGCGATATGGGTGATTCTGCACACTTGTCACAGAAGCATCTCGAAGATTATCGCTGAAAATGCATATCACATCTGAAAATTCCACGAAAAGGAAGATATCGCTGTATCAGCGTATCAAAAGCTCTGTGGAGTGCTGAAAACACCAGAAAACGTGTTTTTCGCATTCAATAGCACGAAAACAGCGATTTCGGTGATTCAGCATACTTCTCACAGAAGAATATCCAAGATTATCGCAGTAAATGCATGTCTCAGCTGGAAACCCAACGAAACCGAAATTATCGCTGTTTCCGCATGTCAAACGCTCAGTGGAGTGCTCAAAACACCAGAAAAGGTGTTTTTCGCATAAAATAGCACGAAAACAGCGATTTCGGTGATTCTGCATACTTGTCACAGAAGAATCATGAAGATTATCACTGAAAATGCATATCACATCTGGAAATTCCACGAAAAGGAAGATATCGCAGTTTCCGCATGTCAAACGCACATTGGAGTGCTGAAAACACCAGAAAACGTGTTTTTCGCATTCAATAGCACGAATACAGCGATATGGGTGATTCTGCACACTTGTCACGGAAGCATCTCGAAGATTATCGCTGAAAATGCATATCACATCTGGAAATTCCACGAAAAGGAAGATATCGCAGTTTCCGCATATCAAACGCACTGTGGAGTGCTGAAAACACCACAAAACGAGTTTCTCGCATTAAATAGCACGAAAACAGCGATTTCGGTGATTCTGCATACTTCCCGCAGAAGGATGTCCAAGATTATCGTAGAAAAGGCATGTCTCAGCTGGAAACCCCACGGAAACGAAGATATCGCTGTATCAGGGTATCAAAAGCACTGTGGAGTGCTGAAAACACCAGAAAACGTGTTTTTCGCATTCAATAGCACCAAAAAAAGCGATTTCGGTGATTTTGCCCACTTGTCACAGAAGAATCATGAAGATTATCACTGAAAATGCATATCTCAGCTGGAATCCCAACGAAACCGAAGATATCGCTGTTTCCGCATATCCAGCGCACTGTGGAGTGCTGAAAACACCAGAAAACGTGTTTTTCGCATTCAATAGCACCAAAAAAAGCGATTTCGGTGATTTTGCACACTTGTCACAGAAGAATCATGAAGATTATCACTGAAAATGCATATCTCAGCTGGAATCCCAACGAAACCGAAGATATCGCTGTTTCCGCATATCAAACGCTCTGTGGAGTGCTGAAAACACCAGAAAACGTGTTTTTCGCATTCAATAGCACGAAAACAGCGATATGGGTGATTCTGCACACTTGTCACAGAAGCATCTCGAAGATTATCGCTGAAAATGCATATCACATCTGGAAATTCCACGAAAAGGAAGATATAGCAGTTTCCGCATGTCAAACGCACTGTGGAGTGCTGAAAACACCAGGAAACGTGTTTTTCGCATTCAATAGCACGAAAACAGCGATTTCGGTGACTCTGCACACTTGTCACAGAAGAATCATGAAGATTATCACTGAAAATGCATATCTCAGCTGGAATCCCAACGAAACTGAAGATATCGCTGTTTCCAAATGTCAAACGCACTATGGAGTGCTGAAAACACCAGAAATCGTGTTTTTCGCATTCAATAGCACCAAAAAAAGCGATTTCGGTGATTTTGAACACTTGTCACAGAAGAATCATGAAGATTATCACTGAAAATGCATATCTCAGCTGGAATCCCAACGAAACCGAAGATATCGCTGTTTCCGCATATCCAGCGCACTGTGGAGTGCTGAAAACACCAGAAAACGTGTTTTTCGCATTCAATAGCACGAAAACAGCGATATGGGTGATTCTGCACACTTGTCGCAGAAGCATCTCGAAGATTATCGCTGAAAATGCATATCACATCTGGAAATTCCACGAAAAGGAAGATATAGCAGTTTCCGCATGTCAAACGCACTGTGGAGTGCTGAAAACACCAGAAAACGTGTTTTTCGCATTCAATAGCACGAAAACAGCGATTTCGGTGACTCTGCACACTTGTTACAGAAGAATCATGAAGATTATCACTGAAAATGCATATATCAGCTGAAAACCGAACGAAACCGAAGATATCGCAGTTTCCGCATATCAAACGCACTGTGGAATGTTGAAAACACCAGAAAACGTGTTTTTCGCATTCAATAGCACGAAAACAGCGATATGGGTGATTCTGCACACTTGTCACGGAAGCATCTCGAAGATTATCGCTGAAAATGCATATCACATCTGGAAATTCCACGAAAAGGAAGATATCGCAGTTTCCGCATGTCAAACGCACTGTGGAGTGCTGAAAACACCAGAAAACGTGTTTTTCGCATTCAATAGCACGAAAACAGCGATATCGGTGATTCTGCATACTTCTCACAGAAGAATATCCAAGATTATCCTACAAAATGCATGTCTCAGCTGGAAACCCCACGGAAACGAAGATATCGCAGTTTCCGCATATCCAGCGCACTGTGGAGTGCTGAAAACACCAGAAAACGTGTTTTTCGCATTCAATAGCACGAAAACAGCGATTTCGGTGTTTCTGCATACTTCTCACAGAAGAATATCCTGGATTCTCGTAGAAAATGCATATCTCAGCTGGAAACCCATCGATACCTAAGATATCGCTGTTTCCAAATGTCAAACGCACTATGGAGTGCCGAAAACTCCAGAAATCGTGTTTTTCGCATTCAATAGCACCCAAAAAAGCGATTTCGGTGATTCTGCACACTTGTCACAGAAGAATCATGAAGATTATCACTGAAAATGCATATCTCAGCTGGAATCCCAACGAAACCGAAGATATCGCTGTTTCCGCATATCCAGCGCACTGTGGAGTGCTGAAAACACCAGAAAACGTGTTTTTCGCATTCAATAGCACGAAAACAGCGATATGGGTGATTCTGCACACTTGTCACAGAAGCATCTCGAAGATTATCGCTGAAAATGCATATCACATCTGAAAATTCCACGAAAAGGAAGATATAGCAGTTTCCGCATGTCAAACGCACTGTGGAGTGCTGAAAACACCAGAAAACGTGTTTTTCGCATTCAATAGCACGAAAACAGCGATATGGGTGATTCTGCACACTTGTCACAGAAGCATCTCGAAGATTATCGCTGAAAATGCATGTCACATCTGGAAATTCCACGAAAAGGAAGATATCGCAGTTTCCGCATGTCAAACGCACTGTGGAGTGCTGAAAACACCAGAAAACGTGTTTTTCGCATTCAATAGCACGAAAACAGCGATATCGGTGATTCTGCATACTTCTCACAGAAGAATATCCAAGATTATCCTACAAAATGCATGTCTCAGCTGGAAACCCCACGGAAACGAAGATATCGCAGTTTCCGCATATCCAGCGCACTGTGGAGTGCTGAAAACACCAGAAAACGTGTTTTTCGCATTCAATAGCAAGAAAACAGCGATTTCGGTGTTTCTGCATACTTCTCACAGAAGAATATCCAGGATTCTCGTAGAAAATGCATATCTCAGCTGGAAACCCATCGATACCTAAGATATCGCTGTTTCCAAATGTCAAACGCACTATGGAGTGCCGAAAACTCCAGAAATCGTGTTTTTCGCATTCAATAGCACCAAAAAAAGCGATTTCGGTGATTCTGCACACTTGTCACAGAAGAATCATGAAGATTATCACTGAAAATGCATATCTCAGCTGGAATCCCAACGAAACCGAAGATATCGCTGTTTCCGCATATCCAGCGCACTGTGGAGTGCTGAAAACACCAGAAAACGTGTTTTTCGCATTCAATAGCACGAAAACAGCGATATGGGTGATTCTGCACACTTGTCACAGAAGCATCTCGAAGATTATCGCTGAAAATGCATATCACATCTGAAAATTCCACGAAAAGGAAGATATCGCTGTATCAGCGTATCAAAAGCTCTGTGGAGTGCTGAAAACACCAGAAAACGTGTTTTTCGCATTCAATAGCACGAAAACAGCGATTTCGGTGATTCAGCATACTTCTCACAGAAGAATATCCAAGATTATCGCAGTAAATGCATGTCTCAGCTGGAAACCCAACGAAACCGAAATTATCGCTGTTTCCGCATGTCAAACGCTCAGTGGAGTGCTCAAAACACCAGAAAAGGTGTTTTTCGCATAAAATAGCACGAAAACAGCGATTTCGGTGATTCTGCATACTTGTCACAGAAGAATCATGAAGATTATCACTGAAAATGCATATCACATCTGGAAATTCCACGAAAAGGAAGATATCGCAGTTTCCGCATGTCAAACGCACATTGGAGTGCTGAAAACACCAGAAAACGTGTTTTTCGCATTCAATAGCACGAATACAGCGATATGGGTGATTCTGCACACTTGTCACGGAAGCATCTCGAAGATTATCGCTGAAAATGCATATCACATCTGGAAATTCCACGAAAAGGAAGATATCGCAGTTTCCGCATATCAAACGCACTGTGGAGTGCTGAAAACACCACAAAACGAGTTTCTCGCATTAAATAGCACGAAAACAGCGATTTCGGTGATTCTGCATACTTCCCGCAGAAGGATGTCCAAGATTATCGTAGAAAAGGCATGTCTCAGCTGGAAACCCCACGGAAACGAAGATATCGCTGTATCAGGGTATCAAAAGCACTGTGGAGTGCTGAAAACACCAGAAAACGTGTTTTTCGCATTCAATAGCACCAAAAAAAGCGATTTCGGTGATTTTGCCCACTTGTCACAGAAGAATCATGAAGATTATCACTGAAAATGCATATCTCAGCTGGAATCCCAACGAAACCGAAGATATCGCTGTTTCCGCATATCCAGCGCACTGTGGAGTGCTGAAAACACCAGGAAACGTGTTTTTCGCATTCAATAGCACGAAAACAGCGATTTCGGTGACTCTGCACACTTGTCACAGAAGAATCATGAAGATTATCACTGAAAATGCATATCTCAGCTGGAATCCCAACGAAACTGAAGATATCGCTGTTTCCAAATGTCAAACGCACTATGGAGTGCTGAAAACACCAGAAATCGTGTTTTTCGCATTCAATAGCACCAAAAAAAGCGATTTCGGTGATTTTGAACACTTGTCACAGAAGAATCATGAAGATTATCACTGAAAATGCATATCTCAGCTGGAATCCCAACGAAACCGAAGATATCGCTGTTTCCGCATATCCAGCGCACTGTGGAGTGCTGAAAACACCAGAAAACGTGTTTTTCGCATTCAATAGCACGAAAACAGCGATATGGGTGATTCTGCACACTTGTCGCAGAAGCATCTCGAAGATTATCGCTGAAAATGCATATCACATCTGGAAATTCCACGAAAAGGAAGATATAGCAGTTTCCGCATGTCAAACGCACTGTGGAGTGCTGAAAACACCAGAAAACGTGTTTTTCGCATTCAATAGCACGAAAACAGCGATTTCGGTGACTCTGCACACTTGTTACAGAAGAATCATGAAGATTATCACTGAAAATGCATATATCAGCTGAAAACCGAACGAAACCGAAGATATCGCAGTTTCCGCATATCAAACGCACTGTGGAATGTTGAAAACACCAGAAAACGTGTTTTTCGCATTCAATAGCACGAAAACAGCGATATGGGTGATTCTGCACACTTGTCACGGAAGCATCTCGAAGATTATCGCTGAAAATGCATATCACATCTGGAAATTCCACGAAAAGGAAGATATCGCAGTTTCCGCATGTCAAACGCACTGTGGAGTGCTGAAAACACCAGAAAACGTGTTTTTCGCATTCAATAGCACGAAAACAGCGATATCGGTGATTCTGCATACTTCTCACAGAAGAATATCCAAGATTATCCTACAAAATGCATGTCTCAGCTGGAAACCCCACGAAAAGGAAGATATCGCAGTTTCCGCATATCAAACGCACTGTGGAGTGCTGAAAACACCACAAAACGAGTTTTTCGCATTAAATAGCACGAAAACAGCGATTTCGGTGATTCTGCATCCTTCTCGCCGAAGAATATCCAAGATTATCGTAGAAAATGCATGTCTCAGCTGGAAACCCCACGAAAACGAAGATACCGCAGTTACCGCATGTCAAACGCACGGTGGGGTGCCGAAAGCACCAGAAAACGTGTTTTTCGCATTCAATAGCAAGAAAACAGCGATTTCGGTGATTCTGCATCCTTCTCGCCGAAGAATATCCAAGATTATCACAGAAAATGCATATCTTAGCTGGAACCCAACGATACCGAAGATATCGCAGTTTCCGCATGGCGAACGCACGGTGGGGTGCTGAAAACACCAGAAAGCGTGTTTTTCGCATTCAATAGCACGACAACAGCGATTTCGGTGATTATGCACACTTGTCACAGAAGAATCCTGAAGATTATCACTGAAAATGCATATCTCAGCTGGAAACCGAACGAAACCGAAGATATCGCAGCTTCCGCATATCAAACGCACTGTGGAATGTCGAAAACACCAGAAAACGTGTTTTTCGCATTCAATAGCACGAAAACAGCGATATCGCTGGTTCTGCACACTTGTCACAGAAAAATCATGAAGATTATCACCGAAAATGCATATGTCATTTGGAAACCCAACGAAACCGAAGATATCGCAGTTTCCGCATGGCAAACGCACGGTGGGGTGCTGAAAACACCAGAAAGCGTGTTTTTCGCATTCAATAGCACGACAACAGCGATTTCGGTGATTCTACACTTGTTACAGAAGAATCATGTAGATTATCACTGAAAATGCATATGTCAGCTGGAAACCCAACGAAACCGAACATATCGCTGTTTCCGCATGTCAAACGCTCAGTGGAGTGCTCAAAACACCAGAAAGCGTGTTTTTCACATTAAATAGCACGATAAAAGCGATTTCGGTGATTCTGCATACTTGTCACAAAAGAATCATGAAGATTATCACTGAAAATGCATATCTTAGCTTGAAACCCCACGAAAAGGAAGATATCGCAGTTTCCGCATATCAAACGCCCTGTGGAATGTTGAAAACACCAGAAAACGTGTTTTTCGCATTCAATAGCACGAAAACTGCGATATCGGTGATTCTGCATACTTCTCACAGAAGAATATCCAAGATTATCCTACAAAATGCATGTCTCACGTGGAAACCCCACGGAAACGAAGATATCGCAGTTTCCGCATATCCAGCGCACTGTGGAGTGCTGAAAACACCAGAAAACGTGTTTTTCGCATTCAATAGCACGAATACACCGATATGAGTGATTCTGCACACTTGTCACAGAAGCATCTCGAAGATCATCGCTGAAAATGCATATCACATCTGGAAATTCCACGAAAAGGAAGATATCGCAGTTTCCGCATGTCAAACGCACTGTGGAGTGCTGAAAACACCAGAAAACGTGTTTTTCGCATTCAATAGCACGAAAACAGCGATTTCGGTGATTCTGCATACTTCTCACAGAAGAATATCCAAGATTATCCTACAAAATGCATGTCTCAGCTGGAAACCCCACGAAAAGGAAGATATCGCAGTTTCCGCATATCAAACGCACTGTGGAGTGCTGAAAACACCACAAAACGAGTTTTTCGCATTAAATAGCACGAAAACAGCGATTTCGGTGATTCTGCATCCTTCTCGCCGAAGAATATCCAAGATTATCGTAGAAAATGCATGTCTCAGCTGGAAACCCCACGAAAACGAAGATACCGCAGTTACCGCATGTCAAACGCACGGTGGGGTGCCGAAAGCACCAGAAAACGTGTTTTTCGCATTCAATAGCAAGAAAACAGCGATTTCGGAGACTCTGCACACTTGTCACAGAAGAAACTCGAAGATTATCACAGAAAATGCATATCTTAGCTGGAACCCAACGATACCGAAGATATCGCAGTTTCCGCATGGCGAACGCACGGTGGGGTGCTGAAAACACCAGAAAGCGTGTTTTTCGCATTCAATAGCACGACAACAGCGATTTCGGTGATTATGCACACTTGTCACAGAAGAATCCTGAAGATTATCACTGAAAATGCATATCTCAGCTGGAAACCGAACGAAACCGAAGATATCGCAGCTTCCGCATATCAAACGCACTGTGGAATGTCGAAAACACCAGAAAACGTGTTTTTCGCATTCAATAGCACGAAAACAGCGATATCGCTGGTTCTGCACACTTGTCACAGAAAAATCATGAAGATTATCACCGAAAATGCATATGTCATTTGGAAACCCAACGAAACCGAAGATATCGCAGTTTCCGCATGGCAAACGCACGGTGGGGTGCTGAAAACACCAGAAAGCGTGTTTTTCGCATTCAATAGCACGACAACAGCGATTTCGGTGATTCTACACTTGTTACAGAAGAATCATGTAGATTATCACTGAAAATGCATATGTCAGCTGGAAACCCAACGAAACCGAACATATCGCTGTTTCCGCATGTCAAACGCTCAGTGGAGTGCTCAAAACACCAGAAAGCGTGTTTTTCACATTAAATAGCACGATAAAAGCGATTTCGGTGATTCTGCATACTTGTCACAAAAGAATCATGAAGATTATCACTGAAAATGCATATCTTAGCTTGAAACCCCACGAAAAGGAAGATATCGCAGTTTCCGCATATCAAACGCCCTGTGGAATGTTGAAAACACCAGAAAACGTGTTTTTCGCATTCAATAGCACGAAAACTGCGATATCGGTGATTCTGCATACTTCTCACAGAAGAATATCCAAGATTATCCTACAAAATGCATGTCTCACGTGGAAACCCCACGGAAACGAAGATATCGCAGTTTCCGCATATCCAGCGCACTGTGGAGTGCTGAAAACACCAGAAAACGTGTTTTTCGCATTCAATAGCACGAATACACCGATATGAGTGATTCTGCACACTTGTCACAGAAGCATCTCGAAGATCATCGCTCAAAATGCATATCACATCTGGAAATTCCACGAAAAGGAAGATATCGCAGTTTCCGCATGTCAAACGCACTGTGGAGTGCTGAAAACACCAGAAAACGTGTTTTTCGCATTCAATAGCACGAAAACAGCGATATCGGTGATTCTGCATACTTCTCACAGAAGAATATCCAAGATTATCCTACAAAATGCATGTCTCAGCTGGAAACCCCACGAAAAGGAAGATATCGCAGTTTCCGCATATCAAACGCACTGTGGAGTGCTGAAAACACCACAAAACGAGTTTTTCGCATTAAATAGCACGAAAACAGCGATTTCGGTGATTCTGCATCCTTCTCGCCGAAGAATATCCAAGATTATCGTAGAAAATGCATGTCTCAGCTGGAAACCCCACGAAAACGAAGATACCGCAGTTTCCGCATGTCAAACGCACGGTGGGGTGCCGAAAGCACCAGAAAACGTGTTTTTCGCATTCAATAGCAAGAAAACAGCGATTTCGGAGACTCTGCACACTTGTCACAGAAGAAACTCGAAGATTATCACAGAAAATGCATATCTTAGCTGGAACCCAACGATACCGAAGATATCGCAGTTTCCGCATGGCGAACGCACGGTGGGGTGCTGAAAACACCAGAAAGCGTGTTTTTCGCATTCAATAGCACGACAACAGCGATTTCGGTGATTATGCACACTTGTCACAGAAGAATCCTGAAGATTATCACTGAAAATGCATATCTCAGCTGGAAACCGAACGAAACCGAAGATATCGCAGCTTCCGCATATCAAACGCACTGTGGAATGTCGAAAACTCCAGAAAACGTGTTTTTCGCATTCAATAGCACGAAAACAGCGATATCGCTGGTTCTGCACACTTGTCACAGAAAAATCATGAAGATTATCACCGAAAATGCATATGTCATTTGGAAACCCAACGAAACCGAAGATATCGCAGTTTCCGCATGGCAAACGCACGGTGGGGTGCTGAAAACACCAGAAAGCGTGTTTTTCGCATTCAATAGCACGACAACAGCGATTTCGGTGATTCTACACTTGTTACAGAAGAATCATGTAGATTATCACTGAAAATGCATATGTCAGCTGGAAACCCAACGAAACCGAACATATCGCTGTTTCCGCATGTCAAACGCTCAGTGGAGTGCTCAAAACACCAGAAAGCGTGTTTTTCACATTAAATAGCACGATAAAAGCGATTTCGGTGATTCTGCATACTTGTCACAGAAGAATCATGAAGATTATCACTAAAAATGCATATCTTAGCTTGAAACCCCACGAAAAGGAAGATATCGCAGTTTCCGCATATCAAACGCCCTGTGGAATGTTGAAAACACCAGAAAACGTGTTTTTCGCATTCAATAGCACGAAAACAGCGATATCGATGATTCTGCACACTTGTTACAGAAAAATCATGAAGATTATCGCAGAAACTGCATGTCTCAATTGGAAACCCCACGAAAACGAAGATATCGCAGTTTCCGCATATCAAACGCACTGTGGAGTGCTGAAAACACCACAAAACGAGTTTTTCGCATTAAATAGCACGAAAACAGCGATTTCGGTGATTCTGCATACTTCTCGCAGAAGGATGTTCAAGATTATCGTAGAAAATGCATGTCTCAGCTGGAAACCCCACGAAAACGAAGATATCGCAGTTTCCGCATATCGAACGCACTGTGAAGTGCTGAAAACACCAGAAAACGTGTTTTTCGCATTAAATAGCACGAAAACAGCGATTTCTGTGATTATGCACACTTGTCACAGAAGCATCTCGAAGATTATCGTAGAAAATGCATGTCTCAGCTGGAAACCCTACGTAAACGAAGATATCGCTGTATCAGCGTATCAAAAGCTCTGCGGAGTGCTGAAAACACCAGAAAACGTGTTTTTCGCATTCAATAGCACGAAAACAGCGATATCGGTGATTCTGCATACTTCTCACAGAAGAATATCCAAGATTATCCTACAAAATGCATGTCTCAGCTGGAAACCCCACGGAAACGAAGATATCGCAGTTTCCGCATATCCAGCGCACTGTGGAGTGCTGAAAACACCAGAAAACGTGTTTTTCGCATTCAATAGCACGAAAACAGCGATTTCGGTGTTTCTGCATACTTCTCACAGAAGAATATCCTGGATTCTCGTAGAAAATGCATATCTCAGCTGGAAACCCATCGATACCTAAGATATCGCTGTTTCCAAATGTCAAACGCACTATGGAGTGCCGAAAACTCCAGAAATCGTGTTTTTCGCATTCAATAGCACCCAAAAAAGCGATTTCGGTGATTCTGCACACTTGTCACAGAAGAATCATGAAGATTATCACTGAAAATGCATATCTCAGCTGGAATCCCAACGAAACCGAAGATATCGCTGTTTCCGCATATCCAGCGCACTGTGGAGTGCTGAAAACACCAGAAAACGTGTTTTTCGCATTCAATAGCACGAAAACAGCGATATGGGTGATTCTGCACACTTGTCACAGAAGCATCTCGAAGATTATCGCTGAAAATGCATATCACATCTGAAAATTCCACGAAAAGGAAGATATAGCAGTTTCCGCATGTCAAACGCACTGTGGAGTGCTGAAAACACCAGAAAACGTGTTTTTCGCATTCAATAGCACGAAAACAGCGATATGGGTGATTCTGCACACTTGTCACAGAAGCATCTCGAAGATTATCGCTGAAAATGCATGTCACATCTGGAAATTCCACGAAAAGGAAGATATCGCAGTTTCCGCATGTCAAACGCACTGTGGAGTGCTGAAAACACCAGAAAACGTGTTTTTCGCATTCAATAGCACGAAAACAGCGATATCGGTGATTCTGCATACTTCTCACAGAAGAATATCCAAGATTATCCTACAAAATGCATGTCTCAGCTGGAAACCCCACGGAAACGAAGATATCGCAGTTTCCGCATATCCAGCGCACTGTGGAGTGCTGAAAACACCAGAAAACGTGTTTTTCGCATTCAATAGCAAGAAAACAGCGATTTCGGTGTTTCTGCATACTTCTCACAGAAGAATATCCAGGATTCTCGTAGAAAATGCATATCTCAGCTGGAAACCCATCGATACCTAAGATATCGCTGTTTCCAAATGTCAAACGCACTATGGAGTGCCGAAAACTCCAGAAATCGTGTTTTTCGCATTCAATAGCACCAAAAAAAGCGATTTCGGTGATTCTGCACACTTGTCACAGAAGAATCATGAAGATTATCACTGAAAATGCATATCTCAGCTGGAATCCCAACGAAACCGAAGATATCGCTGTTTCCGCATATCCAGCGCACTGTGGAGTGCTGAAAACACCAGAAAACGTGTTTTTCGCATTCAATAGCACGAAAACAGCGATATGGGTGATTCTGCACACTTGTCACAGAAGCATCTCGAAGATTATCGCTGAAAATGCATATCACATCTGAAAATTCCACGAAAAGGAAGATATCGCTGTATCAGCGTATCAAAAGCTCTGTGGAGTGCTGAAAACACCAGAAAACGTGTTTTTCGCATTCAATAGCACGAAAACAGCGATTTCGGTGATTCAGCATACTTCTCACAGAAGAATATCCAAGATTATCGCAGTAAATGCATGTCTCAGCTGGAAACCCAACGAAACCGAAATTATCGCTGTTTCCGCATGTCAAACGCTCAGTGGAGTGCTCAAAACACCAGAAAAGGTGTTTTTCGCATAAAATAGCACGAAAACAGCGATTTCGGTGATTCTGCATACTTGTCACAGAAGAATCATGAAGATTATCACTGAAAATGCATATCACATCTGGAAATTCCACGAAAAGGAAGATATCGCAGTTTCCGCATGTCAAACGCACATTGGAGTGCTGAAAACACCAGAAAACGTGTTTTTCGCATTCAATAGCACGAATACAGCGATATGGGTGATTCTGCACACTTGTCACGGAAGCATCTCGAAGATTATCGCTGAAAATGCATATCACATCTGGAAATTCCACGAAAAGGAAGATATCGCAGTTTCCGCATATCAAACGCACTGTGGAGTGCTGAAAACACCACAAAACGAGTTTCTCGCATTAAATAGCACGAAAACAGCGATTTCGGTGATTCTGCATACTTCCCGCAGAAGGATGTCCAAGATTATCGTAGAAAAGGCATGTCTCAGCTGGAAACCCCACGGAAACGAAGATATCGCTGTATCAGGGTATCAAAAGCACTGTGGAGTGCTGAAAACACCAGAAAACGTGTTTTTCGCATTCAATAGCACCAAAAAAAGCGATTTCGGTGATTTTGCCCACTTGTCACAGAAGAATCATGAAGATTATCACTGAAAATGCATATCTCAGCTGGAATCCCAACGAAACCGAAGATATCGCTGTTTCCGCATATCCAGCGCACTGTGGAGTGCTGAAAACACCAGAAAACGTGTTTTTCGCATTCAATAGCACCAAAAAAAGCGATTTCGGTGATTTTGCACACTTGTCACAGAAGAATCATGAAGATTATCACTGAAAATGCATATCTCAGCTGGAATCCCAACGAAACCGAAGATATCGCTGTTTCCGCATATCAAACGCTCTGTGGAGTGCTGAAAACACCAGAAAACGTGTTTTTCGCATTCAATAGCACGAAAACAGCGATATGGGTGATTCTGCACACTTGTCACAGAAGCATCTCGAAGATTATCGCTGAAAATGCATATCACATCTGGAAATTCCACGAAAAGGAAGATATAGCAGTTTCCGCATGTCAAACGCACTGTGGAGTGCTGAAAACACCAGGAAACGTGTTTTTCGCATTCAATAGCACGAAAACAGCGATTTCGGTGACTCTGCACACTTGTCACAGAAGAATCATGAAGATTATCACTGAAAATGCATATCTCAGCTGGAATCCCAACGAAACTGAAGATATCGCTGTTTCCAAATGTCAAACGCACTATGGAGTGCTGAAAACACCAGAAATCGTGTTTTTCGCATTCAATAGCACCAAAAAAAGCGATTTCGGTGATTTTGAACACTTGTCACAGAAGAATCATGAAGATTATCACTGAAAATGCATATCTCAGCTGGAATCCCAACGAAACCGAAGATATCGCTGTTTCCGCATATCCAGCGCACTGTGGAGTGCTGAAAACACCAGAAAACGTGTTTTTCGCATTCAATAGCACGAAAACAGCGATATGGGTGATTCTGCACACTTGTCGCAGAAGCATCTCGAAGATTATCGCTGAAAATGCATATCACATCTGGAAATTCCACGAAAAGGAAGATATAGCAGTTTCCGCATGTCAAACGCACTGTGGAGTGCTGAAAACACCAGAAAACGTGTTTTTCGCATTCAATAGCACGAAAACAGCGATTTCGGTGACTCTGCACACTTGTTACAGAAGAATCATGAAGATTATCACTGAAAATGCATATATCAGCTGAAAACCGAACGAAACCGAAGATATCGCAGTTTCCGCATATCAAACGCACTGTGGAATGTTGAAAACACCAGAAAACGTGTTTTTCGCATTCAATAGCACGAAAACAGCGATATGGGTGATTCTGCACACTTGTCACGGAAGCATCTCGAAGATTATCGCTGAAAATGCATATCACATCTGGAAATTCCACGAAAAGGAAGATATCGCAGTTTCCGCATGTCAAACGCACTGTGGAGTGCTGAAAACA
Source organism: Anthophora plumipes (assembly GCA_951804975.1). Taxonomy (NCBI): domain Eukaryota; kingdom Metazoa; phylum Arthropoda; class Insecta; order Hymenoptera; family Apidae; genus Anthophora; species Anthophora plumipes. Next base: position 857,096 of record OX638127.1, read on the forward strand.
CCAGAAAACGTGTTTTTCGCATTCAATAGCACGAAAACAGCGATATCGGTGATTCTGCATACTTCTCACAGAAGAATATCCAAGATTATCCTACAAAATGCATGTCTCAGCTGGAAACCCCACGGAAACGAAGATATCGCAGTTTCCGCATATCCAGCGCACTGTGGAGTGCTGAAAACACCAGAAAACGTGTTTTTCGCATTCAATAGCACGAAAACAGCGATTTCGGTGTTTCTGCATACTTCTCACAGAAGAATATCCTGGATTCTCGTAGAAAATGCATATCTCAGCTGGAAACCCATCGATACCTAAGATATCGCTGTTTCCAAATGTCAAACGCACTATGGAGTGCCGAAAACTCCAGAAATCGTGTTTTTCGCATTCAATAGCACCCAAAAAAGCGATTTCGGTGATTCTGCACACTTGTCACAGAAGAATCATGAAGATTATCACTGAAAATGCATATCTCAGCTGGAATCCCAACGAAACCGAAGATATCGCTGTTTCCGCATATCCAGCGCACTGTGGAGTGCTGAAAACACCAGAAAACGTGTTTTTCGCATTCAATAGCACGAAAACAGCGATATGGGTGATTCTGCACACTTGTCACAGAAGCATCTCGAAGATTATCGCTGAAAATGCATATCACATCTGAAAATTCCACGAAAAGGAAGATATAGCAGTTTCCGCATGTCAAACGCACTGTGGAGTGCTGAAAACACCAGAAAACGTGTTTTTCGCATTCAATAGCACGAAAACAGCGATATGGGTGATTCTGCACACTTGTCACAGAAGCATCTCGAAGATTATCGCTGAAAATGCATGTCACATCTGGAAATTCCACGAAAAGGAAGATATCGCAGTTTCCGCATGTCAAACGCACTGTGGAGTGCTGAAAACACCAGAAAACGTGTTTTTCGCATTCAATAGCACGAAAACAGCGATATCGGTGATTCTGCATACTTCTCACAGAAGAATATCCAAGATTATCCTACAAAATGCATGTCTCAGCTGGAAACCCCACGGAAACGAAGATATCGCAGTTTCCGCATATCCAGCGCACTGTGGAGTGCTGAAAACACCAGAAAACGTGTTTTTCGCATTCAATAGCAAGAAAACAGCGATTTCGGTGTTTCTGCATACTTCTCACAGAAGAATATCCAGGATTCTCGTAGAAAATGCATATCTCAGCTGGAAACCCATCGATACCTAAGATATCGCTGTTTCCAAATGTCAAACGCACTATGGAGTGCCGAAAACTCCAGAAATCGTGTTTTTCGCATTCAATAGCACCAAAAAAAGCGATTTCGGTGATTCTGCACACTTGTCACAGAAGAATCATGAAGATTATCACTGAAAATGCATATCTCAGCTGGAATCCCAACGAAACCGAAGATATCGCTGTTTCCGCATATCCAGCGCACTGTGGAGTGCTGAAAACACCAGAAAACGTGTTTTTCGCATTCAATAGCACGAAAACAGCGATATGGGTGATTCTGCACACTTGTCACAGAAGCATCTCGAAGATTATCGCTGAAAATGCATATCACATCTGAAAATTCCACGAAAAGGAAGATATCGCTGTATCAGCGTATCAAAAGCTCTGTGGAGTGCTGAAAACACCAGAAAACGTGTTTTTCGCATTCAATAGCACGAAAACAGCGATTTCGGTGATTCAGCATACTTCTCACAGAAGAATATCCAAGATTATCGCAGTAAATGCATGTCTCAGCTGGAAACCCAACGAAACCGAAATTATCGCTGTTTCCGCATGTCAAACGCTCAGTGGAGTGCTCAAAACACCAGAAAAGGTGTTTTTCGCATAAAATAGCACGAAAACAGCGATTTCGGTGATTCTGCATACTTGTCACAGAAGAATCATGAAGATTATCACTGAAAATGCATATCACATCTGGAAATTCCACGAAAAGGAAGATATCGCAGTTTCCGCATGTCAAACGCACATTGGAGTGCTGAAAACACCAGAAAACGTGTTTTTCGCATTCAATAGCACGAATACAGCGATATGGGTGATTCTGCACACTTGTCACGGAAGCATCTCGAAGATTATCGCTGAAAATGCATATCACATCTGGAAATTCCACGAAAAGGAAGATATCGCAGTTTCCGCATATCAAACGCACTGTGGAGTGCTGAAAACACCACAAAACGAGTTTCTCGCATTAAATAGCACGAAAACAGCGATTTCGGTGATTCTGCATACTTCCCGCAGAAGGATGTCCAAGATTATCGTAGAAAAGGCATGTCTCAGCTGGAAACCCCACGGAAACGAAGATATCGCTGTATCAGGGTATCAAAAGCACTGTGGAGTGCTGAAAACACCAGAAAACGTGTTTTTCGCATTCAATAGCACCAAAAAAAGCGATTTCGGTGATTTTGCCCACTTGTCACAGAAGAATCATGAAGATTATCACTGAAAATGCATATCTCAGCTGGAATCCCAACGAAACCGAAGATATCGCTGTTTCCGCATATCCAGCGCACTGTGGAGTGCTGAAAACACCAGGAAACGTGTTTTTCGCATTCAATAGCACGAAAACAGCGATTTCGGTGACTCTGCACACTTGTCACAGAAGAATCATGAAGATTATCACTGAAAATGCATATCTCAGCTGGAATCCCAACGAAACTGAAGATATCGCTGTTTCCAAATGTCAAACGCACTATGGAGTGCTGAAAACACCAGAAATCGTGTTTTTCGCATTCAATAGCACCAAAAAAAGCGATTTCGGTGATTTTGAACACTTGTCACAGAAGAATCATGAAGATTATCACTGAAAATGCATATCTCAGCTGGAATCCCAACGAAACCGAAGATATCGCTGTTTCCGCATATCCAGCGCACTGTGGAGTGCTGAAAACACCAGAAAACGTGTTTTTCGCATTCAATAGCACGAAAACAGCGATATGGGTGATTCTGCACACTTGTCGCAGAAGCATCTCGAAGATTATCGCTGAAAATGCATATCACATCTGGAAATTCCACGAAAAGGAAGATATAGCAGTTTCCGCATGTCAAACGCACTGTGGAGTGCTGAAAACACCAGAAAACGTGTTTTTCGCATTCAATAGCACGAAAACAGCGATTTCGGTGACTCTGCACACTTGTTACAGAAGAATCATGAAGATTATCACTGAAAATGCATATATCAGCTGAAAACCGAACGAAACCGAAGATATCGCAGTTTCCGCATATCAAACGCACTGTGGAATGTTGAAAACACCAGAAAACGTGTTTTTCGCATTCAATAGCACGAAAACAGCGATATGGGTGATTCTGCACACTTGTCACGGAAGCATCTCGAAGATTATCGCTGAAAATGCATATCACATCTGGAAATTCCACGAAAAGGAAGATATCGCAGTTTCCGCATGTCAAACGCACTGTGGAGTGCTGAAAACACCAGAAAACGTGTTTTTCGCATTCAATAGCACGAAAACAGCGATATCGGTGATTCTGCATACTTCTCACAGAAGAATATCCAAGATTATCCTACAAAATGCATGTCTCAGCTGGAAACCCCACGGAAACGAAGATATCGCAGTTTCCGCATATCCAGCGCACTGTGGAGTGCTGAAAACACCAGAAAACGTGTTTTTCGCATTCAATAGCACGAAAACAGTGATTTCGGTGTTTCTGCATACTTCTCACAGAAGAATATCCAGGATTCTCGTAGAAAATGCATATCTCAGCTGGAAACCCATCGATACCTAAGATATCGCTGTTTCCAAATGTCAAACGCACTATGGAGTGCCGAAAACTCCAGAAATCGTGTTTTTCGCATTCAATAGCACCAAAAAAAGCGATTTCGGTGATTCTGCACACTTGTCACAGAAGAATCATGAATTATATCACTGAAAATGCATGTCTCAGCTGGAAACCCCACGAATACGAAGATATCGCAGTTTCCGCATGTCAAACGCACTGTGGAGTGCTGAAAACACCAGAAAACGTGTTTTTCGCATTCAATAGCACGAAAACAGCGATTTCGGTGACTCTGCACACTTGTCACAGAAGAATCATGAAGATTATAACTGAAAATGCATATCTCAGCTGGAAACCCAACGAAAACGAAGATATCGCAGTTTCCGCATGTGGAGTACCGAAAACACCAGAAAACGTGTTTTTCGCATTCAATAGCACGAAAACAGCGATTTCGGTGATTATGCACACTTGTCACTGAAGAATCCTGAAGATTGTCACTGAAAATGCATATCTCAGCTGGAAACCGAACGAAACCGAAGATATCGCTGTATCCGCATGTCAAACGCACTGTGGAGTGCTGAACACAGCAGAAAACGAGTTTTTCGCATTAAATAGCACGAAAACAGCGATTTCTGTGATTCTGCAAACTTCTCACAGAAGAATATCCAAGATTATCGTAGAAAATGCATGTCTCAGCAGGAAACCCCACGAAAACGAAGATATCGCAGTTTCCGCATATCACACGCACTGTGGTGAGCTGCGTCACCAGGAATCGTGTTATTTCGCTTTATTTAGCTGCGAGCCAGCAATTTCGGTGATTCTGCATATTTCTCACAGAAGAATATCCAAGATTATCGCAGAAAATGCATGTCTCAGCTGGCAACCCCACGAAAACAAACATATCTCAGATTCCGCATGTCAAACGCACTGTGGAGAGCTGAATACACCAGAAAACGTGTTTTTCGCATTAAAGAGCACGAAAACAGCGATATCGGTGATTCTGCACACTAGTCACAGAAGCATCTCGAAGATCATCACTGAAAATGCATATCTCAGCTGGAAACCTCGCGAAAACGAAGATATCGCTGTTTCCGCATATCAAACGCAATGTGGAGTGCTGAAAACACCAGAAATTGTGTTTTTCGCATAAAATAGCAAGAAAACAGCGATTTCGGTGATTCTACACTTGTCACAGAAGAATCATGAAGATTATCACTGATAATGCATATGTCAGCTGGGAACCCAACGAAACCGAACATATCGCTGTTTCCGCATATCAAACGCACTGTGAGGTGTTGAAAACACCAGAAAACTTGTTTTTCGCATTAAATATCACGAAAACAGCGATTTTGGTGATTCTGCATACTTCTCACAGAAGAATATCCAAGATTATCGTAGAAAATGCATGTCTCAGCTGGCAACCCCACGAAAACAAACATATCTCAGATTCCGCATGTCAAACGCACTGTGGAGAGCTGGATACACCAGAAAACGTGTTTTTCGCATTCAAGAGCACGAAAACAGCGATATCGGTGATTCTGCACACTAGTCACAGAAGCATCTCGAAGATTATCACTGAAAATGCATATCTCAGCTGGAAACCCCGCGAAAACGAAGATATCGCTGTTTCCGCATATCAAACGCAATGTGGAGTGCTGAAAACACCACAAAACGAGTTTTTCGCATTCAATAGCACGAAAACAGCGATTTCGGTGGTTCTGCATACTTCTCGCAGAAGGATGTCCAAGATTATCGTAGAAAATGCATGTCTCAGCTGGAAACCCCACGGAAACGAAGATATCGCTGTATCAGCGTATCAAAAGCACTGTGGAGTGCTGAAAACACCAGAAATGGTGTTTTTCGCATAAAATAGCACGAAAACAGCGATTTCGGTGATTCTACACTTGTCACTGAAGAATCATGAAGATTATCACTGAAAATGCATGTCTCAGCTGGAAACCCCACGAAAACGAAGATATCGCAGTTTCCGCATGTCAAACGCACTGTGGAGTGCTGAAAACACCAGAAAACGTGTTTTTCGCATTCAAGAGCACGAAAACAGCGATATCGGTGATTCTGCACACTAGTCACAGAAGCATCTCGAAGATTATCACTGAAAATGCATATCTCAGCTGGAAACCCCACGGAAACGAAGATATCGCAGTTTCCGCATATCCAGCGCACTGTGGAGTGCTGAAAACACCAGAAAACGTGTTTTTCGCATTCAATAGCACGAATACAGCGATATGGGTGATTCTGCACACTTGTCACAGAAGCATCTCGAAGATCATCGCTGAAAATGCATATCACATCTGGAAATTCCACGAAAAGGAAGATATCGCAGTTTCCGCATGTCAAACGCACTGTGGAGTGCTGAAAACACCAGAAAACGTGTTTTTCGCATTCAATAGCACGAAAACAGCGATATCGGTGATTCTGCATACTTCTCACAGAAGAATATCCAAGATTATCCTACAAAATGCATGTCTCAGCTGGAAACCCCACGAAAACGAAGATACCGCAGTTTCCGCATGTGAAACGCACGGTGGGGTGCCGAAAGCACCAGAAAACGTGTTTTTCGCATTCAATAGCAAGAAAACAGCGATTTCGGAGACTCTGCACACTTGTCACAGAAGAAACTCGAAGATTATCACAGAAAATGCATATCTTAGCTGGAACCCAACGATACCGAAGATATCGCAGTTTCCGCATGGCGAACGCACGGTGGGGTGCTGAAAACACCAGAAAGCGTGTTTTTCGCATTCAATAGCACGACAACAGCGATTTCGGTGATTATGCACACTTGTCACAGAAGAATCCTGAAGATTATCACTGAAAATGCAGATCTCAGCTGGAAACCGAACGAAACCGAAGATATCGCAGCTTCCGCATATCAAACGCACTGTGGAATGTCGAAAACACCAGAAAACGTGTTTTTCGCATTCAATAGCACGAAAACAGCGATATCGATGGTTCTGCACACTTGTCACAGAAAAATCATGAAGATTATCACCGAAAATGCATATGTCATTTGGAAACCCAACGAAACCGAAGATATCGCAGTTTCCGCATGGCAAACGCACGGTGGGGTGCTGAAAACACCAGAAAGCGTGTTTTTCGCATTCAATAGCACGACAACAGCGATTTCGGTGATTCTACACTTGTTACAGAAGAATCATGTAGATTATCACTGAAAATGCATATGTCAGCTGGAAACCCAACGAAACCGAACATATCGCTGTTTCCGCATGTCAAACGCTCAGTGGAGTGCTCAAAACACCAGAAAGCGTGTTTTTCACATTAAATAGCACGATAAAAGCGATTTCGGTGATTCTGCATACTTGTCACAGAAGAATCATGAAGATTATCACTGAAAATGCATATCTTAGCTTGAAACCCCACGAAAACGAAGATATCGCAGTTTCCGCATATCAAACGCACTGTGAAGTGTTGAATACACCAGAAAACTTGTTTTTCGCATTAAATAGCACGAAAACAGCGATTTCGGTGATTCTGCATACTTCTCGCAGAAGGATATCCAAGATTATCGTAGAAAATGCATGTCTCAGCTGGAAACCCTACGTAAACGAAGATATCGCTGTATCAGCGTATCAAAAGCTCTGTGGAGTGCTGACAACACCAGAAAACGTGTTTTTCGCATTCAATAGCACGAATACAGCGATATGGGTGATTCTGCACACTTGTCACAGAAGCATCTCGAAGATCATCGCTGAAAATGCATATCACATCTGGAAATTCCACGAAAAGGAAGATATCGCAGTTTCCGCATGTCAAACGCACTGTGGAGTGCTGAAAACACCAGAAAACGTGTTTTTCGCATTCAATAGCACGAAAACAGCGATATCGGTGATTCTGCATACTTCTCACAGAAGAATATCCAAGATTATCCTACAAAATGCATGTCTCAGCTGGAAACCCCACGAAAACGAAGATACCGCAGTTTCCGCATGTCAAACGCACGGTGGGGTGCCGAAAGCACCAGAAAACGTGTTTTTCGCATTCAATAGCAAGAAAACAGCGATTTCGGAGACTCTGCACACTTGTCACAGAAGAAACTCGAAGATTATCACAGAAAATGCATATCTTAGCTGGAACCCAACGATACCGAAGATATCGCAGTTTCCGCATGGCGAACGCACGGTGGGGTGCTGAAAACACCAGAAAGCGTGTTTTTCGCATTCAATAGCACGACAACAGCGATTTCGGTGATTATGCACACTTGTCACAGAAGAATCCTGAAGATTATCACTGAAAATGCAGATCTCAGCTGGAAACCGAACGAAACCGAAGATATCGCAGCTTCCGCATATCAAACGCACTGTGGAATGTCGAAAACACCAGAAAACGTGTTTTTCGCATTCAATAGCACGAAAACAGCGATATCGATGGTTCTGCACACTTGTCACAGAAAAATCATGAAGATTATCACCGAAAATGCATATGTCATTTGGAAACCCAACGAAACCGAAGATATCGCAGTTTCCGCATGGCAAACGCACGGTGGGGTGCTGAAAACACCAGAAAGCGTGTTTTTCGCATTCAATAGCACGACAACAGCGATTTCGGTGATTCTACACTTGTTACAGAAGAATCATGTAGATTATCACTGAAAATGCATATGTCAGCTGGAAACCCAACGAAACCGAACATATCGCTGTTTCCGCATGTCAAACGCTCAGTGGAGTGCTCAAAACACCAGAAAGCGTGTTTTTCACATTAAATAGCACGATAAAAGCGATTTCGGTGATTCTGCATACTTGTCACAGAAGAATCATGAAGATTATCACTGAAAATGCATATCTTAGCTTGAAACCCCACGAAAACGAAGATATCGCAGTTTCCGCATATCAAACGCACTGTGAAGTGTTGAATACACCAGAAAACTTGTTTTTCGCATTAAATAGCACGAAAACAGCGATTTCGGTGATTCTGCATACTTCTCGCAGAAGGATATCCAAGATTATCGTAGAAAATGCATGTCTCAGCTGGAAACCCTACGTAAACGAAGATATCGCTGTATCAGCGTATCAAAAGCTCTGTGGAGTGCTGACAACACCAGAAAACGTGTTTTTCGCATTCAATAGCACGAATACAGCGATATGGGTGATTCTGCACACTTGTCACAGAAGCATCTCGAAGATCATCGCTGAAAATGCATATCACATCTGGAAATTCCACGAAAAGGAAGATATCGCAGTTTCCGCATGTCAAACGCACTGTGGAGTGCTGAAAACACCAGAAAACGTGTTTTTCGCATTCAATAGCACGAAAACAGCGATATCGGTGATTCTGCATACTTCTCACAGAAGAATATCCAAGATTATCCTACAAAATGCATGTCTCAGCTGGAAACCCCACGAAAACGAAGATACCGCAGTTTCCGCATGTCAAACGCACGGTGGGGTGCCGAAAGCACCAGAAAACGTGTTTTTCGCATTCAATAGCAAGAAAACAGCGATTTCGGAGACTCTGCACACTTGTCACAGAAGAAACTCGAAGATTATCACAGAAAATGCATATCTTAGCTGGAACCCAACGATACCGAAGATATCGCAGTTTCCGCATGGCGAACGCACGGTGGGGTGCTGAAAACACCAGAAAGCGTGTTTTTCGCATTCAATAGCACGACAACAGCGATTTCGGTGATTATGCACACTTGTCACAGAAGAATCCTGAAGATTATCACTGAAAATGCAGATCTCAGCTGGAAACCGAACGAAACCGAAGATATCGCAGCTTCCGCATATCAAACGCACTGTGGAATGTCGAAAACACCAGAAAACGTGTTTTTCGCATTCAATAGCACGAAAACAGCGATATCGATGGTTCTGCACACTTGTCACAGAAAAATCATGAAGATTATCACCGAAAATGCATATGTCATTTGGAAACCCAACGAAACCGAAGATATCGCAGTTTCCGCATGGCAAACGCACGGTGGGGTGCTGAAAACACCAGAAAGCGTGTTTTTCGCATTCAATAGCACGACAACAGCGATTTCGGTGATTCTACACTTGTTACAGAAGAATCATGTAGATTATCACTGAAAATGCATATGTCAGCTGGAAACCCAACGAAACCGAACATATCGCTGTTTCCGCATGTCAAACGCTCAGTGGAGTGCTCAAAACACCAGAAAGCGTGTTTTTCACATTAAATAGCACGATAAAAGCGATTTCGGTGATTCTGCATACTTGTCACAGAAGAATCATGAAGATTATCACTGAAAATGCATATCTTAGCTTGAAACCCCACGAAAACGAAGATATCGCAGTTTCCGCATATCAAACGCACTGTGAAGTGTTGAATACACCAGAAAACTTGTTTTTCGCATTAAATAGCACGAAAACAGCGATTTCGGTGATTCTGCATACTTCTCGCAGAAGGATATCCAAGATTATCGTAGAAAATGCATGTCTCAGCTGGAAACCCTACGTAAACGAAGATATCGCTGTATCAGCGTATCAAAAGCTCTGTGGAGTGCTGACAACACCAGAAAACGTGTTTTTCGCATTCAATAGCACGAAAACAGCGATTTCGGTGATTCTGCATACGTCTCACAGACGAATATCCAAGATTATCGCAGTAAATGCATGTCTCAGCTGGAAACCACACGAAAACGAAGATATCGCAGTTTCCGCATATCGAACGCACTGTGAAGTGCTGAAACCACCAGAAAACGTGTTTTTCGCATTAAATAGCACGAAAACAGCGATTTCGGTGATTCTGCATACTTCTCACAGAAGAATATCCAAGATTATCGCAGTAAATGCATATCTCATCAGGAAACCCAACGAAACCGAAGATATCGCAGTTTCCGCATATCAAACGCACTGTGGAGTGCTGAAAGCACCAGGAAACGTGCTATTCGCATTCAATAGCACGAAAACAGCGATTTCCGTGATTCTGCACACTTGTCACAGAAGAATCATGAATCGTATCACTGAAAATGCATATCTCATCTGGAAACCCAACGAAACCGAAGATATCGCAGTTTCCGCATGTGGAGTGCTGAAAACACCACGAAACGTGTTTTTCGCATGCAATAGCACGAAAGCAGCGATTTCGGTGATTCTGCACACTTGCACAGAAGAAACTCAAAGATTATCACAGAAAATGCATATCTCAGCTGGAACCCAACGAAACCGAAGATATCGCTGTTTCCGCATATCAAACGCACTGTGGAATGTTGAAAACAGCAGAAAACGTGTTTTTCGCATTCAATAGGACGAAAACAGCGATTTCGGTGATTATGCACACTTGTCACAGAAGAATCCTGAAGATTATCACTGAAAATGCATATCTCATCAGGAAACCCAACGAAACCGAAGATATCGCAGTTTCCGCATATCAAACGCACTGTGGAGTGCTGAAAGCGCCAGGAAACGTGTTTTTCGTATTCAATAGCACGAAAACAGCGATTTCGGTGATTCTGCATACTTCTCACAGAAGAATATCCAAGATTATCGCAGTAAATGCATGTCTCAGCTGGAAACCGATCGAAACCGAAGATATCGCAGTTTCCGCATATCAAACGCACTGTGGAATGTTGAAAACAGCAGAAAACGTGTTTTTCGCATTCAAAAGCACGAAAACAGCGATATCGATGGTTCTGCACACTTGTCACAGAAAAATCATGAAGATTATCACCGAAAATGCATATGTCATTTGGAAACCCAACGAAACCGAAGATATCGCTGTATCCGCATGTCAAACGCACTGTGGAGTGCTGAAAACACCAGAAAACGTGTTTTTCGCATTCAATAGCACGAAATCAGCGATTTCGGTGATTCTGCATACTTCTCACAGAAGAATATCCAAGATTATCGCAGTAAATGCATGTCTCAGCTGGAAACCCCACGAAAACGAAGATATCGCAGTTTCCGCATATCGAACGCATTGTGAAGTGCTGAAACAACCAGAAAACGTGTTTTTCGCATTAAATAGCACGAAAACAGCGATTTCGGTGATTATGCATACTTCTCGCAGAAGGATATCCAAGATTATCGTAGAAAATGCATGTCTCAGCTGGAAACCCCACAGAAACGAAGATATCGCTGTATCAGCGTATCAAAAGCACTGTGGAGTGCTGAAAACACCAGAAAACGTGTTTTTCGCATTCAATAGCACGAAAACAGCGATTTCGGTGACTCTGCACACTTGTCACAGAAGAATCATGAAGATTATCACTGAAAATGCATATCTCAGCTGGAAACCCAACGAAAACGAAGATATCGCAGTTTCCGCATATCAAACGCACTGTGGAATGTTGAAAACACCAGAAAACGTGTTTTTCGCATTCAATAGCACGAAAACAGCGATATCGATGGTTCTGCATACTTCTCACAGAAGCATATCCAAGATTCTCGTAGAAATTGCACATCTCAAATGGAAACCCAACGAAACCAAAGATACCGCAGTTTCCGCATGTGAAACGCACTGTGGAGTGCTGAAAACCCCAGCAAACGTGTTATTCGCATTCAATAGCACGAAAACAGCGATTTCGCTGACTCTGCACACTTTTGACAAACGAAACTCGAAGATTATCGCAGAAAATGCATATCTCAGCTGGAACCCAACGAAACCGAAGATATCGCTGTATCCGCATGTCAAACGCACTGTGGAGTGTTGATAATACCAGAAAACGTGTCTTTCGCATTCAGTAGCACGAAAACAGCGATTTCGGTGACTCTGCACACTTGTCACAGAAGAAACTCGAAGATTATCACAGAAAATGCATATCTTAGCTGGAACCCAACGATACCTAAGTTATCGCAGTTTCCGCATGGCAAACGCACGGTGGGGTGCTGAAAATACCAGAAAGCGTGTTTTTCGCATTCAATAGCACGACAACAGCGATTTCGGTGATTATGCACACTTGTCACAGAAGAATCCTGAAGATTATCACTGAAAATGCATATCTCATCAGGAAACCCAACGAAACCGAAGATATCGCAGTTTCCGCATATCAAACGCACTGTGGAGTGCTGAAAGCGCCAGGAAACGTGCTTTTCGCATTCAATAGCACGAAAACAGCGATTTCCGTGATTCTGCACACTTGTCACAGAAGAATCATGAATCGTATCACTGAAAATGCATATCTCATCTGGAAACCCAACGAAACCGAAGATATCGCAGTTTCCGCATGTGGAGTGCTGAAAACACCACGAAACGTGTTTTTCGCAAACAATAGCACGAAAAGAGCGATTTCGGTGATTCTGCACACTTGCACAGAAGAAACTCAAAGATTATCACAGAAAATGCATATCTCAGCTGGAACCCAACGAAACCGAAGATATCGCAGTTTCCGCATGTCAAACGCACTGTGGAGTGCTGAAAACACCAGAAAACGTGTTTTTCGTTTTCAATAGCACGAAAACAGCGATTTCGGTGACTCTGCACACTTTTTACAGACGAAACTCGTAGATTATCACAGAAAATGCATATCTCAGCTGGAACCCAACGAAACCGAAGATATCGCAGTTTCCGCATGTCAAACGCACTGTGGAGTGCTGAAAGCGCCAGAAATCGTGTTTTTCGCATTCGATAGCCCGAAAACAGCGATTTTGGTGATTATGCACACTTGTCACAGAAGAATCCTGAAGATTATCACTGAAAATGCGTATCTCAGCTGGAAACCGAACGAAACCGAAGATATCGCAGTTTCCGCATGTGGAGTGCTGAAAAAACCAGGAAACCTGTTTTTCGCATTCAATAGCACGAATACAGCGATTTCGGTGATTCTGCATACTTCTCACCGAAGAATATCCAAGATTCTCGTAGAAAATGCAAATCTCAGCTGGAAACCCATCGATACCTAAAATATCGCTGTTTCCGCATGTCAAACGCACTATGGAGTGCTGAAAACATCGGAAATCGTGTTTTTCGCATTCAATAGCACCAAGAAAAGCGATTTCGGTGATTCTGCACACTTGTCACAGAAGAATAACGAAGCTTATCACAGAAAATGCATATCTCAGCTGGAAACCCAACGAAACCAAAGATATCGCAGTTTCCGCCTGTCAAACGTACGGTGGGGTGCTGAAAACACCAGAAAACGTGTTTTTCGCATTCGACAGCACGAAAACAGCGATTTCGGTGATTATGCACACTTGTCAAAGAAGAACCCTGAAGATTATCACTGAAAATGCGTATCTCAGCTGGAAACCGAACGAAACCGAAGATATCGCAGTTTCCGCATGTGGAGTGCTGAAAAAACCAGGAAACCTGTTTTTCGCCTTCAATAGCACGAAAACAGCGATTTCGGTGATTCTGCACACTTGTCACAGAAGAATCATGATGTTTATCACTGAGAATGCATATCTCATCTGGAAACCCAACGAAACCGAAGATATCGCAGTTTCCGCATATCAAACCCACTGTGGAGTGCTGAAAACACCAGAAAACGTGTTTTTCGCTTTCAATAGCACGAATACAGCGATTTCGGTGATTCTGCATACTTCTCACAGAAGAATATCCAAGATTCTCGTAGAAAATGCATATCTCAGCTGGAAACCCATCGATACCTAAGATATCGCTGTTTCCGCATGTGGAGTGCTGAAAAAACCAGGAAACCTGTTTTTCGCCTTCAATAGCACGAAAACAGCGATTTCGGTGATTCTGCACACTTGTCACAGAAGAATCATGATGTTTATCACTGAGAATGCATATCTCATCTGGAAACCCAACGAAACCGAAGATATCGCAGTTTCCGCATATCAAACCCACTGTGGAGTGCTGAAAACACCAGAAAACGTGTTTTTCGCTTTCAATAGCACCAATACAGCGATTTCGGTGATTCTGCATACTTCTCAAGTAAGAATATCCAAGATTCTCGTAGAAAATGCATGTCTCAGCTCTAAATCCAACGAAACTAAAGGTATCGCATTTTCCGCATGTCAAACGTACGGTGGGGTGCTGAAAACACCAGAAAACGTGTTTTTCGCATTCGACAGCACGAAAACAGCGATTTCGGTGATTATGCACACTTGTCAAGGAAGAACCCTGAAGATTATCACTGAAAATGCGTATCTCAGCTGGAAACCGAACGAAACCGAAGATATCGCAGTTTCCGCATGTGGAGTGCTGAAAAAACCAGGAAACCTGTTTTTCGCATTCAATAGCACGAATACAGCGATTTCGGTGATTCTGCATACTTCTCACAGAAGAATATCCAAGATTCTCGCAGAAAATGCATATCTCAGCTGGAAACCCATCGATACCTAAGATATCGCTGTTTCCGCATGTGGAGTGCTGAAAAAACCAGGAAACCTGTTTTTCGCCTTCAATAGCACGAAAACAGCGATTTCGGTGATTATGCACACTTGTCACAGAAGAATCCTGAAGATTATCACTGAAAATGCATATCTCATCAGGAAACCCAACGAAACCGAAGATATCGCATTTTCCGCATGTCAAACGTACGGTGGAGTGCTGAAAACACCGGAAAACGTGTTTTTCGCATTCGATAGCACGAAAACAGCGATTTCGGTGATTATGCACACTTGTCACAGAAGAATCCTGAAGATTATCAGTGAAAATGCGTATCTCAGCTGGAAACCGAACGAAACCGAAGATATCGCACTTTCCGCATGTGGAGTGCTGAAAACGCCAGGAAACGTGCTTTTCGCATTCAATAGCACGAAAACAGCGATTTCCGTGATTCTGCACACTTGTCACAGAAGAATCATGAATCTTATCACTGAAAATGCATATCTCATCTGGAAACCCAACGAAACCGAAGATATCGCAGTTTCCGCATTCGGAGTGCTGAAAACACCACGAAACGTGTTTTTCGCATACAATAGCACGAATACAGCGATATCGGTGATTCTGCACACTTGCACAGAAGAAACTCAAAGATTATCACAGAAAATGCATATCTCAGCTGGAACCCAACGAAACCGAAGATATCGCTGTTTCCGCATATCAAACGCACTGTGGAGTGCTGAAAACCCCAGCAATCGTGTTTTTCGCATTCAATAGCACGAAAACAGCGATTTCGCTGACTCTGTACACTTTTGACACACGAAACTCGAAGATTATCGCAGAAAATGCATATCTCAGCTGGAACCCAACGAAACCGAAGATATCGCAGTTTCCGCATGTCAAACGCACTGTGGAGTGCTGAAAACACCAGAAAACGTTTTTTTCGCTTTCAATAGCACGAAAACAGCGATTTCGGTGAATCTGCATACTTCTCACAGAAGAATATCCAAGATTATCTTAGAAAATGCATATCTCACCTGGAAACATCACGAAAACGAAGATATCGCAGTTTCCGCATGTCAAGCGCACTGTGGAGTACTGAAAACACCAGGAACCGTGTATTTCGCATTCAATAGCACGAAAACAGCGATGTCGGTGGTTCTGCACACTTGTCACAGAAGAATCATGAAGATTATCACTGAAAATGCATATCTCAGCTGAAAACCCAACGAAACCGACGATATCGCAGTTTCCGCATATCAAACGCACTGTGGAGTGCTGAAAACACCAGAAAACGTGTGTTTCGCATTCAATAGCACGAAAACAGTGATTTCGGTGAATCTGCATACTTCTCACAGAAGCATATACAAGATTATCGTAGAAAATACATGTCTCAGCTGGAAACCCCACGAATAGGAAGATGTCGCAGTTTCCGCATATCAAACGCACTGTGGAGTGCTGAAAACACCAGAAAACGTGTTTTTCGCATCAAATAGCACGACAACAACGATTTCCGTAATTCGGCTTCCTTCTCACAGAAGCATATCCAAGATTCTCGTAGAAAATGCACATCTCAAATGGAAACCCAACAAAACCAAAGATACCGCAGTTTCCACCTTGCGAAACGCACTATGGAGTGCTGAAAACTCGAGAAATCGTGTTTTTCGCATTCAATAGCGCGAAAACAGCGATTTCGGTGACTCTGCACACTTGTCACTGAAGAAACTCGAAGATTGTCACAGAAAATGCATATCTCAGCTGGAACCCAACGAAACCGAAGATATCGCTGTCTCCAGATGTCAAACGCACGGTGGGGTGCTGAAAACACCAGAAAACGTGTTTTTCGCATTCAATAGCACGAAAACAGCGATTTCGGTGACTCTACACACTTGTCACAGAAGAAACTCGAAGATTGTCACAGAAAATGCATATCTCAGCTGGAACCCAACGAATCCGAAGATAACGCCGTTTCCGCATATCAAACGCACTGTGGAGTGCTGAAAGCGCCAGGAAACGTGAGTTTCGCATTCAATAACACGAAAACAGTGATTTCGGTGAATCTGCATACTTCTCACAGAGGAATATACAAGATTATCGTAGAAAATACATGTCTCAGCTGGAAACCCCACGAATAGGAAGATATCGCAGTTTCCGCATGTCAAGCGCAGTTTGGAGTGCTGAAGACACCAGAAAACGTGTTTTTCGCATCAAATATCACGACAACAGCGATTTCGGTAATTCTGCATCCTTCTCACAGAAGAATATTCAAGATTATCGTAGAAAATGCATATCTCAACTGGAAACCCCACGAAAACGAGGATATCGCAGTTTTCGCATGTCAAGCGCACTGTGGAGTGCTGAAAACACCAGGAAACGTGTTATTCGCATTCAATAGCACGAAAACAATGATTTCGGTGAATCTGCATACTTCTCACAGAAGAATATACAAGATTATCGTAGAAAATACATGTCTCAGATGGAAACCCCACGAATAGGAAGATGTCGCAGTTTCCGCATATCTAACGTACTGTGGAGTGCTGAAAACCCCAGGAAACGTGTTTTTCGCATTCAATAGCACGAAAACAGCGATATCGGTGATTCTGCACACTTGTCAAGGAAGAATCATGAAGATTATCACTGACAAAGCATATCTCAACTGGAAACACAACCAAACCGGAGATATCGTAGTTTCCGCATATCAAACGCACTGTGGAGTGCTGAAAACACAAGAAAACGTGTTTTTCGCATTCAATAGCACGAAAACAGTGATTTCGGTGAATCTGCATACTTCTCACAGAAGAATATACAAGATTATCTTAGAAAATGCATATCTCACCTGGAAACCCCACGAAAACGAAGATATCGCAGTATCCGCATGTCAAGCGCAGTGTGGAGTGCTGAAAACCCCAGGAAACGTGTTTTTCGCATTCAATAGCACGAAAACAGCGATATCGGTGGTTCTGCACACTTGTCACAGAAGAATCATGAAGATTATCACTTAAAATGCATATCTCAGCTGAAAACCCAACGAATCCGACGATATCGCAGTTTCCGCATATCAAACGCACTGTGGAGTGCTGAAAAAACCAGAAAACGTGTGTTTCGCATTCAATAGCACGAAAACAGTGATTTCGGTGAATCTGCATACTTCTCACAGAAGAATATACAAGATTATCGTAGAAAATGCATATCTCACCTGGAAACCCCACGAAAACGAAGATATCGCAGTTTCCGCATGTCAAGCGCACTGTGGAGTGCTGAAAACACCAGGATTCGTGTTTTTCGCATTCAATAGCACGAAAACAGCGATATCGGTGGTTCTGCACACTTGTCACAGAAGAATCATGAAGATTATCACTGAAAATGCATATCTCAGCTGAAAACCCAACGAAACCGACGATATCGCAGTTTCCGCATATCAAACGCACTGTGGAGTGCTGAAAAAACCAGAAAACGTGTGTTTCGCATTCAATAGCACGAAAACAGTGATTTCGGTGAATCTGCATACTTCTCACAGAAGAATATACAAGATTATCGTAGAAAATGCATATCTCACCTGGAAACCCCACGAAAACGAAGATATCGCAGTTTCCGCATGTCAAGCGCACTGTGGAGTGCTGAAAACACCAGGAAACGTGTTTTTCGCATTCAATAGCACGAAAACTGCGAATTCGGTGATGCTGCACACTTGTCACAGAAGAATCATGAAGATATTCACTGAAAATGCATATCTCAGCTGAAAACCCACCGAAACCGACGATATCGCAGTTTCCGCATATCAAACGCACTGTGGAGTGCTGAAAACACCAGAAAACGTGTGTTTCGCATTCAATAGCACGAAAACAGTGATTTCGGTGAATCTGCATACTTCTCACAGAAGCATATACAAGATTATCGTAGAAAATACATGTCTCAGCTGGAAACCCCACGAATAGGAAGATGTCGCAGTTTCCGCATATCAAACGCACTGTGGAGTGCTGAAAACACCAGAAAACGTGTTTTTCGCATCAAATAGCACGACAACAGCGATTTCCGTAATTCGGCATCCTTCTCACAGAAGAATATCCAAGATTATCTTAGAAAATGCATATCTCACCTGGAAACCCCACGAAAACGAAGATATCGCAGTTTCCGCATGTCAAGCGCACTGTGGAGTACTGAAAACACCAGGAAACGTGTTTTTCGCATTCAATAGCACGAAAACAGCGATGTCGGTGGTTCTGCACACTTGTCACAGAAGAATCATGAAGATTATCACTGAAAATGCTTATCTCAGCTGGAAACGCCACGAAAACGAAGATATCGCAGTTTCCGCATGTCAAGCGCACTGTGGAGTGCTGAAAACACCAGAAAACGTGTTTTTCGCTTTCAATTGCACGGCAACAGCGATTTCGGTAATTCTGCATCATTCTCACAGAAGTATATTCAAGATTATCGTAGAAAATACATGCCTCAGCTGGAAACCCCACGAAAACGAAGATATCGCATTTACCGCATTTCAAACGCACTGTGGAGTGCAGAAAATACCAGAAAACGTGTGTTTCGCATTCAATAGCACGAAAACAGTGATTTCGGTGAATCTGCATACTTCTCACAGAAGAATATACAAGATTATCGTAGAAAATGCATATCTCACCTGGAAACACCACGAAAACGAAGATATCGCAGTTTCCGCATGTCAAGCGCACTGTGGAGTGCTGAAAACAACAGGAAACGTGTTTTTCGCATTCAATAAGCACAAAAACAGCGATTTCGGTGATGCTGCACACTTGTCACAGAAGAATCTTGAAGATATTCACTGAAAATGCATATCTCAGCTGAAAACACAACGAAACCGACGATATCGCAGTTTCCGCATATCAAACGCACTGTGGAGTGCTGAAAACACCAGAAAACGTGTGTTTCGCATTCAATAGCACGAAAACAGTGATTTCGGTGAATCTGGATACTTCTCACAGAAGCATATACAAGATTATCGTAGAAAATACATGTCTCAGATGGAAACCCCACGAATAGGAAGATGTCGCAGTTTCCGAATATCTAACGCACTGTGGAGTGCTGAAAACCCCAGGAAACGTGTTTTTCGCATTCAATAGCACGAAAACAGCGATATCGGTGGTTCTGCACACTTGTCACAGAAGAATCATGAAGATTATCACTGAAAATGCATATCTCAGCTGAAAACCCAACGAAACCGACGATATCGCAGTTTCCGCATATCAAACGCACTGTGGAGTGCTGAAAACACCAGAAAACGTGTGTTTCGCATTCAATAGCACGAAAACAGTGATTTCGGTGAATCTGCATACTTCTCAGAGAAGCATATACAAGATTATCGTAGAAAATACATGTCTCAGCTGGAAACCCCACGAATAGGAAGATGTCGCAGTTTCCGCATATCAAACGCACTGTGGAGTGCTGAAAACACTAGAAAACGTGTTTTTTGCATCAAATAGCACGACAACAGCGATTTCCGTAATTCGGCATCCTTCTCACAGAAGAATATCCAAGATTGTCTTAGAAAATGCATATCTCACCTGGAAACCCCACGAAAACGCAGATATCGCAGTTTCCGCATGTCAAGCGCACTGTGCAGTGCTGAAAACACCAGGAAACGTGTTTTTCGCATTCAATAGCACGAAAACAGCGATGTCGGTGATTCTGCACACTTGTCACACATGAATCATGGAGATTATCACTGAGAATGCATATCTCAGCTGGAAACCCAACGATACCGGAGATATCGCAGTTTCCACATATCAAACGCACTGTGGAGTGCTGGAACACAAGAAGCGTGTTATTTCGCATTAAATAGCAGTAAGCCAGCGATTTCCGTGATTATGAGCACTTGTAACAGAAGAATCCGGAAGATTATCACTGAAAATGCATATCTCAGCTGGAAACCCCACGAAACCGGAGATATCGCAGTTTCAGCATATCAAACGCACTGTGGAGTGCTGGAACACAAGATGCGTGTCGTTTCGCATTAAATAGCAGTGAGCCAGCGAATTCGGTGATTATGCACACTTGTCACAGCAGAATCATGACGATTATCACTGAAAATGCATAACTCAGCTGAAAACCCAACGAAACCGACGATATCGCAGTTTCCGCATATCAAACGCACTGTGGAGTGCTGAAAAAGCCAGAAAACGTGTGTTTCGCATTCAATAGCACGAAAACAGTGATTTCGGTGAATCTGCATACTTCTCACAGAAGAATATACAAGATTATCGTAGAAAATGCATATCTCACCTGGAAACCCCACGAAAACGAAGATATCGCAGTTTCCGCATGTCAAGCGCACTGTGGAGTGCTGAAAACACCAGAAAACGTGTTTTTCGCATCAAATAGCACGACAACAGCGATTTCCGTAATTCGGCATCCTTCTCACAGAAGAATATCCAAGATTGTCTTAGAAAATGCATATCTCACCTGGAAACCCCACGAAAACGAAGATATCGCAGTTTCCGCATGTCAAGCGCACTGTGGAGTGCTGAAAACACCAGGAAACGTGTTTTTCGCATTCAATAGCACGAAAACAGCGATGTCGGTGATTCTGCACACTTGTCACACATGAATCATGGAGATTATCACTGAGAATGCATATCTCAGCTGGAAACCCAACGATACCGGAGATATCGCAGTTTCCACATATCAAACGCACTGTGGAGTGCTGGAACACAAGAAGCGTGTTATTGCGCATTAAATAGCAGTAAGCCAGCGATTTCCGTGATTATGAGCACTTGTAACAGAAGAATCCGGAAGATTATCACTGAAAATGCATATCTCAGCTGGAAACCCCACGAAACCGGAGATATCGCAGTTTCAGCATATCAAACGCACTGTGGAGTGCTGGAACACAAGATGCGTGTCGTTTCGCATTAAATAGCAGTGAGCCAGCGAATTCGGTGATTATGCACACTTGTCACAGCAGAATCATGACGATTATCACTGAAAATGCATAACTCAGCTGAAAACCCAACGAAACCGACGATATCGCAGTTTCCGCATATCAAACGCACTGTGGAGTGCTGAAAAAGCCAGAAAACGTGTTTCGCATTCAATAGCACGAAAACAGTGATTTCGGTGAATCTGCATACTTCTCATAGAAGAATATACAAGATTATCGTAGAAAATGCATATCTCACCTGGAAACCCCACGAAAACGAAGATATCGCAGTTTCCGCATGTCAAGCGCACTGTGGAGTGCTGAAAACACCAGAAAACGTGTTTTTCGCATCAAATAGCACGACAACAGCGATTTCCGTAATTCGGCATCCTTCTCACAGAAGAATATCCAAGATTGTCTTAGAAAATGCATATCTCACCTGGAAACCCCACGAAAACGAAGATATCGCAGTTTCCGCATGTCAAGCGCACTGTGGAGTGCTGAAAACACCAGGAAACGTGTTTTTCGCATTCAATAGCACGAAAACAGCGATGTCGGTGATTCTGCACACTTGTCACACATGAATCATGGAGATTATCACTGAGAATGCATATCTCAGCTGGAAACCCAACGATACCGGAGATATCGCAGTTTCCACATATCAAACGCACTGTGGAGTGCTGGAACACAAGAAGCGTGTTATTGCGCATTAAATAGCAGTAAGCCAGCGATTTCCGTGATTATGAGCACTTGTAACAGAAGAATCCGGAAGATTATCACTGAAAATGCATATCTCAGCTGGAAACCCCACGAAACCGGAGATATCGCAGTTTCAGCATATCAAACGCACTGTGGAGTGCTGGAACACAAGATGCGTGTCGTTTCGCATTAAATAGCAGTGAGCCAGCGAATTCGGTGATTATGCACACTTGTCACAGCAGAATCATGACGATTATCACTGAAAATGCATAACTCAGCTGAAAACCCAACGAAACCGACGATATCGCAGTTTCCGCATATCAAACGCACTGTGGAGTGCTGAAGACACCAGCAAACGTGTTTTTCGCATTCAATAGCACGATAACAGCGATGTCGGTGATTCTGCACACATGTCACGGAAGAATCATGAAGATTATCACTGAAAATGCATATCTCAGCAGGAAACCCAACGAAACCGGAGATATCGCAGTTTCCGCATATCAAACGCAGTGTGGAGTGCTGAAAACACCAGAAAACGTGTTTTTCGCATCAAATATCACGACAACAGCGATTTCGGTGAATCTGCATACTTCTCACAGAAGAATATACAAGATTATCGTAGAAAATACATGTCTCAGATGGAAACCCCACGAATAGGAAGATGTCGCAGTTTCCGCATATCTAACGCACTGTGGAGTGCTGAAAACCCCAGGAAACGTGTTTTTCGCATTCAATAGCACGAAAACAGCGATAGCGGTGGTTCTGCACACTTGTCACAGAAGAATCATGAAGATTATCACTGAAAATGCATATCTCAGCTGAAAACCCAACGAAACCGACGATATCGCAGTTTCCGCATATCAAACGCACTGTGGAGTGCTGAAAACACCAGAAAACGTGTGTTTCGCATTCAATAGCACGAAAACAGTGATTTCGGTGAATCTGCATCCTTCTCACAGAAGAATATCCAAGATTATCTTAGAAAATGCATATCTCACCTGGAAACCCCACGAAAACGAAGATATCGCAGTTTCCGCATGTCAAGCGCACTGTGGAGTACTGAAAACACCAGGAACCGTGTTTTTCGCATTCAATAGCACGAAAACAGCGATGTGGGTGGTTCTGCACACTGGTCACAGAAGAATCATGAAGATTATCACAGAAAATGCATATCTCAGCTGAAAACCCAACGAAACCGACGATATCGCAGTTTCCGCATATCAAACGCACTGTGGAGTGCTGAAAACACCAGAAAACGTGTGTTTCGCATTCAATAGCACGAAAACAGTGATTTCGGTGAATCTGCATACTTCTCAGAGAAGCATATACAAGATTATCGTAGAAAATACATGTCTCAGCTGGAAACCCCACGAATAGGAAGATGTCGCAGTTTCCGCATATCAAACGCACTGTGGAGTGCTGAAAACACCAGAAAACGTGTTTTTCGCATCAAATAGCACGACAACAGCGATTTCCGTAATTCGGCATCCTTCTCACAGAAGAATATCCAAGATTGTCTTAGAAAATGCATATCTCACCTGGAAACCCCACGAAAACGCAGATATCGCAGTTTCCGCATGTCAAGCGCACTGTGCAGTGCTGAAAACACCAGGAAACGGGTTTTTCGCATTCAATAGCACGAAAACAGCGATGTCGGTGATTCTGCACACTTGTCACACATGAATCATGGAGATTATCACTGAGAATGCATATCTCAGCTGGAAACCCAACGATACCGGAGATATCGCAGTTTCCACATATCAAACGCACTGTGGAGTGCTGGAACACAAGAAGCGTGTTATTTCGCATTAAATAGCAGTAAGCCAGCGATTTCCGTGATTATGAGCACTTGTAACAGAAGAATCCGGAAGATTATCACTGAAAATGCATATCTCAGCTGGAAACCCCACGAAACCGGAGATATCGCAGTTTCAGCATATCAAACGCACTGTGGAGTGCTGGAACACAAGATGCGTGTCGTTTCGCATTAAATAGCAGTGAGCCAGCGAATTCGGTGATTATGCACACTTGTCACAGCAGAATCATGACGATTATCACTGAAAATGCATAACTCAGCTGAAAACCCAACGAAACCGACGATATCGCAGTTTCCGCATATCAAACGCACTGTGGAGTGCTGAAAAAGCCAGGAAACGTGTGTTTCGCATTCAATAGCACGAAAACAGTGATTTCGGTGAATCTGCATACTTCTCACAGAAGAATATACAAGATTATCGTAGAAAATGCATATCTCACCTGGAAACCCCACGAAAACGAAGATATCGCAGTTTCCGCATGTCAAGCGCACTGTGGAGTGCTGAAAACACCAGAAAACGTGTTTTTCGCATCAAATAGCACGACAACAGCGATTTCCGTAATTCGGCATCCTTCTCACAGAAGAATATCCAAGATTGTCTTAGAAAATGCATATCTCACCTGGAAACCCCACGAAAACGAAGATATCGCAGTTTCCGCATGTCAAGCGCACTGTGGAGTGCTGAAAACACCAGGAAACGTGTTTTTCGCATTCAATAGCACGAAAACAGCGATGTCGGTGATTCTGCACACTTGTCACACATGAATCATGGAGATTATCACTGAGAATGCATATCTCAGCTGGAAACCCAACGATACCGGAGATATCGCAGTTTCCACATATCAAACGCACTGTGGAGTGCTGGAACACAAGAAGCGTGTTATTACGCATTAAATAGCAGTAAGCCAGCGATTTCCGTGATTATGAGCACTTGTAACAGAAGAATCCGGAAGATTATCACTGAAAATGCATATCTCAGCTGGAAACCCCACGAAACCGGAGATATCGCAGTTTCAGCATATCAAACGCACTGTGGAGTGCTGGAACACAAGATGCGTGTCGTTTCGCATTAAATAGCAGTGAGCCAGCGAATTCGGTGATTATGCACACTTGTCACAGCAGAATCATGACGATTATCACTGAAAATGCATAACTCAGCTGAAAACCCAACGAAACCGACGATATCGCAGTTTCCGCATATCAAACGCACTGTGGAGTGCTGAAGACACCAGCAAACGTGTTTTTCGCATTCAATAGCACGATAACAGCGATGTCGGTGATTCTGCACACATGTCACGGAAGAATCATGAAGATTATCACTGAAAATGCATATCTCAGCAGGAAACCCAACGAAACCGGAGATATCGCAGTTTCCGCATATCAAACGCAGTGTGGAGTGCTGAAAACACCAGAAAACGTGTTTTTCGCATCAAATATCACGACAACAGCGATTTCGGTGAATCTGCATACTTCTCACAGAAGAATATACAAGATTATCGTAGAAAATACATGTCTCAGATGGAAACCCCACGAATAGGAAGATGTCGCAGTTTCCGCATATCTAACGCACTGTGGAGTGCTGAAAACCCCAGGAAACGTGTTTTTCGCATTCAATAGCACGAAAACAGCGATAGCGGTGGTTCTGCACACTTGTCACAGAAGAATCATGAAGATTATCACTGAAAATGCATATCTCAGCTGAAAACCCAACGAAACCGACGATATCGCAGTTTCCGCATATCAAACGCACTGTGGAGTGCTGAAAAAACCAGAAAACGTGTGTTTCGCATTCAATAGCACGAAAACAGTGATTTCGGTGAATCTGCATACTTCTCACAGAAGAATATACAAGATTATCGTAGAAAATGCATATCTCACCTGGAAACCCCACGAAAACGAAGATATCGCAGTTTCCGCATGTCAAGCGCACTGTGGAGTGCTGAAAACACCAGGAAACGTGTTTTTCGCATTCAATAGCACGAAAACAGCGATATCGGTGGTTCTGCACACTTGTCACAGAAGAATCATGAAGATTATCACTGAAAATGCATATCTCAGCTGAAAACCCAACGAAACCGACGATATCGCAGTTTCCGCATATCAAACGCACTGTGGAGTGCTGAAAAAACCAGAAAACGTGTGTTTCGCATTCAATAGCACGAAAACAGTGATTTCGGTGAATCTGCATATTTCTCACAGAAGAATATACAAGATTATCGTAGAAAATGCATATCTCACCTGGAAACCCCACGAAAACGAAGATATCGCAGTTTCCGCATGTCACGCGCACTGTGGAGTGCTGAAAACACCAGGAAACGTGTTTTTCGCATTCAATAGCACGAAAACAGCGATGTCGGTGGTTCTGCACACTTGTCACAGAAGAATCATGAAGATTATCACTGAAAATGCATATCTCAGCTGGAAACGCCACGAAAACGAAGATATCGCAGTTTCCGCATGTCAAGCGCACTGTGGAGTGCTGAAAACACCAGAAAACGTGTTTTTCGCTTTCAATTGCACGGCAACAGCGATTTCGGTAATTCTGCATCATTCTCACAGAAGTATATTCAAGATTATCGTAAAAAATACATGCCTCAGCTGGAAACCCCACGAAAACGAAGATATCGCATTTACCGCATTTCAAACGCACTGTGGAGTGCAGAAAACACCAGAAAACGTGTGTTTCGCATTCAATTGCACGAAAACAGTGATTTCGGTGAATCTGCATACTTCTCACAGAAGAATATACAAGATTATCGTAGAAAATGCATATCTCACCTGGAAACCCCACGAAAACGAAGATATCGCAGTTTCCGCATGTCAAGCGCACTGTGGAGTGCTGAAAACAACAGGAAACGTGTTTTTCGCATTCAATAAGCACGAAAACAGCGATTTCGGTGATGCTGCACACTTGTCACAGAAGAATCATGAAGATATTCACTGAAAATGCATATCTCAGCTGAAAACCCAACGAAACCGACGATATCGCAGTTTCCGCATATCAAACGCACTGTGGAGTGCTGAAAACACCAGAAAACGTGTGTTTCGCATTCAATTGCACGAAAACAGTGATTTCGGTGAATCTGCATACTTCTCACAGAAGCATATACAAGATTATCGTAGAAAGTACATGTCTCAGCTGGAAACCCCACGAATAGGAAGATGTCGCAGTTTCCGCATATCAAACGCACTGTGGAGTGCTGAAAACACCAGAAAACGTGTTTTTCGCATCAAATAGCACGACAACAGCGATTTCCGTAATTCGGCATCCTTCTCACAGAAGAATATCCAAGATTATCTTAGAAAATGCATATCTCACCTGGAAACCCCACGAAAACGAAGATATCGCAGTTTCCGCATGTCAAGCGCACCTTGGAGTGCTGAAAACACCAGGAAACGTGTTTTTCGCATTCAATAGCACGAAAACAGCGATGTCGGTGGTTCTGCACACTTGTCACAGAAGAATCATGAAGATTATCACTGAAATTGCATATCTCAGCTGGAAACGCCACGAAAACGAAGATATCGCAGTTTCCGCATGTCAAACGCACTGTGGAGTGCTGAACCCGCCAGAAAACGAGTTTTTCGCATTCAATTGCACGAAAACAGTGATTTCGGTGAATCTGCATACTTCTCACAGAAGCATATACAAGATTATCGTAGAAAGTACATGTCTCAGCTGGAAACCCCACGAATAGGAAGATGTCGCAGTTTCCGCATATCAAACGCACTGTGGAGTGCTGAAAACACCAGAAAACGTGTTTTTCGCATCAAATAGCACGACAACAGCGATTTCCGTAATTCGGCATCCTTCTCACAGAAGAATATCCAAGATTATCTTAGAAAATGCATATCTCACCTGGAAACCCCACGAAAACGAAGATATCGCAGTTTCCGCATGTCAAGCGCACCTTGGAGTGCTGAAAACACCAGGAAACGTGTTTTTCGCATTCAATAGCACGAAAACAGCGATGTCGGTGGTTCTGCACACTTGTCACAGAAGAATCATGAAGATTATCACTGAAATTGCATATCTCAGCAGGAAACCCCACGAAAACGAAGATATCGCAGTTTCCGCATGTCAAGCGCACTGTGGAGTGCTGAAAACACCAGGAAACGTGTTTTTCGCATTCAATAGCACGAAAACAGCGATGTCGGTGATTCTGCACACTTGTCACACATGAATCATGGAGATTATCACTGAGAATGCATATCTCAGCTGGAAACCCAACGATACCGGAGATATCGCAGTTTCCACATATCAAACGCACTGTGGAGTGCTGGAACACAAGAAGCGTGTTATTGCGCATTAAATAGCAGTAAGCCAGCGATTTCCGTGATTATGAGCACTTGTAACAGAAGAATCCGGAAGATTATCACTGAAAATGCATATCTCAGCTGGAAACCCCACGAAACCGGAGATATCGCAGTTTCAGCATATCAAACGCACTGTGGAGTGCTGGAACACAAGATGCGTGTCGTTTCGCATTAAATAGCAGTGAGCCAGCGAATTCGGTGATTATGCACACTTGTCACAGCAGAATCATGACGATTATCACTGAAAATGCATAACTCAGCTGAAAACCCAACGAAACCGACGATATCGCAGTTTCCGCATATCAAACGCACTGTGGAGTGCTGAAGACACCAGCAAACGTGTTTTTCGCATTCAATAGCACGATAACAGCGATGTCGGTGATTCTGCACACATGTCACGGAAGAATCATGAAGATTATCACTGAAAATGCATATCTCAGCAGGAAACCCAACGAAACCGGAGATATCGCAGTTTCCGCATATCAAACGCAGTGTGGAGTGCTGAAAACACCAGAAAACGTGTTTTTCGCATCAAATATCACGACAACAGCGATTTCGGTGAATCTGCATACTTCTCACAGAAGAATATACAAGATTATCGTAGAAAATACATGTCTCAGATGGAAACCCCACGAATAGGAAGATGTCGCAGTTTCCGCATATCTAACGCACTGTGGAGTGCTGAAAACCCCAGGAAACGTGTTTTTCGCATTCAATAGCACGAAAACAGCGATAGCGGTGGTTCTGCACACTTGTCACAGAAGAATCATGAAGATTATCACTGAAAATGCATATCTCAGCTGAAAACCCAACGAAACCGACGATATCGCAGTTTCCGCATATCAAACGCACTGTGGAGTGCTGAAAACACCAGAAAACGTGTGTTTCGCATTCAATAGCACGAAAACAGTGATTTCGGTGAATCTGCATCCTTCTCACAGAAGAATATCCAAGATTATCTTAGAAAATGCATATCTCACCTGGAAACCCCACGAAAACGAAGATATCGCAGCTTCCGCATGTCAAGCGCACTGTGGAGTACTGAAAACACCAGGAACCGTGTTTTTCGCATTCAATAGCACGAAAACAGCGATGTGGGTGGTTCTGCACACTGGTCACAGAAGAATCATGAAGATTATCACTGAAAATGCATATCTCAGCTGAAAACCCAACGAAACCGACGATATCGCAGTTTCCGCATATCAAACGCACTGTGGAGTGCTGAAAACACCAGAAAACGTGTGTTTCGCATTCAATAGCACGAAAACAGTGATTTCGGTGAATCAGCATACTTCTCAGAGAAGCATATACAAGATTATCGTAGAAAATACATGTCTCAGCTGGAAACCCCACGAATAGGAAGATGTCGCAGTTTCCGCATATCAAACGCACTGTGGAGTGCTGAAAACACCAGAAAACGTGTTTTTCGCATCAAATAGCACGACAACAGCGATTTCCGTAATTCGGCATCCTTCTCACAGAAGAATATCCAAGATTGTCTTAGAAAATGCATATCTCACCTGGAAACCCCACGAAAACGCAGATATCGCAGTTTCCGCATGTCAAGCGCACTGTGCAGTGCTGAAAACACCAGGAAACGTGTTTTTCGCATTCAATAGCACGAAAACAGCGATGTCGGTGATTCTGCACACTTGTCACACATGAATCATGGAGATTATCACTGAGAATGCATATCTCAGCTGGAAACCCAACGATACCGGAGATATCGCAGTTTCCACATATCAAACGCACTGTGGAGTGCTGGAACACAAGAAGCGTGTTATTTCGCATTAAATAGCAGTAAGCCAGCGATTTCCGTGATTATGAGCACTTGTAACAGAAGAATCCGGAAGATTATCACTGAAAATGCATATCTCAGCTGGAAACCCCACGAAACCGGAGATATCGCAGTTTCAGCATATCAAACGCACTGTGGAGTGCTGGAACACAAGATGCGTGTCGTTTCGCATTAAATAGCAGTGAGCCAGCGAATTCGGTGATTATGCACACTTGTCACAGCAGAATCATGACGATTATCACTGAAAATGCATAACTCAGCTGAAAACCCAACGAAACCGACGATATCGCAGTTTCCGCATATCAAACGCACTGTGGAGTGCTGAAAAAGCCAGAAAACGTGTGTTTCGCATTCAATAGCACGAAAACAGCGATTTCCGTAATTCGGCATCCTTCTCACAGAAGAATATCCAAGATTGTCTTAGAAAATGCATATCTCACCTGGAAACCCCACGAAAACGAAGATATCGCAGTTTCCGCATGTCAAGCGCACTGTGGAGTGCTGAAAACACCAGGAAACGTGTTTTTCGCATTCAATAGCACGAAAACAGCGATGTCGGTGATTCTGCACACTTGTCACACATGAATCATGGAGATTATCACTGAGAATGCATATCTCAGCTGGAAACCCAACGATACCGGAGATATCGCAGTTTCCACATATCAAACGCACTGTGGAGTGCTGGAACACAAGAAGCGTGTTATTGCGCATTAAATAGCAGTAAGCCAGCGATTTCCGTGATTATGAGCACTTGTAACAGAAGAATCCGGAAGATTATCACTGAAAATGCATATCTCAGCTGGAAACCCCACGAAACCGGAGATATCGCAGTTTCAGCATATCAAACGCACTGTGGAGTGCTGGAACACAAGATGCGTGTCGTTTCGCATTAAATAGCAGTGAGCCAGCGAATTCGGTGATTATGCACACTTGTCACAGCAGAATCATGACGATTATCACTGAAAATGCATAACTCAGCTGAAAACCCAACGAAACCGACGATATCGCAGTTTCCGCATATCAAACGCACTGTGGAGTGCTGAAGACACCAGCAAACGTGTTTTTCGCATTCAATAGCACGATAACAGCGATGTCGGTGATTCTGCACACATGTCACGGAAGAATCATGAAGATTATCACTGAAAATGCATATCTCAGCAGGAAACCCAACGAAACCGGAGATATCGCAGTTTCCGCATATCAAACGCAGTGTGGAGTGCTGAAAACACCAGAAAACGTGTTTTTCGCATCAAATATCACGACAACAGCGATTTCGGTGAATCTGCATACTTCTCACAGAAGAATATACAAGATTATCGTAGAAAATACATGTCTCAGATGGAAACCCCACGAATAGGAAGATGTCGCAGTTTCCGCATATCTAACGCACTGTGGAGTGCTGAAAACCCCAGGAAACGTGTTTTTCGCATTCAATAGCACGAAAACAGCGATAGCGGTGGTTCTGCACACTTGTCACAGAAGAATCATGAAGATTATCACTGAAAATGCATATCTCAGCTGAAAACCCAACGAAACCGACGATATCGCAGTTTCCGCATATCAAACGCACTGTGGAGTGCTGAAAACACCAGAAAACGTGTGTTTCGCATTCAATAGCACGAAAACAGTGATTACGGTGAATCTGCTTCCTTCTCACAGAAGAATATCCAAGATTATCTTAGAAAATGCATATCTCACCTGGAAACCCCACGAAAACGAAGATATCGCAGTTTCCGCACGTCAAGCGCACTGTGGAGTACTGAAAACACCAGGAACCGTGTTTTTCGCATTCAATAGCACGAAAACAGCGATGTGGGTGGTTCTGCACACTGGTCACAGAAGAATCATGAAGATTATCACTGAAAATGCATATCTCAGCTGAAAACCCAACGAAACCGACGATATCGCAGTTTCCGCATATCAAACGCACTGTGGAGTGCTGAAAACCCCAGGAAACGTGTTTTTCGCATTCAATAGCACGAAAACAGCGATAGCGGTGGTTCTGCACACTTGTCACAGAAGAATCATGAAGATTATCACTGAAAATGCATATCTCAGCTGGAAACCCCACGAATAGGAAGATGTCGCAGTTTCCGCATATCAAACGCACTGTGGAGTGCTGAAAACACCAGAAAACGTGTTTTTCGCATCAAATAGCACGACAACAGCGATTTCCGTAATTCGGCATCCTTCTCACAGAAGAATATCCAAGATTGTCTTAGAAAATGCATATCTCACCTGGAAACCCCACGAAAACGCAGATATCGCAGTTTCCGCATGTCAAGCGCACTGTGCAGTGCTGAAAACACCAGGAAACGTGTTTTTCGCATTCAATAGCACGAAAACAGCGATGTCGGTGATTCTGCACACTTGTCACACATGAATCATGGAGATTATCACTGAGAATGCATATCTCAGCTGGAAACCCAACGATACCGGAGATATCGCAGTTTCCGCATGTCAAGCGCACTGTGGAGTGCTGAAAACACCAGAAAACGTGTTTTTCGCATTCAATAGCACGAAAACAGCGAATTCGGTGATTATGCACACTTGTCACAGAATAATCATGAAGATTATCACCGAAAATGCATATCTCAGCTGGAAACCCGACGAAACCGGAGATGTCGCATTTTCCGCCTATCAAACGCACTGTGGAGTGCTGAAAACACCAGAAAACGTGTTTTTCGCCTCAAATAGCACGACAACAGCGATTCCGGTAATTCTGCATTCTTCTCACAGAAGAATATTCAAGATTATCGTAGAAAATGCATGCCTCAGATGGAAACCCCACGAATAGGAAGATGTCGCAGTTTCCGCATATCTAACGCACTGTGGAGTGCTGAAAACCCCAGGAAACGTGTTTTTCGCATTCAATAGCACGAAAACAGCGATAGCGGTGGTTCTGCACACTTGTCACAGAAGAATCA
This sequence comes from Anthophora plumipes, assembly GCA_951804975.1. Taxonomy (NCBI): domain Eukaryota; kingdom Metazoa; phylum Arthropoda; class Insecta; order Hymenoptera; family Apidae; genus Anthophora; species Anthophora plumipes. Next base: position 890,501 of record OX638127.1, read on the forward strand.
TGAAGATTATCACTGAAAATGCATATCTCAGCTGCAAACCCGACGAAACCGGAGATGTCGCAGTTTCCGCATTTCAAACACACTGTGGAGTGCTGAAAACACCAGAAAACGTGTTTTTCGCATCAAATAGCACGACAACAGCGATTTCGGTAAGTCTGCATCCTTCTCACCGAAGAATATTCAGGATTATCGTAGAAAATGCATATCTCGGCTGGAAACCCCACGAAAACGAAGATATCGCAGTTTCCGCATATCAAACACACTGTGTAGTGCTGCAAACACCAGAAAACGTGTTTTTCGCATTCAATAGCACGAAAACATTGATTTCGGTGATTCTGCACACTTGTCACAGCAGAATCATGAAGATTATCACTGAAAATGAATATCTCAGCTGGAAACCCGACGAAACCGGAAATGTCGCAGTTTCCGCATATCAAACACACTGTGGATTGCTGATAACACCAGAAAACGTGTTTTTCGCATTCAATAGCACGAAAACATTGATTTCGGTGATTCTGCTCACTTGTCACAGCAGAATCATGAAGATTATCACTGAAAATGAATATCTCAGCTGGAAACCCGACGAAACCGGAGATGTCGCAGTTTCCGCATTTCAAACACACTGTGGAGTGCTGAAAACACCAGAAAACGTGTATTTCGCATCAAATAGCACGAAAACAGCGATTTCGGTGATTCTGCATACTTCTCACAGAAGAATATTCAAGATTATCGTAGAAAATACATGCCTCAGCTGGAAACCCCACGAAAACGAAGATATCGCAGTTACCGCATTTCAAACGCACTGTGGAGTGCTGCAAACACCAGAAAACGTGTTTTTCGCATTCAATAGAACGACAACAGCAATTTCGGTAATTCTGCATCCTTCTCACAGAAGAATATTCAAGATTATCGTAGAAAATGCATATCTCGCCTGGAAACCCCACCAAAACGAAGATATTGAATTTTCCGCATGTCAAGCGCACTGTGGATTGCTGATAACACCAGAAAACGTGTTTTTCGCATTCAATAGCACGAAAACATTGATTTCGGTGATTCTGCACACTTGTCACAGCAGAATCATGAAGATTATCACTGAAAATGAATATCTCAGCTGGAAACCCGCCGAAACCGGAGATGTCGCAGTTTCCGCATATCAAACACACTGTGGAGAGCTGAAAACACCAGGAAACGTGTTTTTCGCATCAAATAGCACGAAAACAGCGATTTCGGTGATTCTGCATACTTCTCACAGAAGAATATTCAAGATTATCGTAGAAAATACATGCCTCAGCTGGAAACCCCACGAAAACGAAGATATCGCAGTTACCGCATTTCAAACGCACTGTGGAGTGCTGCAAACACCAGAAAACGTGTTTTTCGCATTCAATAGAACGACAACAGCAATTTCGGTAATTCTGCATCCTTCTCACAGAAGAATATTCACGATTATCGTAGAAAATGCATATCTCGCCTGGAAACCCCACGAAAACGAAGATATTGAATTTTCCGCATGTCAAGCGCACTGTGGATTGCTGATAACACCAGAAAACGTGTTTTTCGCATTCAATAGCACGAAAACATTGATTTCGGTGATTCTGCACACTTGTCACAGCAGAATCATGAAGATTATCACTGAAAATGAATATCTCAGCTGGAAACCCGACGAAACCGGAGATGTCGCAGTTTCCGCATTTCAAACACACTGTGGAGTGCTGAAAACACCAGAAAACGTGTATTTCGCATCAAATAGCACGAAAACAGCGATTTCGGTGATTCTGCATACTTCTCACAGAAGAATATTCAAGATTATCGTAGAAAATACATGCCTCAGCTGGAAACCCCACGAAAACGAAGATATCGCAGTTACCGCATTTCAAACGCACTGTGGAGTGCTGCAAACACCAGAAAACGTGTTTTTCGCATTCAATAGAACGACAACAGCACTTTCGGTAATTCTGCATCCTTCTCACAGAAGAATATTCAAGATTATCGTAGAAAATGCATATCTCGCCTGGAAACCCCACCAAAACGAAGATATTGAATTTTCCGCATGTCAAGCGCACTGTGGATTGCTGATAACACCAGAAAACGTGTTTTTCGCATTCAATAGCACGAAAACATTGATTTCGGTGATTCTGCACACTTGTCACAGCAGAATCATGAAGATTATCACTGAAAATGAATATCTCAGCTGGAAACCCGACGAAACCGGAGATGTCGCAGTTTCCGCATATCAAACACACTGTGGAGAGCTGAAAACACCAGGAAACGTGTTTTTCGCATCAAATAGCACGAAAACAGCGATTTTGGTGATTCTGCATACTTCTCACAGAAGAATATTCAAGATTATCGTAGAAAATACATGCCTCAGCTGGAAACCCCACGAAAACGAAGATATCGCAGTTACCGCATTTCAAACGCACTGTGGAGTGCTGCAAACACCAGAAAACTTGTTTTTCGCATTCAATAGCACGACAACAGCAATTTCGGTAATTCTGCATCCTTCTCACAGAAGAATATTCAAGATTATCGTAGAAAATGCATATCTCGCCTGGAAACCCCACCAAAACGAAGATATTGAATTTTCCGCATGTCAAGCGCACTGTGGATTGCTGATAACACCAGAAAACGTGTTTTTCGCATTCAATAGCACGAAAACATTGATTTCGGTGTTTCTGCACACTTGTCACAGCAGAATCATGAAGATTATCACTGAAAATGAATATCTCAGCTGGAAACCCGACGAAACCGGAGATGTCGCAGTTTCCGCATATCAAACACACTGTGGAGAGCTGAAAACACCAGGAAACGTGTTTTTCGCATCAAATAGCACGAAAACAGCGATTTCGGTGATTCTGCATACTTCTCACAGAAGAATATTCAAGATTATCGTAGAAAATACATGCCTCAGCTGGAAACCCCACGAAAACGAAGATATCGCAGTTACCGCATTTCTAACGCACTGTGGAGTGCTGCAAACACCAGAAAACGTGTTTTACGCATTCAATAGCACGAAAACAGCGATTATGGTGATTCTGCACACTTGTCACAGAATAATCATGAAGATTATCACCGAAAATGCATATCTCGGCTGGAACCCCCACGAAAACGAAGATATTGCAGTTTCCGCATGTCAAGCGCACTGCGGAGTGCTGAAAACACCAGAAAACGTGTTTTTCGCATACAATAGCACGACAACAGCGATTTCGGTAATTCTGCATCCTTCTCACAGAAGAATATTCAAGATTATCGTAGAAAATACATGCCTCAGCGGGAAACCCCACGAAAACGAAGACATCGCCGTTTCCGCATTGCAAACGCCCCGTGGAGTGCAGAAAACACCAGAAAACGTGTTTTTCGCCTCAAATAGCACGACAACAGCGATTTCGGTAATTCTGCATCCTTCTCACAGAAGAATATTCAAGATTATCGTAGAAAATGCATATCTCGGCTGGAAACCCTACGAAAACGAAGATATTGAATTTTCCGCATGTCAAGCGCACTGTGGAGTGCTGATAACACCAGAAAACGTGTTTTTCGCATCAAATAGCACGACAACAGCGATTTCGGTAATTCTGCATCCTTCTCACAGAAGAATATTCAAGATTATCGTAGAAAATGCATATCTCAGCTGGAAACGACACGAAAACGAAGATATCGCAGTTTCCGCATATCAAACGCACTGTGTAGTGCTGCAAACACCAGAAAACGTGTTTTTCGCAATTCAATAGCACGACAACAGCAATTTCGGTAATTCTGCATCCTTCTCACAGCAGGATATTCAAGCTTATCGTAGAAAATACATGCCTCACCTGGAAACCCCACGAAAACGAAGATATCGCAGTTTCCGGATTTCAAACGCACTGTGGAGTGCAGAAAACACCAGAAAACGTGTTTTTCGCACCAAATAGCACGAAAACAGCGATTTTGGTGATTCTGCACACTTGTCACAGAATAATCATGAATATTATCACCGAAAATGCATATCGCGGCTGGAACCCCCACGAAAACGAAGATATTGCAGTTTCCGCATGTCAAGCGCACTGCGGAGTGCTGAAAACACCAGAAAACGTGTTTTTCGCATCAAATAGCACGAAAACAGCGAATTCGGTGATTATGCCACTTGTCACAGCAGAATCATGAAGATTATCACTGAAAATGCATATCTCAGCTGGAAACCCAACGAAACCGGAGATGTTGCAGTTTCCGCATATCAAACGCACTGTGGAGTCCTGAAAACACCAGGAAACGTGTTTATCGCATCCAATTGCACGAAAACAGCGATTTCGGTGATTTTGCACACTTGTCACAGAAGAATCATGAAGATTATCACTGAGAATGCATATCTCAGCTGGAAACCCAACGAAACCGGAGATGTAGCAGTTTCCGCATATCAAACGCACTGTGGAGTCCTGAAAACACCAGGAAACGTGTTTATCGCATTCAATAGCACGAAAACAGCGATTTCGGTGATTTTGCACACTTGTCACAGAAGAATCATGAGGATTATCACTGAGAATGCATATCTCAGCTGGAAACCCAACGAAACCGGAGATATCGCAGCTTCCGCATATCAAACGCACTGTGGAGTGCTGAAAACACCAGAAAACGTGTTTTTCGCATCAAATAGCACGAAAACAACGATTTCGGTGATTCTGCTCACTTGTCACAGAAGAATCATAAAGATTATCATTGAATATGCATATCTCAGCTGAAAACTCAACGAAACCGGAGATATCGCAGTTTCCGCATATCAAACGCACTGTGGAGTGCTGAAAACACCAGGAAACGTGTTTTTCGCATCAAATAGCACGATGACAGCGATTTCGGTGATTCTTCACACTTGTCACAGAAGAATCATGAGGATTATCACTGAAAATGCATATCTCACCTGGAAACCCAACGGAACCGAAGATATCGCAGTTTCCGCATATCAAACGCACTGTGGAGTGCTGCAACAGCAAGAAACATGTTATTTCGAATTAAAAAGCTGTTAGCCTGCGATTTCGGTGATTATGCACACTTGTCACAGAAGAATCCCGAAGATTATCACTGAAAATGCATATCTCAACTGGAAACCCAACGAAACCGAAGATATCGCAGTTTCCGCATATCAAACACACTGTGGAGTGCTGACAACACCAGGAAACGTGTTTTTCGCATCATATAGCACGACAACAGCGATTTCGGTGATTCTGCACACTTGTCACAGAAGAATCATAAAGATTATCACTGAAAATGCATATCTCAGCTGAAAACTCAACGAAACCGGAGATATCGCAGTTTCCGCATATCAAACGCACTGTGGAGTGCTGAAAACACCAGAAAACGTGTTTTTCGCATTCAATAGCTCGAAAACAGCGATTTTGGTGATTCTGCACACTTGTCACAGAAGAATCATGAAGATTTTCACTGAATATGCATATCTCACCTGGAAACCCAACGGAACCGAAGATATCGCAGTTTCCGCATATCAAACGCACTGTGGAGTGCTGCAACAGCAAGAAACATGTTATTTCGAATTAAAAAGCAGTTAGCCTGCGATTTCGGTGATTATGCACACTTGTCACAGAAGAATCCCGAAGATCATCACTGAAAATGCATATCTCAACTGGAAACCCAACGAAACCGAAGATATCGCAGTTTCCGCATATCAAACGCACTGTGGAGTGCTGAAAACACCAGGAAACGTGTTTTTCGCATCAAATAGCACGACGACAGCGATTTCGGTGATTCTTCACACTTGTCACTGAAGAATCATGAAGATTATCACTGAGAATGCATATCTCAGCTGGAAACGCAACGAAACCGGAGATATCGCAGCTTCCGCATATCAAACGCACTGTGGAGAGCTGAAAACACCAGGAAACGTGTTTTTCGCATCAAATAGCACGAAAACAGCGATTTCGGTGATTCTGCATACTTCTCACAGAAGAATATTCAAGATTATCGTAGAAAATACATGCCTCAGCTGGAAACCCCACGAAAACGAAGATATCGCAGTTACCGCATTTCAAACGCACTGTGGAGTGCTGCAAACACCAGAAAACGTGTTTTTCGCATTCAATAGAACGACAACAGCAATTTCGGTAATTCTGCATCCTTCTCACAGAAGAATATTCAAGATTATCGTAGAAAATGCATATCTCGCCTGGAAACCCCACGAAAACGAAGATATTGAATTTTCCGCATGTCAAGCGCACTGTGGATTGCTGATAACACCAGAAAACGTGTTTTTCGCATTCAATAGCACGAAAACATTGATTTCGGTAATTCTGCACACTTGTCACAGCAGAATCATGAAGATTATCACTGAAAATGAATATCTCAGCTGGAAACCCGACGAAACCGGAGATGTCGCAGTTTCCGCATATCAAACACACTGTGGAGAGCTGAAAACACCAGGAAACGTGTTTTTCGCATCAAATAGCACGAAAACAGCGATTTCGGTGATTCTGCATACTTCTCACAGAAGAATATTCAAGATTATCGTAGAAAATACATGCCTCAGCTGGAAACCCAACGAAACCGGAGATGTAGCAGTTTCCGCATATCAAACGCACTGTGGAGTCCTGAAAACACCAGGAAACGTGTTTATCGCATTCAATTGCACGAAAACAGCGATTTCGGTGATTTTGCACACTTGTCACAGAAGAATCATGAAGATTATCACTGAGAATGCATATCTCAGCTGGAAACCCAACGAAACCGGAGATGTAGCAGTTTCCGCATATCAAACGCACTGTGGAGTCCTGAAAACACCAGGAAACGTGTTTATCGCATTCAATAGCACGAAAACAGCGATTTCGCTGATTTTGCACACTTGTCACAGAAGAATCATGAGGATTATCACTAAGAATGCATATCTCAGCTGGAAACCCAACGAAACCGGAGATATCGCAGCTTCCGCATATCAAACGCACTGTGGAGTGCTGAAAACACCAGAAAACGTGTTTTTCGCATTCAATAGCTCGAAAACAGCGATTTTGGTGATTCTGCACACTTGTCACAGAAGAATCATAAAGATTATCACTGAAAATGCATATCTCAGCTGAAAACTCAACGAAACCGGAGATATCGCAGTTTCCGCATATCAAACGAACTGTGGAGTGCTGAAAACACCAGGAAACGTGTTTTTCGCATCAAATAGCACGACGACAGCGATTTCGGTGATTCTTCACACTTGTCACAGAAGAATCATGAGGATTATCACTGAAAATGCATATCTCACCTGGAAACCCAACGGAACCGAAGATATCGCAGTTTCCGCATATCAAACGCACTGTGGAGTGCTGCAACAGCAAGAAACATGTTATTTCGAATTAAAAAGCAGTTAGCCTGCGATTTCGGTGATTATGCACACTTGTCACAGAAGAATCCCGAAGATTATCACTGAAAATGCATATCTCAACTGAAAACCCAACGAAACCGAAGATATCGCAGTTTCCGCATATCAAACACACTGTGGAGTGCTGACAACACCAGGAAACGTGTTTTTCGCATCATATAGCACGACAACAGCGATTTCGGTGATTCTGCACACTTGTCACAGAAGAATCATATAGATTATCACTGAAAATGCATATCTCAGCTGAAAACTCAACGAAACCGGAGATATCGCAGTTTCCGCATATCAAACGCACTGTGGAGTGCTGAAAACACCAGAAAACGTGTTTTCGCATCAAATAGCACGACAACAGCGATTTCGGTAACTTTGTATCCTTCTCACAGAAGAATATTCAAGATTATCGTAGAAAATACTTGCCTCAACTGGAAACGCCACGAAAACGAAGATATCGCAGTTTCCGCATTTCAAACGCACTGTGGAGTGCTGAAAACACCAGAAAACGTGTTTTTCGCATCAAATAGCACGACAACAGCGATTTCGGTAATTCTGCATCCTTCTCACAGAAGAATATACAAGATTATCACTGAAAATGCATATCTCACCTGGAAACCCAACGGAACCGAAGATATCGCAGTTTCCGCATATCAAACGCACTGTGGAGTGCTGAAAACACCAGAAAACGTGTTTTTCGCATCAAATAGCACGACAACAGCGATTTCGGCAATTCTGCATCCTTCTCACAGAAGAATATTCAAGATTATCGTAGAAAATGCATATCTCAGCTGGAAACCCCACGAAAACGAAGATATCGCAGTATCCGCATGTCAAGCGCACTGTGGAGTGCTGAAAACAGCAGAAAACGCGTTTTTCGCATTCAATAGCACGACAACAGCGATTTCGGTAATTTTGTATCCTTCTCACAGAAGAATATTCAAGATTATCGTAGAAAATACTTGCCTCAACTGGAAACGCCACGAAATCGAAGATATCGCAGTTTCCGCATTTCAAACGCACTGTGGAGACCTGAAAACACCAGAAAACGTGTTTTCGCATAAATAGCACGACAACAGCGATTTCGGTAATTTTGTATCCTTCTCACAGAAGAATATTCAAGATTATCGTAGAAAATACTTGCCTCAACTGGAAACGCCACGAAATCGAAGATATCGCAGTTTCCGCATTTCAAACGCACTGTGGAGTGCAGAAAACACAAGAAAACGTGTTTTTCGCATCAAATAGCACGACAACAGCGATTTTGGTAATTCTGCATCCTTCTCGCAGAAGAATATTCAAGATAATCATAGAAAATACATGCGTCACCTGGAAACCCCACGAAAACGAAGATATTGCAGTTACCGCATTTCAAACGCACTGTGGAGTGCAGAAAACACCAGAAAACGTGTTTTTCGCACCAAATAGCACGAAAACAGCGATTTTGGTGATTCTGCACAATTGTCTCAGAATAATCATGAAGATTATCACCGAAAATGCATATCTCAGCTCGAAACCCAACGAAACCGAAGATATCGCAGTTTCCGCATATCAAACGATCTGTGGAGTGCTGAAAACACCAGAAAACGTGTTTCTCGCATCTAGCAGCACGACAACAGCGATTTCGGTAATTCTGCATCCTTCTCACAGAAGAATATCCAAGATTATCGTAGAAAATACATGCCTCAGCTAGAAACCCCACGAAAACGAAGATATCGCAGTTTCCGCATTTCAAACGCACTGTGGAGACCTGAAAACACCAGAAAACGTGTTTTCGCATAAATAGCACGACAACAGCGATTTCGGTAATTTTGTATCCTTCTCACAGAAGAATATTCAAGATTATCGTAGAAAATACTTGCCTCAACTGGAAACGCCACGAAATCGAAGATATCGCAGTTTCCGCATTTCAAACGCACTGTGGAGTGCAGAAAACACCAGAAAACGTGTTTTTCGCACCAAATAGCACGAAAACAGCGAATTCGGTGATTATGCACACTTGTCACAGCAGAATCATGAAGATTATCACTGTAAATGCATATCTCAGCTGGAAACCCAACGAAACCGGAGATGTAGCAGTTTCCGCATATCAAACGCACTGTGGAGTCCTGAAAACACCAGGAAACGTGTTTATCGCATTCAATAGCACGAAAACAGCGATTTCGGTGATTCTGCACACTTGTCACAGCAGAATCATGAAGATTATCACTGAAAATGCATATCTCAGCTGGAAACCCAACGAAACCGGAGATATCGCGATTTCCGCATATCAAAAGCACTGTGGAGTGCTGGAACACAAGAAGCGTGCTCTTTCGCATTAAAAGTCAGTTAGCCTGCGATTTCGGTGATTATGCACACTTGTCACAGAAGAATCCCAATGATTTTCACTGAAAATGCATATCTCAGCTGGAAACACAACGAAACCGGAGATGTAGCAGTTTCCGCATATCAAACGCACTGTGGAGTCCTGAAAACACCAGAAAACGTGTTTTTCGCATCAGATAGCACGAAAACAGCGATTTCGGTGATTCTGCATACTTCTCACAGAAGAATATTCAATATTATCGTAGAAGATACATGCCTCAGCTGGAAACCCCACGAAAACGAAGATATCGCAGTTTCCGCATTTCAAACGCAATGTGGAGTGCAGAAAACACCAGGAAACGTGTTTTTCGCATTCAATAGCACGAAAACTGCGATGTCGGTGATTCTGCACACTTGTCACGGAAGAATCATGAAGATTATCACTGAAAATGCATATCTCACCTGGAAACCCAACGAAACCGAAGATGTAGCAGTTTCCGCATATCAAACGCACTGTGGAGACCTGAAAACACCAGAAAACGTGTTTTCGCATCAAATAGCACGACAACAGCGATTTCGGTAATTTTGTATCCTTCTCACAGAAGAATATTCAAGACTATCGTAGAAAATACTTGCCTCAACTGGAAACGCCACGAAAACGAAGATATTGCAGTTTCCGCATTTCAAACACACTGTGGAGTGCAGAAAACACCAGAAAACGTGTTTTTCGCATCAAATAGTACGAAAACAGCGATTTTGGTGATTCTGCACAATTGTCTCAGAATAATCATGAAGATTATCACCGAAAATGCATATCCCAGCTGGAAACCCAACGAAACCGGAGATATCGCAGTTTCCGCATATCAAACGCACTGTGGAGTGCTGGAACACAAGAAGCGTGTTCTTTCGCATTAAATAGCAGTAAGCCAGCGATTTCGGAGATTATGCACACTTGTCACAGCAGAATCATGAAGATTATCACTGAAAATGCATATCTCAGCTCGAAACCCAACGAAACCGAAGATATCGCAGTTTCCGCATATCAAACGATCTGTGGAGTGCTGAAAACACCAGAAAACGTGTTTCTCGCATCAAGCAGCACGACAACAGCGATTTCGGTAATTCTGCATCCTTCTCACAGAAGAATATCCAAGATTATCACTGAAAATGCATATCTCAGCTGAAAACCCAACGAAAACGAAGATACCGCAGTTTCCGCATATCAAACGCACTGTGGAGTGCTGAAAACACCAGAACACGTGTTTTTCGCATCAAACAGCACGACAACAGCGATTTCGGTAATTCTGCATCCTTCTCACAGAAGAATATTCAAAATTATCGTACAATATACATCCCTCAGCTGGAAACCCAACGAAACCGGAGGTGTAGCAGTTTCCGCATATCAAACATACTGCGGAGTGCTGAAAACACCAGGAAACGTGTTTTTCGCATTCAATAGCACGAAAACAGCGATGTCGGTGGTTCTGCACACTTGTCACAGAAGAATCATGAAGATTATCACCGAAAATGCATATCTCACCTGGAAACCCCACGAAAACCAAGATATCGCAGTTTCCGCATTTCAAACGCACTGTAGAGTGCAGAAAACACCAGAAAACGTGTTTTTCGCATCAAATAGCACGACAACAGCGATATCGGTAATTCTGCATCCTTCTCACAGAAGAATATTCAAGATTATCACTGAAAATGCATATCTCAGCTGGAAACCCCACGAAAACGAAGATATCGCAGTTTCCGCATTTCAAACGCACTGTGGAGTGCTGAAAACACCAGAAAACGTGTTTTTCGCATCAAATAGCACGACAACAGCGATATCGGTAATTCTGCATCCTTCGCACAGAAGAATATTCAAGATTATCACTGAAAATGCATATCTCAGCTGAAAACCCAACGAAAACGAAGATACCGCAGTTTCCGCATATCAAACGCACTGTGGAGTGCTGAAAACACCAGAACACGTGTTTTTCGCATCAAACAGCACGACAACAGCGATTTCGGTAATTCTGCATCCTTCTCACAGAAGAATATCCAAGATTATCACTGAAAATGCATATCTCAGCTGGAAACCCCACGAAAACGAAGATATCGCAGTTTCCGCATTTCGAACGCACTGTGGAGTGCAGTAAACACCAGAAAACGTGTTTTTCGCATCAAGCAGCACGACAACAGCGATTTCGGTAATACTGCATCCTTCTCACAGAAGAATATTCAAGATTATCACTGAAAATGCATATCTCACCTGGAAACCCAACGGAACCGAAGATATCGCAGGTTCCGCATATCAAACGCACTGTGGAGTGCTGAAAACACCAGAAAACGTGTTTTTCGCATCAAATAGCACGAAAACAGCGATTTTGGTGATTCTGCACAATTGTCTCAGAATAATCATGAAGATTATCAACGAAAATGCATATCCCAGCTGGAAACCCAACGAAACCGGAGATATCGCAGTTTCCGCGTATCAAACGCACTGTGGAGTGCTGGAACACAAGAAGCGTGTTCTTTCGCATTAAATAGCAGTAAGCCAGCGATTTCGGAGATTATGCACACTTGTCACAGCAGAATCATGAAGATTATCACTGAAAATGCATATCTCAGCTGGAAACCCAACGAAACCGAAGATATCGCAGTTTCCGCATATCAAACGATCTGTGGAGTGCTGAAAACAGCAGAAAACGTGTTTCTCGCATCAAGCAGCACGACAAAAGCGATTTCGGTAATTCTGCATCCTTCTCACAGAAGAATATCCAAGATTATCGTAGAAAATGCATATCTCTCCTGGAAACCCCACGAAAACGAAGATATCGCAGTTTCCGCATTTCAAACGCACTGTGGAGTGCAGAAAACACCAGAAAACGTGTTTTTCGCATCAAATAGCACGAAAACAGCGACTTTGGCGATTCTGCACACTTGTCTCAGAATAATCATGAAGATTTTCACCGAAAATGCATATCTCACCTGGAAACCCCACGAAAACGAAGGTATCGCAGTTTCCGCATGTCAAGCGCACTGTGGAGTGCTGAAAACAACAGCAAACGTGTTTTTCGCACTCAATACCACGAAAACAGCGATTTCGGTGATTCTGCACACTTGTCACAGCAGAATCATGAAGATTATCACCGAAAATGCATATCTCACCTTGAAACCCCACGAAAACGAAGATATCGCAGCTTCCGCATATCAAACGCACTGTGGAGTGCTGCAAACACCAGAAAACGTATTTTTCGCATTCAATAGGACGACAACAGTGATTTCGGTAATTCTGCATCCTTCTCACAGCAGAATATTCAAGATTACCGTAGAAACTGCATATCTCAGCTGGAAACCCCACGAAAACGAAGATATCGCAATTTCCGCATTTCAAACGCACTGTGGAGTGCAGAAAACACCAGAAAACGTGTTTTTCGCATCAAATAGCACGAAAACAGCGACTTTGGCGATTCTGCACACTTGTCTCAGAATAATCATGAAGATTATCACCGAAAATGCATATCTCACCTGGAAACCCCACGAAAACGAAGATATCGCAGTTTCTGCATGTCAAGCGCACTGTGGAGTGCTGAAAACACCCGAAAACGTGTTTTTCGTATTCAATAGCACGACAAAAGCGATTTCGGTAATTCTGCATCCTTCTCACAGAAGAATATTCACGATAATCGTAGAAAATACATGCCTCAGCTGGAAACCCCACGAAAACGAAGATATCGCAGTTTCCGCATATCAAACGCACTGTGGAGTGCAGAAAACACCAGGAAACGTGTTTTTCGCATTCAATAGCACGACAACAGCGATTTCGGTCATTCTGCATCCTTCTCACAGAAGAATAATCAAGATTATCACTGAAAATGCATATCTCGGCTGGAAACCCTACGAAAACGAAGATATTGCAGTTTCCGCATGTTAAGCGCACTGTGGAGTGCTGAAAACAACAGAAAACGTGTTTTTCGCATCAAATAGCTCGACAACAGCGATTTCGGTAATTCTGCATCCTTCTCACAGAAGAATAATCAAGATTATCACTGAAAATGCATATCTCGGCTGAAAACCCAACGAAAACGAAGATATCGCAGTTTCCGCATATCAAACGCACTGTGGAATGCTGAAAACACCAGAAAACGTGTTTTTCGCATTAAATAGCAGTAAGCCAGCGAATCCGGTGATTATGCACACTTGTCACAGCAGAATCATGAACATTATCACTGAAAATGCATATCTCAGCTGGAAACCCAACGAAAACGACGATATCGCAGTTTCCGCATTTCGAACGCACTGTGGAGTGCAGAAAAGACCAGGCAACGTGTTTATCGCATTCAATAGCACGACAACAGCGATTTCGGTAATTCTGCATCCTTCTCACAGAAGAATATTCAAGATTATCGTAGAAAATACATGCCTCAGCTGGAAACCCCACGAAAACGAAGATATCGCAGTTCCCGCATATCAAACGCACTGTGGAGTGCAGAAAACACCAGGAAAAGTGTTTTTCGCATTCAATAGCACGACAACAGCGATTTCGGTAATTCTGCATCCTTCTCACAGGAGAATAATCAAGATTATCACTGAAAATGCATATCTCGGCTGAAAACCCAACGAAAACGCAGATATCGCAGTTTCCGCATATCAAACGCACTGTGGAATGCTGAAAACACCAGAAAACGTGGTTTTCGCATTAAATAGCAGTAAGCCAGCGAATCCGGTGATTATGCACACTTGTCACAGCAGAATCATGAAGATTATCACTGAAAATGCATATCTCAGCTGGAAACCCAACGAAAACGACGATATCGCAGTTTCCGCATTTCGAACGCACTGTAGAGTGCAGAAAACACCAGAAAACGTGTTTTTCGCATCAAGCAGCACGACAACAGCGATTTCGGTAATTCTGCATCCTTCTCACAGAAGAATATTCAAGATTATCGTAGAAAATACATGCCTCAGCTGGAAACCCCACGAAAACGAAGATATCGCAGTTTCCGCATTTCGAACGCACTGTGAAGTGCAGAAAACACCAGAAAACGTGTTTTTCGCATCAAGCAGCACGACAACAGCGATTTCGGTAATTCTGCATCCTTCTCACAGAAGAATATTCAAGATTATCGTAGAAAATACATGCCTCAGCTGGGAACCCCACGAAAACGAAGATATCGCAGTTCCCGCATATCAAACGCACTGTGGAGTGCAGAAAACACCAGGAAAAGTGTTTTTCGCATTCAATAGCACGACAACAGCGATTTCGGTAATTCTGCATCCTTCTCACAGGAGAATAATCAAGATTATCACTGAAAATGCATATCTCGGCTGAAAACCCAACGAAAACGCAGATATCGCAGTTTCCGCATATCAAACGCACTGTGGAATGCTGAAAACACCAGAAAACGTGGTTTTCGCATTAAATAGCAGTAAGCCAGCGAATCCGGTGATTATGCACACTTGTCACAGCAGAATCATGAAGATTATCACTGAAAATGCATATCTCAGCTGGAAACCCAACGAAAACGACGATATCGCAGTTTCCGCATTTCGAACGCACTGTAGAGTGCAGAAAACACCAGAAAACGTGTTTTTCGCATCAAGCAGCACGACAACAGCGATTTCGGTAATTCTGCATCCTTCTCACAGAAGAATATTCAAGATTATCGTAGAAAATACATGCCTCAGCTGGAAACCCCACGAAAACGAAGATATCGCAGTTTCCGCATTTCGAACGCACTGTGAAGTGCAGAAAACACCAGAAAACGTGTTTTTCGCATCAAGCAGCACGACAACAGCGATTTCGGTAATTCTGCATCCTTCTCACAGAAGAATATTCAAGATTATCGTAGAAAATACATGCCTCAGCTGGAAACCCCACGAAAACGAAGATATCGCAGTTCCCGCATATCAAACGCACTGTGGAGTGCAGAAAACACCAGGAAAAGTGTTTTTCGCATTCAATAGCACGACAACAGCGATTTCGGTAATTCTGCATCCTTCTCACAGGAGAATAATCAAGATTATCACTGAAAATGCATATCTCGGCTGAAAACCCAACGAAAACGCAGATATCGCAGTTTCCGCATATCAAACGCACTGTGGAATGCTGAAAACACCAGAAAACGTGGTTTTCGCATTAAATAGCAGTAAGCCAGCGAATCCGGTGATTATGCACACTTGTCACAGCAGAATCATGAAGATTATCACTGAAAATGCATATCTCAGCTGGAAACCCAACGAAAACGACGATATCGCAGTTTCCGCATTTCGAACGCACTGTAGAGTGCAGAAAACACCAGAAAACGTGTTTTTCGCATCAAGCAGCACGACAACAGCGATTTCGGTAATTCTGCATCCTTCTCACAGAAGAATATTCAAGATTATCGTAGAAAATACATGCCTCAGCTGGAAACCCCACGAAAACGAAGATATCGCAGTTTCCGCATTTCGAACGCACTGTGAAGTGCAGAAAACACCAGAAAACGTGTTTTTCGCATCAAGCAGCACGACAACAGCGATTTCGGTAATTCTGCATCCTTCTCACAGAAGAATATTCACGATAATCGTAGAAAATACATGCCTCAGCTGGAAACCCCACGAAAACGAAGATATCGCAGTTTCCGCATATCAAACGCACTGTGGAGTGCAGAAAACACCAGGAAACGTGTTTTTCGCATTCAATAGCACGACAACAGCGATTTCGGTCATTCTGCATCCTTCTCACAGAAGAATAATCAAGATTATCACTGAAAATGCATATCTCGGCTGGAAACCCTACGAAAACGAAGATATTGCAGTTTCCGCATGTTAAGCGCACTGTGGAGTGCTGAAAACAACAGAAAACGTGTTTTTCGCATCAAATAGCTCGACAACAGCGATTTCGGTAATTCTGCATCCTTCTCACAGAAGAATAATCAAGATTATCACTGAAAATGCATATCTCGGCTGAAAACCCAACGAAAACGAAGATATCGCAGTTTCCGCATATCAAACGCACTGTGGAATGCTGAAAACACCAGAAAACGTGTTTTTCGCATTAAATAGCAGTAAGCCAGCGAATCCGGTGATTATGCACACTTGTCACAGCAGAATCATGAAGATTATCACTGAAAATGCATATCTCAGCTGGAAACCCAACGAAAACGACGATATCGCAGTTTCCGCATTTCGAACGCACTGTGGAGTGCAGAAAAGACCAGGCAACGTGTTTATCGCATTCAATAGCACGACAACAGCGATTTCGGTAATTCTGCATCCTTCTCACAGAAGAATATTCAAGATTATCGTAGAAAATACATGCCTCAGCTGGAAACCCCACGAAAACGAAGATATCGCAGTTCCCGCATATCAAACGCACTGTGGAGTGCAGAAAACACCAGGAAAAGTGTTTTTCGCATTCAATAGCACGACAACAGCGATTTCGGTAATTCTGCATCCTTCTCACAGGAGAATAATCAAGATTATCACTGAAAATGCATATCTCGGCTGAAAACCCAACGAAAACGCAGATATCGCAGTTTCCGCATATCAAACGCACTGTGGAATGCTGAAAACACCAGAAAACGTGGTTTTCGCATTAAATAGCAGTAAGCCAGCGAATCCGGTGATTATGCACACTTGTCACAGCAGAATCATGAAGATTATCACTGAAAATGCATATCTCAGCTGGAAACCCAACGAAAACGACGATATCGCAGTTTCCGCATTTCGAACGCACTGTAGAGTGCAGAAAACACCAGAAAACGTGTTTTTCGCATCAAGCAGCACGACAACAGCGATTTCGGTAATTCTGCATCCTTCTCACAGAAGAATATTCAAGATTATCGTAGAAAATACATGCCTCAGCTGGAAACCCCACGAAAACGAAGATATCGCAGTTTCCGCATTTCGAACGCACTGTGAAGTGCAGAAAACACCAGAAAACGTGTTTTTCGCATCAAGCAGCACGACAACAGCGATTTCGGTAATTCTGCATCCTTCTCACAGAAGAATATTCAAGATTATCACTGAAAATGCATATCTCACCTGGAAACCCAACGGAACCGAAGATATCGCAGTTTCCGCATATCAAACGCAGTGTGGAGTGCTGAAAACACCAGAAAACGTGTTTTTCGCATCAAATAGCACGAAAACAGCGATTTTGGTGATTCTGCACAATTGTCTCAGAATAATCATGAAGATTATTACACCGAAAATGCATATCCCAGCTGGAAACCCAACGAAACCGGAGATATCGCAGTTTCCGCATGTCAAGCGCACTGTGGAGTGCTGAAAACACAAGAACACCTGTTTTTCGCATTCAATAGGACGACAACAGCGATTTCGGTAATTCTGCATCCTTCTCACAGCAGAATATTCAAGATTACCGTTGAAACTGCATATCTCAGCTGGAAACCCCACGAAAACGAAGATATCGCAGTTTCCGCATTTCAAACGCACTGTGGAGTGCAGAAAACACCAGAAAACGTGTTTTTCGCATCAAACAGCACGACAACAGCGATTTCGGTAATTCTGCAACCTTCTCACAGACGAATATTCAAGATTATCACGGAAAATGCATATCTCAGCTGGAAACCCCACGAAAACGAAGATATCGCAGTTTCCGCATTTCAAACGCACTGTGGAGTGCAGAAAACACCAGAAAACGTGTTTTTCTCATCAAATAGCACGACAACAGCGATGTCGATAATTCTGCATCCTTCTCACAGAAGAATATTCAAGATTATCTTAGAAAATGCATATCTCGGCTGGAAACCCCACGAAAACGAAGATATTGCAGTTTCCGCATGTCAAGCGCACTGTGGAGTGCTGAAAACACAAGAACACCTGTTTTTCGCATTCAATAGGACGACAACAGCGATTTCGGTAATTCTGCATCCTTCTCACAGCAGAATATTCAAGATTACCGTTGAAACTGCATATCTCAGCTGGAAACCCCACGAAAACGAAGATATCGCAGTTTCCGCATTTCAAACGCACTGTGGAGTGCAGAAAACACCAGAAAACGTGTTTTTCGCATCAAACAGCACGACAACAGCGATTTCGGTAATTCTGCAACCTTCTCACAGACGAATATTCAAGATTATCACGGAAAATGCATATCTCAGCTGGAAACCCCACGAAAACGAAGATATCGCAGTTTCCGCATTTCAAACGCACTGTGGAGTGCAGAAAACACCAGAAAACGTGTTTTTCTCATCAAATAGCACGACAACAGCGATTTCGATAATTCTGCATCCTTCTCACAGAAGAATATTCAAGATTATCTTAGAAAATGCATATCTCGGCTGGAAACCCCACGAAAACGAAGATATTGCAGTTTCCGCATGTCAAGCGCACTGTGGAGTGCAGAAAACTCCAGCAAACGTGTTTTTCGCATTCAATAGGACCACAACAGCGATTTCGGTAATTCTGCATCCTTCTCACAGAAGAAGATTCAAAATTATCGTACAAAATACATCCCTCAGCTGGAAACCCCACGAAAACGAAGATATCGCAGTATCCGCATATCAAACGCACTGTGGAGTGCAGAAAACACCAGGAAACGTGTTTTTCGCATTCAATAGCACGACAACAGCGATTTCGGTAATTCTGCACACTTGTCACAGCATAATCATGAAGATTATCTCTGAAAATGCATATCTCAGCTGGAAACCCAACGAAACCGGAGCTGTAGCAGTTTCCGCATATCAAACGCACTGTGGAGTGCAGAATACACCAGAAAACGTGTTTTTCTCATCAAATAGCACGACAACAGCGATTTCGATAATTCTGCATCCTTCTCACAGAAGAATATTCAAGATTATCGTAGAAAATGCATATCTCGGCTGGAAACCCCACGAAAACGAAGATATCGCAGTTTCCGCATTTCGAACGCACTGTGGAGTGCAGAAAACACCAGAAAACGTGTTTTTCGCATCATGCAGCACGACAACAGCGATTTCGGTAATTCTGCATCCTTCTCACAGAAGAATATTCAAGATTATCACTGAAAATGCATATCTCACCTGGAAACCCAACGGAACCGAAGATATCGCAGTTTCCGCATATCAAACGCACTGTGGAGTGCAGAAAACACCAGAAAACGTGTTTGTCGCATCAAAGAGCACGACAACAGCGATTTCGGTAATTCTGCATCCTTCTCACAGAAGAATATTCAAGATTATCACTGAAAATGCATATCTCAGGTGGAAACCCCACGAAAACAAAGATATCGCAGTTACCGCATTTCAAACGCACTGTGGAGTGCAGAATACACCAGAAAACGTGTTTTTCTCATCAAATAGCACGACAACAGCGATTTCGATAATTCTGCATCCTTCTCACAGAAGAATATTCAAGATTATCGTAGAAAATGCATATCTCGGCTGGAAACCCCACGAAAACGAAAATATTGCAGTTTCCGCATGTCAAGCGCACTGTGGAGTGCTGAAAACAACAGAAAACGTGTTTTTCGCATCAAATAGCACGAAAACAGCGATTTCGGTGATTCTGCACACTTGTCACAGCATAATCATGAAGATTATCTCTGAAAATGCATATCTCAGCTGGAAACCCAACGAAACCGGAGCTGTAGCAGTTTCCGCATATCAAACGCACTGTGGAGTGCTGAAAACACCAGAACACGTGTTTTTCGCATTCAATAGGACGACAACATCGATTTCGGTAATTCTGCATCCTTCTCACAGAAAAATATTCAAGATTATCGTAGAAAATGCATATCTCGGCTGGAAACCCCACGAAAACGAAGATATCGCAGTTTCCGCATTTCAAACGCACTGTGGAGTGCAGAAAACACCAGAAAACGTGTTTTTCTCATCAAACAGCACGATAACAGCGATTTCGGTAATTCTGCATCCTTCTCACAGAAGAATATTCAAGATTATCACTGAAAATGCATATCTCAGCTGGAAACCCCACGAAAACGAAGATATCGCAGTTTCCGCATTTCAAACGCACTGTGGAGTGCAGAAAACACCAGAAAACGTGTTTTTCTCATCAAATAGCACGACAACAGCGATTTCGATAATTCTGCATCCTTCTCACAGAAGAATATTCAAGATTATCGTAGAAAATGCATATCTCGGCTGGAAACCCCACGAAAACGAAGATATTGCAGTTTCCGCATGTCAAGCGCACTGTGGAGTGCTGAAAACAACAGAAAACGTGTTTTTCGCATCAAATAGCACGAAAACAGCGATTTCGGTGATTCTGCACACTTGTCATAGCAGAATCATGAAGATTATCACTGAAAATGCATATCTCAGCTGGAAACCCAACGAAACCGGAGCTGTAGCAGTTTCCGCATATCAAACGCACTGTGGAGTGCTGAAAACACCAGAACACGTGTTTTTCGCATTCATTAGGACGACAACAGCGATTTCGGTAATTCGGCATCCTTCTCACAGCAGAATATTCAAGATTACCGTAGAAACTGCATATCTCAGCTGGAAACCTCACGAAAACGAAGATATCGCAGTTTCCGCATTTCAAATGCACTGTGGAGTGCAGAAAACACCAGAAAACGTGTTTGTCGCATCAAACAGCACGACAACAGCGATTTCGGTAATTCTGCATCCTTCTGACAGCAGAATATTCAAGATTACCGTAGAAACAGCATATCTCAGCTGGAAATCCCACGAAAACGAAGATATCGCAGTTTCCGCATTTCAAACATACTGTGGAGTGCAGAAAACACCAGAAAACGTGTTTGTCGCATCAAACAGTACGACAACAGCGATTTCGGTAATTCTGCATCCTTCTCACAGAAGAATATTCAAGATTATCACTGAAAATGCAAATCTCAGCTGGAAACCCCACGAAAACGAAGATATCACAGTTTCCGCATTTCAAACGCACTGTGGAGTGCAGAAAACACCAGAAAACGTGTTTTTCTCATCAAATAGCACGACAACAGCGATTTCGATAATTCTGCATCCTTCTCACGGAAGAATATTCAAGATTATCGTAGAAAATGCATATCTCGGCTGGAAACCCCACGAAAACGAAGATATTGCAGTTTCCGCATGTCAGGCGCACTGTGGAGTGCTGAAAACAACAGAAAACGTGTTTTTCGCATCAAATAGCACGAAAACAGCGATTTCGGTGATTCTGCACACTTGTCACAGCAGAATCATGAAGATTATCACTGAAAATGCATATCTCAGCTGGAAACCCTACGAAACCGGAGATGTAGCTGTTTCCGCATATCAAACGCACTGTGGAGTGCTGAAAACACCAGGAAACGTGTTTTTCGCATTCAATAGCACGAAAACAGCGATTTCTGTGATTCTGCACACATGTCACAGAAGAATCATGAAGATTATCACTGAAAATGCACATCTCAGCTGATAACCCAACGAAAACGAAGGTACCGCAGTTTCCGCATATCAAACGCACTGTGGAGTGCTGAAAACACCAGAACACGTGTTTTTCGCATTCAATAGGACGACAACAGCGATTTCGGTAATTCTGCATCCTTCTGACAGCAGAATATTCAAGATTACCGTAGAAACTGCATATCTCAGCTGGAAATCCCACGAAAACGAAGATATCGCAGTTTCCGCATGTCAAACATACTGTGGAGTGCAGAAAACACCAGAAAACGTGTTTTTCGCATCAAACAGCACGACAACAGCGATTTCGGTAATTCTGCATCCTTCTCACAGAAGAATACTGAAGATTATCACTGAAAATGCATGTCTCAGCTGGAATCCCCACGAAAACGAAGATATCGCAGTTTCCGCATTTCAAGCGCACTGTGGAGTGCTGAAAACAACAGAAAACGTGTTTTTCGCACTCAATACCACGAAAACAGCGATTTCGGAGATTCTGCACACTTGTCACAGCAGAATCATGAAGATTATCACTGAAAATGCATATCTCAGCTGAAAACCCAACGCAAACGAAGATACCGCAGTTTCCGCATATCAAACGCACTGTGGAGTGCTGAAAACAACAGAAAACGTTTTTTTCGCACTCAATACCACGAAAACAGCGATTTCGGTGATTCTGCACACTTGTCACAGCAGAATCATGAAGATTATCACTGAAAATGCATATCTCAGCTGGAAACCCAACGAAACCGGAGATGTAGCAGTTTCCGCATATCAAACGCACTGTGGAGTGCTGAAAACACCAGAACACGTGTTTTTCGCATTCAATAGGACGACAACAGCGATTTCGGTAATTCTGCATCCTTCTCACAGCAGAATATTCAAGATTACCGTAGAAACTGCATATCTCAGCTGGAAACCCCACGAAAACGAAGGTATCGCAGTTTCCGCATTTCAAGCGCACTGTGGAGTGCTGAAAACAACAGAAAACGTGTTTTTCGCACTCAATACCACGAAAACAGCGATTTCGGAGATTCTGCACACTTGTCACAGCAGAATCATGAAGATTATCACTGAAAATGCATATCTCAGCTGAAAACCCAACGCAAACGAAGATACCGCAGTTTCCGCATATCAAACGCACTGTGGAGTGCTGAAAACAACAGAAAACGTTTTTTTCGCACTCAATACCACGAAAACAGCGATTTCGGTGATTCTGCACACTTGTCACAGCAGAATCATGAAGATTATCACTGAAAATGCATATCTCAGCTGGAAACCCAACGAAACCGGAGATGTAGCAGTTTCCGCATATCAAACGCACTGTGGAGTGCTGAAAACACCAGAACACGTGTTTTTCGCATTCAATAGGACGACAACAGCGATTTCGGTAATTCTGCATCCTTCTCACAGCAGAATATTCAAGATTACAGTAGAAACTGCATATCTCAGCTGGAAACCCCACGAAAACGAAGGTATCGCAGTTTCCGCATTTCAAACGCACTGTGGAGTGCAGAAAACTCCAGAAAACGTGTTTTTCGCATCAAACAGCACGACAACAGCGATTTCGGTAATTCTGCATCCTTCTCACAGAAGAATATTGAAGATTATCACTGAAAATGCATATCTCAGCTGGAATCCCCACGAAAACGAAGATATCGCAGTTTCCGCATTTCAAGCGCACTGTGGAGTGCTGAAAACAACAGAAAACGTGTTTTTCGCACTCAATACCACGAAAACAGCGATTTCGGTGTTTCTGCACACTTGTCACAGCAGAATAATGAAGATTATCACTGAAAATGCATATCTCATCTGGAAACCCAACGAAACCGGGGATGTAGCAGTTTCCGCATATCAAACGCACTGTGGAGTGCTGAAAACACCAGAACACGTGTTTTTCGCATTCAATAGGACGACAACAGCGATTTCGGTAATTCTGCATCCTTCTCACAGCAGAATATTCAAGATTACCGTAGAAACTGCATATCTCAGCTGGAAACCCCACGAATACGAAGATATCGCAGTTTCCGCATTTCAAACGCACTGTGGACTGCTGAAAACACCAGGAAACGTGTTTTTCGCATTCAATAGCACGAAAACAGCGATTTCTGTGATTCTGCACAGATGTCACAGAAGAATCATGAAGATTATCACTGAAAATGCATATCTCAGCTGAAAACCCTACGCAAACGAAGATACCGCAGTTTCCGCATATCAAACGCACTGTGGAGAGCTGAAAACAACAGAAAACGTGTTTTTCGCATCAAACAGCACGACAACAGCGATTTCAGTAATTCTGCATCCTTCTCACAGGGGAACATTCAAGATTATCATAGAAAATGCATATCTCACCTGGAAACGCCACGAAAACGAAGATTTCGCAGTTTTCGCATGTCAAGCGCTCTGTGGAGTGCTGAAAACACCAGAACACGTATATTTCGCATTCAATAGGACGACAACAGCGATTTCGGTAATTCTGCATCCTTCTCACAGCAGAATATTCAATGATTACCGTAGAAACTGCATATCTCAGCTGGAAACCCCACGAATACGAAGATATCGCAGTTTCCGCATTTAAAACGCACTGTGGAGTGCAGAAAACACCAGAAAACGCGTTTTTCGCATCAAACAGCACGACAACAGCGATTTCGGTAATTCTGCATCCTTCTCACAGCAGAATATTCAAGATTACCGTAGAAAATGCGTATCTCAGCTGGAAACCCCACGAAAACGAAGATATCGCAGTTTCCGCATTTCAAACGCACTGTGGAGTGCAGAAAACACCAGAAAACGTGTTTTTCTCATCAAATATCACGACAACAGCGATTTCGGTAATTCTGCATCCTTCTCACAGCAGAATATTCAAGATTACCGTAGAAACTGCATATCTCAGCTGGAAACCCCACGAATACGAAGATATCGCAGTTTCCGCATTTCAAACGCACTGTGGACTGCTGAAAACACCAGGAAACGTGTTTTTCGCATTCAATAGCACGAAAACAGCGATTTCTGTGATTCTGCACAGATGTCACAGAAGAATCATGAAGATTATCACTGAAAATGCATATCTCAGCTGAAAACCCTACGCAAACGAAGATACCGCAGTTTCCGCATATCAAACGCACTGTGGAGAGCTGAAAACAACAGAAAACGTGTTTTTCGCATCAAACAGCACGACAACAGCGATTTCAGTAATTCTGCATCCTTCTCACAGAGGAACATTCAAGATTATCATAGAAAATGCATATCTCAGCTGGAAACGCCACGAAAACGAAGATATTGCAGTTTCCGCATGTCAAGCCCACTGTGGAGTGCTGAAAACACCAGAAAACGTGTTTTTCGCATCAAATAGCACGACAAAAGCGATTTCGGTAATTCTGCATCCGTCTCACAGAAGAATATTCTAGATTATCGTAGAAAATACCTGCGTCACCTGGAAACCCCACGAAAACGAAGATATCGCAGTTTCCGCATTTCAAACGCACGGTGGAGTGCTGAAAACACCAGAACACGTGTTTTTCGCATTCAATAGGACGACAACAGCGATTTCGGTAATTCTGCATCCTTCTCACAGCAGAATATTCAAGATTACCGTAGAAACTGCATATCTCAGCTGGAAACCCCACGAAAACGAAGGTATCGCAGTTTCCGCATTTCAAACGCACTGTGGAGTGCAGAAAACACCAGAAAACGTGTTTTTCGCATCAAACAGCACGACAACAGCGATTTCGGTAATTCTGCATCCTTCTCACAGAAGAATATTCAAGATTATCGTAGAAAATGCGTATCTCAGCTGGAAACCCCACGAAAACGAGGATATCGCAGTTTTCGCTTGTCAAGCGCACTGTGGAGTGCTGAAAACACCAGAAAACGCGTTTTTCGCATCAAATAGCACGACAACAGCGATTTCGGTAATTCTGCATCCTTCTCACTGAAGAATATTCAAGATTACCGTAGAAAATGCATATCTCAGCTGGAAACCCAACGAAAACGACGATATCGCAGTTTCCGCATGTCAAGCGCACTGTGGTGTGCTGAAAACACCAGAAAACGTGTTTTTCGCACTCAATACCACGAAAATAGCGATTTCGGAGATTCTGCACACTTGTCACAGCAGAATCATGAAGATTATCACTGAAAATGCATATCTCAGCTGAAAACCCAACGCAAACGAAGATACCGCAGTTTCCGCATATCAAACGCACTGTGGAGTGCTGAAAACAACAGAAAACGTTTTTTTCGCACTCAATACCACGAAAACAGCGATTTCGGTGATTCTGCACACTTGTCACAGCAGAATCATGAAGATTATCACTGAAAATGCATATCTCAGCTGGAAACCCAACGAAACCGGAGATGTAGCAGTTTCCGCATATCAAACGCACTGTGGAGTGCTGAAAACACCAGAACACGTGTTTTTCGCATTCAATAGGACGACAACAGCGATTTCGGTAATTCTGCATCCTTCTCACAGCAGAATATTCAAGATTACCGTAGAAACTGCATATCTCAGCTGGAAACCCCACGAAAACGAAGGTATCGCAGTTTCCGCATTTCAAACGCACTGTGGAGTGCAGAAAACTCCAGAAAACGTGTTTTTCGCATCAAACAGCACGACAACAGCGATTTCGGTAATTCTGCATCCTTCTCACAGAAGAATATTCAAGATTACCGTAGAAAATCCATATCTCAGCTGGAAACCCCACGAAAACGAGGATATCGCAGTTTTCGCTTGTCAAGCGCACTGTGGAGTGCTGAAAACACCAGAAAACGCGTTTTTCGCATCAAATAGCACGACAACAGCGATTTCGGTAATTCTGCATCCTTCTCACTGAAGAATATTCAAGATTACCGTAGAAAATGCATATCTCAGCTGAAAACCCAACGAAAACGAAGATACCGCAGTTTCCGCATATCAAACGCACTGTGGAGTGCTGAAAACAACAGAAAACGTGTTTTGCGCACTCAATACCTCGAAAACAGCGATTTCGGTGATTCTGCACACTTGTCACAGCGGAATCATGAAGATTATCACTGAAAATGCATATCTCAGCTGGAAACCCAACGAAACCGGAGATGTAGCAGTTTCCGCATATCAAACGCACTGTGGAGTGCTGAAAACACCAGAACACGTGTTTTTCGCATTCAATAGGACGACAACAGCGATTTCGGTAATTCTGCATCCTTTTCACAGTAGAATATTCAAGATTACCGTAGAAACTGCATATCTCAGCTGGAAACCCCACGAAAACGAAGGTATCGCAGTTTCCGCATTTCAAACGCACTGTGGAGTGCAGAAAACACCAGAAAACGTGTTTTTCGCATCAAACAGCACGACAACAGCGATTTCGGTAATTCTGCATCCTTCTCACAGAAGAATATTCAAGATTATCGTAGAAAATGCGTATCTCAGCTGGAAACCCCACGAAAACGAGGATATCGCAGTTTTCGCTTGTCAAGCGCACTGTGGAGTGCTGAAAACACCAGAAAACGCGTTTTTCGCATCAAATAGCACGACAACAGCGATTTCGGTAATTCTGCATCCTTCTCACAGAAGAATATTCAAGATTATCGTAGAAAATGCATATCTCACCTGGAAACGCCACGAAAACGAAGATATCGCAGTTTTCGCATGTCAAGCGCTCTGTGGAGTGCTGAAAACACCAGAACACGTATATTTCGCATTCAATAGGACGACAACAGCGATTTCGGTAATTCTGCATCCTTCTCACAGCAGAATATTCAATGATTACCGTAGAAACTGCATATCTCAGCTGGAAACCCCACGAATACGAAGATATCGCAGTTTCCGCATTTCAAACGCACTGTGGAGTGCTGAAAACACCAGAACACGTGTTTTTCGCATTCAATAGGACGACAACAGCGATTTCGGTAATTCTGCATCCTTCTCACAGCAGAATAATCAAGACTACCGTAGAAACTGCATATCTCAGCTGGAAACCCCACGAAAACGAAGATATCGCAGTTTCCGCATTTCAAACGCACTGCGGAGTGCAGAAAACACCAGAAAACGTGTTTTTCGCATTCAATAGGACGACAACAGCGATTTCGGTAATTCTGCATCCTTCTCACAGCAGAATAATCAAGACTACCGTAGAAACTGCATATCTCAGCTGGAAACCCCACGAAAACGAAGATATCGCAGTTTCCGCATTTCAAACGCACTGCGGAGTGCAGAAAACACCAGAAAACCTGTTTTTCTCATCAAACAGCTCGACAGCAGCGATATCGATAATTCTGCATCCTTCACAGAGAAGAATATTGAAGATTATCGTAGAAAATGCATATCTCGGCTGGAAACCCCACGAAAACGAAGATATAGCAGTTTCCGCATGTCAAGCGCACTGTGGAGTGCTGAAAACAACAGAAAACGTGTTTTTCGCACTCAATACCACGAAAACAGCGATTTCGGTGATTCTGCACACTTGTCACAGCAGAATCATGAATATTATCACCGAAAATGCATATCTCACCTTGAAACCCCACGAAAACGAAGATATCCCAGCTTCCGCATATCAAACGCACGGTGGAGTGCTGCAAACACCACAAAACGTGTTTTTCGCATTAAATAGCAGTAAGCCAGCGAACTCGGTGATTATGCACACTTGTCACAGCAGAATCATGAAGATTATCCCTGAAAATGCATATCTCAGCTGGAAACCCTACGAAACCGGAGATGTAGCAGTTTCCGCATATCAAACGCACTGTGGAGTGCTGAAAACACCAGAACACGTGTTTTTCGCATTCAATAGGACGACAACAGCGATTTCGGTAATTCTGCATCCTTCTCACAGCAGAATATTCAAGACTACCGTAGAAACTGCATATCTCAGCTGGAAACCCCACGAAAACGAAGGTATCGCAGTTTCCGCATTTCAAACGCACTGTGGAGTGCAGAAAACACCAGAAAACGTGTTTTTCGCATCAAACAGCACGACAACAGCGATTTCGGTAATTCTGCATCCTTCTCACAGAAGAATACTGAAGATTATCACTGAAAATGCATGTCTCAGCTGGAATCCCCACGAAAACGAAGATATCGCAGTTTCCGCATTTCAAGCGCACTGTGGAGTGCTGAAAACAACAGAAAACGTGTTTTTCGCACTCAATACCACGAAAACAGCGATTTCGGTGATTCTGCACACTTGTCACAGCAGAATCATGAAGATTATCACTGAAAATGCATATCTCAGCTGGAAACCCAACGAAACCGGAGATGTAGCAGTTTCCGCATATCAAACGCACTGTGGAGTGCTGAAAACACCAGAACACGTGTTTTTCGCATTCAATAGGACGACAACAGCGATTTCGGTAATTCTGCATCCTTCTCACAGCAGAATATTCAAGATTACCGTAGAAACTGCATATCTCAGCTGGAAACCCCACGAAAACGAAGGTATCGCAGTTTCCGCACTTCAAGCGCACTGTGGAGTGCTGAAAACAACAGAAAACGTGTTTTTCGCACTCAATGCCACGAAAACAGCGATTTCGGAGATTCTGCACACTTGTCACAGCAGAATCATGGAGATTATCACTGAAAATGCATATCTCAGCTGAAAACCCAACGCAAACGAAGATACCGCAGTTTCCGCATATCAAACGCACTGTGGAGTGCTGAAAACAACAGAAAACGTTTTTTTCGCACTCAATTCCACGAAAACAGCGATTTCGGTGATTCTGCACACTTGTCACAGCTGAATCATGAAGATTATCACTGAAAATGCATATCTCAGCTGGAAACCCTACGAAACCGGAGA
This sequence comes from Anthophora plumipes, assembly GCA_951804975.1. Lineage (NCBI taxonomy): Eukaryota > Metazoa > Arthropoda > Insecta > Hymenoptera > Apidae > Anthophora > Anthophora plumipes. The sequence continues at coordinate 920,251 of OX638127.1, forward strand.
TGTAGCAGTTTCCGCATATCAAACGCACTGTGGAGTGCTGAAAACACCAGAACACGTGTTTTTCGCATTCAATAGGACGACAACAGCGATTTCGGTAATTCTGCATCCTTCTCACAGCAGAATATTCAAGATTACAGTAGAAACTGCATATCTCAGCTGGAAACCCCACGAAAACGAAGGTATCGCAGTTTCCGCATTTCAAACGCACTGTGGAGTGCAGAAAACTCCAGAAAACGTGTTTTTCGCATCAAACAGCACGACAACAGCGATTTCGGTAATTCTGCATCCTTCTCACAGAAGAATATTGAAGATTATCACTGAAAATGCATATCTCAGCTGGAATCCCCACGAAAACGAAGATATCGCAGTTTCCGCATTTCAAGCGCACTGTGGAGTGCTGAAAACAACAGAAAACGTGTTTTTCGCACTCAATACCACGAAAACAGCGATTTCGGTGTTTCTGCACACTTGTCACAGCAGAATAATGAAGATTATCACTGAAAATGCATATCTCAGCTGGAAACCCAACGAAACCGGGGATGTAGCAGTTTCCGCATATCAAACGCACTGTGGAGTGCTGAAAACACCAGAACACGTGTTTTTCGCATTCAATAGGACGACAACAGCGATTTCGGTAATTCTGCATCCTTCTCACAGCAGAATATTCAAGATTACCGTAGAAACTGCATATCTCAGCTGGAAACCCCACGAATACGAAGATATCGCAGTTTCCGCATTTCAAACGCACTGTGGACTGCTGAAAACACCAGGAAACGTGTTTTTCGCATTCAATAGCACGAAAACAGCGATTTCTGTGATTCTGCACAGATGTCACAGAAGAATCATGAAGATTATCACTGAAAATGCATATCTCAGCTGAAAACCCTACGCAAACGAAGATACCGCAGTTTCCGCATATCAAACGCACTGTGGAGAGCTGAAAACAACAGAAAACGTGTTTTTCGCATCAAACAGCACGACAACAGCGATTTCAGTAATTCTGCATCCTTCTCACAGAGGAACATTCAAGATTATCATAGAAAATGCATATCTCAGCTGGAAACGCCACGAAAACGAAGATATTGCAGTTTCCGCATGTCAAGCCCACTGTGGAGTGCTGAAAACACCAGAAAACGTGTTTTTCGCATCAAATAGCACGACAAAAGCGATTTCGGTAATTCTGCATCCGTCTCACAGAAGAATATTCTAGATTATCGTAGAAAATACCTGCGTCACCTGGAAACCCCACGAAAACGAAGATATCGCAGTTTCCGCATTTCAAACGCACGGTGGAGTGCTGAAAACACCAGAACACGTGTTTTTCGCATTCAATAGGACGACAACAGCGATTTCGGTAATTCTGCATCCTTCTCACAGCAGAATATTCAAGATTACCGTAGAAACTGCATATCTCAGCTGGAAACCCCACGAAAACGAAGGTATCGCAGTTTCCGCATATCAAACGCACTGTGTAGTGCTGAAAACACCAGAACAGGTGTTTTTCGCATTCAATAGGACGACAACAGCGATTTCGGTAACTCTGCATCCTACTCACAGCAGAATATTCAAGATTACCGTAGAAACTGCATATCTCAGCTGGAAACCCCACGAAAACGAAGATATCGCAGTTTCCGCATATCAAACGCACTGTGGAGTGCTGAAAACACCAGCACACGTGTTTTTCGCATTCAATAGGACGACAACAGCGATTTCGGTAATTCTGCATCCTTTTCATAGCAGAATATTCAAGATTACCGTAGAAACTGCATATCTCAGCTGGAAACCCCACGAAAACGAAGGTATCGCAGTTTCCGCATTTCAAACGCACTGTGGAGTGCAGAAAACACCAGAAAACGTGTTTTTCGCATCAAACAGCACGACAACAGCGATTTCGGTAATTCTGCATCCTTCTCACAGAAGAATATTCAAGATTATCGTAGAAAATGCGTATCTCAGCTGGAAACCCCACGAAACGAGGATATCGCAGTTTTCGCTTGTCAAGCGCACTGTGGAGTGCTGAAAACACCAGAAAACGCGTTTTTCGCATCAAATAGCACGACAACAGCGATTTCGATAATTCTGCATCCTTCTCACGGAAGAATATTCAAGATTATCGTAGAAAATGCATATCTCAGCTGGAAACCCCACGAAAACGAAGGTATCGCAGTTTCCGCATTTCAAGCGCACTGTGGAGTGCTGAAAACAACAGAAAACGTGTTTTTCGCACTCAATACCACGAAAACAGCGATTTCGGAGATTCTGCACACTTGTCACAGCAGAATCATGAAGATTATCACTGAAAATGCATATCTCAGCTGAAAACCCAACGCAAACGAAGATACCGCAGTTTCCGCATATCAAACGCACTGTGGAGTGCTGAAAACAACAGAAAACGTTTTTTTCGCACTCAATACCACGAAAACAGCGATTTCGGTGATTCTGCACACTTGTCACAGCAGAATCATGAAGATTATCACTGAAAATGCATATCTCAGCTGGAAACCCAACGAAACCGGAGATGTAGCAGTTTCCGCATATCAAACGCACTGTGGAGTGCTGAAAACACCAGAACACGTGTTTTTCGCATTCAATAGGACGACAACAGCGATTTCGGTAATTCTGCATCCTTCTCACAGCAGAATATTCAAGATTACAGTAGAAACTGCATATCTCAGCTGGAAACCCCACGAAAACGAAGGTATCGCAGTTTCCGCATTTCAAACGCACTGTGGAGTGCAGAAAACTCCAGAAAACGTGTTTTTCGCACTCAATACCACGAAAACAGCGATTTCGGTGTTTCTGCACACTTGTCACAGCAGAATAATGAAGATTATCACTGAAAATGCATATCTCAGCTGGAAACCCAACGAAACCGGGGATGTAGCAGTTTCCGCATATCAAACGCACTGTGGAGTGCTGAAAACACCAGAACACGTGTTTTTCGCATTCAATAGGACGACAACAGCGATTTCGGTAATTCTGCATCCTTCTCACAGCAGAATATTCAAGATTACCGTAGAAACTGCATATCTCAGCTGGAAACCCCACGAATACGAAGATATCGCAGTTTCCGCATTTCAAACGCACTGTGGACTGCTGAAAACACCAGGAAACGTGTTTTTCGCATTCAAGAGCACGAAAACAGCGATTTCTGTGATTCTGCACAGATGTCACAGAAGAATCATGAAGATTATCACTGAAAATGCATATCTCAGCTGAAAACCCTACGCAAACGAAGATACCGCAGTTTCCGCATATCAAACGCACTGTGGAGAGCTGAAAACAACAGAAAACGTGTTTTTCGCATCAAACAGCACGACAACAGCGATTTCAGTAATTCTGCATCCTTCTCACAGAGGAACATTCAAGATTATCATAGAAAATGCATATCTCAGCTGGAAACGCCACGAAAACGAAGATATTGCAGTTTCCGCATGTCAAGCCCACTGTGGAGTGCTGAAAACATCAGAAAACGTGTTTTTCGCATCAAATAGCACGACAAAAGCGATTTCGGTAATTCTGCATCCGTCTCACAGAAGAATATTCTAGATTATCGTAGAAAATACCTGCGTCACCTGGAAACCCCACGAAAACGAAGATATCGCAGTTTCCGCATTTCAAACGCACGGTGGAGTGCTGAAAACACCAGAACACGTGTTTTTCGCATTCAATAGGACGACAACAGCGATTTCGGTAATTCTGCATCCTTCTCACAGCAGAATATTCAAGATTACCGTAGAAACTGCATATCTCAGCTGGAAACCCCACGAAAACGAAGGTATTGCAGTTTCCGCATATCAAACGCACTGTGTAGTGCTGAAAACACCAGAACAGGTGTTTTTCGCATTCAATAGGACGACAACAGCGATTTCGGTAACTCTGCATCCTACTCACAGCAGAATATTCAAGATTACCGTAGAAACTGCATATCTCAGCTGGAAACCCCACGAAAACGAAGATATCGCAGTTTCCGCATATCAAACGCACTGTAGAGTGCTGAAAACACCAGGAAACGTGTTTTTCGCATTCAATAGCACGAAAACAGCGATTTCTGTGATTCTGCACACATGTCACCGAAGAATCATGAAGATTATCACTGAAAATGCATATCTCAGCTGAAAACCCAACGAAAACGAAGATACCGCAGTTTCCGCATATCAAACGCACTGTGGAGTGCTGAAAACACCAGAAAACGTGTTTTTCGCATCAAACAGCACGACAACAGCGATTTCGGTAATTCTGCATCCTTTTCACAGCAGAATATTCAAGATTACCGTAGAAACTGCATATCTCAGCTGGAAACCCCACGAAAACGAAGCTATCGCAGTTTCCGCATTTCAAACGCACTGTGGAGTGCAGAAAACACCAGAAAACGTGTTTTTCGCATCAAACAGCACGACAACAGCGATTTCGGTAATTCTGCATCCTTCTCACAGAAGAATATTCAAGATTATCGTAGAAAATGCGTATCTCAGCTGGAAACCCCACGAAAACGAGGATATCGCAGTTTTCGCTTGTCAAGCGCACTGTGGAGTGCTGAAAACACCAGAAAACGCGTTTTTCGCATCAAATAGCACGACAACAGCGATTTCGGTAATTCTGCATCCTTCTCACTGAAGAATATTCAAGATTATCGTAGAAAATGCATATCTCACCTGGAAACGCCACGAAAACGAAGATATCGCAGTTTTCGCATGTCAAGCGCTCTGTGGAGTGCTGAAAACACCAGAACACGTATATTTCGCATTCAATATGACGACAACAGCGATTTCGGTAATTCTGCATCCTTCTCACAGCAGAATATTCAATGATTACCGTAGAAACTGCATATCTCAGCTGGAAACCCCACGAATACGAAGATATCGCAGTTTCCGCATTTAAAACGCACTGTGGAGTGCAGAAAACACCAGAAAACGCGTTTTTCGCATCAAACAGCACGACAACAGCGATTTCGGTAATTCTGCATCCTTCTCACAGAAGAATATTCAAGATTATCACTGAAAATGCATATCTCAGCTGGAAACCCCACGAAAACGAAGATATCGCAGTTTGCGCATTTCAAACGCACTGCGGAGTGCAGAAAACACCAGAAAACGTGTTTTTCTCATCAAACAGCTCGACAGCAGCGATATCGATAATTCTGCATCCTTCACAGAGAAGAATATTGAAGATTATAGTAGAAAATGCATATCTCGGCTGGAAACCCCACGAAAACGAAGATATAGCAGTTTCCGCATGTCAAGCGCACTGTGGAGTGCTGAAAACAACAGAAAACGTGTTTTTCGCACTCAATACCACGAAAACAGCGATTTCGGTGATTCTGCACACTTGTCACAGCAGAATCATGAATATTATCACCGAAAATGCATATCTCACCTTGAAACCCCACGAAAACGAAGATATCCCAGCTTCCGCATATCAAACGCACGGTGGAGTGCTGCAAACACCACAAAACGTGTTTTTCGCATTCAATAGGACGACAACAGCGATTTCGGTAATTCTGCATCCTTCTCACAGCAGAATATTCAAGATTACCGTAGAAACTGCATATCTCAGCTGGAAACCCCACGAAATCGAAGATATCGCAGTTTCCGCATTTCAAACGCACTGTGGAGTGCAGAAAACACCAGAAAACGTGTTTTTCTCATCAAATATCACGACAACAGCGATTTCGATAATTCTGCATCCTTCTCACAGAAGAATATTCAAGATTATCGTAGAAAATGCATATCTCGGATGGAAACCCCACGAAAACGAAGATATTGCAGTTTCCGCATGTCAAGCGAACTGTGGAGTGCTGAAAACAACAGAAAACGTGTTTTTCGCATCAAATAGCACGACAACAGCGATTTCGGTAATTCTGCATCCTTCTCACTGAAGAATATTCAAGATTATCGTAGAAAATGCATATCTCAGCTGGAAACCCAACGAAAACGACGATATCGCAGTATCCGCATGTCAAGCGCACTGTGGTGTGCTGAAAACACCAGAAAACGTGTTTTTCGCACTCAATACCACGAAAATAGCGATTTCGGAGATTCTGCACACTTGTCACAGCAGAATCATGAAGATTATCACTGAAAATGCATATCTCAGCTGAAAACCCAACGCAAACGAAGATACCGCAGTTTCCGCATATCAAACGCACTGTGGAGTGCTGAAAACAACAGAAAACGTTTTTTTCGCACTCAATACCACGAAAACAGCGATTTCGGTGATTCTGCACACTTGTCACAGCAGAATCATGAAGATTATCACTGAAAATGCATATCTCAGCTGGAAACCCAACGAAACCGGAGATGTAGCAGTTTCCGCATATCAAACGCACTGTGGAGTGCTGAAAACACCAGAACACGTGTTTTTCGCATTCAATAGGACGACAACAGCGATTTCGGTAATTCTGCATCCTTCTCACAGCAGAATATTCAAGATTACCGTAGAAACTGCATATCTCAGCTGGAAACCCCACGAAAACGAAGGTATCGCAGTTTCCGCATTTCAAACGCACTGTGGAGTGCAGAAAACTCCAGAAAACGTGTTTTTCGCATCAAACAGCACGACAACAGCGATTTCGGTAATTCTGCATCCTTCTCACAGAAGAATATTCAAGATTATCGTAGAAAATGCGTATCTCAGCTGGAAACCCCACGAAAACGAGGATATCGCAGTTTTCGCTTGTCAAGCGCACTGTGGAGTGCAGAAAACACCAGAAAACGTGTTTTTCGCATTCAATAGGACGACAACAGCGATTTCGGTAATTCTGCATCCTTCTCACAGCAGAATAATCAAGACTACCGTAGAAACTGCATATCTCAGCTGGAAACCCCACGAAAACGAAGATATCGCAGTTTCCGCATTTCAAACGCACTGTGGAGTGCAGAAAACACCAGAAAACGTGTTTTTCGCATCAAACAGCACGACAACAGCGATTTCGGTAACTCTGCATCCTTCTCACAGAAGAATATTCAAGATTATCACTGAAAATGCATATCTCAGCTGTAAACGCAACGAAACCGGAGATATCGCAGTTTCCGCACATCAAACGCACTGTGGAGTGCAGAAAACACCAGAAAACGTGTTTGTCGCATCGAATAGCACGACAACAGCGATTTCGATAATTCTGCATCCTTCTCACAGAAGAATATTCAAGATTATCGTAGAAAATGCATATCTCGGCTGGAAACCCCACGAAAACGAAGATATTGCAGTTTCCGCATGTCAAGCGCACTATGGAGTACTGAAAACACCAGAAAACGTGTTTTTCGCATTCAATAGCACGACAACAGCGATTTCGGTGATTCTGCACACTTGTCACAGCAGAATCATGAAGATTATCACTGAAAATGCATATCTCAGCTGAAAACCCAACGAAAACGAAGATACCGCAGTTTCCGCATATCAATCGCACTGTGGAATGCTGAAAACACCAGAAAACGTGTTTTTCGCATTAAATAGCAGTAAGCCAGCGAATTCGGTGATTATGCACACTTGTCACAGCAGAATCATGAAGATTATCCCTGAAAATGCATATCTCAGCTGTAAACCCAACGAAACCGGAGATATCGCAGTTTCCGCACATCAAACGCACTGTGGAGTGCTGAAAACACCAGAAAACGTGTTTTTCGCATCAAATAGCACGAAAACAGCGATTTCGGGGATTCTGCATACTTCTCACAGCAGAATATTCAAGATTATCGTAGAAAATATGTGCCTCAGCTGGAAACCCCACGAAAACGAAGATATCGCAGTTTCCGCATTTCAAAAGCACTGTGGAGTGCAGAAAACACCAGAAAACGTGTTTTTCGCATTCAATAGCACGACAACAGCGATTTCGGTAATTCTGCATCCTTCTCACAGAAGAATATTCAAAATTATCGTACAATATACATCCGTCAGCTGGAAACCCCACGAAAACGAAGACATCGCAGTTTCCGCATTTCAAACGCACTATGGAGTGCAGAAAACACAAGAAAACGTGTTTTTCGCATTCAATAGCACGACAACAGCGATTTCGGTAATTCTGCATCCTTCTCACAGAAGAATATTCAAAATTATCGTAGAATATACATCCCTCAGCTGGAAACCCCACGAAACCGGAGATATCGCAGTTTCCGCACATCAAACGCACTGTGGAGTGCAGAAAACACCAGAAAACGTGTTTTTCGCATCAAACAGCACAACAGCGATTTCAGTAATTCTGCATCCTTCTCACAGAAGAATATTCAAGATTATCGTAGAAAATACATGCCTCAGCTGGAAACCCCACGAAAACGAAGATATCGCAGTTTCCGCATTTCAAACGCACTGTGGAGTACAGAAAACACCAGAAAACGTGTTTTTCGCATCAAATAGCACGAAAACAGCGATTTTTGTGGTTCTGCACACTTGTCACAGAATAATCATGAAGATTATCACCGAAAATGTATATCTCGGCTGGAAACCCCACGAAAATGATGATATTGCAGATTCCGCATGTCAAGCACACTGTGGAGTGCTGAAAACCCCAGAAAACGTGTTGTTCGCTTTCAATAGAACGAAAACAGCGAATTCGGTGATTATGCACACTTATCACAGCAGAATCATGAAGATTATCACTGAAAATGCATATCTCAGCTGGAAACCCAACGAAACCGGAGATGTAGCAGTTTCCGCATTTCAAACGCACTGTGGAGTACAGAAAACACCAGAAAACGTGTTTTTCGCATCAAATAGCACGAAAACAGCGATTTTTGTGATTCTGCACACTTGTCACAGAATAATCATGAAGATTATCACCGAAAATGTATATCTCGGCTGGAAACCCCACGAAAATGATGATATTGCAGATTCCGCATGTCAAGCGCACTGTGGAGTGCTGAAAACCCCAGAAAACGTGTTGTTCGCTTTCAATAGAACGAAAACAGCGAATTCGGTGATTATGCACACTTATCACAGCAGAATCATGAAGATTATCACTGAAAATGCATATCTCAGCTGGAAACCCAACGAAACCGGAGATGTAGCAGTTTCCGCATTTCAAACGCACTGTGGAGTACAGAAAACACCAGAAAACGTGTTTTTCGCATCAAATAGCACGAAAACAGCGATTTTTGTGATTCTGCACACTTGTCACAGAATAATCATGAAGATTATCACCGAAAATGTATATCTCGGCTGGAAACCCCACGAAAATGATGATATTGCAGATTCCGCATGTCAAGCGCACTGTGGAGTGCTGAAAACCCGAGAAAACGTGTTGTTCGCTTTCAATAGAACGAAAACAGCGAATTCGGTGATTATGCACACTTGTCACAGAATAATCATGAAGATTATCACCGAAAATACATATCTCACCTGGAAACCCCACGAACACGAAGATATCGCAGTTTCCGCATATCAAACGCACTGTGGAGTGCTGCAAACACCAGATAACGTGTTTTTCGCATCAAATAGCACGACAACAGCGATTTCGGTAATTCTGCATCCTTCTCACAGAAGAATATTCAAGATTATCGTAGAAAATGCATATCTCGGCTGGAAACCCCACGAAAACGAAAATATTGCAGTTTCCGCATGTCAAGCGCACTGTGGAGTGCTGAAAACACCAGAAAACGTGTTTTTCGCATTCAATAGCACGACAACAGCGATTTCGGTAACTCTGCATCCTTCTCACAGAAGAATATTCAAAATTATCGTCAAATATACATCCCTCAGCCTGAAACCCCGCGAAAACGAAGATAACGCAGTTTCCGCATGTCAAGCGCACTGTGGAGTGCTGAAAACACCAGAAAACGTGTTTTTCGCATTCAATAGCACGAAAGAAGCGATATGGGTGATTCTGGATACTTCCCACAGAAGAATATACAAGATTATCGTAGAAAATACATGTCTCAGCTTGAAACCCCACGAAACGAAGATATCGCAGTTTCCGCATGTCAAGCGCACTGTAGAGTGCTGAAAACACCAGAAAACGTGTTTTTCGCATTCAATAGCACGACAACAGCGATTTCAGTAATTCTACATCCTTCTCACAGAAGAATATTCAAGATTATCGTAGAAAATCCATGCCTCAGCTGGAAACGCCACGAATACGAAGATATCGCAGTTTCCGCATTTCAAACGCACTGTGGAGTGCAGAAAACACCAGAAAACGTGTTTTTCGCATCAAATAGCACGAAAACAGCGATTTTTGTGATTCTGCACACCTGTCTCAGAATAATCATGAAGATTATCACCGAAAATGCATATCTCGGCTGGAAACCCCACGAAACCGAAGATATTGCAGTTTCCGCTTGTCAAGCGCACTGTGGAGTGCTGAAAACACCAGAAAACGTGTTTTTCGCATTCAATAGCACGAAAACAGCAAATTCGGTGATTATGCACAATTGTCACAGCAGAATCATGAAGATTATCACTAAAAATGCATATCTCAGCTGGAAACCTAGCAAAACCGGAGATGTAGTAGTTTCCGCATATCAAACGCACTGTGGAGTGCTGAAAACACCAGAAAACGTGTTTTTCGCATCAAACAGCACGACAACAGCGATTTCAGTAATTCTGCATCCTTCTCACAGAATAATATTCAGATTATCGTAGAAAATACATGCCTCAGCTGGAAACCCCACGAAAACGAAGATATAGCAGTTTCCGCATATCAAACGCACTGTGGAGTGCTGAAAACTCCAGGAAACGTCTTTTTTGCATTCAATTGCACGAAAACAGCGATTTCGGGGATTCTGCATACTTCTCACAGCAGAATATTCAAAATTATCGTAGAATATACATCCCTCAGCTGGAAACCCCACGAAACCGGAGATATCGCAGTTTCCGCACATCAAACGCACTGTGGAGTGCAGAAAACACCAGAAAACGTGTTTTTCGCATCAAACAGCACAACAGCGATTTCAGTAATTCTGCATCCTTCTCACAGAAGAATATTCAAGATTATCGTAGAAAATACATGCCTCAGCTGGAAACCCCACGAAAACGAAGATATCGCAGTTTCCGCATTTCAAACGCACTGTGGAGTACAGAAAACACCAGAAAACGTGTTTTTCGCATCAAATAGCACGAAAACAGCGATTTTTGTGGTTCTGCACACTTGTCACAGAATAATCATGAAGATTATCACCGAAAATGTATATCTCGGCTGGAAACCCCACGAAAATGATGATATTGCAGATTCCGCATGTCAAGCACACTGTGGAGTGCTGAAAACCCCAGAAAACGTGTTGTTCGCTTTCAATAGAACGAAAACAGCGAATTCGGTGATTATGCACACTTATCACAGCAGAATCATGAAGATTATCACTGAAAATGCATATCTCAGCTGAAAAGCCAACGAAAACGAAGATACCGCAGTTTCCGCATATCAAACGCACTGTGGAGTGCTGAAAACAACAGAAAACGTGTTTTTCGCACTCAATACCACGAAAACAGCGATTTCGGTGATTCTGCACACTTGTCACAGCAGAATCATGAAGATTATCACCGAAAATGCATATCTCACCTTGAAACCCCACGAAAACGAAGATATCCCAGCTTCCGCATATCAAACGCACTGTGGAATGCTGAAAACACCAGAAAACGTGTTTTTCGCATTAAATAGCAGTAAGCCAGCGAATTCGGTGATTATGCACACTTGTCACAGCAGAATCATGAAGATTATCCCTGAAAATGCATATCTCAGCTGTAAACCCAACGAAACCGGAGATATCGCAGTTTCCGCACATCAAACGCACTGTGGAGTGCTGAAAACACCAGAAAACGTGTTTGTCGCATCGAATAGCACGACAACAGCGATTTCGATAATTCTGCATCCTTCTCACAGAAGAATATTCAAGATTATCGTAGAAAATGCATATCTCAGCTGGAAACCCCACGAAAACGAAGATATCGCAGTTTCCGCATTTCAAACGCACTGTGGAGTGCAGAAAACACCAGAAAACGTGTTTTTCGCATCAAACAGCACGACAACAGCGATTTCGGTAATTCTGCATCCTTCTCACAGAAGAATATTCAAGATTATCACTGAAAATGCATATCTCAGCTGTAAACGCAACGAAACCGGAGATATCGCAGTTTCCGCACATCAAACGCACTGTGGAGTGCAGAAAACACCAGAAAACGTGTTTTTCGCATCAAATAGCACGACAACAGCGATTTCGATAATTCTGCATCCTTCTCACAGAAGAATATTCAAGATTATCGTAGAAAATGCATATCTCGGCTAGAAATCCCACGAAAACGAAGATATTGCAGTTTCCGCATGTCAATCGCACTGTGGAGTGCTGAAAACAACAGAAAACGTGTTTTTCGCACTCAATACCACGAAAACAGCGATTTCGGTGATTCTGCACACTTGTCGCAGCAGAATCATGAAGATTATCACCGAAAATGCATATCTCACCTTGAAACCCCACGAAAACAAAGATATCCCAGCTTCCGCATATCAAACGCACTGTGGAGTGCTGCAAACAGCAGAAAACGTGTTTTTCGCATTCAATAGGACGACAACAGCGATTTCGGTAATTCTGCATCCTTCTCACAGCAGAATATTCAAGATTACCGTAGAAACTGCATATCTCAGCTGGAAACCCCACGAAAACGAAGATATCGCAGTTTCCGCATTTCAAACGCACTGTGGAGTGCAGAAAACACCAGAAAACGTGTTTTTCGCATCAAACAGCACGACAACAGCGATTTCGGTAACTCTGCATCCTTCTCACAGAAGAATATTCAAGATTATCACTGAAAATGCATATCTCAGCTGTAAACGCAACGAAACCGGAGATATCGCAGTTTCCGCACATCAAACGCACTGTGGAGTGCAGAAAACACCAGAAAACGTGTTTGTCGCATCGAATAGCACGACAACAGCGATTTCGATAATTCTGCATCCTTCTCACAGAAGAATATTCAAGATTATCGTAGAAAATGCATATCTCGGCTGGAAACCCCACGAAAACGAAGATATTGCAGTTTCCGCATGTCAAGCGCACTATGGAGTACTGAAAACACCAGAAAACGTGTTTTTCGCATTCAATAGCACGACAACAGCGATTTCGGTGATTCTGCACACTTGTCACAGCAGAATCATGAAGATTATCACTGAAAATGCATATCTCAGCTGAAAACCCAACGAAAACGAAGATACCGCAGTTTCCGCATATCAATCGCACTGTGGAATGCTGAAAACACCAGAAAACGTGTTTTTCGCATTAAATAGCAGTAAGCCAGCGAATTCGGTGATTATGCACACTTGTCACAGCAGAATCATGAAGATTATCCCTGAAAATGCATATCTCAGCTGTAAACCCAACGAAACCGGAGATATCGCAGTTTCCGCACATCAAACGCACTGTGGAGTGCTGAAAACACCAGAAAACGTGTTTTTCGCATCAAATAGCACGAAAACAGCGATTTCGGGGATTCTGCATACTTCTCACAGCAGAATATTCAAGATTATCGTAGAAAATATGTGCCTCAGCTGGAAACCCCACGAAAACGAAGATATCGCAGTTTCCGCATTTCAAAAGCACTGTGGAGTGCAGAAAACACCAGAAAACGTGTTTTTCGCATTCAATAGCACGACAACAGCGATTTCGGTAATTCTGCATCCTTCTCACAGAAGAATATTCAAAATTATCGTACAATATACATCCGTCAGCTGGAAACCCCACGAAAACGAAGACATCGCAGTTTCCGCATTTCAAACGCACTATGGAGTGCAGAAAACACAAGAAAACGTGTTTTTCGCATTCAATAGCACGACAACAGCGATTTCGGTAATTCTGCATCCTTCTCACAGAAGAATATTCAAAATTATCGTAGAATATACATCCCTCAGCTGGAAACCCCACGAAACCGGAGATATCGCAGTTTCCGCACATCAAACGCACTGTGGAGTGCAGAAAACACCAGAAAACGTGTTTTTCGCATCAAACAGCACAACAGCGATTTCAGTAATTCTGCATCCTTCTCACAGAAGAATATTCAAGATTATCGTAGAAAATACATGCCTCAGCTGGAAACCCCACGAAAACGAAGATATCGCAGTTTCCGCATTTCAAACGCACTGTGGAGTACAGAAAACACCAGAAAACGTGTTTTTCGCATCAAATAGCACGAAAACAGCGATTTTTGTGGTTCTGCACACTTGTCACAGAATAATCATGAAGATTATCACCGAAAATGTATATCTCGGCTGGAAACCCCACGAAAATGATGATATTGCAGATTCCGCATGTCAAGCACACTGTGGAGTGCTGAAAACCCCAGAAAACGTGTTGTTCGCTTTCAATAGAACGAAAACAGCGAATTCGGTGATTATGCACACTTATCACAGCAGAATCATGAAGATTATCACTGAAAATGCATATCTCAGCTGGAAACCCAACGAAACCGGAGATGTAGCAGTTTCCGCATTTCAAACGCACTGTGGAGTACAGAAAACACCAGAAAACGTGTTTTTCGCATCAAATAGCACGAAAACAGCGATTTTTGTGATTCTGCACACTTGTCACAGAATAATCATGAAGATTATCACCGAAAATGTATATCTCGGCTGGAAACCCCACGAAAATGATGATATTGCAGATTCCGCATGTCAAGCGCACTGTGGAGTGCTGAAAACCCCAGAAAACGTGTTGTTCGCTTTCAATAGAACGAAAACAGCGAATTCGGTGATTATGCACACTTATCACAGCAGAATCATGAAGATTATCACTGAAAATGCATATCTCAGCTGGAAACCCAACGAAACCGGAGATGTAGCAGTTTCCGCATTTCAAACGCACTGTGGAGTACAGAAAACACCAGAAAACGTGTTTTTCGCATCAAATAGCACGAAAACAGCGATTTTTGTGATTCTGCACACTTGTCACAGAATAATCATGAAGATTATCACCGAAAATGTATATCTCGGCTGGAAACCCCACGAAAATGATGATATTGCAGATTCCGCATGTCAAGCGCACTGTGGAGTGCTGAAAACCCGAGAAAACGTGTTGTTCGCTTTCAATAGAACGAAAACAGCGAATTCGGTGATTATGCACACTTGTCACAGAATAATCATGAAGATTATCACCGAAAATACATATCTCACCTGGAAACCCCACGAACACGAAGATATCGCAGTTTCCGCATATCAAACGCACTGTGGAGTGCTGCAAACACCAGATAACGTGTTTTTCGCATCAAATAGCACGACAACAGCGATTTCGGTAATTCTGCATCCTTCTCACAGAAGAATATTCAAGATTATCGTAGAAAATGCATATCTCGGCTGGAAACCCCACGAAAACGAAAATATTGCAGTTTCCGCATGTCAAGCGCACTGTGGAGTGCTGAAAACACCAGAAAACGTGTTTTTCGCATTCAATAGCACGACAACAGCGATTTCGGTAACTCTGCATCCTTCTCACAGAAGAATATTCAAAATTATCGTCAAATATACATCCCTCAGCCTGAAACCCCGCGAAAACGAAGATAACGCAGTTTCCGCATGTCAAGCGCACTGTGGAGTGCTGAAAACACCAGAAAACGTGTTTTTCGCATTCAATAGCACGAAAGAAGCGATATGGGTGATTCTGGATACTTCCCACAGAAGAATATACAAGATTATCGTAGAAAATACATGTCTCAGCTTGAAACCCCACGAAACGAAGATATCGCAGTTTCCGCATGTCAAGCGCACTGTAGAGTGCTGAAAACACCAGAAAACGTGTTTTTCGCATTCAATAGCACGACAACAGCGATTTCAGTAATTCTACATCCTTCTCACAGAAGAATATTCAAGATTATCGTAGAAAATCCATGCCTCAGCTGGAAACGCCACGAATACGAAGATATCGCAGTTTCCGCATTTCAAACGCACTGTGGAGTGCAGAAAACACCAGAAAACGTGTTTTTCGCATCAAATAGCACGAAAACAGCGATTTTTGTGATTCTGCACACCTGTCTCAGAATAATCATGAAGATTATCACCGAAAATGCATATCTCGGCTGGAAACCCCACGAAACCGAAGATATTGCAGTTTCCGCTTGTCAAGCGCACTGTGGAGTGCTGAAAACACCAGAAAACGTGTTTTTCGCATTCAATAGCACGAAAACAGCAAATTCGGTGATTATGCACAATTGTCACAGCAGAATCATGAAGATTATCACTAAAAATGCATATCTCAGCTGGAAACCTAGCAAAACCGGAGATGTAGTAGTTTCCGCATATCAAACGCACTGTGGAGTGCTGAAAACACCAGAAAACGTGTTTTTCGCATCAAACAGCACGACAACAGCGATTTCAGTAATTCTGCATCCTTCTCACAGAATAATATTCAGATTATCGTAGAAAATACATGCCTCAGCTGGAAACCCCACGAAAACGAAGATATAGCAGTTTCCGCATATCAAACGCACTGTGGAGTGCTGAAAACTCCAGGAAACGTCTTTTTTGCATTCAATTGCACGAAAACAGCGATTTCTATGATTTTGCACACATGTCACAGAAGAATCATGAAGATTATCACTGAAAATGCATATCTCAGCAGAAAACCCAACGAAACCGAAGATATCGCAGTTTCCGCATGTCAAGCGCACTGTGGAGTGCTGAAAATACCAGAAAACGTTATTTTCGCATCAAATAGCAAGAAAACAGCGATTTTTGTGATTCTGCATCCTTCTCAC
Organism: Anthophora plumipes; assembly: GCA_951804975.1. NCBI lineage: Eukaryota > Metazoa > Arthropoda > Insecta > Hymenoptera > Apidae > Anthophora > Anthophora plumipes. The sequence goes on from OX638127.1 coordinate 936,913, forward strand.
AGATGAATATTCAAGATTATCGTAGAAAATAAATGCCTCACCTGGAAACCCCACGAAAAGGAAGATATCGCAGTTTCCGCATGTCAAACGCACTGTGGAGTGCAGAAAACACCAGTAAACGTGGTTTTCGCATCAAATAGCACGAAAATAGCGATTTTTGTGATTCTGCACACTTGTCACAGAATAATCGTGAAGATTATCACCGAAAATGCATATCTCGGCTGGAAACCCCACGAAACCGAAGATATTGCAGTTTCTGCATGTCTAGCGCACTGTGGAGTGCTGCAAACACTAGAAAACGTGTATTTCGCATCAAATAGCACGACAACAGCGATTTCGGTAATTCTGCATCCTTCTCACAGAAGAATATTCAAAATTATCGTCAAATATACTTCCCTCAGCCTGAAACCCCGCGAAAACGAAGATATCGCAGTTTCCGCATGTCAAGCGCACTGTGGAGTGCTGAAAACACCAGAAAACGTGTTTTTCGCATTCAATAGCACGAAAGAAGCGATATGGGTGATTCTGGATACTTGCCACAGAAGGATATACAAGATTATCGTAGAAAATACATGCCTCTGCTGGAAACCCCACGAAAACGAAGATATAGCAGTTTCCGCATGTCAAGCGCACTGTGGAGTGCTGCAAACAACAGAAAACGTGTTTTTCGCATCAAATAGCACGAAAATTGCGATTTTTGTGATTCTGCACACTTGTCACAGAATAATCGTGAAGATTATCACCGAAAATGCATATCTCGGCTGGAAACCCCACGAAACCGAAGATATTGCAGTTTCCGCATGTCTAGCGCACTGTGGAGTGCTGCAAACACCAGAAAACGAGTTTTTCGCATCAAATAGCACGACAACAGCGATTTCGGTAATTCTGCATCCTTCTCACAGAAGAATATTCAAGATTATCGTAGAAAATGCATATCTCAGCTGGAAACGCCACGAAAACGAAGATATCGCAGTTTCCGCATGTCAAGCGCACTGTGGAGTGCTGAAAATACCAGAAAACGTGTTTTTCGCATCAAATAGCACGACAGCAGCGATTTCGGTAATTCTGCATCCTTCTCACAGAAGAATATTCAAGATTATCGTAGAAAATGCATATCTCGGCTGGAAACCCCACGAAAACGAAGATATTGCAGTTGCCGCATGTCAAGCGCACTGTGGAGTGCTGAAAACACCAGAAAACGTGTTTTTCGCATGAAATAGCACGAAAACAGCGATTTTGGTGATTCTGCACACTTTTCACAGAATAATCATGAACATTATCACCGAAAATGCATATCTCACATGGAAACCCCACGAAAACGAAGTTATCGCAGTTTCCGCATTTCAAACGCACTGTGGAGTGCAGAAAAAACCAGAAAACGTGTTCTTCTCATCAAATAGCACGACAACAGCGATTTCGATAATTCTGCATCCTTCTCACCGAAGAATATTCAAGATTATCGTAGAAAATGCATATCTCGGCTGGAAACCCCACGAAAACGAAGATATTGCAGTTTCCGCATGTCAAGCGCACTGTGGAGTGCTGAAAACACCAGAAAACGTGTTTTTCCCATTCAATAGCACGACAACAGCGATTTCGGTAATTCTGCATCCTTCTCACAGAAGAATATTCAAAATTATCGTACAATATACATCCCTCAGCTGGAAACCCCACGAAAACGAAGACATCGCAGTTTCCGCATTTCAAACGCACTGTGGAGTGCAGAAAACACCAGAAAACGTGTTTTTCGCATCAAACAGCACGACAACAGCGATTTCGGTAATTCTGCATCCTTCTCACAGAAGAATATTCAAGATTATCGTAGAAAATACATGCCTCAGCTGGAAACCCCACGAAAACGAAGATATAGCAGTTTCCGCATATCAAACGCACTGTGGAGTGCTGAAAACACCAGAAAACGTGTTTTTCGCATTCAATAGCACGACAACAGCGATTTCAGTAATTCTGCATCCTTCTCACAGAATAATATTCAGATTATCGTAGAAAATACATGCCTCAGCTGGAAACCCCACGAAAACGAAGATATAGCAGTTTCCGCATATCAAACGCACTGTGGAGTGCTGAAAACACCAGGAAACGTCTTTTTTGCATTCAATTGCACGAAAACAGCGATTTCTGTGATTCTGCACACATGTCACAGAAGAATCATGAAGATTATCACTGAAAATGCATATCTCAGCAGAAAACCCAACGAAACCGAAGATATCGCAGTTTCCGCATGTCAAGCGCACTGTGGAGTGCTGAAAATACCAGAAAACGTTATTTTCGCATCAAATAGCAAGAAAACAGCGATTTTTGTGATTCTGCATCCTTCTCACAGATGAATATTCAAGATTATCGTAGAAAATAAATGCCTCACCTGGAAACCCCACGAAAAGGAAGATATCGCAGTTTCCGCATGTCAAACGCACTGTGGAGTGCAGAAAACACCAGTAAACGTGGTTTTCGCATCAAATAGCACGAAAATAGCGATTTTTGTGATTCTGCACACTTGTCACAGAATAATCGTGAAGATTATCACCGAAAATGCATATCTCGGCTGGAAACCCCACGAAACCGAAGATATTGCAGTTTCTGCATGTCTAGCGCACTGTGGAGTGCTGCAAACACTAGAAAACGTGTATTTCGCATCAAATAGCACGACAACAGCGATTTCGGTAATTCTGCATCCTTCTCACAGAAGAATATTCAAAATTATCGTCAAATATACTTCCCTCAGCCTGAAACCCCGCGAAAACGAAGATATCGCAGTTTCCGCATGTCAAGCGCACTGTGGAGTGCTGAAAAGACCAGAAAACGTGTTTTTCGCATTCAATAGCACGAAAGAAGCGATATGGGTGATTCTGGATACTTGCCACAGAAGGATATACAAGATTATCGTAGAAAATACATGCCTCAGCTGGAAACCCCACGAAAACGAAGATATAGCAGTTTCCGCATATCAAACGCACTGTGGAGTGCTGAAAACACCAGGAAACGTCTTTTTTGCATTCAATTGCACGAAAACAGCGATTTCTGTGATTCTGCACACATGTCACAGAAGAATCATGAAGATTATCACTGAAAATGCATATCTCAGCAGAAAACCCAACGAAACCGAAGATATCGCAGTTTCCGCATGTCAAGCGCACTGTGGAGTGCTGAAAATACCAGAAAACGTTATTTTCGCATCAAATAGCAAGAAAACAGCGATTTTTGTGATTCTGCATCCTTCTCACAGATGAATATTCAAGATTATCGTAGAAAATAAATGCCTCACCTGGAAACCCCACGAAAAGGAAGATATCGCAGTTTCCGCATGTCAAACGCACTGTGGAGTGCAGAAAACACCAGTAAACGTGGTTTTCGCATCAAATAGCACGAAAATTGCGATTTTTGTGATTCTGCACACTTGTCACAGAATAATCGTGAAGATTATCACCGAAAATGCATATCTCGGCTGGAAACCCCACGAAACCGAAGATATTGCAGTTTCCGCATGTCTAGCGCACTGTGGTGTGCTGCAAACACCAGAAAACGAGTTTTTCGCATCAAATAGCACGACAACAGCGATTTCGGTATTTCTGCATCCTTCTCACAGAAGAATATTCAAGATTATCGTAGAAAATGCATATCTCAGCTGGAAACGCCACGAAAACGAAGATATCGCAGTTTCCGCATGTCAAGCGCACTGTGGAGTGCTGAAAATACCAGAAAACGTGTTTTTCGCATCAAATAGCACGACAGCAGCGATTTCGGTAATTCTGCATCCTTCTCACAGAAGAATATTCAAGATTATCGTAGAAAATGCATATCTCGGCTGGAAACCCCACGAAAACGAAGATATTGCAGTTGCCGCATGTCAAGCGCACTGTGGAGTGCTGAAAACACCAGAAAACGTGTTTTTCGCATGAAATAGCACGAAAACAGCGATTTTGGTGATTCTGCACACTTTTCACAGAATAATCATGAACATTATCACCGAAAATGCATATCTCACATGGAAACCCCACGAAAACGAAGTTATCGCAGTTTCCGCATTTCAAACGCACTGTGGAGTGCAGAAAAAACCAGAAAACGTGTTCTTCTCATCAAATAGCACGACAACAGCGATTTCGATAATTCTGCATCCTTCTCACCGAAGAATATTCAAGATTATCGTAGAAAATGCATATCGCGGCTGGAAACCCCACGAAAACGAAGATATTGCAGTTTCCGCATGTCAAGCGCACTGTGGAGTGCTGAAAACACCAGAAAACGTGTTTTTCGCATTCAATAGCACGACAACAGCGATTTCGGTAATTCTGCATCCTTCTCACAGAAGAATATTCAAAATTATCGTACAATATACATCCCTCAGCTGGAAACCCCACGAAAACGAAGACATCGCAGTTTCCGCATTTCAAACGCACTGTGGAGTGCAGAAAACACCAGAAAACGTGTTTTTCTCATCAAATAGCACGACAACAGCGATTTCGGTAAATCTGCATGCTTCTCACAGAAGAATATTCAAGATTATCGTAGAAAATGCATATCTCGGCTGAAAACCCCTCGAAAACGAAGATATTGCAGTTTCCGCATGTCAAGCGCACTGTGGAGTGCTGCAAACAACAGAAAACGTGTTTTTCGCATCAAATAGCACGACAACAGCGAATTCGGTAAATCTGCATCCCTCTCACAGAAGAATATTCAAGATTATCACTGAAAATGCATATCTCAGCAGAAAACCCAACGAAACCGAAGATATCGCAGTTTCCGCATGTCAAGCGCACTGTGGAGTGCTGAAAATACCTGAAAACGTTATTTTCGCATCAAATAGCACGAAAACAGCGATTTTTGTGATTCTGCATCCTTATCACAGAAGAATATTCAAGATTATCGTAGAAAATAAATGCCTCATCTGGAAACCCCACGAAAAGGAAGATATCGCAGTTTCCGCATGTCAAACGCACTGTGGAGTGCAGAAAACACCAGAAAACGTGTTTTTCGCATCAAATAGCACGAAAATAGCGATTTTTGTGATTCTGCACACTTGTCACAGAATAATCGTGAAGATTATCACCGAAAATGCATATCTCGGCTGGAAACCCCACGAAACCGAAGATATTGCAGTTTCCGCATGTCTAGCGCACTGTGGAGTGCTGCAAACACCAGAAAACGTGTTTTTCGCATCAAATAGCACGACAACAGCGATTTCGGTAATTCTGTGTCCTTCTCACAGAAGAATATTCAAGATTATCGTAGAAAATGCATATCTCAGCTGGAAACGCCACGAAAACGAAGATATCGCAGTTTCCGCATGTCAAGCGCACTGTGGAGTGCTGAAAATACCGGAAAACGTGTTTTTCGCATCAAATAGCACGACAGCAGCGATTTCGGTAATTCTGCATCCTTCTCACAGAAGAATATTCAAGATTATCGTAGAAAATGCATATCTCAGCTGGAAACCCCACGAAAACGAAGATATTGCAGTTGCCGCATGTCAAGCGCACTGTGGAGTGCTGAAAACACCAGAAAACGTGTTTTTCGCATGAAATAGCACGAAAACAGCGATTTTGGTGATTCTGCACACTTTTCACAGAATAATCATGAACATTATCACCGAAAATGCATATCTCACCTGGAAACCCCACGAAAACGAAGTTATCGCAGTTTCCGCATTTCAAACGCACTGTGGAGTGCAGAAAAAACCAGAAAACGTGTTTTTCGCATTCAATAGCACGACAACAGCGATTTCGGTAATTCTGCATCCTTCTCACAGAAGAATATTCAAAATTATCGTACAATATACATCCCTCAGCTGGAAACCCCACGAAAACGAAGACATCGCAGTTTCCGCATTTCAAACGCACTGTGGAGTGCAGAAAACACCAGAAAACGTGTTTTTCTCATCAAATAGCACGACAACAGCGATTTCGATAATTCTGCATCCTTCTCACAGAAGAATATTCAAGATTATCGTAGAAAATGCATATCTCGGCTGAAAACCCCTCGAAAACGAAGATATTGCAGTTTCCGCATGTCAAGCGCACTGTGGAGTGCTGCAAACAACAGAAAACGTGTTTTTCGCATCAAATAGCACGACAACAGCGAATTCGGTAAATCTGCATCCCTCTCACAGAAGAATATTCAAGATTATCACTGAAAATGCATATCTCAGCTGGAAACCCCACGAAAACGAAGATATCGCAGTTTCCGCATTTCAAACGCACTGTGGAGTGCAGAACACAACAGCAAACGAGTTTTTCGCACTCAATAGATCGAAAACAGCGATTTCGGTGATACTGCACACTTGTCACAGAAGAATCATGAAGATTATCAATGAAAATGCATATCTAAGCTGAAAACCCAACGAATACGAAGATATCGCAGTTTCCGCATATCAAACGCACTGTGGAATGCTCAAAACACCAGAAAACGTGTTTTTCGCATTAAATAGCAGTAAGCCAGCGAATCCGGTGATTATGCACACTTGTCACAGCAGAATCATGAAGATTATCACTGAAAATGCATATCTCAGCTGTAAACCCAACGAAACCGGAGATATCGCAGTTTCCGCACATCAAACGCACTGTGGAGTGCTGAAAACACCAGAAAACGTGTTTTTCGCATCAAACAGCACGACAACAGCGATTTCAGTAATTCTGCATCCTTCTCACAGAAGAATATTCAAGATTATCACTGAAAATGCATATCTCCGCTGGAAACCCCACGAAAACGAAGATATCGCAGTTTCCGCATTTCAAACGCACTGTGGAGTGCTGAAAACACCAGAACACGTGTTTTACGCATTCAGTAGGACGACAACAGCGATTTCGGTAATTCTGCATCCTACTCACAGCAGAATATTCGAGATTACCGTAGAAACTGCATATCTCAGATGGAAACCCCACGAAAACGAAGATATCGCAGTTTCCGCATATCAAACGTACTGTGGAGTGCTGAAAACACCAGAACACGTGTTTTTCGCATTCAATAGGACGACAACAGCGATTTCGGTAATTCTGCATCCTTCTCACAGAAGAATATTCAAGATTATCGTAGAAAATACATGCCTCAGCTGGAAACCCCACGAAAACGAAGATATCGCAGTATCCGCATGTCAAGCGCACGGTGGAGTGCTGAAAACATCAGACAACGCGTTTTTCGCATTCAATAGCACGCAAGAAGCGATATGGGTGATTCTGGATACTTCTCACAGCAGAATATTCAAGATTATCGTAGAAAATACGTACCTCAGCTGGAAACCCCACGAAAACGAAGATATCGCAGTTTCCGCATATCAAACGCACTGTGGAGTGCTGAAAACACCAGGAAACGTGTTTTTCGCATTCAATAGCACGAAAACAGCGATTTCTGTGATTCTGCACACATGTCACAGAAGAATCATGAAGATTATCACTGAAAATGCATATCTCAGCTGAAAACCCAACGAAAACGAAGATACCGCAGATTCCGCATATCAAACGCACTGTGGAATGCTGAAAACACCAGAAAACGTGTTTTTCGCATTAGATAGCAGTAAGCCAGCGAATTCGGTGATTATGCACACTTGTCACAGCAGAATCATGAAGATTATCCCTGAAAATGCATATCTCAGCTATAAACCCAACGAAACCGGAGATATCGCAGTTTCCGCACATCAAACCCACTGTGGAGTGCTGAAAACACCAGAAAACGTGTTTTTCGCATCAAATAGCACGAAAACAGCGATTTCGGGGATTCTGCAAACTTCTCACAGCAGAATATTCAAGATTATCGGAGAAAATACGTGCCTCAGCTGGAAACCCCACGAAAACGAAGATATCGCAGTTTCCGCATTTCAAAAGCACTGTGGAGTGCAGAAAACACCAGAAAACGTGTTTTTCGCATTCAATAGCACGACAACAGCGATTTCCGTAATTCTGCATCCTTCTCACAGAAGAATATTCAAAATTATCGTACAATATACATCCGTCAGCTGGAAACCCCACGAAAACGAAGACATCGCAGTTTCCGCATTTCAAACGCACTGTGGAGTGCAGAAAACACCAGAAAACGTGTTTTTCGCATCAAATAGCACGAAAACAGCGATTTCGGTGATTCTGCACACTTGTCACAGAAGAATATTCCAGATTATCGTAGAAAATACATGCCTCAGCTGGAAACCCCACGAAAACGAAGATATCGCAGTTTCCGCATTTCAAACGCACTATGGAGTGCAGAAAACACAAGAAAACGTGTTTTTCGCATTCAATAGCACGACAACAGCGATTTCGGTGATTCTGCACACTTGTCACAGAAGAATATTCAAGATTATCGTAGAAAATACATGCCTCAGCTGGAAACCCCACGAAAACGAAGATATCGCAGTTTCCGCATTTCAAACGCACTATGGAGTGCAGAAAACACAAGAAAACGTGTTTTTCGCATCAAATAGCACGAAAACAGCGATTTTGGTGATTCTCCACACTTGTCTCAGAATAATCATGAAGATTATCACCGAAAATGCATATATCACCTGGAAACCCCACGAAAACGAAGATATCGCAGTTTCCGCATGTCAAGCGCACTGTGGAGTGCAGAAAACACCAGAAAACGTGTTTTTCGCATCAAGCAGCACGACAACAGCGATTTCGGTAATTCTGCATCCTTCTCACAGAAGAATATTCAAAATGATCGTACAATATACATCCCTCAGCTGGAAGCCCCACGAAAACGAAGACATCGCAGTTTCCGCATTTCTAACGCACTGTGGAGTGCAGAAAACACCAGAAAACGTGTTTTTCGCATCAAATAGCACGAAAACAGCGATTTCGGTGATTCTGCACACTTGTCACAGCAGAATCATGAAGATTATCACTGAAAATGCATATCTCAGCTGTAAACCCATCGAAACCGGAGATATCGCAGTTTCCGCACATCAAACGCACTGTGGAGTGCAGAAAACCCCAGAAAACGTGTTTTTCGCATCAAATAGCACGAAAACAGCGATTTTGGTGATTCTCCACACTTGTCACAGAATAATCATGAAGATTATCACCGAAAATGCATATATCACCTGGAAACCCCACGAAAACGAAGATATCGCAGTTTCCGCATGTCAAGCGCACTGTGGAGTGCAGAAAACACCAGAAAACGTGTTTTTCGCATCAAGCAGCACGACAACAGCGATTTCGGTAATTCTGCATCCTTCTCACAGAAGAATATTCAAAATGATCGTACAATATACATCCCTCAGCTGGAAACCCCACGAAAACGAAGACATCGCAGTTTCCGCATTTCAAACGCACTGTGGAGTGCAGAAAACACCAGAAAACGTGTTTTTCGCATCAAATAGCACGAAAACAGCGATTTCGGTGATTCTGCACACTTGTCACAGCAGAATCATGAAGATTATCATTGAAAATGCATATCTCAGCTGTAAACCCATCGAAACCGGAGATATCGCAGTTTCCGCACATCAAACGCACTGTGGAGTGCAGAAAACCCCAGAAAACGTGTTTTTCGCATCAAATAGCACGAAAACAGCGATTTTGGTGATTCTCCACACTTGTCACAGAATAATCATGAAGATTATCACCGAAAATGTATATCTCGGCTGGAAACCCCACGAAACCGAAGATATTGCAGTTTCCGCATGTCAAACGCACTGTGGAGTGGTGAAAACACCAGAAAACGTGTTTTTCGCATCAAACAGCACGACAACAGCGATTTCAGTAATTCTGCATCCTTCTCACAGAAGAATATTCAAGATTATCGTAGAAAATACATGCCTCAGCTGGAAACCCCACGATAACGAAGATATCGCAGTTTCCGCATTTCAAACGCACTGTGGAGTACAGAAAACACCCGAAAACGCGTTTTTCGTATCAAACAGCACGACAACAACGATTGCGGTAATTCTGCTTCCTTCTCACAGAAGAATATTGAAGATTATCGTAGAAAATGCATATCTCGGCTGGAAACCCCACGAAAACGAAGATATCGCAGTTTCCGCATTTCAAACGCACTATGGAGTGCAGAAAACACAAGAAAACGTGTTTTTCGCATCAAATAGCACGAAAACAGCGATTTTGGTGATTCTCCACACTTGTCTCAGAATAATCATGAAGATTATCACCGAAAATGCATATATCAACTGGAAACCCCACGAAAACGAAGATATCGCAGTTTCCGCATGTCAAGCGCACTGTGGAGTGCAGAAAACACCAGAAAACGTGTTTTTCGCATCAAGCAGCACGACAACAGCGATTTCGGTAATTCTGCATCCTTCTCACAGAAGAATATTCAAAATGATCGTACAATATACATCCCTCAGCTGGAAGCCCCACGAAAACGAAGACATCGCAGTTTCCGCATTTCTAACGCACTGTGGAGTGCAGAAAACACCAGAAAACGTGTTTTTCGCATCAAATAGCACGAAAACAGCGATTTCGGTGATTCTGCACACTTGTCACAGCAGAATCATGAAGATTATCACTGAAAATGCATATCTCAGCTGTAAACCCATCGAAACCGGAGATATCGCAGTTTCCGCACATCAAACGCACTGTGGAGTGCAGAAAACCCCAGAAAACGTGTTTTTCGCATCAAATAGCACGAAAACAGCGATTTTGGTGATTCTCCACACTTGTCACAGAATAATCATGAAGATTATCACCGAAAATGCATATATCACCTGGAAACCCCACGAAAACGAAGATATCGCAGTTTCCGCATGTCAAGCGCACTGTGGAGTGCAGAAAACACCAGAAAACGTGTTTTTCGCATCAAGCAGCACGACAACAGCGATTTCGGTAATTCTGCATCCTTCTCACAGAAGAATATTCAAAATGATCGTACAATATACATCCCTCAGCTGGAAACCCCACGAAAACGAAGACATCGCAGTTTCCGCATTTCAAACGCACTGTGGAGTGCAGAAAACACCAGAAAACGTGTTTTTCGCATCAAATAGCACGAAAACAGCGATTTCGGTGATTCTGCACACTTGTCACAGCAGAATCATGAAGATTATCACTGAAAATGCATATCTCAGCTGTAAACCCATCGAAACCGGAGATATCGCAGTTTCCGCACATCAAACGCACTGTGGAGTGCAGAAAACCCCAGAAAACGTGTTTTTCGCATCAAATAGCACGAAAACAGCGATTTTGGTGATTCTCCACACTTGTCACAGAATAATCATGAAGATTATCACCGAAAATGTATATCTCGGCTGGAAACCCCACGAAACCGAAGATATTGCAGTTTCCGCATGTCAAACGCACTGTGGAGTGGTGAAAACACCAGAAAACGTGTTTTTCGCATCAAACAGCACGACAACAGCGATTTCAGTAATTCTGCATCCTTCTCACAGAAGAATATTCAAGATTATCGTAGAAAATACATGCCTCAGCTGGAAACCCCACGATAACGAAGATATCGCAGTTTCCGCATTTCAAACGCACTGTGGAGTACAGAAAACACCCGAAAACGCGTTTTTCGTATCAAACAGCACGACAACAACGATTGCGGTAATTCTGCTTCCTTCTCACAGAAGAATATTGAAGATTATCGTAGAAAATGCATATCTCGGCTGGAAACCCCACGAAAACGAAGATATCGCAGTTTCCGCATTTCAAACGCACTATGGAGTGCAGAAAACACAAGAAAACGTGTTTTTCGCATCAAATAGCACGAAAACAGCGATTTTGGTGATTCTCCACACTTGTCTCAGAATAATCATGAAGATTATCACCGAAAATGCATATATCAACTGGAAACCCCACGAAAACGAAGATATCGCAGTTTCCGCATGTCAAGCGCACTGTGGAGTGCAGAAAACACCAGAAAACGTGTTTTTCGCATCAAGCAGCACGACAACAGCGATTTCGGTAATTCTGCATCCTTCTCACAGAAGAATATTCAAAATGATCGTACAATATACATCCCTCAGCTGGAAGCCCCACGAAAACGAAGACATCGCAGTTTCCGCATTTCTAACGCACTGTGGAGTGCAGAAAACACCAGAAAACGTGTTTTTCGCATCAAATAGCACGAAAACAGCGATTTCGGTGATTCTGCACACTTGTCACAGCAGAATCATGAAGATTATCACTGAAAATGCATATCTCAGCTGTAAACCCATCGAAACCGGAGATATCGCAGTTTCCGCACATCAAACGCACTGTGGAGTGCAGAAAACCCCAGAAAACGTGTTTTTCGCATCAAATAGCACGAAAACAGCGATTTTGGTGATTCTCCACACTTGTCACAGAATAATCATGAAGATTATCACCGAAAATGCATATATCACCTGGAAACCCCACGAAAACGAAGATATCGCAGTTTCCGCATGTCAAGCGCACTGTGGAGTGCAGAAAACACCAGAAAACGTGTTTTTCGCATCAAGCAGCACGACAACAGCGATTTCGGTAATTCTGCATCCTTCTCACAGAAGAATATTCAAAATGATCGTACAATATACATCCCTCAGCTGGAAACCCCACGAAAACGAAGACATCGCAGTTTCCGCATTTCAAACGCACTGTGGAGTGCAGAAAACACCAGAAAACGTGTTTTTCGCATCAAATAGCACGAAAACAGCGATTTCGGTGATTCTGCACACTTGTCACAGCAGAATCATGAAGATTATCACTGAAAATGCATATCTCAGCTGTAAACCCATCGAAACCGGAGATATCGCAGTTTCCGCACATCAAACGCACTGTGGAGTGCAGAAAACCCCAGAAAACGTGTTTTTCGCATCAAATAGCACGAAAACAGCGATTTTGGTGATTCTCCACACTTGTCACAGAATAATCATGAAGATTATCACCGAAAATGTATATCTCGGCTGGAAACCCCACGAAACCGAAGATATTGCAGTTTCCGCATGTCAAACGCACTGTGGAGTGGTGAAAACACCAGAAAACGTGTTTTTCGCATCAAACAGCACGACAACAGCGATTTCAGTAATTCTGCATCCTTCTCACAGAAGAATATTCAAGATTATCGTAGAAAATACATGCCTCAGCTGGAAACCCCACGATAACGAAGATATCGCAGTTTCCGCATTTCAAACGCACTGTGGAGTACAGAAAACACCCGAAAACGCGTTTTTCGTATCAAACAGCACGACAACAACGATTGCGGTAATTCTGCTTCCTTCTCACAGAAGAATATTGAAGATTATCGTAGAAAATGCATATCTCGGCTGGAAACCCCACGAAAACGAAGACATCGCAGTTTCCGCATTTCAAACGCACTGTGGAGTGCAGAAAACACCAGAAAACGTGTTTTTCGCATCAAATAGCACGAAAACAGCGATTTTGGTGATTCTCCACACTTGTCACAGAATAATCATGAAGATTATCACTGAAAATGCATATCTCAGCTGTAAACCCAACGAAACCGGAGATATCGCAGTTTCCGCACATCACACGCACTGTGGAGAGCAGAAAACGTGTTTTTCGCATCAAATAGTACGAAAACAGCGATTTTGGTGATTCTCCACACTTGTCACAGAATAATCATGAAGATTATCACCGAAAATGTATATCTCACCTGGAAACCCCACGAAAACGAAGATATCGCAGTTTCCGCATGTCAAGCGCACTGTGGAGTGCTGAAAACACCAGAAAACGTGTTTTTCGCATTCAATAGTACGACAACAGCGATTTCGGTAATTCTGCATCCTTCTCACAGAAGAATATTCAAAATTATCGTACAATATACATCCCTCAGCTGGAAACCCCACGAAAACGAAGACATCGCAGTTTCCGCATTTCAAACGCACTGTGGAGTGCTGAAAACACCAGGAAACGTGTTTTTCGCATTCAGTAGCACGAAAACAGCGATTTCTGTGATTCTGCACACATGTCACAGAAGAATCATGAAGATTATCACTGAAAATGCATATCTCAGCTGAAAACCCAACGAAAACGAAGATACCGCTGTTTCCGCATATCAAACGCACTGTGGAGTGCTGAAAACACCAGAAAACGTGTTTTTCGCATCAAATAGCACGACAACAGCGATTTCGGTAATCCTGCATCCTTCTCACAGAAGAATATTCAAGATTATCGTAGAAAATGCATATCTCAGCTGGAAACGCCACGAAAACGAAGATATCGCAGTTTCCGCATGTCAAGCGCGCTGTGGAGTGCTGAAAACACCAGAAAACGTGTTTTTCGCATCAAATAGCACGACAACAGCGATTTCGGTATTTCTGCATCCTTCTCACAGAAGAATATTCAAGATTATCGTAGAAAATACATGCCTCAGCTGGAAATCCCACGAAAACGAAGATATCGCAGTTTCCGCATGTCAAGCGCGCTGTGGAGTGCAGAAAACACCAGAAAACGTGTTTTTCGCATCAAATAGCACGAAAACAGCGATTTTTGTGATTCTGCACACCTGTCACAGAATAATCATGAAGATTATCACTGAAAATGCATATCTCAGCAGGAAACCCCACGAAAACGAAGATATCGCAGTTTCCGCATATCAAACGCACTTTGGAGCGCTGCAAACACCAGAAAACGTGTTTTTCGCATCAAATAGCACGACAACAGCGATTTCGGTATTTCTGCATCCTTCTCACAGAAGAATATTCAAGATTATCGTAGAAAATGCATATCTCAGCTGGAAACGCCACGAAAACGAAGATATCGCAGTTTCCGCATGTCAAGCGCGCTGTGGAGTGCTGAAAACACCAGAAAACGTGTTTTTCGCATCAAATAGCACGACAACAGCGATTTCGGTATTTCTGCATCCTTCTCACAGAAGAATATTCAAGATTATCGTAGAAAATGCATATCTCAGCTGAAAACGCCGCGAAAACGAAGATATTGCAGTTTCCGCATGTCAAGCCCACTGTGGAGTGCTGAAAACACCAGAAAACGTGTTTTTCGCATAGAATAGCACGACAAAAGCGATTTCGGTAATTCTGCATCCTTCTCACAGAAGAATATTCAAGATTATCGTAGAAAATACATGCCTCAGCTGGAAATCCCACGAAAACGAAGATATCGCAGTTTCCGCATGTCAAGCGCGCTGTGGAGTGCAGAAAACACCAGAAAACGTGTTTTTCGCATCAAATAGCACGAAAACAGCGATTTTTGTGATTCTGCACACCTGTCACAGAATAATCATGAAGATTATCACTGAAAATGCATATCTCAGCAGGAAACCCCACGAAAACGAAGATATCGCAGTTTCCGCATATCAAAAACGCACTTTGGAGCGCTGCAAACACCAGAAAACGTGTTTTTCGCATCAAATAGCACGACAACAGCGATTTCGGTATTGCTGCATCCTTCTCACAGAAGAATATTCAAGATTATCGTAGAAAATGCATATCTCAGCTGGAAACGCCGCGAAAACGAAGATATTGCAGTTTCCGCATGTCAAGCCCACTGTGGAGTGCTGAAAACACCAGAAAACGTGTTTTTCGCATCCAATAGCACGACAAAAGCGATTTCGGTAATTCTGCATCCTTCTCACAGAAGAATATTCTAGATTATCGTAGAAAATGCATATCTCAGCTGGAAACGCCACGATAACGAAGATATCGCATTTTCCGCATGTCAAGCGCGCTGTGGAGTGCTGAAAACACCAGAAAACGTGTTTTTCGCATTCAATAGCACGACAACAGCTATTTCGGTAATTCTGCATCCTTCTCACAGAAGAATATTCAAGATTATCGTAGAAAATACATGCCTCAGCTGGAAACCCCACGAAAACGAAGATATCGCAGTTTCCGCATTTCAAACGCACTGTGGAGTGCAGAAAAAACCAGGAAACGTGTTTTTCGCATTCAATAGCACGACAACAGCGATTTCGGTAATTCCGCATCCTTCTCACAGAAGAATAATCAAGATTATCACTGAAAATGCATATCTCGGCTGGAAACCCTACGAAAACGAAGATATTGCAGTTTCCGCATGTTAACCGCACTGTGGAGTGCTGAAAGCAACAGAAAACGTGTTTTTCGCATCAAATAGCTCGACAACAGCGATTTTGGTAATTCTGCATCTTTCTCACAGAAGAATAATCAAGATTATCACTGAAAATGCATATCTCGGCTGAAAACCCAACGAAAACGAAGATATCGCTGTTGCCGCATATCAAACGCACTGTGGAATGCTGAAAACACCAGAAAACGTGTATTTCGCATTAAATAGCAGTAAGCCAGCGAATTCGGTGATTATGCACACTTGTCACAGCAGAATCATGAAGATTATTACTGAAAATGCATATCTCAGCTGGAAACCCCACGAAAACGAAGATATTGCAGTTTCCGCATGTCAAGCGCACTGTGGAGTGCAGAAAACCCCAGAAAACGTGTTTTTCGCATCAAATAGCACGAAAACAGCGATTTTGGTGATTCTCCACACTTGTCACAGAATAATCATGAAGATTATCACCGAAAATGTATATCTCGGCTGGAAACCCCACGAAACCGAAGATATTGCAGTTTCCGCATGTCAAACGCACTGTGGAGTGGTGAAAACACCAGAAAGCGTGTTTTTCGCATCAAACAGCACGACAACAGCGATTTCAGTAATTCTGCATCCTTCTCACAGAAGAATATTCAAGATTATCGTAGAAAATACATGCCTCAGCTGGAAACCCCACGATAACGAAGATATCGCAGTTTCCGCATTTCAAACGCACTGTGGAGTACAGAAAACACCCGAAAACGCGTTTTTCGTATCAAACAGCACGACAACAACGATTGCGGTAATTCTGCTTCCTTCTCACAGAAGAATATTGAAGATTATCGTAGAAAATGCATATCTCGGCTGGAAACCCCACGAAAACGAAGACATCGCAGTTTCCGCATTTCAAACGCACTGTGGAGTGCAGAAAACACCAGAAAACGTGTTTTTCGCATCAAATAGCACGAAAACAGCGATTTTGGTGATTCTCCACACTTGTCACAGAATAATCATGAAGATTATCACTGAAAATGCATATCTCAGCTGTAAACCCAACGAAACCGGAGATATCGCAGTTTCCGCACATCAAACGCACTGTGGAGAGCAGAAAACGTGTTTTTCGCATCAAATAGTACGAAAACAGCGATTTTGGTGATTCTCCACACTTGTCACAGAATAATCATGAAGATTATCACCGAAAATGTATATCTCACCTGGAAACCCCACGAAAACGAAGATATCGCAGTTTCCGCATGTCAAGCGCACTGTGGAGTGCTGAAAACACCAGAAAACGTGTTTTTCGCATTCAATAGTACGACAACAGCGATTTCGGTAATTCTGCATCCTTCTCACAGAAGAATATTCAAAATTATCGTACAATATACATCCCTCAGCTGGAAACCCCACGAAAACGAAGACATCGCAGTTTCCGCATTTCAAACGCACTGTGGAGTGCTGAAAACACCAGGAAACGTGTTTTTCGCATTCAGTAGCACGAAAACAGCGATTTCTGTGATTCTGCACACATGTCACAGAAGAATCATGAAGATTATCACTGAAAATGCATATCTCAGCTGAAAACCCAACGAAAACGAAGATACCGCTGTTTCCGCATATCAAACGCACTGTGGAGTGCTGAAAACACCAGAAAACGTGTTTTTCGCATCAAATAGCACGACAACAGCGATTTCGGTAATCCTGCATCCTTCTCACAGAAGAATATTCAAGATTATCGTAGAAAATGCATATCTCAGCTGGAAACGCCACGAAAACGAAGATATCGCAGTTTCCGCATGTCAAGCGCGCTGTGGAGTGCTGAAAACACCAGAAAACGTGTTTTTCGCATCAAATAGCACGACAACAGCGATTTCGGTATTTCTGCATCCTTCTCACAGAAGAATATTCAAGATTATCGTAGAAAATGCATATCTCAGCTGGAAACGCCGCGAAAACGAAGATATTGCAGTTTCCGCATGTCAAGCCCACTGTGGAGTGCTGAAAACACCAGAAAACGTGTTTTTCGCATAGAATAGCACGACAAAAGCGATTTCGGTAATTCTGCATCCTTCTCACAGAAGAATATTCAAGATTATCGTAGAAAATACATGTCTCAGCTGGAAATCCCACGAAAACGAAGATATCGCAGTTTCCGCATGTCAAGCGCGCTGTGGAGTGCAGAAAACACCAGAAAACGTGTTTTTCGCATCAAATAGCACGAAAACAGCGATTTTTGTGATTCTGCACACCTGTCACAGAATAATCATGAAGATTATCACTGAAAATGCATATCTCAGCAGGAAACCCCACGAAAACGAAGATATCGCAGTTTCCGCATATCAAACGCACTTTGGAGCGCTGCAAACACCAGAAAACGTGTTTTTCGCATCAAATAGCACGACAACAGCGATTTCGGTATTTCTGCATCCTTCTCACAGAAGAATATTCAAGATTATCGTAGAAAATGCATATCTCAGCTGGAAACGCCACGAAAACGAAGATATCGCAGTTTCCGCATGTCAAGCGCGCTGTGGAGTGCTGAAAACACCAGAAAACGTGTTTTTCGCATCAAATAGCACGACAACAGCGATTTCGGTATTTCTGCATCCTTCTCACAGAAGAATATTCAAGATTATCGTAGAAAATGCATATCTCAGCTGAAAACGCCGCGAAAACGAAGATATTGCAGTTTCCGCATGTCAAGCCCACTGTGGAGTGCTGAAAACACCAGAAAACGTGTTTTTCGCATAGAATAGCACGACAAAAGCGTTTCGGTAATTCTGCATCCTTCTCACAGAAGAATATTCAAGATTATCGTAGAAAATACATGCCTCAGCTGGAAATCCCACGAAAACGAAGATATCGCAGTTTCCGCATGGCAAGCGCGCTGTGGAGTGCAGAAAACACCAGAAAACGTGTTTTTCGCATCAAATAGCACGAAAACAGCGATTTTTGTGATTCTGCACACCTGTCACAGAATAATCATGAAGATTATCACTGAAAATGCATATCTCAGCAGGAAACCCCACGAAAACGAAGATATCGCAGTTTCCGCATATCAAAAACGCACTTTGGAGCGCTGCAAACACCAGAAAACGTGTTTTTCGCATCAAATAGCACGACAACAGCGATTTCGGTATTTCTGCATCCTTCTCACAGAAGAATATTCAAGATTATCGTAGAAAATGCATATCTCAGCTGGAAACGCCGCGAAAACGAAGATATTGCAGTTTCCGCATGTCAAGCCCACTGTGGAGTGCTGAAAACACCAGAAAACGTGTTTTTCGCATCCAATAGCACGACAAAAGCGATTTCGGTAATTCTGCATCCTTCTCACAGAAGAATATTCTAGATTATCGTAGAAAATGCATATCTCAGCTGGAAACGCCACGATAACGAAGATATCGCATTTTCCGCATGTCAAGCGCGCTGTGGAGTGCTGAAAACACCAGAAAACGTGTTTTTCGCATTCAATAGCACGACAACAGCTATTTCGGTAATTCTGCATCCTTCTCACAGAAGAATAATCAAGATTATCGTAGAAAATACATGCCTCAGCTGGAAACCCCACGAAAACGAAGATATTGCAGTTTCCGCATTTCAAACGCACTGTGGAGTGCAGAAAAAACCAGGAAACGTGTTTTTCGCATTCAATAGCACGACAACAGCGATTTCGGTAATTCTGCATCCTTCTCACAGAAGAATAATCAAGATTATCACTGAAAATGCATATCTCGGCTGGAAACCCTACGAAAACGAAGATATTGCAGTTTCCGCATGTTAACCGCACTGTGGAGTGCTGAAAGCAACAGAAAACGTGTTTTTCGCATCAAATAGCTCGACAACAGCGATTTTGGTAATTCTGCATCTTTCTCACAGAAGAATAATCAAGATTATCACTGAAAATGCATATCTCGGCTGAAAACCCAACGAAAACGAAGATATCGCAGTTGCCGCATATCAAACGCACTGTGGAATGCTGAAAACACCAGAAAACGTGTATTTCGCATTAAATAGCAGTAAGCCAGCGAATTCGGTGATTATGCACACTTGTCACAGCAGAATCATGAAGATTATCACTGAAAATGCATATCTCAGCTGGAAACCCCACGAAAACGAAGATATTGCAGTTTCCGCATGTCAAGCGCACTGTGGAGTGCTGAAAACCCCAGAAAACGTGTTTTTCGCTTTCAATGGAACGAAAACAGCGAATTCGGTGATTATGCACACTTGTCACAGCAGAATCATGAAGATTATCACTGAAAATGCATATCTCAGCTGGAAACCCAACGAAACCGGAGATGTAGCAGTTTCCGCATTTCAAACGCACTGTGGAGTGCAGAAAAAACCAGGAAACGTGTTTTTCGCATTCAATAGCACGACAACAGCGATTTCGGTAATTCTGCATCCTTCTCACAGAAGAATAATCAAGATTATCACTGAAAATGCATATCTCGGCTGAAAACCCAACGAAAACGAAGATATCGCTGTTGCCGCATATCAAACGCACTGTGGAATGCTGAAAACACCAGAAAACGTGTATTTCGCATTAAATAGCAGTAAGCCAGCGAATTCGGTGATTATGCACACTTGTCACAGCAGAATCATGAAGATTATTACTGAAAATGCATATCTCAGCTGGAAACCCCACGAAAACGAAGATATTGCAGTTTCCGCATGTCAAGCGCACTGTGGAGTGCAGAAAACCCCAGAAAACGTGTTTTTCGCATCAAATAGCACGAAAACAGCGATTTTGGTGATTCTCCACACTTGTCACAGAATAATCATGAAGATTATCACCGAAAATGTATATCTCGGCTGGAAACCCCACGAAACCGAAGATATTGCAGTTTCCGCATGTCAAACGCACTGTGGAGTGGTGAAAACACCAGAAAACGTGTTTTTCGCATCAAACAGCACGACAACAGCGATTTCAGTAATTCTGCATCCTTCTCACAGAAGAATATTCAAGATTATCGTAGAAAATACATGCCTCAGCTGGAAACCCCACGATAACGAAGATATCGCAGTTTCCGCATTTCAAACGCACTGTGGAGTACAGAAAACACCCGAAAACGCGTTTTTCGTATCAAACAGCACGACAACAACGATTGCGGTAATTCTGCTTCCTTCTCACAGAAGAATATTGAAGATTATCGTAGAAAATGCATATCTCGGCTGGAAACCCCACGAAAACGAAGACATCGCAGTTTCCGCATTTCAAACGCACTGTGGAGTGCAGAAAACACCAGAAAACGTGTTTTTCGCATCAAATAGCACGAAAACAGCGATTTTGGTGATTCTCCACACTTGTCACAGAATAATCATGAAGATTATCACTGAAAATGCATATCTCAGCTGTAAACCCAACGAAACCGGGGATATCGCAGTTTCCGCACATCAAACGCACTGTGGAGAGCAGAAAACGTGTTTTTCGCATAGAATAGCACGACAAAAGCGATTTCGGTAATTCTGCATCCTTCTCACAGAAGAATATTCAAGATTATCGTAGAAAATACATGTCTCAGCTGGAAATCCCACGAAAACGAAGATATCGCAGTTTCCGCATGTCAAGCGCGCTGTGGAGTGCAGAAAACACCAGAAAACGTGTTTTTCGCATCAAATAGCACGAAAACAGCGATTTTTGTGATTCTGCACACCTGTCACAGAATAATCATGAAGATTATCACTGAAAATGCATATCTCAGCAGGAAACCCCACGAAAACGAAGATATCGCAGTTTCCGCATATCAAACGCACTTTGGAGCGCTGCAAACACCAGAAAACGTGTTTTTCGCATCAAATAGCACGACAACAGCGATTTCGGTATTTCTGCATCCTTCTCACAGAAGAATATTCAAGATTATCGTAGAAAATGCATATCTCAGCTGGAAACGCCACGAAAACGAAGATATCGCAGTTTCCGCATGTCAAGCGCGCTGTGGAGTGCTGAAAACACCAGAAAACGTGTTTTTCGCATCAAATAGCACGACAACAGCGATTTCGGTATTTCTGCATCCCTCTCACAGAAGAATATTCAAGATTATCGTAGAAAATGCATATCTCAGCTGAAAACGCCGCGAAAACGAAGATATTGCAGTTTCCGCATGTCAAGCCCACTGTGGAGTGCTGAAAACACCAGAAAACGTGTTTTTCGCATAGAATAGCACGACAAAAGCGATTTCGGTAATTCTGCATCCTTCTCACAGAAGAATATTCAAGATTATCGTAGAAAATACATGCCTCAGCTGGAAATCCCACGAAAACGAAGATATCGCAGTTTCCGCATGGCAAGCGCGCTGTGGAGTGCAGAAAACACCAGAAAACGTGTTTTTCGCATCAAATAGCACGAAAACAGCGATTTTTGTGATTCTGCACACCTGTCACAGAATAATCATGAAGATTATCACTGAAAATGCATATCTCAGCAGGAAACCCCACGAAAACGAAGATATCGCAGTTTCCGCATATCAAAAACGCACTTTGGAGCGCTGCAAACACCAGAAAACGTGTTTTTCGCATCAAATAGCACGACAACAGCGATTTCGGTATTTCTGCATCCTTCTCACAGAAGAATATTCAAGATTATCGTAGAAAATGCATATCTCAGCTGGAAACGCCGCGAAAACGAAGATATTGCAGTTTCCGCATGTCAAGCCCACTGTGGAGTGCTGAAAACACCAGAAAACGTGTTTTTCGCATCCAATAGCACGACAAAAGCGATTTCGGTAATTCTGCATCCTTCTCACAGAAGAATATTCTAGATTATCGTAGAAAATGCATATCTCAGCTGGAAACGCCACGATAACGAAGATATCGCATTTTCCGCATGTCAAGCGCGCTGTGGAGTGCTGAAAACACCAGAAAACGTGTTTTTCGCATTCAATAGCACGACAACAGCTATTTCGGTAATTCTGCATCCTTCTCACAGAAGAATATTCAAGATTATCGTAGAAAATACATGCCTCAGCTGGAAACCCCACGAAAACGAAGATATCGCAGTTTCCGCATTTCAAACGCACTGTGGAGTGCAGAAAAAACCAGGAAACGTGTTTTTCGCATTCAATAGCACGACAACAGCGATTTCGGTAATTCTGCATCCTTCTCACAGAAGAATAATCAAGATTATCACTGAAAATGCATATCTCGGCTGGAAACCCTACGAAAACGAAGATATTGCAGTTTCCGCATGTTAACCGCACTGTGGAGTGCTGAAAGCAACAGAAAACGTGTTTTTCGCATCAAATAGCTCGACAACAGCGATTTTGGTAATTCTGCATCTTTCTCACAGAAGAATAATCAAGATTATCACTGAAAATGCATATCTCGGCTGAAAACCCAACGAAAACGAAGATATCGCAGTTGCCGCATATCAAACGCACTGTGGAATGCTGAAAACACCAGAAAACGTGTATTTCGCATTAAATAGCAGTAAGCCAGCGAATTCGGTGATTATGCACACTTGTCACAGCAGAATCATGAAGATTATCACTGAAAATGCATATCTCAGCTGGAAACCCCACGAAAACGAAGATATTGCAGTTTCCGCATGTCAAGCGCACTGTGGAGTGCTGAAAACCCCAGAAAACGTGTTTTTCGCTTTCAATAGAACGAAAACTGCGAATTCGGTGATTATGCACACTTGTCACAGCAGAATCATGAAGATTATCACTGAAAATGCATATCTCAGCTGGAAACCCAACGAAACCGGAGATGTAGCAGTTTCCGCATTTCAAACGCACTGTGGAGTGCAGAAAAAACCAGGAAACGTGTTTTTCGCATTCAATAGCACGACAACAGCGATTTCGGTAATTCTGCATCCTTCTCACAGAAGAATAATCAAGATTATCACTGAAAATGCATATCTCGGCTGAAAACCCAACGAAAACGAAGATATCGCAGTTGCCGCTTATCAAACGCACTGTGGAATGCTGAAAACACCAGAAAACGTGTATTTCGCTTTAAATAGCAGTAAGCCAGCGAATTCGGTGATTATGCACACATGTCACAGAAGAATCATGAAGATTATCACTGAACATGCATATCTCGGCTGGAAACCCTACGAAAACGAAGATATTGCAGTTTCCGCATGTTAAGCGCACTGTGGAGTGCTGAAAGCAACAGAAAACGTGTTTTTCGCATCAAATAGCTCGACAACAGCGATTTCGGTAATTCTGCATCTTTCTCACAGAAGAATAATCAAGATTATCACTGAAAATGCATATCTCGGCTGAAAACCCAACGAAAACGAAGATATTGCAGTTTCCGCATGTCAAGCGCACTGTGGAGTGCTGAAAACCCCAGAAAACGTGTTTTTCGCTTTCAATAGAACGAAAACAGCGAATTCGGTGATTATGCACACTTGTCACAGCAGAATCATGAAGATTATCACTGAAAATGCATATCTCAGCTGGAAACCCAACGAAACCGGAGATGTAGCAGTTTCCGCATATTAAACGCACTGTGAAGTGCTGAAAACCCCAGAAAACGTGATTTTCGCATTCAATAGCACGACAACAGCGATTTCGGTAATTCTGCATCCTTCTCACAGAAGAATATTCAAGATTATCGTAGAAAATACATGCCTCAGCTGGAAACCCCACGAAAACGAAGATATCGCAGTTTCCGCATTTCAAACGCACTGTGGAGTACAGAAAACACCCGAAAACGTGTTTTTCGTATCAAACAGCACAACAACGATTGCGGTAATTCTGCATCCTTCTCACAGAAGAATATTCAAGATTATCGTAGAAAATGCATATCTCGGCTGGAAACCCCACGAAAACGAAGACATCGCAGTTTCCGCATTTCAAACGCACTGTGGAGTGCAGAAAACACCAGAAAACGTGTTTTTCGCATCAAATAGTACGAAAACAGCGTTTTTGGTGATTCTCCACACTTGTCACAGAATAATCATGAAGATTATCACCGAAAATGTATATCTCACCTGGAAACCCCACGAAAACGAAGATATCGCAGTTTCCGCATGTCAAGCGCACTGTGGAGTGCTGAAAACACCAGAAAACGTGTTTTTCGCATTCAATAGTACGACAACAGCGATTTCGGTAATTCTGCATCCTTCTCACAGAAGAATATTCAAAATTATCGTACAATATACATCCCTCAGCTGGAAACCCCACGAAAACGAAGACATCGCAGTTTCCGCATTTCAAACGCACTGTGGAGTGCTGAAAACACCAGGAAACGTGGTTTTCGCATTCAGTAGCACGAAAACAGCGATTTCTGTGATTCTGCACACATGTCACAGAAGAATCATGAAGATTATCACTGGAAATGCATATCTCAGCTGAAAACCCAACGAAAACGAAGATACCGCAGTTTCCGCATATCAAACGCACTGTGGAGTGCTGAAAACACCAGAAAACGTGTTTTCGCATCAAATAGCACGAAAACAGCGATTTTTGTGATTCTGCACACTTGTCACAGAATAATCATGAAGATTATCGCCGAAAATGTATATCTCGGCTGGAAACCCCACGAAACCGAAGATATTGCAGTTTCCGCATGTCAAACGCACTGTGGAGTGGTGATAACACCAGAAAACGTGTTTTTCGCATCAAACAGCACGACAACAGCGATTTCAGTAATTCTGCATCCTTCTCACAGAAGAATATTCAAGATTATCGTAGAAAATACATGCCTCAGCTGGAAATCCCACGAAAACGAAGATATCGCAGTTTCCGCATTTCAAACGCACTGTGGAGTGCTGAAAATACCAGAAAACGTGTTTTTCGCATCAAATAGCACGAAAACAGCGATTTTTGTGATTCTGCACACCTGTCACAGAATAATCATGAAGATTATCACTGAAAATGCATATCTCAGCAGGAAACCCCACGAAAACGAAGATATCGCAGTTTCCGCATATCAAACGCACTGTGGAGCGCTGCAAACACCAGAAAACGTGTTTTTCGCATCAAATAGCACGACAAAAGCGATTTCGGTATTTCTGCATCCTTCTCACAGAAGAATATTCAAGATTATCGTAGAAAATGCATATCTCAGCTGGAAACGCCGCGAAAACGAAGATATTGCAGTTTCCGCATGTCAAGCCCACTGTGGAGTGCTGAAAACACCAGAAAACGTGTTTTTCGCATCCAATAGCACGACAAAAGCGATTTCGGTAATTCTGCATCCTTCTCACAGAAGAATATTCTAGATTATCGTAGAAAATGCATATCTCAGCTGGAAACGCCGCGAAAACGAAGATATTGCAGTTTCCGCATGTCAAGCCCACTGTGGAGTGCTGAAAACACCAGAAAACGTGTTTTTCGCATCCAATAGCACGACAAAAGCGATTTCGGTAATTCTGCATCCTTCTCACAGAAGAATATTCTAGATTATCGTAGAAAATGCATATCTCAGCTGGAAACGCCACGAAAACGAAGATATCGCAGTTTCCGCATATCAAACGCACTGTGGAGTGCTGAAAACACCAGAAAACGTGTTTTTCGCATTCAATAGTACGACAACAGCGATTTCGGTAATTCTGCATCCTTCTCACAGAAGAATATTCAAAATTATCGTACAATATACATCCCTCAGCTGGAAACCCCACGAAAACGAAGACATCGCAGTTTCCGCATTTCAAACGCACTGTGGAGTGCTGAAAACACCCGGAAACGTGTTTTTCGCATTCAGTAGCACGAAAACAGCGATTTCTGTGATTCTGCACACATGTCACAGAAGAATCATGAAGATTATCACTGAAAATGCATATCTCAGCTGAAAACCCAACGAAAACGAAGATACCGCAGTTTCCGCATATCAAACGCACTGTGGAGTGCTGAAAACACCAGAAAACGTGTTTTTCGCATCAAATAGCACGAAAACAGCGATTTTTGTGATTCTGCACACTTGTCACAGAATAATCATGAAGATTATCACCGAAAATGTATATCTCGGCTGGAAACCCCACGAAACCGAAGATATTGCAGTTTCCGCATGTCAAACGCACTGTGGAGTGGTGAAAACACCAGAAAACGTGTTTTTCGCATCAAACAGCACGACAACAGCGATTTCAGTAATTCTGCATCCTTCTCACAGATGAATATTCAAGATTATCGTAGAAAATACATGCCTCAGCTGGAAATCCCACGAAAACGAAGATATCGCAGTTTCCGCATTTCAAACGCACTGTGGAGTGCTGAAAATACCAGAAAACGTGTTTTTCGCATCAAATAGCACGAAAACAGCGATTTTTGTGATTCTGCACACCTGTCACAGAATAATCATGAAGATTATCACTGAAAATGCATATCTCAGCAGGAAACCCCACGAAAACGAAGATATCGCAGTTTCCGCATATCAAACGCACTGTGGAGCGCTGCAAACACCAGAAAACGTGTTTTTCGCATCAAATAGCACGACAACAGCGATTTCGGTATTTCTGCATCCTTCTCACAGAAGAATATTCAAGATTATCGTAGAAAATGCATATCTCAGCTGGAAACGCCGCGAAAACGAAGATATTGCAGTTTCCGCATGTCAAGCCCACTGTGGAGTGCTGAAAACACCAGAAAACGTGTTTTTCGCATCCAATAGCACGACAAAAGCGATTTCGGTAATTCTGCATCCTTCTCACAGAAGAATATTCTAGATTATCGTAGAAAATGCATATCTCAGCTGGAAACGCCGCGAAAACGAAGATATTGCAGTTTCCGCATGTCAAGCCCACTGTGGAGTGCTGAAAACACCAGAAAACGTGTTTTTCGCATCCAATAGCACGACAAAAGCGATTTCAGTAATTCTGCATCCTTCTCACAGAAGAATATTCAAGATTATCGTAGAAAATACATGCCTCAGCTGGAAACCCCACGAAAACGAAGATATCGCAGTTTCCGCATTTCAAACGCACTGTGGAGTGCAGAAAAAACCAGGAAACGTGTTTTTCGCATCAAACAGCACGACAACAGCGATTTCAGTAATTCTGCATCCTTCTCACAGAAGAATACTCAAGATTATCGTAGAAAATACATGCCTTAGCTGGAAACTCCACGAAAACGAAGATATCGCAGTTTCCGCATTTCAAACGCACTGTGGAGTGCAGAAAAAACCAGGAAACGTGTTTTTCGCATTCAATAGCACGACAACAGCGATTTCGGTAATTCTGCATCCTTCTCACAGAAGAATAATCAAGATTATCACTGAAAATGCATTTCTCGGCTGGAAACCCTACGAAAACGAAGATATTGCAGTTTCCGCATGTTAAGCGCACTGTGGAGTGCTGAAAGCAACAGAAAACGTGTTTTTCGCATCAAATAGCTCGACAACAGCGATTTCGGTAATTCTGCATCTTTCTCACAGAAGAATAATCAAGATTATCACTGAAAATGCATATCTCGGCTGAAAACCCAACGAAAACGAAGATATCGCAGTTGCCGCATATCAAACGCACTGTGGAGTGCTGAAAACACCAGAAAACGTGTTTTTCGCATTCAATAGTACGACAACAGCGATTTCGGTAATTCTGCATCATTCTCACAGAAGAATATTCAAAATTATCGTACAATATACATCCCTCAGCTGGAAACCCCACGAAAACGAAGACATCGCAGTTTCCGCATTTCAAACGCACTGTGGAGTGCTGAAAACACCAGGAAACGTGTTTTTCGCATTCAGTAGCACGAAAACAGCGATTTCTGTGATTCTGCACACATGTCACAGAAGAATCATGAAGATTATCACTGAAAATGCATATCTCAGCTGAAAACCCAACGAAACCGGAGATATCGCAGTTTCCGCACATCAAACGCACTGTGGAGTGCAGAAAACACCAGAAATCGTGTTTTTCGCATCAAATAGCACGAAAACAGCGATTTTGGTGATTCTGCACACTTGTCTCAGAATAATCATGAAGATTATCACCGAAAATGCATATCTCACCTGGAAACCCCACGAAAACGAAGATATCGCAGTTTCCGCATATCAAACGCACTGTGGAGTGCTGCAAACACCAGAATACGTGTTTTTCGTATCAAATAGCACGACAACAGCGATTTCGGTAATTCTGCATCCTTCTCACAGAAGAATATTCAAGATTATCGTAGAAAATGCATATCTCAGCTGGAAACGCCACGAAAACGAAGAAATCGCAGTTTCCGCATGTCAAGCGCGCTGTGGAGTGCAGAAAACACCAGAAAACGTGTTTTTCGCATCAAATAGCACGAAAACAGCGATTTCAGTGATTCTGCAAACTTGTCACAGCAGAATCATGAAGATTATCACTGAAAATGCATATCTCAGCTGTAAACCCAACGAAACCGGAGATATCGCAGTTTCCGCACATCAAACGCACTGTGGAGTGCAGAAAACACCAGAAATCGTGTTTTTCGCATCAAATAGCACGAAAACAGCGATTTTGGTGATTCTGCACACTTGTCTCAGAATAATCATGAAGATTATCACCGAAAATGCATATCTCACCTGGAAACCCCACGAAAACGAAGATATCGCAGTTTACGCATGTCAAGCGCACTGTGGAGTGCTGAAAACACCAGAAAACGTGTTTTTCGCATTCAATAGTACGACAACAGCGATTTCGGTAATTCTGCATCCTTCTCACAGAAGAATATTCAAAATTATCGTACAATATACATCCCTCAGCTGGAAACCCCACGAATACGAAGGCATCGCAGTTTCCGCATTTCAAACGCACTGTGGAGTGCTGAAAACTCCAGGAAACGTGTTTTTCGCATTCAATAGCACGAAAACAGCGATTTCTGTGATTCTGCACACATGTCACAGAAGAAGCATGAAGATTATCACCGAACATGCATATCTCAGCTGAAAACCCAACGAAAACGAAGATACCACAGTTTCCGCATATCAAACGCACTGTGGAGTGCTGAAAACACCAGAATACGTGTTTTTCGCATCAAACAGCACGACAACAGCGATTTCAGTAATTCTGCATCCTTCTCACAGAAGAATATTCAAGATTATCGTAGAAAATACATGCCTCACCTGGAAACCCCACGAAAACGAAGATATCGCAGTTTCCGCATTTCAAACGCACTGTGGAGTGCAGAAAAAACCAGGAAACGTGTTTTTCGCATTCAATAGCACGACAACAGCGATTTCGGTAATTCTGCATCCTTCTCACAGAAGAATAATCAAGATTATCACTGAAAATGCATATCTCGGCTGGAAACCCTACGAAAACGAAGATATTGCAGTTTCCGCATGTTAAGCGCACTGTGGAGTGCTGAAAGCAACAGAAAACGTGTTTTTCGCATCAAATAGCTCGACAACAGCGATTTCGGTAATTCTGCATCTTTCTCACAGAAGAATAATCAAGATTATCACTGAAAATGCATATCTCGGCTGAAAACCCAACGAAAACGAAGATATCGCAGTTGCCGCATATCAAACGCACTGTGGAATGCTGAAAACACCAGAAAACGAGTTTTTCGCATTAAATAGCAGTAAGCCAGCGAATTCGGTGATTATGCACACTTGTCACAGCAGAATCATGAAGATTATCACTGAAAATGCATATCTCAGCTGGAAACCCCACGAAAACGAAGATATTGCAGTTTCCGCATGTCAAGCGCACTGTGGAGTGCTGAAAACCCCAGAAAACGTGTTTTTCGCTTTCAATAGAACGAAAACAGCGAATTCGGTGATTATGCACACTTGTCACAGCAGAATCATGAAGATTATCACTGAAAATGCATATCTCAGCTGGAAACCCAACGAAACCGGAGATGTAGCAGTTTCCGCATATCAAACGCACTGTGGAGTGCTGAAAACCCCAGAAAACGTGATTTTCGCATTCAATAGCACGACAACAGCGATTTCGGTAATTCTGCATCCTTCTCACAGAAGAATATTCAAGATTATCGTAGAAAATACATGCCTCAGCTGGAAACCCCACGAAAACGAAGATATCGCAGTTTCCGCATTTCAAACGCACTGTGGAGTGCAGAAAAAACCAGGAAACGTGTTTTTCGCATTCAATAGCACCACAACAGCGATTTCGGTAATTCTGCATCCTTCTCACAGAAGAATAATCAAGATTATCACTGAAAATGCATATCTCGGCTGGAAACCCTACGAAAACGAAGATATTGCAGTTTCCGCATGTTAAGCGCACTGTGGAGTGCTGAAAGCAACAGAAAACGTGTTTTCCGCATCAAATAGCTCGACAACAGCGATTTCGGTAATTCTGCATCTTTCTCACAGAAGAATAATCAAGATTATCACTGAAAATGCATATCTCGGCTGAAAACCCAAAGAAAACGAAGATATCGCAGTTGCCGCATATCAAACGCACTGTGGAATGCTGAAAACACCAGAAAACGTGTTTTTCGCATTAAATAGCAGTAAGCCAGCGAATTCGGTGAGTATGCACACTTGTCACAGCAGAATCATGAAGATTATCACTGAAAATGCATATCTCAGCTGGAAACCCCACGAAAACGAAGATATTGCAGTTTCCGCATGTCAAGCGCACTGTGGAGTGCTGAAAACCCCAGAAAACGTGTTTTTCGCTTTCAATAGAACGAAAACAGCGAATTCGGTGATTATGCACACTTGTCACAGCAGAATCATGAAGATTATCACTGAAAATGCATATCTCAGCTGGAAACCCAACGAAACCGGAGATGTAGCAGTTTCCGCATATCAAACGCACTGTGGAGTGCTGAAAACCCCAGAAAACGTGATTTTCGCATTCAATAGCACGACAACAGCGATTTCGGTAATTCTGCATCCTTCTCACAGAAGAATATTCAAGATTATCGTAGAAAATGCATATCTCAGCTGGAAACGCCACGAAAACGAAGATATCGCAGTTTCCGCATGTCAAGCGCGCTGTGGAGTGCAGAAAACACCAGAAAACGTGTTTTTCGCATCAAATAGCACGAAAACAGCGATTTCAGTGATTCTGCACACTTGTCACAGCAGAATCATGAAGATTATCACTGAAAATGCATATCTCAGCTGTAAACCCAACGAAACCGGAGATATCGCAGTTTCCGCACATCAAACGCACTGTGGAGTGCAGAAAACACCAGAAAACGTGTTTTTCGCATCAAATAGCACGAAAACAGCGATTTTGGTGATTCTGCACACTTGTCTCAGAATAATCATGAAGATTATCACCGAAAATGCTTATCTCACCTGGAAACCCCACGAAAACGAAGATATCGCAGTTTACGCATGTCAAGCGCACTGTGGAGTGCTGAAAACACCAGAAAACGTGTTTTTCGCATTCAATAGTACGACAACAGCGAATTCGGTAATTCTGCATCCTTCTCACAGAAGAATATTCAAAATTATCGTACAATATACATCCCTCGGCTGGAAACCCCACGAATACGAAGACATCGCAGTTTCCGCATTTCAAACGCACTGTGGAGTGCTGAAAACTCCAGGAAACGTGTTTTTCGCATTCAATAGCACGAAAACAGCGATTTGTGTGATTCTGCACACATGTCACAGAAGAAGCATGAAGATTATCACTGAACATGCATATCTCAGCTGAAAACCCAACGAAAACGAAGATACCGCAGTTTCCGCATATCAAACGCACTGTGGAGTGCTGAAAACACCAGAATACGTGTTTTTCGCATCAAACAGCACGACAACAGCGATTTCAGTAATTCTGCATCCTTCTCACAGAAGAATATTCAAGATTATCGTAGAAAATGCATATCTGAGCTGGAAACGCCACGAAAACGAAGATATCGCTGTTCCCGCATGTCAAGCGCACTGTGGAGTGCTGAAAGCAACAGAAAACGTGTTTTTCGCATCAAATAGCTCGACAACAGCGATTTCGGTAATTCTGCATCTTTCTCACAGAAGAATAATCAAGATTATCACTGAAAATGCATATCTCGGCTGAAAACCCAACGAAAACGAAGATATCGCAGTTGCCGCATATCAAACGCACTGTGGAATGCTGAAAACACCAGAAAACGTGTTTTTCGCATTAAATAGCAGTAAGCCAGCGAA
Source organism: Anthophora plumipes (assembly GCA_951804975.1). Lineage (NCBI taxonomy): Eukaryota > Metazoa > Arthropoda > Insecta > Hymenoptera > Apidae > Anthophora > Anthophora plumipes. Next base: position 969,798 of record OX638127.1, read on the forward strand.
TTCGGTGATTATGCACACTTGTCACAGCAGAATCATGAAGATTATCACTGAAAATGCATATCTCAGCTGTAAACCCAACGAAACCGGAGATATCGCAGTTTCCGCATATCAAACGCACTGTGGAATGCTGAAAACACCAGAAAACGTGTTTTTCGCATTAAATAGCAGTAAGCCAGCGAATTCGGTGATTATGCACACTTGTCACAGCAGAATCATGAAGATTATCACTGAAAATGCATATCTCAGCTGTAAACCCAACGAAACCGGAGATATCGCAGTTTCCGCATATCAAACGCACTGTGGAATGCTGAAAACACCAGAAAACGTGTTTTTCGCATTAAATAGCAGTAAGCCAGCGAATTCGGTGATTATGCACACTTGTCACAGCAGAATCATGAAGATTATCACTGAAAATGCATATCTCACCTGGAAACCCCACGAAAACGAAGATATTGCAGTTTCCGCATGTTAAGCGCACTGTGGAGTGCTGAAAGCAACAGAAAACGTGTTTTTCGCATCAAATAGCTCGACAACAGCGATTTCGGTAATTCTGCATCTTTCTCACAGAAGAATAATCAAGATTATCACTGAAAATGCATATCTCGGCTGAAAACCCAACGAAAACGAAGATATCGCAGTTGCCGCATATCAAACGCACTGTGGAATGCTGAAAACACCAGAAAACGTGTTTTTCGCATTAAATAGCAGTAAGCCTGCGAATTCGGTGATTATGCACACTTGTCACAGCAGAATCATGAAGATTATCACTGAAAATGCATATCTCAGCTGTAAACCCAACGAAACCGGAGATATCGCAGTTTCCGCATATCAAACGCACTGTGGAATGCTGAAAACACCAGAAAACGTGTTTTTCGCATTAAATAGCAGTAAGCCAGCGAATTCGGTGATTATGCACACTTGTCACAGCAGAATCATGAAGATTATCACTGAAAATGCATATCTCAGCTGGAAACCCCACGAAAACAAAGATATTGCAGTTTCCGCATGTCAAGCGCACTGTGGAGTGCTGAAAACCCCAGAAAACGTGTTTTTCGCATCAAATAGCACGACAACAGCGATTTCGGTAATTCTGCATCCTTCTCACAGAAGAATATTCAAGATTATGGTAGAAAATGCATATCTGAGCTGGAAACGCCACGAAAACGAAGATATCGCTGTTCCCGCATGTCAAGCGCACTGTGGAGTGCTGAAAATACCAGAAAACGTGTTTTTCGCATCAAATAGCACGAAAACAGCGATTTTTGTGATTCTGCACACCTGTCACAGAATTATCATGAAGATTATCACTGAAAAAGCATATCTCAGCAGGAAACCCCACGAAAACGAAGATATCGCAGTTTCCGCATATCAAACGCACTGTGGATCGCTGCAAACACCAGAAAACGTGTTTTTCGCATCAAATAGCACGACAACAGCGATTTCGGTATTTCTGCATCCTTCTCACAGAAGAATATTCAAGATTATCGTAGAAAATGCATATCTCAGCTGGAAACGCCGCGAAAACGAAGATATTGCAGTTTCCGCATGTCAAGCCCACTGTGGAGTGCTGAAAACACCAGAAAACGTGTTTTTCGCATCCAATAGCACGACAAAAGCGATTTCGGTAATTCTGCATCCTTCTCACAGAAGAATATTCAAGATTATCGTAGAAAATACATGCCTCACCTGGAAACCCCACGAAAACGAAGATATTGCAGTTTCCGCATGTTAAGCGCACTGTGGAGTGCTGAAAGCAACAGAAAACGTGTTTTTCGCATCAAATAGCTCGACAACAGCGATTTCGGTAATTCTGCATCTTTCTCACAGAAGAATAATCAAGATTATCACTGAAAATGCATATGTCGGCTGAAAACCCAACGAAAACGAAGATATCGCAGTTGCCGCATATCAAACGCACTGTGGAATGATGAAAACACCAGAAAACGTGTTTTTCGCATTAAATAGCAGTAAGCCAGCGAATTCGGTGATTATGCACACTTGTCACAGCAGAATCATGAAGATTATCACTGAAAATGCATATCTCAGCTGGAAACCCCACGAAAACGAAGATATTGCAGTTTCCGCATGTCAAGCGCACTGTGGAGCGCTGAAAACCCCAGAAAACGTGTTTTTCGCTTCCAATAGAACGAAAACAGCGAATTCGGTGATTATGCACACTTGTCACAGCAGAATCATGAAGATTATCACTGAAAATGCATATCTCAGCTGGAAACCCAACGAAACCAGAGATGTAGCAGTTTCCGCATATCAAACGCACTGTGGAGTGCTGAAAACCCCAGAAAACGTGATTTTCGCATTCAATAGCACGACAACAGCGATTTCGGTAATTCTGCACGCTTCTCACAGTAGAATATTCAAGATTATCGTAGAAAATACATGCCTCAGCTGGAAACCCCACGAAAACGAAGATATCGCAGTTTCCGCATTTCAAACGCACTGTGGAGTACAGAAAACACCCGAAAACGTGTTTTTCGTATCAAACAGCACGACAACAACGATTGCGGTAATTCTGCATCCTTCTCACAGAAGAATATTCAAGATTATCGTAGAAAATGCATATCTCGGCTGGAAACCCCACGAAAACGAAGACATCGCAGTTTCCGCATTTCAAACGCACTGTGGAGTGCTGAAAATACCAGAAAACGTGTTTTTCGCATTCAATAGTACGACAACAGCGAATTCGGTAATTCTGCATCCTTCTCACAGAAGAATATTCAAAATTATCGTACAATATACATCCCTCGGCTGGAAACCCCACGAATACGAAGACATCGCAGTTTCCGCATTTCAAACGCACTGTGGAGTGCTGAAAACTCCAGGAAACGTGTTTTTCGCATTCAATAGAACGAAAACAGCGAATTCGGTGATTATGCACACTTGTCACAGCAGAATCATGAAGATTATCACTGAAAATGCATATCTCAGCTGGAAACCCAACGAAACCGGAGATGTAGCAGTTTCCGCATATCAAACGCACTGTGGAGTGCTGAAAACCCCAGAAAACGTGATTTTCGCATCAAATAGCACGAAAACAGCGATTTCGGTGATTCTGCACACTTGTCACAGCAGAATCATGAAGATTATCACTGAAAATGCATATCTCAGCTGTAAACCCAACGAAACCGGAGATATCGCAGTTTCCGCACATCAAACGCACTGTGGAGTGCAGAAAACACCAGAAAACGTGTTTTTCGCATCAAATAGTACGAAAACAGCGATTTTGGTGATTCTCCACACTTGTCACAGAATAATCATGTAGATTATCACCGAAAATCTATATCTCACCTGGAAACCCCACGAAAACGAAGATATCGCAGTTTACGCATGTCAAGCGCACTGTGGAGTGCTGAAAACACCAGAAAACGTGTTTTTCGCATTCAATAGTACGACAACAGCGATTTCGGTAATTCTGCATCCTTCTCACAGAAGAATATTCAAAATTATCGTACAATATACATCCCTCGGCTGGAAACCCCACGAATACGAAGACATCGCAGTTTCCGCATTTCAAACGCACTGTGGAGTGCTGAAAACTCCAGGAAACGTGTTTTTCGCATTCAATAGCACGAAAACAGCGATTTCTGTGATTCTGCACACATGTCACAGAAGAAGCATGAAGATTATCACTGAACATGCATATCTCAGCTGAAAACCCAACGAAAACGAAGATACCGCAGTTTCCGCATATCAAACGCACTGTGGAGTGCTGAAAACACCAGAATACGTGTTTTTCGCATCAAACAGCACGACAACAGCGATTTCGGTAATTCTGCATCTTTCTCACAGAAGAATAATCAAGATTATCACTGAAAATGCATATCTCGGCTGAAAACCCAACGAAAACGAAGATATCGCAGTTGCCGCATATCAAACGCACTGTGGAATGCTGAAAACACCAGAAAACGTGTTTTTCGCATTAAATAGCAGTAAGCCAGCGAATTCGGTGATTATGCACACTTGTCACAGCAGAATCATGAAGATTATCACTGAAAATGCATATCTCAGCTGGAAACCCCACGAAAACGAAGATATTGCAGTTTCCGCATGTCAAGCGCACTGTGGAGTGCTGAAAACCCCAGAAAACGTGTTTTTCGCTTTCAATAGAACGAAAACAGCGAATTCGGTGATTATGCACACTTGTCACAGCAGAATCATGAAGATTATCACTGAAAATGCATATCTCAGCTGGAAACCCAACGAAACCGGAGATGTAGCAGTTTCCGCATATCAAACGCACTGTGGAGTGCTGAAAACCCCAGAAAACGTGATTTTCGCATTCAATAGCACGACAACAGCGATTTCGGTAATTCTGCACGCTTCTCACAGTAGAATATTCAAGATTATCGTAGAAAATACATGCCTCAGCTGGAAACCCCACGAAAACGAAGATATCGCAGTTTCCGCATTTCAAACGCACTGTGGAGTACAGAAAACACCCGAAAACGTGTTTTTCGTATCAAACAGCACGACAACAACGACTGCGGTAATTCTGCATCCTTCTCACAGAAGAATATTCAAGATTATCGTAGAAAATGCATATCTCGGCTGGAAACCCCACGAAAACGAAGACATCGCAGTTTCCGCATTTCAAACGCACTGTGGAGTGCAGAAAACACCAGAAAACGTGTTTTTCGCATCAAATAGCACGAAAACAGCGATTTCGGTGATTCTGCACACTTGTCACAGCAGAATCATGAAGATTATCACTGAAAATGCATATCTCAGCTGTAAACCCAACGAAACCGGAGATATCGCAGTTTCCGCATATCAAACGCACTGTGGAGTGCAGACAAAACCAGGAAACGTGTTTTTCGCATTCAATAGCACGACAACAGCGATTTCGGTAATTCTGCATCCTTCTCACAGAAGAATAATCAAGATTATCACTGAAAATGCATATCTCGGCTGGAAACCCTACGAAAACGAAGATATTGCAGTTTCCGCATGTTAAGCGCACTGTGGAGTGCTGAAAGCAACAGAAAACGTGTTTTTCGCATCAAATAGCTCGACAACAGCGATTTCGGTAATTCTGCATCTTTCTCACAGAAGAATAATCAAGATTATCACTGAAAATGCATATCTCGTCTGAAAACCCAACGAAAACGAAGATATCGCAGTTGCCGCATATCAAACGCACTGTGGAATGCTGAAAACACCAGAAAACGTGTTTTTCGCATTAAATAGCAGTAAGCCAGCGAATTCGGTGATTATGCACACTTGTCACAGCAGAATCATGAAGATTATCACTGAAAATGCATATCTCAGCTGGAAACCCCACGAAAACGAAGATATTGCAGTTTCCGCATGTCAAGCGCACTGTGGAGTGCTGAAAACCCCAGAAAACGTGTTTTTCGCTTTCAATGGAACGAAAACAGCGAATTCGGTGATTATGCACACTTGTCACAGCAGAATCATGAAGATTATCACTGAAAATGCATATCTCAGCTGGAAACCCAACGAAACCGGAGATGTAGCAGTTTCCGCATATCAAACGCACTGTGGAGTGCTGAAAACCCCAGAAAACGTGATTTTCGCATTCAATAGCACGACAACAGCGATTTCGGTAATTCTGCATGCTTCTCACAGAAGAATATTCAAGATTATCGTAGAAAATACATGCCTCAGCTGGAAACCCCACGAAAACGAAGATATCGCAGTTTCCGCACTTCAAACGCACTGTGGAGTACAGAAAACACCCGAAAACGAGTTTTTCGTATCAAACAGCACGACAACAACGATTGCGGTAATTCTGCATCCTTCTCACAGAAGAATATTCAAGATTATCGTAGAAAATGCATATCTCGGCTGGAAACCCCACGAAAACGAAGACATCGCAGTTTCCGCATTTCAAACGCACTGTGGAGTGCAGAAAACACCAGAAAACGTGTTTTTCGCATCAAATAGCACGAAAACAGCGATTTCGGTGATTCTGCACACTTGTCACAGCAGAATCATGAAGATTATCACTGAAAATGCATATCTCAGCTGTAAACCCAACGAAACCGGAGATATCGCAGTTTCCGCATATCAAACGCACTGTGGAGTGCAGAAAAAACCAGGAAACGTGTTTTTCGCATTCAATAGCACGACAACAGCGATTTCGGTAATTCTGCATCCTTCTCACAGAAGAATAATCAAGATTATCACTGAAAATGCATATCTCGGCTGAAAACCCAACGAAAACGAAGATATCGCAGTTGCCGCATATCAAACGCACTGTGGAATGCTGAAAACACCAGAAAACGTGTTTTTCGCATTAAATAGCAGTAAGCCAGCGAATTCGGTGATTATGCACACTTGTCACAGCAGAATCATGAAGATTATCACTGAAAATGCATATCTCAGCTGGAAACCCCACGAAAACAAAGATATTGCAGTTTCCGCATGTCAAGCGCACTGTGGAGTGCTGAAAACCCCAGAAAACGTGTTTTTCGCTTTCAATAGAACGAAAACAGCGAATCCGGTGATTATGCACACTTGTCACAGCAGAATCATGAAGATTATCACTGAAAATGCATATCTCAGCTGGAAACCCAACGAAACCGGAGATGTAGCAGTTTCCGCATATCAAACGCACTGTGGAGTGCTGAAAACCCCACAAAACGTGATTTTCGCATTCAATAGCACGACAACAGCGATTTCGGTAATTCTGCATCCTTCTCACAGAAGAATATTCAAGATTATCGTAGAAAATACATGCCTCAGCTGGAAACCCCACGAAAACGAAGATATCGCAGTTTCCGCATTTCAAACGCACTGTGGAGTACAGAAAACACCCGAAAACGTGTTTTTCGTATCAAACAGCACGATAACAACGATTGCGGTAATTCTGCATCCTTCTCACAGAAGAATATTCAAGATTATCGTAGAAAATGCATATCTCGGCTGGAAACCCCACGAAAACGAAGACATCGCAGTTTCCGCATTTCAAACGCACTGTGGAGTGCAGAAAACACCAGAAAACGTGTTTTTCGCATCAAATAGCACGAAAACAGCGATTTCGGTGATTCTGCACACTTGTCACAGCAGAATCATGAAGATTATCACTGAAAATGCATATCTCAGCTGTAAACCCAACGAAACCGGAGATATCGCAGTTTCCGCATATCAAACGCACTGTGGAGTGCAGAAAAAACCAGGAAACGTGTTTTTCGCATTCAATAGCACGACAACAGCGATTTCGGTAATTCTGCATCCTTCTCACAGAAGAATAATCAAGATTATCACTGAAAATGCATATCTCAGCTGGAAACCCAACGAAACCGGAGATGTAGCAGTTTCCGCATATCAAACGCACTGTGGAGTGCTGAAAACCCCAGAAAACGTGATTTTCGCATTCAATAGCACGACAACAGCGATTTCGGTAATTCTGCATCCATCTCACAGAAGAATATTCAAGATTATCGTAGAAAATACATGCCTCAGCTGGAAACCCCACGAAAACGAAGATATCGCAGTTTCCGCATTTCAAACGCACTGTGGAGTACAGAAAACACCCGAAAACGTGTTTTTCGTATCAAACAGCACGACAACAACGATTGCGGTAATTCTGCATCCTTCTCACAGAAGAATATTCAAGATTATCGTAGAAAATGCATATCTCGGCTGGAAACCCCACGAAAACGAAGACATCGCAGTTTCCGCATTTCAAACGCACTGTGGAGTGCAGAAAACACCAGAAAACGTGTTTTTCGCATCAAATAGCACGAAAACAGCGATTTCGGTGATTCTGCACACTTGTCACAGCAGAATCATGAAGATTATCACTGAAAATGCATATCTCAGCTGTAAACCCAACGAAACCGGAGATATCGCAGTTTCCGCACATCAAACGCACTGTGGAGTGCAGAAAACACCAGAAAACGTGTTTTTCGCATCAAATAGCACGAAAACAGCGATTTTAGTGATTCTGCACACTTGTCACAGCAGAATATTCTAGATAATCGTAGAAAATGCATATCTCAGCTGGAAACGCCGCGAAAACGAAGATATTGCAGTTTCCGCATGTCAAGCCCACTGTGGAGTGCTGAAAATACCAGAAAACGTGTTTTTCGCATCAAATAGCACGAAAACAGCGATTTTTGTGATTCTGCACACCTGTCACAGAATAATCATGAAGATTATCACTGAAAATGCATATCTCACCTGGAAACCCCACGAAAACGAAGATATCGCAGTTTCCGCATGTCAAGCGCACTGTGGAGTGCTGAAAACACCAGAAAACGTGTTTTTCGCATTCAATAGTACGACAACAGCGATTTCGGTAATCCTGCATCCTTCTCACAGAAGAATATTCAAAATTATCGTACAATATACATCCCTCAGCTGGAAACCCCACGAAAACGAAGACATCGCAGTTTCCGCATTTCAAACGCACTGTGGAGTACAGAAAACACCCGAAAACGTGTTTTTCGTATCAAACAGCACGACAACAACGATTGCGGTAATTCTGCATCCTTCTCACAGAAGAATATTCAAGATTATCGTAGAAAATGCATATCTCGGCTGGAAACCCCACGAAAACGAAGACATCGCAGTTTCCGCATTTCAAACGCACTGTGGAGTGCAGAAAACACCAGAAAACGTGTTTTTCGCATTAAATAGCAGTAAGCCAGCGAATTCGGTGATTATGCACACTTGTCACAGCAGAATCATGAAGATTATCACTGAAAATGCATATCTCAGCTGGAAACACCACGAAAACGAAGATATTGCAGTTTCCGCATGTCAAGCGCACTGTGGAGTGCTGAAAACCCCAGAAAACGTGTTTTTCGCTTTCAATAGAACGAAAACAGCGAATTCGGTGATTATGCACACTTGTCACAGCAGAATCATGAAGATTATCACTGAAAATGCATATCTCAGCTGGAAACCCAACGAAACCGGAGATGTAGCAGTTTCCGCATATCAAACGCACTGTGGAGTGCTGAAAACCCCAGAAAACGTGATTTTCGCATTCAATAGCACGACAACAGCGATTTCGGTAATTCTGCATCCTTCTCACAGAAGAATATTCAAGATTATCGTAGAAAATACATGCCTCAGCTGGAAACCCCACGAAAACGAAGATATCGCAGTTTCCGCATTTCAAACGCACTGTGGAGTACAGAAAACACCCGAAAACGTGTTTTTCGCATCAAACAGCACGACAACAACGATTGCGGTAATTCTGCATCCTTCTCACAGAAGAATATTCAAGATTATCGTAGAAAATGCATATCTCGGCTGGAAACCCCACGAAAACGAAGACATCGCAGTTTCCGCATTTCAAACGCACTGTGGAGTGCAGAAAACACCAGAAAACGTGTTTTTCGCATCAAATAGCACGAAAACAGCGATTTCGGTGATTCTGCACACTTGTCACAGCAGAATCATGAAGATTATCACTGAAAATGCATATCTCAGCTGTAAACCCAACGAAACCGGAGATATCGCAGTTTCCGCATATCAAACGCACTGTGGAGTGCAGAAAAAACCAGGAAACGTGTTTTTCGCATTCAATAGCACGACAACAGCGATTTCGGTAATTCTGCATCCTTCTCACAGAAGAATATACAAGATTATCGTAGAAAATACATGCCTCAGATGGAAACCCCACGAAAACGAAGATATCGCAGTTTCCGCATTTCAAACGCACTGTGGAGTACAGAAAACACCCGAAAACGTGTTTTTCGTATCAAACAGCACGACAACAACGATTGCGGTAATTCTGCATCCTTCTCACAGAAGAATATTCAAGATTATCGTAGAAAATGCATATCTCGGCTGGAAACCCCACGAAAACGAAGACATCGCAGTTTCCGCATTTCTAACGCACTGTGGAGTGCAGAAAACACCAGAAAACGTGTTTTTCGCATCAAATAGCACGAAAACAGCGATTTCGGTGATTCTGCACACTTGTCACAGCAGAATCATGAAGATTATCACTGAAAATGCATATCTCAGCTGTAAACCCAACGAAACCGGAGATATCGCAGTTTCCGCACATCAAACGCACTGTGGAGTGCAGAAAACACCAGAAAACGTGTTTTTCGCATCAAATAGTACGAAAACAGCGATTTTGGTGATTCTCCACACTTGTCACAGAATAATCATGAAGATTATCACCGAAAATGTATATCTCACCTGGAAACCCCACGAAAACGAAGATATCGCAGTTTCCGCATGTCAAGCGCACTGTGGAGTGCTGAAAACACCAGAAAACGTGTTTTTCGCATTCAATAGTACGACAACAGCGATTTCGGTAATTCTGCATCCTTCTCACAGAAGAATATTCAAAATTATCGTACAATATACATCCCTCAGCTGGAAACCCCACGAAAACGAAGACATCGCAGTTTCCGCATTTCAAACGCACTGTGGAGTGCTGAAAACACCAGGAAACGTGTTTTTCGCATTCAGTATCACGAAAACAGCGATTTCTGTGATTCTGCACACATGTCACAGAAGAATCATGAAGATTATCACTGAAAATGCATATCTCAGCTGAAAACCCAACGAAAACGAAGATACCGCAGTTTCCGCATATCAAACGCACTGTGGAGTTCTGAAAACACCAGAAAACGTGTTTTTCGCATCAAATAGCACGAAAACAGCGATTTTAGTGATTCTGCACACTTGTCACAGCAGAATATTCTAGATTATCGTAGAAAATGCATATCTCAGCTGGAAACGCCGCGAAAACGAAGATATTGCAGTTTCCGCATGTCAAGCCCACTGTGGAGTGCTGAAAACACCAGAAAACGTGTTTTTCGCATCCAATAGCACGACAAAAGCGATTTCGGTAATTCTGCATCCTTCTCACAGAAGAATATTCAAGATTATCGTAGAAAATACTTGCCTCAGCTGGAAATCCCACGAAAACGAAGATATCGCAGTTTCCGCATTTCAAACGCACCGTGGAGTGCAGAAAACACCACAAAACGTGTTTTTCGCATCAAATAGCACGACAACAGCGATTTCGGTAATTCTGCATCCTTCTCACAGAAGAATATTCAAGATTATCGTAGAAAATGCATATCTCAGCTGGAAACGCCACGAAAACGAAGATATCGCTGTTCCCGCATGTCAAGCGCACTGTGGAGTGCTGAAAATACCAGAAAACGTGTTTTTCGCATCAAATAGCACGAAAACAGCGATTTTTGTGATTCTGCACACCTGTCACAGAATAATCATGAAGATTATCACTGAAAATGCATATCTCAGCAGGAAACCCCACGAAAACGAAGATATCGCAGTTTCCGCATATCAAACGCACTGTGGAGCGCTGCAAACACCAGAAAACGTGTTTTTCGCATCAAATAGCACGACAACAGCGATTTCGGTATTTCTGCATCCTTCTCACAGAAGAATATTCAAGATTATCGTAGAAAATGCATATCTCAGCTGGAAACGCCGCGAAAACGAAGATATTGCAGTTTCCGCATGTCAAGCCCACTGTGGAGTGCTGAAAACACCAGAAATCGTGTTTTTCGCATCCAATAGCACGACAAAAGCGATTTCGGTAATTCTGCATCCTTCTCACAGAAGAATATTCAAGATTATCGTAGAAAATGCATATCTCGGCTGGAAACCTCACGAAAACGAAGATATTGCAGTTGCCGCATGTCAAGCGCACTGTGGAGTGCTGAAAACACCAGAAAACGTGTTTTTCGCATCAAATAGCACGAAAGCAGCGATTTTGGTGATTCTGCACACTTGTCTCAGAACAATCAGGAAGATTATCACCGAAAATGCATATCTCAGCTGTAAACCCAACGAAACCGGAGATATCGCAGTTTCCGCACATCAAACGCACTGTGGAGTGCAGAAAACACCAGAAAACGTGTTTTTCGCATCAAATAGCACGAAAGCAGCGATTTTGGTGATTCTGCACACTTGTCTCAGAACAATCAGGAAGATTATCACCGAAAATGCATATCTCACCTGGAAACCCCACGAAAACGAAGATATCATAGTTTCCGCATGTCAAGCGCATTGTGGAGTGCTGAAAACACCAGAAAACGTGTTTTTCGCATTCAATAGTACGACAACAGCGATTTCGGTAATTCTGCATCCTTCTCACAGAAGAATATTCAAGATTATCGTAAAAAATACATGCCTCAGCTGGAAACCCCACGAAAACGAAGATATCGCAGTTTCCGCATTTCAAACGCACTGTGGAGTGCAGAAAAAACCAGGAAACGTGTTTTTCGCATTCAATAGCACGACAACAACGATTTCGGTAATTCTGCATCCTTCTCACAGAAGAATAATCAAGATTATCACTGAAAATGCATATCTCGGCTGGAAACCCTACGAAAACGAAGATATTGCAGTTTCCGCATGTTAAGCGCACTGTGGAGTGCTGAAAGCAACAGAAAACGTGTTTTTCGCATCAAATAGCTCGACAACAGCGATTTCGGTAATTCTGCATCTTTCTCACAGAAGAATAATCAAGATTATCACTGAAAATGCATATCTCGGCTGAAAACCCAACGAAAACGAAGATATCGCAGTTGCCGCATATCAAACGCACTGTGGAATGCTGAAAACACCAGAAAACGTGTTTTTCGCATTAAATAGCAGTAAGCCAGCGAATTCGGTGATTATGCACACTTGTCACAGCAGAATCATGAAGATTATCACTGAAAATGCATATCTCAGCTGGAAACCCCACGAAAACGAAGATATTGCAGTTTCCGCATGTCAAGCGCACTGTGGAGTGCTGAAAACCCCAGAAAACGTGATTTTCGCATTCAATAGCACGACAACAGCGATTTCGGTGATTATGCACACTTGTCACAGAAGAATCATGAAGATTATCACCGAAAATGCATATCTCAGCTGGAAACCCAACGAAACCAGAGATGTAGCAGTTTCCGCATATCAAACGCACTGTGGAGTGCTGAAAACACCAGAAAACGTGTTTTTCGCATCAAACAGCACGACAACAGCGATTTCGGTAATTCTGCATCCTTCTCACAGAAGATTGTTCAAGATTATCGTAGAAAATACTTGCCTCAGCTGGAAACCCAACGAAACCGGAGATATCGCAGTTTCCGCATATCAAACGCACTGTGGAGTGCTGAAAACACCAGAAAACGCGTTTTTCGCATTCAATAGCACGAAAGAAGCGATATGGGTGATTCTGGATACTTCTCACAGAAGAATATACAAGATTATCGTAGAAAATACATGCCTCAGCTGGAAACGCCACGAAAACGAAGATATTGCAGTTTCCACATGTCAAGCGCACTGTGGAGTGCTGAAAACACCAGAAAACGAGTTTTTCGCATTCAGTAGTACGAAAACAGCGAATTCGGTGATTATGCACACTTGTCACAGCAGAATCATGAAGATTATCACTGAAAATGCATATCTCAGCTGGAATCCTAGCGAAACCGGAGATGTAGCAGTTTCCGCATATCAAACGCACTGTGGAGTGCTGAAAACCCCAGAAAACGTGTTTTTCGCATCAAACAGCACGACAACAGCGATTTCAGTAATTCTGCATCCTTCTCACAGAGGAACATTCAAGATTATCATAGAAAATGCATATCTCAGCTGGAAACGCCACGAAAACGAAGATATTGCAGTTTCCGCATGTCAAGCCCACTGTGGAGTGCTGAAAACACCAGAAAACGTGTTTTTCGCATCAAATAGCACGACAAAAGCGATTTCGGTAATTCTGCATCCGTCTCACAGAAGAATATTCTAGATTATCGTAGAAAATACCTGCGTCACCTGGAAACCCCACGAAAACGAAGATATCGCAGTTTTCGCATTTCAAACGCACTGTGGAGTGCAGAAAACACCAGAAAACCTGTTTTTCGCATTCAATAGCACGACAACAGCAATTTGGGTAATTCTGCAGCCTTCTCACAGAAGAATATTCAAGATTATCGTAGAAAATACATGCCTCCCCTGGAAACCCCACGAAAAGGAAGATATCGCAGTTTCCGCATGTCAAACGCACTGTGGAGTGCTGAAAACACCAGGACACGTGTTTTTAACATTTAATAGCACGAAAACAGCGATTTTTGTGATTCTGCACACATGTCACAGAAGAATCATGAAGATTATCACTGAAAGTGCATATCTCAGCTGGAAACCCAACGAAACCGGAAACGTCGCAGTGACCGCATTTCAATCGCACTGTGGAGTGCAGAAAACACCAGAAAACGTGTTTTTCGCATCAAATAGCACGACAACAGCGATTTCGGTAATTCTGCATCCTTCTCACAGAAGAATATACAAGATTATCGTAGAAAATACATGCCTCAGCTGGAAACGCCACGAAAACGAAGATATCGCAGTTTCCGCATGTCAAGCGCACTGTGGAGTGCTGAAAACACCAGAAAACGTGTTTTTCGCACTCAATAGCACGAAAACAGCGATTTCGGTGATTCTGCACACTTGTCACAGCAGAATCATGAAGATTATCACTGAAAATGCATATCTCAGCTGGAAACCCAACGAAACCGGACACGTCGCAGTTTCCGCATATCAAACGCACTGTGGAGTGCTGAAAACACCAGAAAACGTGTTTTTCGCATCAAATAGCACGACAACAGCGAATTCGGTAATTCTGAATCCTTCTCACAGAAGAATATTCAAGATTATCGTAGAAAATGCATATCTCAGCTGGAAACGCCACGAAAACGAAGATATCGCAGTTTCAGCATTTCAAACGCCCTGTGGAGTGCAGAAAACACCAGAGAACGTGTTTTTCGCATCAAATAGCACGAAAACAGCGATTTTTGTGATTCTGCACACTTGTCACGCAATAATCATGAAGATTATCACCGAAAATGCATATCTCGGCTGGAAACCCCAAGAAACCGAAGATATTGCAGTTTCCGCATGTCAAGCGCACTGTGGAGTGCTGAAAACACCAGAAAACGTGTTTTTCGCATTCAGTAGTACGAAAACAGCGAATTCGGTGATTATGCACACTTGTCACAGCAGAATCATGAAGATTATCACTGAAAATGCATATCTCAGCTGGAAACCCAACGAAACCGGAGATGTAGCAGTTTCCGCATATCAAACGCACTGTGGAGTGCTGAAAACACCAGAAAACGTGTTTTTCGCATTAAATAGCAGTAAGCCAGCGAATTCGGTGATTATGCACACATGTCACAGCAGAATCATGAAGATTATCACTGGAAAATGCATATCTCAGCTGGAAACCCCACGAAAACGAAGATATCGCAGTTCCCGCATATCAAACGCACTGTGGAGCGCTGCAAACACCAGAAAACGCGTTTTTCGCATTCAATAGCACGAAAGAAGCGATATGGGTGATTCTGGATACTTCTCACAGAAGAATATACAAGATTATCGTAGAAAATACATGTCTCAGCTTGAAACCCCACGAAACGAAGATATCGCAATTTCCGCATATCAAACGCACTGTGGAGTGCTGAAAACACCAGAAAACGTGTTTTTCGCATTAAATAGCAGTAAGCCAGCGAATTCGGAGATTATGCACACATGTCACAGCAGAATCATGAAGATTATCACTGAAAATGCATATCTCAGCTGGAAACCCCACGAAAACGAAGATATCGCAGTTTCCGCATATCAAACGCACTGAGAAGTGCTGAAAACACCAGAAAACGTGTTTTTCGCATCGAATAGCACGACAACAGCGATTTCGGTAATTCTGCATCCATCTCACAGAAGAATATTCAAGATTATCGTAGAAAATGCATATCTCAGCTGGAGACCCCACGAAAACGAAGATATCGCAGTATCCGCATATCATGCGCACTGTGTAGTGCTGAAAACACCGGAAAACGAGTTTTTCGCATTAAGTAGCACTAAAACAGCGATCTCGGTGCTTCTGCACACTTGCCACAGAAGATTCACGAAGATTATCGCTGAAAATGCATATCTCAGCTGGAAACATAACGAGAATGAAGAATATCGCCGGTTCTGCATTTCATACGCACTGTGTAGTGCTGAAAACACCAGAAAACGTGTTTTTCGGTATATATAGAACTAATACAGGGAGCTCGGTGATTCTGCATACATTTCACAGAAGAATCACGAAGATTATCGCTGAAAATGCATATCTCGGCTCGAAACCCCACGGATCGAGGATATCGCCGGTTCTGCATATCATGCGCACTGTGTAGTGCTGAAAACACCAGAAAACGTGTTTTTCGATATATGTAGCACAAATAAGGGAGCCCGGTGATTCTGCACACTTTTCACAGAAGAATCACGAAGATTATCGCTGAAAATGCATATCTCAGCTGGAAACACCACGGATCGAAGATATCGCAGTTTCCGCATGTCAAGCGCACTGTGGAGTGCTGAAAACACCAGAAAACGTGTTTTTCGCATCAAATAGCACGAAAACAGCGATTTCGGTGATTCTGCATACTTCTCACAGAAGAATATTCAAGATTATCGTAGAAAATACATGTCTCAGCTTGAAACCCCACGAAACGAAGATATCGCAATTTCCGCATATCAAACGCACTGTGGAGTGCTGAAAACACCAGGAAACGTGTTTTTAACATTTAATAGCACGAAAACAGCGATTTTTGTGATTCTGCACACATGTCACAGAAGAATCATGAAGATTATCACTGAAAGTGCATATCTCAGCTGGAAACCCAACGAAACCGGAGACGTCGCAGTCACCGCATTTCAAACGCACTGTGGAGTGCAGAAAACACCAGAAAACGTGTTTTTCGCATCAAATAGCACGACAACAGCGATTTCGGTAATTCTGCATCCTTCTCACAGAAGAATATTCAAGATTATCGTAGAAAATGCATATCTCAGCTGGAAACGCCACGAAAACGAAGATATCGCAGTTTCAGCATTTCAAACGCCCTGTGGAGTGCAGAAAACACCAGAGAACGTGTTTTTCGCATCAAATAGCACGAAAACAGCGATTTTTGTGATTCTGCACACTTGTCACGGAATAATCATGAAGATTATCACCGAAAATGCATATCTGGGCTGGAAACCCCAAGAAACCGAAGATATTGCAGTTTCCGCATGTCAAGCGCACTGTGGAGTGCTGAAAACACCAGAAAACGTGTTTTTCGCATTCAGTAGCACGAAAACAGCGAATTCGGTGATTATGCACACTTGTCACAGCAGAATCATGAAGATTATCACTGAAAATGCATATCTCAGCTGGAACCCCAACGAAACCGGAGATGTAGCAGTTTCCGCATATCAAACGCACTGTGGAGTGCTGAAAACACCAGAAAACGTGTTTTTCGCATTCAATAGCACGAAAACAGCGATTTCTGTGATACTGCACACTTGTCACAGCAGAATCAGGAAGATTATCACTGAAAATGCATATGTCAGCTGGAAACCCAACGAAACCGGAGATGTCGCTGTTTCCGCATATCAAACGCACTGTGGAGTGCTGAAAACACCAGAAAACGTGTTTTTCGCATTCAATAGCACGAAAACGGCGAATTCGGTGATTATGCACACTTGTCACAGAAGAATCATGAAGATTATCACTGAAAATGCATATCTCAGCTGGAAACCCAACGAAACCGGAGATGTAGCAGTTTCCGCATATCAAACGCACTGTGGAGTGCTGAAAACACCAGAAAACGTGTTTTTCGCATTAAATAGCAGTAAGCCAGCGAATTCGGTGATTATGCACACATGTCACAGCAGAATCATGAAGATTATCACTGGAAAATGCATATCTCAGCTGGAAACCCCACGAAAACGAAGATATCGCAGTTCCCGCATATCAAACGCACTGTGGAGCGCTGCAAACACCAGAAAACGCGTTTTTCGCATTCAATAGCACGAAAGAAGCGATATGGGTGATTCTGGATACTTCTCACAGAAGAATATACAAGATTATCGTAGAAAATACATGTCTCAGCTTGAAACACCACGAAACGAAGATATCGCAATTTCCGCATATCAAACGCACTGTGGAGAGCTGAAAACACCAGAAAAGGTGTTTTTCGCATTAAATAGCAGTAAGCCAGCGAATTCGGAGATTATGCACACATGTCACAGCAGAATCATGAAGATTATCACTGAAAATGCATATCTCAGCTGGAAACCCCACGAAAACGAAGATATCGCAGTATCCGCATGTCAAGCGCACTGTGGAGTGCTGAAAACACCAGAAAACGCGTTTTTCGCATTCAATAGCACGAAAGAAGCGATATGGGTGATTCTGGATACTTCTCACAGAAGAATATACAAGATTATCGTAGAAAATGCATATCTCAGCTGGAAACCCCACGAAAACGGAGATATCGCAGTATCCGCATGTCAAGCGCACTGTGGAGTGCTGAAAACACCAGAAAACGTGTTTTTCGCATCAAATAGCACGAAAACAGCGATTTCGGTGATTCTGCATACTTCTCACAGAAGAATATTCAAGATTATCGTAGAAAATACATGTCTCAGCTTGAAACCCCACGAAACGAAGATATCGCAATTTCCGCATATCAAACGCACTGTGGAGTGCTGAAAACACCAGGAAACGTGTTTTTAACATTTAATAGCACGAAAACAGCGATTTTTGTGATTCTGCACACATGTCACAGAAGAATCATGAAGATTATCACTGAAAGTGCATATCTCAGCTGGAAACCCAACGAAACCGGAGACGTCGCAGTGACCGCATTTCAAACGCACTGTGGAGTGCAGAAAACACCAGAAAACGTGTTTTTCGCATCAAATAGCACGACAACAGCGATTTCGGTAATTCTGCATCCTTCTCACAGAAGAATATTCAAGATTATCGTAGAAAATGCATATCTCAGCTGGAAACGCCACGAAAACGAAGATATCGCAGTTTCAGCATTTCAAACGCCCTGTGGAGTGCAGAAAACACCAGAGAACGTGTTTTTCGCATCAAATAGCACGAAAACAGCGATTTTTGTGATTCTGCACACTTGTCACGGAATAATCATGAAGATTATCACCGAAAATGCATATCTCGGCTGGAAACCCCAAGAAACCGAAGATATTGCAGATTCCGCATGTCAAGCGCACTGTGGAGTGCTGAAAACACCAGAAAACGTGTTTTTCGCATTCAGTAGCACGAAAACAGCGAATTCGGTGATTATGCACACTTGTCACAGCAGAATCATGAAGATTATCACTGAAAATGCATATCTCAGCTGGAACCCCAACGAAACCGGAGATGTAGCAGTTTCCGCATATCAAACGCACTGTGGAGTGCTGAAAACACCAGAAAACGTGTTTTTCGCATTCAATAGCACGAAAACAGCGATTTCGGTGATACTGCACACTTGTCACAGCAGAATCATGAAGATTATCACTGAAAATGCATATGTCAGCTGGAAACCCAACGAAACCGGAGATGTCGCTGTTTCCGCATATCAAACGCACTGTGGAGTGCTGAAAACACCAGAAAACGTGTTTTTCGCATTCAATAGCACGAAAACGGCGAATTCGGTGATTATGCACACTTGTCACAGAAGAATCATGAAGATTATCACTGAAAATGCATATCTCAGCTGGAAACCCAACGAAACCGGAGATGTAGCAGTTTCCGCATATCAAACGCACTGTGGAGTGCTGAAAACACCAGAAAACGTGTTTTTCGCATTAAATAGCAGTAAGCCAGCGAATTCGGTGATTATGCACACATGTCACAGCAGAATCATGAAGATTATCACTGGAAAATGCATATCTCAGCTGGAAACCCCACGAAAACGAAGATATCGCAGTTCCCGCATATCAAACGCACTGTGGAGCGCTGCAAACACCAGAAAACGCGTTTTTCGCATTCAATAGCACGAAAGAAGCGATATGGGTGATTCTGGATACTTCTCACAGAAGAATATACAAGATTATCGTAGAAAATACATGTCTCAGCTTGAAACCCCACGAAACGAAGATATCGCAATTTCCGCATATCAAACGCACTGTGGAGAGCTGAAAACACCAGAAAAGGTGTTTTTCGCATTAAATAGCAGTAAGCCAGCGAATTCGGAGATTATGCACACATGTCACAGCAGAATCATGAAGATTATCACTGAAAATGCATATCTCAGCTGGAAACCCCACGAAAACGAAGATATCGCAGTATCCGCATGTCAAGCGCACTGTGGAGTGCTGAAAACACCAGAAAACGCGTTTTTCGCATTCAATAGCACGAAAGAAGCGATATGGGTGATTCTGGATACTTCTCACAGAAGAATATACAAGATTATCGTAGAAAATGCATATCTCAGCTGGAAACCCCACGAAAACGGAGATATCGCAGTATCCGCATGTCAAGCGCACTGTGGAGTGCTGAAAACACCAGAAAACGCGTTTTTCGCATTCAATAGCACGAGAGAAGCGATATGGGTGATTCTGGATACTTCTCACAGAAGTATATACAAGAGTATCGTAGAAAATACATGTCTCAGCTTGAAACCCCACGAAACGAAGATATCGCAATTTCCGCATATCAAACGCACTGTGGAGTGCTGAAAACACCAGGAAACGTGTTTTTCGCATTTAATAGCACGAAAACAGCGATTTCTGTGATTCTGCACACATGTCACAGAAGAATCATGAAGATTATCACTGACAATGCATATCTCAGCTGGAAACCCAACGAAACCGGAGACGTCGCAGTTACCGCATTTCAAACGCACTGTGGAGTGCAGAAAGCACCAGAAAACGTGTTTTTCGCATCAAATAGCACGACAACAGCGATTTCGGTAATTCTGCATCCTTCTCACCGAAGAATATTCAAGATTATCGTAGAAAATGCATATCTCAGCTGGAAACCCCACGAAACGAAGATATCGCAATTTCCGCATGTCAAGCGCACTGTGTAGTGCAGAAAACACCGGAAAACGAGTTTTTCGCAATAAGTAGCACTAAAACAGCGATCTCGGTGCTTCTGCACTCTTGCCACAGAAGATTCACGAAGACTATCGCTGAAAATGCATATCTCAGCTGGAAACATTACGAAAAAGAAGAATATCGACGGTTCTGCATATCGTACGCACTGTGGAGTGCTGAATACACCAGTAAACGTGTTTTTCGCTTTAAGTAGCACTAAAACAGAGATCTCCGTGATTCTGCATACTTGTCACAGAAGAATCACGAATATTATCGCTGAAAATGCATATCTCAGCTGTAAACCCCACGGATCGAGGATATCGCCGGTTCTGCATATCATGCGCACTGTGTAGTGCTGAAAACACCGGAAAACGACTATTTCGCATTAAGTAGCTCTAAAACAGCTATCTCGGTGCTTCTGCACACTTGCCACAGAAGATTCACGAAGATTATCGCTGAAAATGCATATCTCAGCTGGATACATAACGAAAAAGAAGAATATTGCCGGTTCTGCATATCATACGCACTGTGTAGTGCTGAAAACACCAGAAAACGTGTTTTTCGGTATATATAGCACTAATACAGGGAGCCCGGTGATTCTGCATACATTTCACAGAAGAATCACGAAGATTATCGCTGAAAATGCATATCTCAGCTGGAAACCCCACGGATCGAGGATATCGCCGGTTCTGCATATCATGCGCACTGTGTAGTGCTGAAAACACCGGAAAACGAGTTTTTCGCATTAAGTAGCACTAAAACAGCGATCTCGGTGCTTCTGCACACTTGCCACAGAAGATTCACGAAGATTATCGCTGAAAATGCATATCTCAGCTGGAAACATAACGAGAATGAAGAATATCGCCGGTTCTGCATCTCATACGCACTGTGTAGTGCTGAAAACACCAGAAAACGTGTTTTTCGGTATATATAGAACTAATACAGGGAGCTCGGTGATTCTGCATACATTTCACAGAAGAATCACGAAGATTATCGCTGAAAATGCATATCTCGGCTGGAAACCCCACGGATCGAGGATATCGCCGGTTCTGCATATCATGCGCACTGTGTAGTGCTGAAAACACCAGAAAACGTGTTTTTCGATATATGTAGCACAAATAAGGGAGCCCGGTGATTCTGCACACTTTTCACAGAAGAATCACGAAGATTATCGCTGAAAATGCATATCTCAGCTGGAAACACCACGGATCGAAGATATCGCAGTTTCCGCATGTCAAGCGCACTGTGGAGTGCTGAAAACACCAGAAAACGAGTGTTTCGCACTCAACAGCACGAAAACAGCGATTTCGGTGATTCTGCACACTTGTCACAGCAGAATCATGAAGATTATCACTGAAAATGCATATCTCAGCTGGAAACCCAACGAAACCGGACACGTCGCAGTTTCCGCATATCAAACGCACTGTGGAGTGCTGAAAACACCAGGAAACGTGTTTTTCGCATTTAATAGCACGAAAACAGCGATTTCTGTGATTCTGCACACATGTCACAGAAGAATCATGAAGATTATCACTGACAATGCATATCTCAGCTGGAAACCCAACGAAACCGGAGACGTCGCAGTTACCGCATTTCAAACGCTCTGTGGAGTGCAGAAAGCACCAGAAAACGTGTTTTTCGCATCAAATAGCACGACAACAGCGATTTCGGTAATTCTGCATCCTTCTCACAGAAGAATATTCAAGATTATCGTAGAAAATGCATATCTCAGCTGGAAACATAACGAAAAAGAAGAATATCGACGGTTCTGCATATCGTACGCACTGTGGAGTGCTGAAAACACCAGTAAACGTGTTTTTCGCTTTAAGTAGCACTAAAACAGAGATCTCCGTGATTCTGCATACTTGTCACAGAAGAATCACGAATATTATCGCTGAAAATGCATATCTCAGCTGGAAACCCCACGGATCGAGGATATCGCCGGTTCTGCATATCATGCGCACTGTGTAGTGCTGAAAACACCGGAAAACGACAATTTCGCATTAAGTAGCTCTAAAACAGCTATCTCGGTGCTTCTGCACACTTGCCACAGAAGATTCACGAAGATTATCGCTGAAAATGCATATCTCAGCTGGAAACATAACGAGAATGAAGAATATCGCCGGTTCTGCATCTCATACGCACTGTGTAGTGCTGAAAACACCAGAAAACGTGTTTTTCGGTATATATGGAACTAATACAGGGAGCTCGGTGATTATGCATACATTTCACAGAAGAATCACGAAGATTATCGCTGAAAATGCATATCTCGGCTGGAAACCCCACGGATCGAGGATATCGCCGGTTCTGCATATCATGCGCACTGTGTAGTGCTGAAAACACCAGAAAACGTGTTTTTCGATATATGTAGCACAAATAAGGGAGCCCGGTGATTCTGCACACTTTTCACAGAAGAATCACGAAGATTATCGCTGAAAATGCATATCTCAGCTGGAAACACCACGGATCGAAGATATCGCAGTTTCCGCATGTCAAGCGCACTGTGGAGTGCTGAAAACACCAGAAAACGTGTTTTTCGCATCAAATAGCACGAAAACAGCGATTTCGGTGATTCTGCATACTTCTCACAGAAGAATATTCAAGATTATCGTAGAAAATACATGTCTCAGCTTGAAACCCCACGAAACGAAGATATCGCAATTTCCGCATATCAAACGCACTGTGGAGTGCTGAAAACACCAGGAAACGTGTTTTTAACATTTAATAGCACGAAAACAGCGATTTTTGTGATTCTGCACACATGTCACAGAAGAATCATGAAGATTATCACTGAAAGTGCATATCTCAGCTGGAAACCCAACGAAACCGGAGACGTCGCAGTGACCGCATTTCAAACGCACTGTGGAGTGCAGAAAACACCAGAAAACGTGTTTTTCGCATCAAATAGCACGACAACAGCGATTTCGGTAATTCTGCATCCTTCTCACAGAAGAATATTCAAGATTATCGTAGAAAATGCATATCTCAGCTGGAAACGCCACGAAAACGAAGATATCGCAGTTTCAGCATTTCAAACGCCCTGTGGAGTGCAGAAAACACCAGAGAACGTGTTTTTCGCATCAAATAGCACGAAAACAGCGATTTTTGTGATTCTGCACACTTGTCACGGAATAATCATGAAGATTATCACCGAAAATGCATATCTCGGCTGGAAACCCCAAGAAACCGAAGATATTGCAGTTTCCGCATGTCAAGCGCACTGTGGAGTGCTGAAAACACCAGGAAACGTGTTTTTCGCATTCAGTAGGACGAAAACAGCGATTTCGGTGATACTGCACACTTGTCACAGCAGAATCATGAAGATTATCACTGAAAATGCATATGTCAGCTGGAAACCCAACGAAACCGGAGATGTCGCTGTTTCCGCATATCAAACGCACTGTGGAGTGCTGAAAACACCAGAAAACGTGTTTTTCGCATTCAATAGCACGAAAACGGCGAATTCGGTGATTATGCACACTTGTCACAGAAGAATCATGAAGATTATCACTGAAAATGCATATCTCAGCTGGAAACCCAACGAAACCGGAGATGTAGCAGTTTCCGCATATCAAACGCACTGTGGAGTGCTGAAAACACCAGAAAACGTGTTTTTCGCATTAAATAGCAGTAAGCCAGCGAATTCGGTGATTATGCACACATGTCACAGCAGAATCATGAAGATTATCACTGGAAAATGCATATCTCAGCTGGAAACCCCACGAAAACGAAGATATCGCAGTTCCCGCATATCAAACGCACTGTGGAGCGCTGCAAACACCAGAAAACGCGTTTTTCGCATTCAATAGCACGAAAGAAGCGATATGGGTGATTCTGGATACTTCTCACAGAAGAATATACAAGATTATCGTAGAAAATACATGTCTCAGCTTGAAACCCCACGAAACGAAGATATCGCAATTTCCGCATATCAAACGCACTGTGGAGAGCTGAAAACACCAGAAAAGGTGTTTTTCGCATTAAATAGCAGTAAGCCAGCGAATTCGGAGATTATGCACACATGTCACAGCAGAATCATGAAGATTATCACTGAAAATGCATATCTCAGCTGGAAACCCCACGAAAACGAAGATATCGCAGTATCCGCATGTCAAGCGCACTGTGGAGTGCTGAAAACACCAGAAAACGCGTTTTTCGCATTCAATAGCACGAGAGAAGCGATATGGGTGATTCTGGATACTTCTCACAGAAGTATATACAAGAGTATCGTAGAAAATACATGTCTCAGCTTGAAACCCCACGAAACGAAGATATCGCAATTTCCGCATATCAAACGCACTGTGGAGTGCTGAAAACACCAGGAAACGTGTTTTTCGCATTTAATAGCACGAAAACAGCGATTTCTGTGATTCTGCACACATGTCACAGAAGAATCATGAAGATTATCACTGACAATGCATATCTCAGCTGGAAACCCAACGAAACCGGAGACGTCGCAGTTACCGCATTTCAAACGCACTGTGGAGTGCAGAAAGCACCAGAAAACGTGTTTTTCGCATCAAATAGCACGACAACAGCGATTTCGGTAATTCTGCATCCTTCTCACCGAAGAATATTCAAGATTATCGTAGAAAATGCATATCTCAGCTGGAAACCCCACGAAACGAAGATATCGCAATTTCCGCATGTCAAGCGCACTGTGTAGTGCAGAAAACACCGGAAAACGAGTTTTTCGCAATAAGTAGCACTAAAACAGCGATCTCGGTGCTTCTGCACTCTTGCCACAGAAGATTCACGAAGACTATCGCTGAAAATGCATATCTCAGCTGGAAACATACCGAAAAGAAGAATATCGACGGTTCTGCATATCGTACGCACTGTGGAGTGCTGAAAACACCAGTAAACGTGTTTTTCGCTTTAAGTAGCACTAAAACAGAGATCTCCGTGATTCTGCATACTTGTCACAGAAGAATCACGAATATTATCGCTGAAAATGCATATCTCAGCTGGAAACCCCACGGATCGAGGATATCGCCGGTTCAGCATATCATGCGCACTGTGTAGTGCTGAAAACACCGGAAAACGACAATTTCGCATTAAGTAGCTCTAAAACAGCTATCTCGGTGCTTCTGCACACTTCCCACAGAAGATTCACGAAGATTATCGCTGAAAATGCATATCTCAGCTGGAAACATTACGAAAAAGAAGAATATCGACGGTTCTGCATATCGTACGCACTGTGGAGTGCTGAATACACCAGTAAACGTGTTTTTCGCTTTAAGTAGCACTAAAACAGAGATCTCCGTGATTCTGCATACTTGTCACAGAAGAATCACGAATATTATCGCTGAAAATGCATATCTCAGCTGTAAACCCCACGGATCGAGGATATCGCCGGTTCTGCATATCATGCGCACTGTGTAGTGCTGAAAACACCGGAAAACGACTATTTCGCATTAAGTAGCTCTAAAACAGCTATCTCGGTGCTTCTGCACACTTGCCACAGAAGATTCACGAAGATTATCGCTGAAAATGCATATCTCAGCTGGATACATAACGAAAAAGAAGAATATTGCCGGTTCTGCATATCATACGCACTGTGTAGTGCTGAAAACACCAGAAAACGTGTTTTTCGGTATATATAGCACTAATACAGGGAGCCCGGTGATTCTGCATACATTTCACAGAAGAATCACGAAGATTATCGCTGAAAATGCATATCTCAGCTGGAAACCCCACGGATCGAGGATATCGCCGGTTCTGCATATCATGCGCACTGTGTAGTGCTGAAAACACCGGAAAACGAGTTTTTCGCATTAAGTAGCACTAAAACAGCGATCTCGGTGCTTCTGCACACTTGCCACAGAAGATTCACGAAGATTATCGCTGAAAATGCATATCTCAGCTGGAAACATAACGAGAATGAAGAATATCGCCGGTTCTGCATCTCATACGCACTGTGTAGTGCTGAAAACACCAGAAAACGTGTTTTTCGGTATATATAGAACTAATACAGGGAGCTCGGTGATTCTGCATACATTTCACAGAAGAATCACGAAGATTATCGCTGAAAATGCATATCTCGGCTGGAAACCCCACGGATCGAGGATATCGCCGGTTCTGCATATCATGCGCACTGTGTAGTGCTGAAAACACCAGAAAACGTGTTTTTCGATATATGTAGCACAAATAAGGGAGCCCGGTGATTCTGCACACTTTTCACAGAAGAATCACGAAGATTATCGCTGAAAATGCATATCTCAGCTGGAAACACCACGGATCGAAGATATCGCAGTTTCCGCATGTCAAGCGCACTGTGGAGTGCTGAAAACACCAGAAAACGAGTGTTTCGCACTCAATAGCACGAAAACAGCGATTTCGGTGATTCTGCACACTTGTCACAGCAGAATCATGAAGATTATCACTGAAAATGCATATCTCAGCTGGAAACCCAACGAAACCGGACACGTCGCAGTTTCCGCATATCAAACGCACTGTGGAGTGCTGAAAACACCAGAAAACGTGTTTTTCGCATCAAATAGCACGAAAACAGCGATTTCGGTGATTCTGCATACTTCTCACAGAAGAATATTCAAGATTATCGTAGAAAATACATGTCTCAGCTTGAAACCCCACGAAACGAAGATATCGCAATTTCCGCATATCAAACGCACTGTGGAGTGCTGAAAACACCAGGAAACGTGTTTTTAACATTTAATAGCACGAAAACAGCGATTTTTGTGATTCTGCACACATGTCACAGAAGAATCATGAAGATTATCACTGAAAGTGCATATCTCAGCTGGAAACCCAACGAAACCGGACACGTCGCAGTTTCCGCATATCAAACGCACTGTGGAGTGCTGAAAACACCAGAAAACGTGTTTTTCGCATCAAATAGCACGAAAACAGCGATTTCGGTGATTCTGCATACTTCTCACAGAAGAATATTCAAGATTATCGTAGAAAATACATGTCTCAGCTTGAAACCCCACGAAACGAAGATATCGCAATTTCCGCATATCAAACGCACTGTGGAGTGCAGAAAACACCAGAAAACGTGTTTTTCGCATCAAACAGCACGACAACAGCGATTTCGGTATTTCTGCATCTTTGTCACAGAAGAATATTAATGATTATCGTAGAAAATACCTGCCTCAGCTGGAAACGCCACGAAAACGAAGATATCGCTGTTTCCGCATGTCAAGCGCACTGTGGAGTGCTGAAAACACCAGGAAACGTGTTTTTCGCATTCAATTGCAAGAAAACAGCGATTTCTGTGATTCTGCACACATGTCACAGAAGAATCATGAAGATTATCACTGAAAATGCATAGCTCTGCTGGAAACCCTACGAAAACGAAGATATCGCAGTATCCGCATGTCAAGCGCACTGTGGAGTGCTGAAAACACCAGAAAACGCGTTTTTCGCATTCAATAGCACGAAAGAAGCGATATGGGTTATTTTGGATACTTCTCACAGAAGAATATTCAAGATTACCGTAGAAAATACATGCCTCAGCTGGAAACCCCACAAAAACGAAGATATCGCAGTTTCCGCATATCAAACGCACTGTGGAGTGCTGAAAACACCAGAAAACGCGTTTTTCGCATTCAATAGCACGAAAGAAGCGATATGGGTGATTCTGGATACTTCTCACAGAAGAATATACAAGATTATCGTAGAAAATACATGTCTCAGCTTGAAACCCCACGAAACGAAGATATCGCAATTTCCGCATATCAAACGCACTGTGGAGTGCTGAAAACACCAGAAAACGTGTTTTTCGCATTAAATAGCAGTAAGCCAGCGAATTCGGAGATTATGCACACATGTCACAGCAGAATCATGAAGATTATCACTGAAAATGCATATCTCAGCTGGAAACCCCACGAAAACGAAGATATCGCAGTTTCCGCATATCAAACGCACTGTGAAGTGCTGAAAACACCAGAAAACGTGTTTTTCGCGTCGAATAGCACGACAACAGCGATTTCGGTATTTCTGCATCCATCTCACAGAAGAATATTCAAGATTATCGTAGAAAATGCATATCTCAGCTGGAGACCCCACGAAAACGAAGATATCGCAGTATCCGCATGTCAAGCGCACTGTGGAGTGCTGAAAACACCAGAAAACGCGTTTTTCGCATTCAATAGCACGAAAGAAGCGATATGGGTGATTCTGGATACTTCTCACAGAAGTATATACAAGAGTATCGTAGAAAATACATGTCTCAGCTTGAAACCCCACGAAACGAAGATATCGCAATTTCCGCATATCAAACGCACTGTGGAGTGCTGAAAACACCAGGAAACGTGTTTTTCGCATTTAATAGCACGAAAACAGCGATTTCTGTGATTCTGCACACATGTCACAGAAGAATCATGAAGATTATCACTGACAATGCATATCTCAGCTGGAAACCCAACGAAACCGGATACGTCGCAGTTACCGCATTTCAAACGCACTGTGGAGTGCAGAAAGCACCAGAAAACGTGTTTTTCGCATCAAATAGCACGACAACAGCGATTTCGGTAATTCTGCATCCTCCTCACAGAAGAATATTCAAGATTATCGTAGAAAATGCATATCTCAGCTGGAAACCCCACGAAACGATGATATCGCAATTTCCGCATGTCAAGCGCACTGTGTAGTGCAGAAAACACCGGAAAACGAGTTTTTCGCAATAAGTAGCACTAAAACAGCGATCTCGGTGCTTCTGCACTCTTGCCACAGAAGATTCACGAAGACTATCGCTGAAAATGCATATCTCAGCTGGAAACATAACGAAAAAGAAGAATATCGACGGTTCTGCATATCGTACGCACTGTGTAGTGCTGAAAACACCAGAAAACGTGTTTTTCGGTATATATAGAACTAATACAGGGAGCTCGGTGATTCTGCATACATTTCACAGAAGAATCACGAAGATTATCGCTGAAAATGCATATCTCGGCTGGAAACCCCACGGATCGAGGGTATCGCCGGTTCTGCATATCATGCGCACTGTGTAGTGCTGAAAACACCAGGAAACGTGTTTTTCGATATATGTAGCACAAATAAGGGAGCCCGGTGATTCTGCACACTTTTCACAGAAGAATCACGAAGATTATCGCTGAAAATGCATATCTCAGCTGGAAACACCACGGATCGAAGATATCGCAGTTTCCGCATGTCAAGCGCACTGTGGAGTGCTGAAAACACCAGAAAACGAGTGTTTCGCACTCAATAGCACGAAAACAGCGATTTCGGTGATTCTGCACACTTGTCACAGCAGAATCATGAAGATTATCACTGAAAATGCATATCTCAGCTGGAAACCCAACGAAACCGGACACGTCGCAGTTTCCGCATATCAAACGCACTGTGGAGTGCTGAAAACACCAGAAAACGTGTTTTTCGCATCAAATAGCACGAAAACAGCGATTTCGGTGATTCTGCATACTTCTCACAGAAGAATATTCAAGATTATCGTAGATAATACATGTCTCAGCTTGAAACCCCACGAAAAGAAGATATCGCAGTTTCCGCATAGCAAACGCACTGTGGAGTGCTGAAAACACCAGAAAACGCGTTTTTCGCATTCAATAGCACGAAAGAAGCGATATGGGTGATTCTGGATACTTCTCACAGAAGAATATACAAGATTATCGTAGAAAATACATGCCTCAGCTGGAAACGCCACGAAAACGAAGATATCGCAGTTTCCGCATGTCAAGCGCACTGTGGAGTGCTGAAAACGCCAGAAAACGTGTTTTTCGCATTCAATAGCACGAAAACAGCGATTTCTGTGATTCTGCACACATGTCACAGAAGAATCATTAAGATTATAACTGAAAATGCATATATCAGCTGAAAACCCAACGCAACCGAAGATATCGCAGTTTCCGCATATCAAACGCACTGTGTAGTGCTGCAAACACCAGAAAACGTGTTTTTCGCATCAAATAGCACGACAACAGCGAATTCGGTAATTCTGAATCCTTCTCACAGAAGAATATTCAAGATTATCGTAGAAAATGCATATCTCAGCTGGAAACGCCACGAAAACGAAGATATCGCAGTTTCAGCATTTCAAACGCCCTGTGGAGTGCAGAAAACACCAGAGAACGTGTTTTTCGCATCAAATAGCACGAAAACAGCGATTTTTGTGATTCTGCACACTTGTCACGGAATAATCATGAAGATTATCACCGAAAATGCATATCTCGGCTGGAAACCCCAAGAAACCGAAGATATTGCAGTTTCCGCATGTCAAGCGCACTGTGGAGTGCTGAAAACACCAGAAAACGTCTTTTTCGCATTCAGTAGTACGAAAACAGCGAATTCGGTGATTATGCACACTTGTCACAGCAGAATCATGAAGATTATCACTGAAAATGCATATCTCAGCTGGAAACCTAGCGAAACCGGAGATGTAGCAGTTTCCGCATATCAAACGCACTGTGGAGTGCTGAAAACCCCAGAAAACGTGTTTTTCGCATCAAACAGCACGACAACAGCGATTTCAGTAATTCTGCATCCTTCTCACAGAGGAATATTCAAGATTATCGTAGAAAATGCATATCTCAGCTGGAAACGCCACGAAAACGAAGATATTGCAGTTTCCGCATGTCAAGCCCACTGTGGAGTGCTGAAAACACCAGAAAACGTGTTTTTCGCATTCAGTAGCACGAAAACAGCGAATTCGGTGATTATGCACACTTGTCACAGCAGAATCATGAAGATTATCACTGAAAATGCATATCTCAGCTGGAACCCCAACGAAACCGGAGATGTAGCAGTTTCCGCATATCAAACGCACTGTGGAGTGCTGAAAACACCAGAAAACGTGTTTTTCGCATTCAATAGCACGAAAACAGCGATTTCGGTGATACTGCACACTTGTCACAGCAGAATCATGAAGATTATCACTGAAAATGCATATGTCAGCTGGAAACCCAACGAAACCGGAGATGTCGCTGTTTCCGCATATCAAACGCACTGTGGAGTGCTGAAAACACCAGAAAACGTGTTTTTCGCATTCAATAGCACGAAAACGGCGAATTCGGTGATTATGCACACTTGTCACAGAAGAATCATGAAGATTATCACTGAAAATGCATATCTCAGCTGGAAACCCAACGAAACCGGAGATGTAGCAGTTTCCGCATATCAAACGCACTGTGGGGTGCTGAAAACACCAGAAAACGTGTTTTTCGCATTAAATAGCAGTAAGCCATCGAATTCGGTGATTATGCACACATGTCACAGCAGAATCATGAAGATTATCACTGGAAAATGCATATCTCAGCTGGAAACCCCACGAAAACGAAGATATCGCAGTTCCCGCATATCAAACGCACTGTGGAGCGCTGCAAACACCAGAAAACGCGTTTTTCGCATTCAATAGCACGAAAGAAGCGATATGGGTGATTCTGGATACTTCTCACAGAAGAATATACAAGATTATCGTAGAAAATACATGTCTCAGCTTGAAACCCCACGAAACGAAGATATCGCAATTTCCGCATATCAAACGCACTGTGGAGTGCTGAAAACACCAGAAAACGTGTTTATCGCATTAAATAGCAGTAAGCCAGCGAATTCGGAGATTATGCACACATGTCACAGCAGAATCATGAAGATTATCACTGAAAATGCATATCTCAGCTGGAAACCCCACGAAAACGAAGATATCGCAGTTTCCGCATATCAAACGCACTGTGAAGTGCTGAAAACACCAGAAAACGTGTTTTTCGCATCGAATAGCACGACAACAGCGATTTCGGTAATTCTGCATCCATCTCACAGAAGAATATTCAAGATTATCGTAGAAAATGCATATCTCAACTGGAGACCCCACGAAAACGAAGATATCGCAGTATCCGCATGTCAAGCGCACTGTGGAGTGCTGAAAACACCAGAAAACGCGTTTTTCGCATTCAATAGCACGAAAGAAGCGA
Source organism: Anthophora plumipes (assembly GCA_951804975.1). Lineage (NCBI taxonomy): Eukaryota > Metazoa > Arthropoda > Insecta > Hymenoptera > Apidae > Anthophora > Anthophora plumipes. The sequence continues at coordinate 1,002,533 of OX638127.1, forward strand.
TATGGGTGATTCTGGATACTTCTCACAGAAGAATATACAAGATTATCGTAGAAAATGCATATCTCAGCTGGAAACCCCACGAAAACGGAGATATCGCAGTATCCGCATGTCAAGCGCACTGTGGAGTGCTGAAAACACCAGAAAACGCGTTTTTCGCATTCAATAGCACGAAAGAAGCGATATGGGTGATTCTGGATACTTCTCACAGAAGTATATACAAGAGTATCGTAGAAAATACATGTCTCAGCTTGAAACCCCACGAAACGAAGATATCGCAATTTCCGCATATCAAACGCACTGTGGAGTGCTGAAAACACCAGGAAACGTGTTTTTCGCATTTAATAGCACGAAAACAGCGATTTCTGTGATTCTGCACACATGTCACAGAAGAATCATGAAGATTATCACTGACAATGCATATCTCAGCTGGAAACCCAACGAAACCGGAGACGTCGCAGTTACCGCATTTCAAACGCACTGTGGAGTGCAGAAAGCACCAGAAAACGTGTTTTTCGCATCAAATAGCACGACAACAGCGATTTCGGTAATTCTGCATCCTTCTCACAGAAGAATATTCAAGATTATCGTAGAAAATGCATATCTCAGCTGGAAACCCCACGAAACGAAGATATCGCAATTTCCGCATGTCAAGCGCACTGTGTAGTGCAGAAAACACCGGAAAACGAGTTTTTCGCAATAAGTAGCACTAAAACAGCGATCTCGGTGCTTCTGCACTCTTGCCACAGAAGATTCACGAAGACTATCGCTGAAAATGCATATCTCAGCTGGAAACATAACGAAAAAGAAGAATATCGACGGTTCTGCATATCGTACGCACTGTGGAGTGCTGAAAACACCAGTAAACGTGTTTTTCGCTTTAAGTAGCACTAAAACAGAGATCTCCGTGATTCTGCATACTTCTCACAGAAGAATATTCAAGATTATCGTAGATAATACATGTCTCAGCTTGAAACCCCACGAAAAGAAGATATCGCAGTTTCCGCATAGCAAACGCACTGTGGAGTGCTGAATGCAACAGGAAACGTGTTTTTCGCATTAAATAGCAGTAAGCCAGCGAATTCGGTGATTATGCACACATGTCACAGAAGAATCATGAAGATTATAACTGAAAATGCATATCTCATCTGTAAACCCTACGAAAACGAAGATATCGCAGTATCCGCATGTCAAGCGCACTGTGGAGTGCTGAGAACACCAGAAAACGCGTTTTTCGCATTCAATAGCACGAAAGTAGCGATATGGGTGATTCTGGATACTTCTCACAGAAGAATATACAAGATTAACGTAGAAAATACATGTCTCAGCATGAAACCCCACGAAACGAAGATATCGCAGTTTCCGCATATCAAACGCACTGTGGAGTGCTGAAATCACCAGGAAACGTGCTTTTCGCATTCAATTGCAAGAAGACAGGGATTTCTGTGATTCTGCACACATGTCACAGAAGAATCATGAAGATTATCACTGAAAATGCATATCTCAGCTGGATACCCTACGAAAACGCAGATAACGCAGTGTCCGCATGTCAAGCGCACTGTGGAGTGCTGAAAACACCAGAAAACCTGTTTTTCGCATTCAATAGCACGAAAGGAGCGATATGGGTTATTCTGGATACTTCTCACAGAACAATATACAAGATTATCGTAGAAAATACATGCCTCCGCTGGAAACCCCACAAAAACGAAGATATCGCAGTTTCGGCATTTCAAACGCACTGTGGAGTACAGAATACACCAGAAAACGTGTTTTTCGCATCAAACAGCACGACAACAGCGATTTCGGTATTTCTGCATCTTTCTCACAGAAGAATATTAATGATTATCGTAGAAAATACCTGCCTCAGCTGGAAACGCCACGAAAACGAAGATATCGCAGTTTCCGCATGTCAAGCGCACTGTGGAGTGCTGAAAACACCAGGAAACGTGTTTTTCGCATTCAATTGCAAGAAAACAGCGATTTCTGTGATTCTGCACACATGTCACAGAAGAATCATGAAGATTATCACTGAAAATGCATATCTCTGCTGGAAACCCTACGAAAACGAATATATCGCAGTATCCGCATGTCAAGCGCACTGTGGAGTGCTGAAAACACAGGAAAACGCGTTTTTCGCATTCAATAGCACGAAAGAAGCGATATGGGTTATTTTGGATACTTCTCACAGAAGAATATACAAGATTACCGTAGAAAATACATGCCTCAGCTGGAAACCCCACCAAAACGAAGATATCGCAGTTCCCGCATTTCAAACGCACTGTGGAGTGCTGAAAACACCAGAAAACGTGTTTTTCGCATTCAATAGCACGACAACAGCGATTTCGGTAATTCTGCATCCTTCTCACAGAAGAATATTCAAGATTATCGTAGAAAATACCTGCCTCACCTGGAAACCCCACGAAAACGAAGATATCGCAGTTTCCGCATTTCAAACGCACTGTGGAGTGCAGAAAACACCAGAAAACGTGTTTTTCGCATCAAATAGCACGAAAACATCGATTTTTGTGATTCTGCACACTTGTCACAGAATAATCATGAAGATTATCACTGAAAATGCATATCTCAGCTGGAAACAACAACGATACCGAAGATATCGCAGTTTCCGCATATCAAACGCACTGTGGAGCGCTGCAAACACCAGAAAACGTATTTTCGCATTCAATAGTACCTAAACAGAGAATTCGGTGATTATGCACACTTGTCACAGCAGAATCATGAAGATTATCACTGAAAATGCATATCTCAGCTGGAAACCCCACGAAAAAGAAGATGTCGCAGTTTCCGCATATCAAACGCACTGTGGAGTGCTGAAAACACCAGAAAACGTGTTTTTCGCATCAAACAGCACGACAACAGCGATTTCGGTAATTCTGCATCCTTCTCACAGAAGAATATTCAACATTATCGTAGAAAATACATGCCTCAGCTGGAAACCCCACGAAAACGAAGATATCGCAGTTTCCGCATTTCAAACGCACTGTGGAGTGCAGAAAACACCAGAAAACGTGTTTTTCGCATCAAATAGCACGACAACAGCGATATCGGTAATTCTGCATCCTTCTCACAGAAGAATATTCAAGATTATCGTAGAAAATGCATATCTCGGCTGGAAACCCCACGAAACGAAGATATCGCAATTTCCGCATATCAAACGCACTGCGGAGTGCTGAAAACACCAGAAAACGTGTTTTTCGCATCAAATAGCACGACAACAGCGATTTCGGTAATTCTGCATCCTTCTCACAGAAGAATATTCAACATTATCGTAGAAAATACATGCCTCAGCTGGAAACCCCACGAAAACGAAGATATCGCAGTTTCCGCATATCAAACGCACTGTGGAGCGCTGCAAACACCAGAAAACGCGTTTTTCGCCATCAATAGCACGAAAGAAGCGATTTCGGTGATACTGCACACTTCTCACAGAAGAACCACCACGGTTATCCCGGAAAATGCATATCTCAACTTGAAACCCCACGAAAACCAAGATATCTCCGGTTCTGCAAAACAAACGCACTGTGCAGCGGTGAAAACACCAGTAAACGAGTTTTTTCGCATTAAATAGCTCCAAAAGAGTGATTTCAATGATTCGGCATACTTCTCACAGAAGAACCATCAAGATTATGACAGAAAATGCATATCTCAACTTGAAACCCCACGAAAACTAAGATATCGCCGGTTCTGATTATCAAACGCACTGTGGAGTGGTGAAAAAACCAGATAACGTGCTTCTCGCATTAAATAGCTTCAACAGAGCGATTTCGATGATTCGGCATACTTCTCACAGAAGAACCACGAAGATTATCGCATAAAATGCATATCTCAACTTGAAACCCCACGAAAACAAGATATCGCCGGGTCTGCATATCAAACGCACTGTGGAGTCGTGAAAACACCAGATAACGTGCTTCTCGCATTAAATAGCTTCAACAGAGCGATTGCGATGATTCGGCATACTTCTCACAGAAGAACCACGAAGATTATCGCATAAAATGCATATCTCAACTTGAAACCCCACGAAAACAAGATATCGCCGGGTCTGCATATCAAACGCACTGTGGAGTCGTGAAAACACCAGATAACGTGTTTCTCGCATTAAATAGCTCCAAAACAGCGATTTCGATGATTCGGCATACTTCTCACAGAAGAAACACCAACATTATCGCAGAAAGCGCATATCTCAGCTAAAAACCCTACGAAAACCAACACATTGCCGGTTCTACATATCATACGCACTGTGTAGTGCTGAAAACACCGTAAAACGAGTTTTTCGCATTAAGTAGCACTAAAACAGCGATCTCGGTGCTTCTGCACACTTGTCACAGACGATTTACGAAGATTATCGCTGAAAATGCATATTACAGCTGGAAACCCCACGGATCGAAGATATCGCCGGTTCTGCATTTCAAACGCACTGTGGAGTGGTGAAAACACCAGATAACGTGTTTCTGGCATTAAATAGCTCCAACAGAGAGATTTCGATGATTCGGCATACTTCTCACAGAAGAACCACCAAGATTATCCCGGAAAATGCATATCTCAACTTGAAACCCCACGAAAACCAAGATATCTCCGGTTCTGCATAACAAACGCACTGTGCAGTGGTGAAAACACCAGAAAATGAGTTTTTTCGCATTAAATAGCTTCAAAAGAGCGATTACAATGATTCTGCATACTTCACACAGAAGCCTCACCAAGATTATCGCAGGAAATGCATATCCAGCTGGACACCCCACGAAAACCCAGATATCGCAGTTTCTGCATATCAAACGTACTGAGGAGTGGTGAAAACACCAGATAACGTGCTTCCCCGCATTAAATAGCTCCAACAGAGGGATTTCGATAATTCGGCACACTTCTCACAGAAGAACCACCAAGATTATCCCGGAAAATGCACATCTCAACTTGAAACCCCACGAAAACCAAGATATCGCCGGTTCGGCATATCAAACGCACTGTGGAGTGGTGAAAAAACCAGATAACGTGCTTCTCGCATTAAATAGCTTCAAAATCGCGATTTGGGTGATTCTGCGTACTTCTCACAGAAGCCTCAATAAGATGATCGCAGAAAATGCATATCTCAGCTGGAATGCCCACGAAAACCAAGATATCTCCGGTTCTGCATATCAAACGCACTGTGGAGTGGTGAATACACTAGATAACGTGCTTCTCGCATGCAGTAGCTCCAAAAGAGCGATTTCGATGATTCGGCATACTTCTCACAGAAGAACCACCAAGATTATCCCAGAAAATACATATCTCAGCTTGAAACCCCACGAAAACCAAGATATCGCCTGTTCGGCATATCAAACGCACTGTGGAATGCTGAAAACACCAGATAACGTGTTTCTCGCATTAAATAGCTTCCAAAGAGCGATTTCGATAATTCTGCATACTGCTCAAAGAAGCCTCACCAACATTATCGCAGAAAATGCATACCTCATCTTGAAACCCCATGAGAACAAGATATCGCCGGTTCTGCATATCAAACGCACTGTGGAGAGGTGAAAAAACCAGATAACGTGCTTTACGCATTAAATAGCTCCAAAAGAGCGATTTCGATGATTCGGCATACTTCTCACAGAAGAACCACCAAGATTATCCCAGAAAATGCATATCTCAGCTTGAAACCCCACGAAAACAAGATATCGCCGGTTCTGCATATCAAACGCACTGTGGAGTCGTGAAGACACCAGATAACGTGCTTCTAGCATTAAGTAGCTCCAACAGAGCGATTTCGATGATTCGGCATACTTCTCACAGAAGCCTCACCATGATTATCCCAGAAAATGCATGTCTCAGCTTGATACCCCACGAAAACCAAGATATCTCCGGTTCTGCATATCAAACGCGCTGTGTAGTGGTGAACACACCTGAAAACGCGTTTTTTCGCGTTAAATAGCTCCAAAAGAGTGATATCGATGATTCTGCATACTTCACACAGAAGACTCAACGAGATTATCCCAGGAAATGCATATCCACCTGGCAAACACACGAAAATCTAGATATCGCCGTTTCCTCATATCAAACGTACTGCGGAGTGGTGAAAACACCAGAAAACGCGTTTTTTCGCATTAAATAGCTCCAATCGAGCGATTTCGATGATACGGCATACTTCTCACAGAAGCCTCACCAAGATTATCCCAGAAAATATGCACATCTCAGCTTGAAACCCCACGAAAACCAAGATATCGCCGGTTCTGAATATCAAACGTACTGTGGAGTGGTGAAAACACCAGGTAGCGTGCTTCCCCGCATTAAATAGCACCAAAACAGCGATTTAGATGATTCTGCATACTTCTCACAGATGCCTCACCAAGATTATCGCAGGAAATGCATATCCAGCTGGAAACCCCACGAAAACCAAGATATCGCCGGTTCTGAATATCAAACGTACTGTGGAGTGGTGAAAACACCAGGTAACGTGTTTCTCGCATTAAATAGCACCAAAACAGCGATTTAGATGATTCTGCATACTTCTCACAGAAGCCTCACCAAGATTATCGCAGGAAATGCATATCCAGCTGGAAACCCCACGAAAATCCAGATATCGCAGTTTCTGCATATCAAACGTACTGAGGAGTGGTGAAAACACCAGATAACGTGCTTCCCCGCATTAAATAGCTCCAAAAGAGCGATTTCGATGATTCGGCATACTTCTCACAGAAGCCTCACCAAGATTATCGCAGGAAATGCATATCCAGCTGGAAACCCCACGAAAACCAAGATATCGCCGGTTCTGAATATCAAACGTACTGAGGAGTGGTGAAAACACCAGATAACGTGGTTCCCCGCATTAAATAGCTCCAAAAGCGCGATTTCGATGAATCGGCATACTTGTCACAGAAGAAACACTAACATTATCGCTGAAAACGCATATCCAGCTGGAAACCCCACGAAAATCCAGATATCGCAGTTTCTGCATATCAAACGTACTGAGGAGTGGTGAAAACACCAGATAACGTGGTTCCCCGCATTAAATAGCTCCAAAAGCGCGATTTCGGTGATTCTGCGTACTTCTCACAGAAGCCTCACCAAGATTATCGCAGAAAATGCATATCTCAGCTGGAATGCCCACGAAAACCAAGATATCTCCGGTTCTGCAAAACAAACGCACTGTGCAGCGGTGAAAACACCAGTAAACGAGTTTTTTCGCATTAAATAGCTCCAAAAGAGTGATTTCAATGATTCGGCATACTTCTCACAGAAGAACCATCAAGATTATGACAGAAAATGCATATCTCAACTTGAAACCCCACGAAAACTAAGATATCGCCGGTTCTGATTATCAAACGCACTGTGGAGTGGTGAAAAAACCAGATAACGTGCTTCTCGCATTAAATAGCTTCAACAGAGCGATTTCGGTGATTCGGCATACTTCTCACAGAAGAACCACGAAGATTATCGCATAAAATGCATATCTCAACTTGAAACCCCACGAAAACAAGATATCGCCGGGTCTGCATATCAAACGCACTGTGGAGTCGTGAAAACACCAGATAACGTGCTTCTCGCATTAAATAGCTTCAACAGAGCGATTGCGATGATACGGCATACTTCTCACAGAAGAACCACGAAGATTATCGCATAAAATGCATATCTCAACTTGAAACCCCACGAAAACAAGATATCGCCGGGTCTGCATATCAAACGCACTGTGGAGTCGTGAAAACACCAGATAACGTGTTTCTCGCATTAAATAGCTCCAAAAGAGCGATTTCGATGATTCTGCATACTTCTCATAGATGAAACACCAAGATTATCGCCGAAAATGAATATCTCAGCTTGAACCCCCCCGAAAACCAAGATATCTCCGGTTCTGCATATCAAACGTACTGTGGAGTGGTGAAAACACCATATAACGTGTTTCTGGCATTAAATAGCTCCAACAGAGAGATTTCGATGATTCGGCATACTTCTCACAGAAGAACCACCAAGATTATCCCGGAAAATGCATATCTCAACTTGAAACCCCACGAAAACCAAGATATCTCCGGTTCTGCATAACAAACGCACTGTGCAGTGGTGAAAACACCAGAAAATGAGTTTTTTCGCATTAAATAGCTTCAAAAGAGCGATTACAATGATTCTGCATACTTCACACAGAAGCCTCACCAAGATTATCGCAGGAAATGCATATCCAGCTGGACACCCCACGAAAATCCAGATATCGCAGTTTCTGCATATCAAACGTACTGAGGAGTGGTGAAAACACCAGATAACGTGCTTCCCCGCATTAAATAGCTCCAACAGAGAGATTTCGATAATTCGGCACACTTCTCACAGAAGAACCACCAAGATTATCCCGGAAAATGCACATCTCAACTTGAAACCCCACGAAAACCAAGATATCGCCGGTTCGGCATATCAAACGCACTGTGGAGTGGTGAAAAAACCAGATAACGTGCTTCTCGCATTAAATAGCTTCAAAATCGCGATTTCGGTGATTCTGCGTACTTCTCACAGAAGCCTCACCAAGATTATCGCAGAAAATGCATATCTCAGCTGGAATGCCCACGAAAACCAAGATATCTCCGGTTCTGCATATCAAACGCACTGTGGAGTGGTGAATACACTAGATAACGTGCTTCTCGCATGCAGTAGCTCCAAAAGAGCGATTTCGATAATTCGGCACACTTCTCACAGAAGAACCACCAAGATTATCCCGGAAAATGCACATCTCAACTTGAAACCCCACGAAAACCAAGATATCGCCGGTTCGGCATATCAAACGCACTGTGGAGAGGTGAAAAAACCAGATAACGTGCTTTACGCATTAAATAGCTCCAAAAGAGCGATTTCGATGAATCGGCATACTTCTCACAGAAGAACCACCAAGATTATCCCAGAAAATGCATATCTCAGCTTGAAACCCCACGAAAACAAGATATCGCCGGTTCTCCATATCAAACGCACTGTGGAGAGGTGAAAAAACCAGATAACGTGCTTTACGCATTAAATAGCTCCAAAAGAGCGATTTCGATGATTCGGCATACTTCTCACAGAAGCCTCACCATGATTATCCCAGAAAATGCATGTCTCAGCTTGATACCCCACGAAAACCAAGATATCTCCGGTTCTGCATATCAAACGCGCTGTGTAGTGGTGAACACACCAGAAAACGCGTTTTTTCGCGTTAAATAGCTCCAAAAGGACGATTTCGATGATACGGCATACTTCTTACAGAAGCCTCACGTAGATTATCGCAGTAAATGCATGTCTCAGCTTGATACCCCACGAAAACCAAGATATCTCCGGTTCTGCATATCAAACGCGCTGTGTAGTGGTGAACACACCAGAAAACGCGTTTTTTCGCGTTAAATAGCTCCAAAAGAGTGATATCGATGATTCTGCATACTTCACACAGAAGACTCACCGAGATTATCCCAGGAAATGCATATCCACCTGGAAAACACACGAAAATCTCGATATCGCCGTTTCCTCATATCAAACGTACTGCGGAGTGGTGAAAACACCAGAAAACGCGTTTTTTCGCATTAAATAGCTCCAAACGAGCGATTTCGATGATACGGCATACTTCTCACAGAAGCCTCACCAAGATTATCCCAGAAAATATGCACATCTCAGCTTGAAAGCCCACGAAAACCAAGATATCGCCGATTCTGAATATCAAACGTACTGTGGAGTGGTGAAAACACCAGGTAGCGTGCTTCCCCGCATTAAATAGCACCAAAACAGCGATTTAGATGATTCTGCATACTTCTCACAGATGCCTCACCAAGATTATCGCAGGAAATGCATATCCAGCTGGAAACCCCACGAAAACCAAGATATCGCCGGTTCTGAATATCAAACGTACTGTGGAGTGGTGAAAACACCAGGTAACGTGTTTCTCGCATTAAATAGCACCAAAACAGCGATTTAGATGATTCTGCATACTTCTACCAGAAGCCTCACCAAGATTATCGCAGGAAATGCATATCCAGCTGGAAACCCCACGAAAATCCAGATATCGCAGTTTCTGCATATCAAACGTACTGAGGAGTGGTGAAAACACCAGATAACGTGCTTCCCCGCATTAAATAGCTCCAAAAGAGCGATTTCGATGATTCGGCATACTTCTCACAGAAGCCTCACCAAGATTATCGCAGGAAATGCATATCCAGCTGGAAACCCCACGAAAACCAAGATATCGCCGGTTCTGAATATCAAACGTACTGAGGAGTGGTGAAAACACCAGATAACGTGGTTCCCCGCATTAAATAGCTCCAAAAGCGCGATTTCGATGAATCGGCATACTTGTCACAGAAGAAACACTAACATTATCGCTGAAAACGCATATCCAGCTGGAAACCCCACGAAAATCCAGATATCGCAGTTTCTGCATATCAAACGTACTGAGGAGTGGTGAAAACACCAGATAACGTGGTTCCCCGCATTAAATAGCTCCAAAAGCGCGATTTCGGTGATTCTGCGTACTTCTCACAGAAGCCTCACCAAGATTATCGCAGAAAATGCATATCTCAGCTGGAATGCCCACGAAAACCAAGATATCTCCGGTTCTGCAAAACAAACGCACTGTGCAGCGGTGAAAACACCAGTAAACGAGTTTTTTCGCATTAAATAGCTCCAAAAGAGTGATTTCAATGATTCGGCATACTTCTCACAGAAGAACCATCAAGATTATGACAGAAAATGCATATCTCAACTTGAAACCCCACGAAAACTAAGATATCGCCGGTTCTGATTATCAAACGCACTGTGGAGTGGTGAAAAAACCAGATAACGTGCTTCTCGCATTAAATAGCTTCAACAGAGCGATTTCGGTGATTCGGCATACTTCTCACAGAAGAACCACGAAGATTATCGCATAAAATGCATATCTCAACTTGAAACCCCACGAAAACAAGATATCGCCGGGTCTGCATATCAAACGCACTGTGGAGTCGTGAAAACACCAGATAACGTGCTTCTCGCATTAAATAGCTTCAACAGAGCGATTGCGATGATTCGGCATACTTCTCACAGACGAACCACGAAGATTATCGCATAAAATGCATATCTCAACTTGAAACCCCACGAAAACAAGATATCGCCGGGTCTGCATATCAAACGCACTGTGGAGTCGTGAAAACACCAGATAACGTGTTTCTCGCATTAAATAGCTCCAAAACAGCGATTTCGATGATTCGGCATACTTCTCACAGAAGAAACACCAACATTATCGCAGAAAGCGCATATCTCAGCTAAAAACCCTACGAAAACCAACACATTGCCGGTTCTACATATCATACGCACTGTGTAGTGCTGAAAACACCGTAAAACGAGTTTTTCGCATTAAGTAGCACTAAAACAGCGATCTCGGTGCTTCTGCACACTTGTCACAGACGATTTACGAAGATTATCGCTGAAAATGCATATTACAGCTGGAAACCCCACGGATCGAAGATATCGCCGGTTCTGCATTTCAAACGCACTGTGGAGTGGTGAAAACACCAGATAACGTGTTTCTGGCATTAAATAGCTCCAACAGAGAGATTTCGATGATTCGGCATACTTCTCACAGAAGAACCACCAAGATTATCCCGGAAAATGCATATCTCAACTTGAAACCCCACGAAAACCAAGATATCTCCGGTTCTGCATAACAAACGCACTGTGCAGTGGTGAAAACACCAGAAAATGAGTTTTTTCGCATTAAATAGCTTCAAAAGAGCGATTACAATGATTCTGCATACTTCACACAGAAGCCTCACCAAGATTATCGCAGGAAATGCATATCCAGCTGGACACCCCACGAAAACCCAGATATCGCAGTTTCTGCATATCAAACGTACTGAGGAGTGGTGAAAACACCAGATAACGTGCTTCCCCGCATTAAATAGCTCCAACAGAGGGATTTCGATAATTCGGCACACTTCTCACAGAAGAACCACCAAGATTATCCCGGAAAATGCACATCTCAACTTGAAACCCCACGAAAACCAAGATATCGCCGGTTCGGCATATCAAACGCACTGTGGAGTGGTGAAAAAACCAGATAACGTGCTTCTCGCATTAAATAGCTTCAAAATCGCGATTTGGGTGATTCTGCGTACTTCTCACAGAAGCCTCAATAAGATGATCGCAGAAAATGCATATCTCAGCTGGAATGCCCACGAAAACCAAGATATCTCCGGTTCTGCATATCAAACGCACTGTGGAGTGGTGAATACACTAGATAACGTGCTTCTCGCATGCAGTAGCTCCAAAAGAGCGATTTCGATGATTCGGCATACTTCTCACAGAAGAACCACCAAGATTATCCCAGAAAATACATATCTCAGCTTGAAACCCCACGAAAACCAAGATATCGCCTGTTCGGCATATCAAACGCACTGTGGAATGCTGAAAACACCAGATAACGTGTTTCTCGCATTAAATAGCTTCCAAAGAGCGATTTCGATAATTCTGCATACTGCTCAAAGAAGCCTCACCAACATTATCGCAGAAAATGCATACCTCATCTTGAAACCCCATGAGAACAAGATATCGCCGGTTCTGCATATCAAACGCACTGTGGAGAGGTGAAAAAACCAGATAACGTGCTTTACGCATTAAATAGCTCCAAAAGAGCGATTTCGATGATTCGGCATACTTCTCACAGAAGAACCACCAAGATTATCCCAGAAAATGCATATCTCAGCTTGAAACCCCACGAAAACAAGATATCGCCGGTTCTGCATATCAAACGCACTGTGGAGTCGTGAAGACACCAGATAACGTGCTTCTAGCATTAAGTAGCTCCAACAGAGCGATTTCGATGATTCGGCATACTTCTCACAGAAGCCTCACCATGATTATCCCAGAAAATGCATGTCTCAGCTTGATACCCCACGAAAACCAAGATATCTCCGGTTCTGCATATCAAACGCGCTGTGTAGTGGTGAACACACCTGAAAACGCGTTTTTTCGCGTTAAATAGCTCCAAAAGAGTGATATCGATGATTCTGCATACTTCACACAGAAGACTCAACGAGATTATCCCAGGAAATGCATATCCACCTGGCAAACACACGAAAATCTAGATATCGCCGTTTCCTCATATCAAACGTACTGCGGAGTGGTGAAAACACCAGAAAACGCGTTTTTTCGCATTAAATAGCTCCAATCGAGCGATTTCGATGATACGGCATACTTCTCACAGAAGCCTCACCAAGATTATCCCAGAAAATATGCACATCTCAGCTTGAAACCCCACGAAAACCAAGATATCGCCGGTTCTGAATATCAAACGTACTGTGGAGTGGTGAAAACACCAGGTAGCGTGCTTCCCCGCATTAAATAGCACCAAAACAGCGATTTAGATGATTCTGCATACTTCTCACAGATGCCTCACCAAGATTATCGCAGGAAATGCATATCCAGCTGGAAACCCCACGAAAACCAAGATATCGCCGGTTCTGAATATCAAACGTACTGTGGAGTGGTGAAAACACCAGGTAACGTGTTTCTCGCATTAAATAGCACCAAAACAGCGATTTAGATGATTCTGCATACTTCTCACAGAAGCCTCACCAAGATTATCGCAGGAAATGCATATCCAGCTGGAAACCCCACGAAAATCCAGATATCGCAGTTTCTGCATATCAAACGTACTGAGGAGTGGTGAAAACACCAGATAACGTGCTTCCCCGCATTAAATAGCTCCAAAAGAGCGATTTCGATGATTCGGCATACTTCTCACAGAAGCCTCACCAAGATTATCGCAGGAAATGCATATCCAGCTGGAAACCCCACGAAAACCAAGATATCGCCGGTTCTGAATATCAAACGTACTGAGGAGTGGTGAAAACACCAGATAACGTGGTTCCCCGCATTAAATAGCTCCAAAAGCGCGATTTCGATGAATCGGCATACTTGTCACAGAAGAAACACTAACATTATCGCTGAAAACGCATATCCAGCTGGAAACCCCACGAAAATCCAGATATCGCAGTTTCTGCATATCAAACGTACTGAGGAGTGGTGAAAACACCAGATAACGTGGTTCCCCGCATTAAATAGCTCCAAAAGCGCGATTTCGGTGATTCTGCGTACTTCTCACAGAAGCCTCACCAAGATTATCGCAGAAAATGCATATCTCAGCTGGAATGCCCACGAAAACCAAGATATCTCCGGTTCTGCAAAACAAACGCACTGTGCAGCGGTGAAAACACCAGTAAACGAGTTTTTTCGCATTAAATAGCTCCAAAAGAGTGATTTCAATGATTCGGCATACTTCTCACAGAAGAACCATCAAGATTATGACAGAAAATGCATATCTCAACTTGAAACCCCACGAAAACTAAGATATCGCCGGTTCTGATTATCAAACGCACTGTGGAGTGGTGAAAAAACCAGATAACGTGCTTCTCGCATTAAATAGCTTCAACAGAGCGATTTCGGTGATTCGGCATACTTCTCACAGAAGAACCACGAAGATTATCGCATAAAATGCATATCTCAACTTGAAACCCCACGAAAACAAGATATCGCCGGGTCTGCATATCAAACGCACTGTGGAGTCGTGAAAACACCAGATAACGTGCTTCTCGCATTAAATAGCTTCAACAGAGCGATTGCGATGATACGGCATACTTCTCACAGAAGAACCACGAAGATTATCGCATAAAATGCATATCTCAACTTGAAACCCCACGAAAACAAGATATCGCCGGGTCTGCATATCAAACGCACTGTGGAGTCGTGAAAACACCAGATAACGTGTTTCTCGCATTAAATAGCTCCAAAAGAGCGATTTCGATGATTCTGCATACTTCTCATAGATGAAACACCAAGATTATCGCCGAAAATGAATATCTCAGCTTGAACCCCCCCGAAAACCAAGATATCTCCGGTTCTGCATATCAAACGTACTGTGGAGTGGTGAAAACACCATATAACGTGTTTCTGGCATTAAATAGCTCCAACAGAGAGATTTCGATGATTCGGCATACTTCTCACAGAAGAACCACCAAGATTATCCCGGAAAATGCATATCTCAACTTGAAACCCCACGAAAACCAAGATATCTCCGGTTCTGCATAACAAACGCACTGTGCAGTGGTGAAAACACCAGAAAATGAGTTTTTTCGCATTAAATAGCTTCAAAAGAGCGATTACAATGATTCTGCATACTTCACACAGAAGCCTCACCAAGATTATCGCAGGAAATGCATATCCAGCTGGACACCCCACGAAAATCCAGATATCGCAGTTTCTGCATATCAAACGTACTGAGGAGTGGTGAAAACACCAGATAACGTGCTTCCCCGCATTAAATAGCTCCAACAGAGAGATTTCGATAATTCGGCACACTTCTCACAGAAGAACCACCAAGATTATCCCGGAAAATGCACATCTCAACTTGAAACCCCACGAAAACCAAGATATCGCCGGTTCGGCATATCAAACGCACTGTGGAGTGGTGAAAAAACCAGATAACGTGCTTCTCGCATTAAATAGCTTCAAAATCGCGATTTCGGTGATTCTGCGTACTTCTCACAGAAGCCTCACCAAGATTATCGCAGAAAATGCATATCTCAGCTGGAATGCCCACGAAAACCAAGATATCTCCGGTTCTGCATATCAAACGCACTGTGGAGTGGTGAATACACTAGATAACGTGCTTCTCGCATGCAGTAGCTCCAAAAGAGCGATTTCGATAATTCGGCACACTTCTCACAGAAGAACCACCAAGATTATCCCGGAAAATGCACATCTCAACTTGAAACCCCACGAAAACCAAGATATCGCCGGTTCGGCATATCAAACGCACTGTGGAGAGGTGAAAAAACCAGATAACGTGCTTTACGCATTAAATAGCTCCAAAAGAGCGATTTCGATGAATCGGCATACTTCTCACAGAAGAACCACCAAGATTATCCCAGAAAATGCATATCTCAGCTTGAAACCCCACGAAAACAAGATATCGCCGGTTCTCCATATCAAACGCACTGTGGAGAGGTGAAAAAACCAGATAACGTGCTTTACGCATTAAATAGCTCCAAAAGAGCGATTTCGATGATTCGGCATACTTCTCACAGAAGCCTCACCATGATTATCCCAGAAAATGCATGTCTCAGCTTGATACCCCACGAAAACCAAGATATCTCCGGTTCTGCATATCAAACGCGCTGTGTAGTGGTGAACACACCAGAAAACGCGTTTTTTCGCGTTAAATAGCTCCAAAAGGACGATTTCGATGATACGGCATACTTCTTACAGAAGCCTCACGTAGATTATCGCAGTAAATGCATGTCTCAGCTTGATACCCCACGAAAACCAAGATATCTCCGGTTCTGCATATCAAACGCGCTGTGTAGTGGTGAACACACCAGAAAACGCGTTTTTTCGCGTTAAATAGCTCCAAAAGAGTGATATCGATGATTCTGCATACTTCACACAGAAGACTCACCGAGATTATCCCAGGAAATGCATATCCACCTGGAAAACACACGAAAATCTCGATATCGCCGTTTCCTCATATCAAACGTACTGCGGAGTGGTGAAAACACCAGAAAACGCGTTTTTTCGCATTAAATAGCTCCAAACGAGCGATTTCGATGATACGGCATACTTCTCACAGAAGCCTCACCAAGATTATCCCAGAAAATATGCACATCTCAGCTTGAAAGCCCACGAAAACCAAGATATCGCCGATTCTGAATATCAAACGTACTGTGGAGTGGTGAAAACACCAGGTAGCGTGCTTCCCCGCATTAAATAGCACCAAAACAGCGATTTAGATGATTCTGCATACTTCTCACAGATGCCTCACCAAGATTATCGCAGGAAATGCATATCCAGCTGGAAACCCCACGAAAACCAAGATATCGCCGGTTCTGAATATCAAACGTACTGTGGAGTGGTGAAAACACCAGGTAACGTGTTTCTCGCATTAAATAGCACCAAAACAGCGATTTAGATGATTCTGCATACTTCTACCAGAAGCCTCACCAAGATTATCGCAGGAAATGCATATCCAGCTGGAAACCCCACGAAAATCCAGATATCGCAGTTTCTGCATATCAAACGTACTGAGGAGTGGTGAAAACACCAGATAACGTGCTTCCCCGCATTAAATAGCTCCAAAAGAGCGATTTCGATGATTCGGCATACTTCTCACAGAAGCCTCACCAAGATTATCGCAGGAAATGCATATCCAGCTGGAAACCCCACGAAAACCAAGATATCGCCGGTTCTGAATATCAAACGTACTGAGGAGTGGTGAAAACACCAGATAACGTGGTTCCCCGCATTAAATAGCTCCAAAAGCGCGATTTCGATGAATCGGCATACTTGTCACAGAAGAAACACTAACATTATCGCTGAAAACGCATATCCAGCTGGAAACCCCACGAAAATCCAGATATCGCAGTTTCTGCATATCAAACGTACTGAGGAGTGGTGAAAACACCAGATAACGTGGTTCCCCGCATTAAATAGCTCCAAAAGCGCGATTTCGGTGATTCTGCGTACTTCTCACAGAAGCCTCACCAAGATTATCGCAGAAAATGCATATCTCAGCTGGAATGCCCACGAAAACCAAGATATCTCCGGTTCTGCAAAACAAACGCACTGTGCAGCGGTGAAAACACCAGTAAACGAGTTTTTTCGCATTAAATAGCTCCAAAAGAGTGATTTCAATGATTCGGCATACTTCTCACAGAAGAACCATCAAGATTATGACAGAAAATGCATATCTCAACTTGAAACCCCACGAAAACTAAGATATCGCCGGTTCTGATTATCAAACGCACTGTGGAGTGGTGAAAAAACCAGATAACGTGCTTCTCGCATTAAATAGCTTCAACAGAGCGATTTCGGTGATTCGGCATACTTCTCACAGAAGAACCACGAAGATTATCGCATAAAATGCATATCTCAACTTGAAACCCCACGAAAACAAGATATCGCCGGGTCTGCATATCAAACGCACTGTGGAGTCGTGAAAACACCAGATAACGTGCTTCTCGCATTAAATAGCTTCAACAGAGCGATTGCGATGATACGGCATACTTCTCACAGACGAACCACGAAGATTATCGCATAAAATGCATATCTCAACTTGAAACCCCACGAAAACAAGATATCGCCGGGTCTGCATATCAAACGCACTGTGGAGTGGTGAATACACTAGATAACGTGCTTCTCGCATGCAGTAGCTCCAAAAGAGCGATTTCGATAATTCGGCACACTTCTCACAGAAGAACCACCAAGATTATCCCGGAAAATGCACATCTCAATTTGAAACCCCACGAAAACCAAGATATCGCCGGTTCGGCATATCAAACGCACTGTGGAGAGGTGAAAAAACCAGATAACGTGCTTTACGCATTAAATAGCTCCAAAAGAGCGATTTCGATGATTCGGCATACTTCTCACAGAAGCCTCACCATGATTATCCCAGAAAATGCATGTCTCAGCTTGATACCCCACGAAAACCAAGATATCTCCGGTTCTGCATATCAAACGCGCTGTGTAGTGGTGAACACACCAGAAAACGCGTTTTTTCGCGTTAAATAGCTCCAAAAGAGTGATATCGATGATTCTGCATACTTCACACAGAAGACTCACCGAGATTATCCCAGGAAATGCATATCCACCTGGAAAACACACGAAAATCTCGATATCGCCGTTTCCTCATATCAAACGTACTGCGGAGTGGTGAAAACACCAGAAAACGCGTTTTTTCGCATTAAATAGCTCCAAACGAGCGATTTCGATGATACGGCATACTTCTCACAGAAGCCTCACCAAGATTATCCCAGAAAATATGCACATCTCAGCTTGAAACCCCACGAAAACCAAGATATCGCCGATTCTGAATATCAAACGTACTGTGGAGTGGTGAAAACACCAGGTAGCGTGCTTCCCCGCATTAAATAGCACCAAAACAGCGACTTAGATGATTCTGCATACTTCTCACAGATGCCTCACCAAGATTATCGCAGGAAATGCATATCCAGCTGGAAACCCCACGAAAACCAAGATATCGCCGGTTCTGAATATCAAACGTACTGTGGAGTGGTGAAAACACCAGGTAACGTGTTTCTCGCATTAAATAGCACCAAAACAGCGATTTAGATGATTCTGCATACTTCTACCAGAAGCCTCACCAAGATTATCGCAGGAAATGCATATCCAGCTGGAAACCCCACGAAAATCCAGATATCGCAGTTTCTGCATATCAAACGTACTGAGGAGTGGTGAAAACACCAGATAACGTGCTTCCCCGCATTAAATAGCTCCAAAAGAGCGATTTCGATGATTCGGCATACTTCTCACAGAAGAACCACCAAGATTATGACAGAAAATGCATATCTCAGCTTGAAACCCCACGAAAACCAAGATATCGCCGGTTCTGAATATCAAACGTACTGTGGAGTGGTGAAAACACCAGGTAACGTGTTTCTCGCATTATATAGCTCCAAAACATTGATTTCGATGATTCGGCATACTTCTCACAGAAGCCTCACCAAGATTATCGCAGGAAATGCATATCCAGCTGGAAACCCCACGAAAATCCAGATATCGCAGTTTCTGCATATCAAACGTACTGAGGAGTGGTGAAAACACCAGATAACGTGGTTCCCCGCATTAAATAGCTCCAAAAGCGCGATATCGATGAATCGGCATACTTGTCACAGAAGAAACGCTAACATTATCGCAGAAAACGCATATCCAGCAGGAAACCCCACGAAAATCCAGATATCGCAGTTTCTGCATATCAAACGTAATGAGGAGTGGTGAAAACACCAGATAACGTGGTTCCCCGCATTAAATAGCTCCAAAAGCGCGATTTCGATGAATCGGCATACTTGTCACAGAAGAAACACTAACATTATCGCAGAAAACGCATACCTCAGCTTGAAACCCCACGAGAACAAGATATCGCCGGTTCTGCATATCAAACGCACTGTGGAGTGGTGAAAACACCAGATAACGTGCTTTACGCATTAAATAGCTCCAAAAGAGCGATTTCGATGATTCGGCATACTTCTCACAGAGGAACCACCAAGATTATCGCAGAAAATGCATACCTCAGCTTGAAACTCCACGAGAACAAGATATCGCCGGTTCTGCATATCAAACGCACTGTGGAGTGGTGAAAACACCAGTTAATGTGCTTAACGCATTAAATAGCTCCAAAAGAGCGATTTCGATGATTCGGCATACTTCTCAAAGAAGAACCACCAAGATTATCCCAGAAAATGCATATTTCAGCTCGAAGCCCCTCGAAAACAAGATATCTCCGGTTCTGCATATCAAACGCACTGTGGAGTGGTGAAAAAACCAGATAACGTGCTTGTCGCATTAAATAACTCCAACAGAGAGATTTCAATGATTCGGCATACTTCTCACCAAAGCCTCACTAAGATTATCGCAGAAAATGCATATCTCAGCTTGGCACCACACTTAAATAAAGATATCGCCGGTTCTGCATTTCAAACGCACTGTGGAGTGGTGAAAACACCAGATAACGTGCTTCTCGCATTAAATAGCTCCAAAAGAGCGATTTTGATGATTCCGCATACATCTCACAGGAGCCTCACCAAGATTATCCAAGAAAATGCATGTCTCAGCTTGATACCACACGAAAACCAAGATATCTCCGGTTCTGCATATCAAACGCGCTGTGTAGTGGTGAACACACCAGAAAACGCGTATTGTCGCGTTAAATATCTCCAAAAGGGCGATTTCGATGATTCGGCATACTTCTCACCAAAGCCTCACTAAGATTATCGCAGAAAATGCATATCTCAGCTTGGCACCACACGTAAATCAAGATATCGCCGGTTCTGCATATCAAACGTACTGAGGAGTGGTGAAAACACCAGATAACGTGCTTCCCCGCATTAAATAGCTCCAACAGAGAGATTTCGATAATTCGGCACACTTCCCACAGAAGAACCACCAAGATTATCCCGGAAAATGCATATCTCAACTTGAAACCCCACGAAAACCAAGATATCGCCGGTTCGGCATATCAAACGCACTGTGGAGTGGTGAAAAAACCAGATAACGTGCTTCTCGCATTAAATAGCTTCAAAATCGCGATTTCGGTGATTCTGCGTACTTCTCACAGAAGCCTCACCAACATTATCGCAGAAAATGCATACCTCATCTTGAAACCCCATGAGAACAAGATATCGCCGGTTCTGCATATCAAACGCACTGTGGAGAGGTGAAAAAACCAGATAACGTGCTTTACGCATTAAATAGCTCCAAAAGAGCAATTTCGATGATTCGGCATACTTCTCACAGAAGAACCACCAAGTTTATCGCAGAAAATGCATATCTCAGCTTGAAACCCCACGAAAACCAAGATATCTCCGGTTCTGCATATCAAACGCACTGTGTAGTGGTTAAAACACCAGAAAACGCGTTTTTTGCATTAAATAGCTCCAACAGAGCGATTTCGATGATACGGCATACATCTTACAGAAGCCTCACCAAGATTATCGCAGAAAATGCATATCTCAGCTTGAAACCCCACGAAAAAAAGATATCGCCGGTTCTGCACATCAAACGCACTGTGGAGTGGTGAAAAGACCAGATAACGTGCTTCTCGCATTAAATAGCTTCAAAAGAGCAATTTCGGTGATTCTGCATACTTCTCACAGAAGCCTCACCAAGATTATCGCAGAAAATGCATATATCAGCTTGAAGCCCCACGAAAACCAAGATGTCTTCGGTTCTGCATATCAAACGCACTGTGCAGTGGTGAAAACACCAGAAAACGCGTTTTCTCGAATTAAATTGCTACAAAATTGCGATTTCGATTATTCTGCATACTTCTCACAGAAGCCTCATCATGATCATAGCAGAAAATGCATATCTCAGCTTGAAACCCCTCGAATACCAAGATATCTCCGGTTCTGCATATCAAACGCACTGTGGAGTGGTGAAAACACCAGATAACGTGCTTCTCGCATTAAATAGCTTCAAAAGAGCAATTTCGGTGATACTGCATACTTCTCACAGAAGCCTCACCAAGATTATCGCAGAAAATGCATATATCAGCTTGAAGCCCTACGAAAACCAAGATATCTCCGGTTCTGCATATCAAACGCACTGTGGAGTGGTGAAAACACCAGGTAACGTGTTTCTCGCATTAAATAGCTCCGAAAGTGTTATTTCGATGATTCGGCATACTTCTCACAGAAGAACCACCAAGATTATGACAGAAAATGCATATCTCAGCTTGAAACCCCACGAAAACCAAGGTATCGCCGGATCGGCATATCAAACGCACTGTGGAGTCGTGAATACACCAGATAACGTGCTTCTCGCATTAAATAGCTCCAACAGAGCGATATCGATGATTCGGCATACTTCTCACAGAAGCCTCACCAAGATTATCGCAGAAAATGCATATCTCAGCTTGGCACCACACGTAAATCAAGATATCGCCGGTTCTGCATATCAAACGTACTGAGGAGTGGTGAAAACACCAGATAACGTGCTTCCCCGCATTAAATAGCTCCAACAGAGAGATTTCGATAATTCGGCACACTTCTCACAGAAGAACCACCAAGATTATCCCGGAAAATGCATATCTCAACTTGAAACCCCACGAAAACCAAGATATCGCCGGTTCGGCATATCAAACGCACTATGGAGTGGTGAAAAAACCAGATAACGTGCTTCTCGCATTAAATAGCTTCAAAATCGCGATTTCGGTGATTCTGCGTACTTCTCACAGAAGCCTCACCAAGATTATCGCAGAAAATGCATATCTCAGCTCGAAACCCGACGAAATCAAGATATCGCCGGTTCTGCACATCAAACGCACTGTGGAGTGGTGAAAAGACCAGATAACGTGCTTCTCACATTAAATAGCTTCAAAAGAGCAATTTCGGTGATTCTGCATACTTCTCACAGAAGCCTCACCAAGATTATCGCAGAAAATGCATATCTCAGCTTGAAGCCCCACGAAAACCAAGATATCTCCGGTTCTGCATATCAAACGCACTGTGCAGTGGTGAAAACACCAGAAAACGCGTTTTCTCGAATTAAATAGCTACAAAAGAGCGATTTCGATTATTCTGCATACTTCGCACAGAAGCCTCACCATGATCATCGCAGAAAATGCATATCTCAGCTTGAATCCCCTCGAATACCAAGATATCTCCGGTTCTGCATATCAAACGCACTGTGGAGTGGTGAAAACACCAGATAACGTGCTTCTCGCATTAAATAGCTTCAAAAGCGCGATTTCGATGAATCGGCATACTTGTCACAGAAGAAACACTAACATTATCGCAGAAAACGCATACCTCAGCTTGAAACCCCACGAGAACAAGATATCGCCGGTTCTGCATATCAAACGCACTGTGGAGTGGTGAAAACACCAGATAACGTGCTTTACGCATTAAATAGCTCCAAAAGAGCGATTTCGATGATTCGGCATACTTCTCACAGAAGAACCACCAAGATTATCACAGAAAATGCATACCTCAGCTTGAAACTCCACGAGAACAAGATATCGCCGGTTCTGCATATCAAACGCACTGTGGAGTGGTGAAAACACCAGTTAATGTGCTTAACGCATTAAATAGCTCCAAAAGAGCGATTTCGATGATTCGGCATACTTCTCAAAGAAGAACCACCAAGATTATCCCAGAAAATGCATATTTCAGCTTGAAGCCCCTCGAAAACAAGATATCTCCGGTTCTGCATATCAAACGCACTGTGGAGTGGTGAAAAAACCAGATAACGTGCTTGTCGCATTAAATAACTCCAACAGAGAGATTTCAATGATTCGGCATACTTCTCACCAAAGCCTCACTAAGATTATCGCAGAAAATGCATATCTCAGCTTGGCACCACACTTAAATAAAGATATCGCCGGTTCTGCATTTCAAACGCACTGTGGAGTGGTGAAAACACCAGATAACGTGCTTCTCGCATTAAATAGCTCCAAAAGAGCGATTTTGATGATTCCGCATACATCTCACAGGAGCCTCACCAAGATTATCCAAGAAAATGCATGTCTCAGCTTGATACCACACGAAAACCAAGATATCTCCGGTTCTGCATATCAAACGCGCTGTGTAGTGGTGAACACACCAGAAAACGCGTATTGTCGCGTTAAATATCTCCAAAAGGGCGATTTCGATGATTCGGCATACTTCTCACCAAAGCCTCACTAAGATTATCGCAGAAAATGCATATCTCAGCTTGGCACCACACGTAAATCAATATATCGCCGGTTCTGCATATCAAACGTACTGAGGAGTGGTGAAAACACCAGATAACGTGCTTCCCCGCATTAAATAGCTCCAACAGAGAGATTTCGATAATTCGGCACACTTCTCACAGAAGAACCACCAAGATTATCCCGGAAAATGCATATCTCAACTTGAAACCCCACGAAAACCAAGATATCGCCGGTTCGGCATATCAAACGCACTATGGAGTGGTGAAAAAACCAGATAACGTGCTTCTCGCATTAAATAGCTTCAAAATCGCGATTTCGGTGATTCTGCGTACTTCTCACAGAAGCCTCACCAAGATTATCGCAGAAAATGCATATCTCAGCTGGAATGCCCACGAAAACCAAGGTTTCTCCGGTTCTGCATATCAAACGCACTGTGGAGTGGTGAATACACTAGATAACGTGCTTCTCGCATGCAGTAGCTCCAAAAGAGCGATTTCGATGATTCGGCATACTTCTCACAGAAGAACCACCAAGATTATCCCAGAAAATGCATATCTCAGCTTGAAACCCCACGAAAACCAAGATATCGCCTGTTCGGCATATCAAACGCACTGTGGAATGGTGAAAACACCAGATAACGTGTTTCTCGCATTAAATAGCTTCCAAAGAGCGATTTCGATAATTCTGCAAACTGCTCACAGAAGCCTCACCAACATTATCGCAGAAAATGCATACCTCATCTTGAAACCCCATGAGAACAAGATATCGCCGGTTCTGCATATCAAACGCACTGTGGAGAGGTGAAAAAACCAGATAACGTGCTTTACGCATTAAATAGCTCCAAAAGAGCGATTTCGATGATTCGGCATACTTCTCACAGAAGCCTCACCAAGTTTATCGCAGAAAATGCATATCTCAGCTTGAAACCCCACGAAAACCAAGATATCTCCGGTTCTGCATATCAAACGCACTGTGTAGTGGTTAAAACACCAGAAAACGCGTTTTTTGCATTAAATAGCTCCAACAGAGCGATTTCGATGATACGGCATACATCTTACAGAAGCCTCACCAAGATTATCGCAGAAAATGCATATCTCAACTTGAAACCCCACGAAAACAAGATATCGCCGGTTCTGCACATCAAACGCACTGTGGAGTGGTGAAAAGACCAGATAACGTGCTTCTCGCATTAAATAGCTTCAAAAGAGCAATTTCGGTGATTCTGCATACTTCTCACAGAAGCCTCACCAAGATTATCGCAGAAAATGCATATATCAGCTTGAAGCCCCACGAAAACCAAGATGTCTTCGGTTCTGCATATCAAACGCACTGTGCAGTGGTGAAAACACCAGAAAACGCGTTTTCTCGAATTAAATTGCTACAAAATTGCGATTTCGATTATTCTGCATACTTCTCACAGAAGCCTCATCATGATCATAGCAGAAAATGCATATCTCAGCTTGAAACCCCTCGAATACCAAGATATCTCCGGTTCTGCATATCAAACGCACTGTGGAGTGGTGAAAACACCAGATAACGTGCTTCTCGCATTAAATAGCTTCAAAAGAGCAATTTCGGTGATACTGCATACTTCTCACAGAAGCCTCACCAAGATTATCGCAGAAAATGCATATATCAGCTTGAAGCCCTACGAAAACCAAGATATCTCCGGTTCTGCATATCAAACGCACTGTGGAGTGGTGAAAACACCAGGTAACGTGTTTCTCGCATTAAATAGCTCCGAAAGTGTTATTTCGATGATTCGGCATACTTCTCACAGAAGAACCACCAAGATTATGACAGAAAATGCATATCTCAGCTTGAAACCCCACGAAAACCAAGGTATCGCCGGATCGGCATATCAAACGCACTGTGGAGTCGTGAATACACCAGATAACGTGCTTCTCGCATTAAATAGCTCCAACAGAGCGATATCGATGATTCGGCATACTTCTCACAGAAGCCTCACCAAGATTATCGCAGAGAATGCATATCTCAGCTTGAAACCCCACGAAAACCAAGATATCTCCGGTTCTGCATATCAAACGCACTGTGTAGTGGTGAAAAACCCAGATAACGTGCTTCTCGCATTAAATAGCTTCAAAAGAGCAATTTCGGTGATTCTGCATACTTCTCACAGAAGCATCACCAAGATTATCGCAGAAAATGCATATATCAGCTTGAAGCCCCACGAAAACCAAGATGTCTTCGGTTCTGCATATCAAACGCACTGTGCAGTGGTGAAAACACCAGAAAACGCGTTTTCTGGAATTAAATCGCTACAAAATTGCGATTTCGATTATTCTGCGTACATCTCACAGAAGCCTCACCAAGATTATCGCAGAAAATGCATGTCTCAGCTTGAAACCCCACGAAAACCAAGATGTCTTCGGTTCTGCATTTCAAACGCGCTGTGTAGTGGTGAAAACACCAGATAACGTGCTTCTCGCATTAAATAGCTCCAACAGAGCGATTTCGATGATTCGGCATACTTCTCACAGAAGCCTCACCAAGTTTATCGCAGAAAATGCATATCTCAGCTTGAAACCCCACGAAAACCAAGATATCTCCGGTTCTGCATATCAAACGCACTGTGTAGTGGTTAAAACACCAGAAAACGCGTTTTTTGCATTAAATAGCTCCAACAGAGCGATTTCGATGATACGGCATACATCTTACAGAAGCCTCACCAAGATTATCGCAGAAAATGCATATCTCAGCTTGAAACCCCACGAAAACAAGATATCGCCGGTTCTGCACATCAAACGCACTGTGGAGTGGTGAAAAGACCAGATAACGTGCTTGTCGCATTAAATGGCTTCAAAAGAGCAATTTCGGTGATTCTGCATACTTCTCACAGAAGCCTCACCAAGATTATCGCAGAAAATGCATATATCAGCTTGAAGCCCCACGAAAACCAAGATGTCTTCGGTTCTGCATATCAAACGCACTGTGCAGTGGTGAAAACACCAGAAAACGCGTTTTCTCGAATTAAATTGCTACAAAATTGCGATTTCGATTATTCTGCATACTTCTCACAGAAGCCTCACCATGATCATAGCAGAAAATGCATATCTCAGCTTGAAACCCCTCGAATACCAAGATATCTCCGGTTCTGCATATCAAACGCACTGTGGAGTGGTGAAAACACCAGATAACGTGCTTCTCGCATTAAATAGCTTCAAAAGAGCAATTTCGGTGATTCTGCATACTTCTCACAGAAGCCTCACCAAGATTATCGCAGAAAATGCATATATCAGCTTGAAGCCCCACGAAAACCAAGATGTCTTCGGTTCTGCATATCAAACGCACTGTGCAGTGGTGAAAACACCAGAAAACGCGTTTTCTGGAATTAAATTGCTACAAAATTGCGATTTCGATTATTCTGCATACTTCTCACAGAAGCCTCACCAAGATTATCGCAGAAAATGCATGTCTCAGCTTGAAACCCCACGAAAACCAAGATGTCTTCGGTTCTGCATTTCAAACGCGCTGTGTAGTGGTGAAAACACCAGATAACGTGCTTCTCGCATTAAATAGCTCCAACAGAGCGATTTCGATGATTCGGCATACTTCTCACAGAAGCCTCACCAAGTTTATCGCAGAAAATGCATATCTCAGCTTGAAACCCCACGAAAACCAAGATATCTCCGGTTCTGCATATCAAAAGCACTGTGTAGTGGTTAAAACACCAGAAAACGCGTTTTTTCGCATTAAATAGCTCCAACAGAGCGATTTCGATGATACGGCATACTTCTTACAGAAGCCTCACGAAGATTATCGCAGAAAATGCATATCTCAGCTTGAAACCCCACGAAAACAAGATATCGCCGGTTCTGCACATCAAACGCACTGTGGAGTGGTGAAAACACCAGATAACGTGCTTCTCGCATTAAATAGCTCCAACTGAGCGATTTCGATGATTCGGCATACTTCTCACAGAAGAACCACGAAGATTATCGCATAAAATGCATATCTCACCTTGAAACCCCACGAAAACAAGATATCTCCAGGTCTGCATATCAAACGCACTGTGGAGTCGTGAAAACACCAGATAACGTGCTACTCGCATTAAATAGCTCCAACAGAGTGATTTCGATGATTCGGCATACTTCTCACAGAAGAACCACCAAGATTATACCGGAAAATGCATATCTAAACTTGAAACCCCACGAAAACAAAGATATCGGCGGTTCGGCATATCAAACGCACTGTGGAGTGGTGAAAAAACCAGATAACGTGCTTCTCGCATTAAATAGCTTCTAAATCGCGATTTCGGTGATTCTGCATACTTCTCACAGAAGCCTCACCAAGATTATCGCAGAAAATGCATATCTCAGCTGGAAGCCCCACGAAAACCAAGATATCTCATGTTCTGCATATCAAACGCACTGTGGAGTGGTGAGTACAGATAACGTGCTTCTCGCATGAAGTAGCTCCAAAAGAGCGATTTCGATGATTCGGCATACTTCTCACAGAAGAACCACCACGATTATCCCAGAAAATGCACATCTCAGCTTGAAACCCCACGAAAACCAAGATATCGCCGGTTCGGCATATCAACCGCACTGTGGAGTGGTGAAAACACCAGATAACGTGTTTCTCGCATTAAATAGCTTCCCAAGAGCGATTTCGATAATTCTGCATACTTCTCACAGAAGAACCACCAAGATTATACCGGAAAATGCATATCTAAACTTGAAACCCCAAGAAAACCAAGATATCGCCGGTTCGGCATATCAAACGCACTGTGGAGTGGTGAAAAAACCAGATAACGTGCTTCTCGCATTAAATAGCTTCAAAAGAGCGATTTCGGTGATTCTGCATACTTCTCACAGAAGCCTCACCAAGATTATCGCAGAAAATGCATATCTCAGCTGGAAGCCCCACGAAAACCAAGATATCTCATGTTCTGCATATCAAACGCACTGTGGAGTGGTGAGTACAGATAACGTGCTTCTCGCATGAAGTAGCTCCAAAAGAGCGATTTCGATGATTCGGCATACTTCTCACAGAAGAACCACCACGATTATCCCAGAAAATGCACATCTCAGCTTGAAACCCCACGAAAACCAAGATATCGCCGGTTCGGCATATCAACCGCACTGTGGAGTGGTGAAAACACCAGATAACGTGCTTCTCGCATTAAATAGCTTCAAAAGAGCGATTTCGGTGATTCTGCATACTTCTCACAGAAGCCTCACCAAGATTATCGCAGAAAATGCATATCTCAGCTTGAAGCCCCACGAAAACCAACATATCTCCGGTTCTGCATATCAAACGCACTGTGGAGTGGTGAAGACACCAGATAAAGTGTTTCTCGCATTAAATAGCTCCAAAAGAGCGGTTTCGATGATTCTGCATACTTCTCACAGAAGAACCACCAACATTATCCCGGAAAATGCATATCTCAGCTTGAAGCCGCACGAAAACCAAGATATCGCCGGCACTGCATATCAAACGCACTGTGGAGTGGTGAAAACACCAGATAACGTGCTTTACGCATTAAATAGCTCCAAAAGAGCGATTTCGATGATTCTGCATACTTCTTACAGAAGCCTCACCAAGATTATCGCAGAAAATGCATATCTCAGCTTGAACCCCATCGAAAACAAGATATCTCCGGTTCTGCATATCAAACGCACTGTGGAGAGGTGAACACACCAGAAAACGCGTTTTTTCGCGTTAAATAGCTCCAACAGAGCGATTTCGATGATTCGGCATACTTCTCACAGAAGCCTCACCAAGATTATCGCACAGAATGCATGTCTCAGCTTGAAACCCCACGAAAACAAGATATCGCCGGTTCTGCATATCAAACGCACTGTGGAGTCGTGAAAACACCAGATAACGTGCTTCTCGCATTAAATAGCTCCAACAGAGCGATTTCGATGATTCGGCATACTTCTCACAGAAGCCTCACCAAGATTATCGCAGAAAATGCATATCTCAGCTTGAAACCCCACGAAAACCAAGATATCTCCGGTTCTGCATATCAAACGCACTGTGTAGTGGTTAAAACATCAGAAAACGCGTTTTTTCGCATTAAATAGCTCCAAAAGGGCGATTTCGATGATACGGCATACTTCTTACAGAAGCCTCACCAAGAGTATCGCAGAAAATGCATATCTCAGCTTGAAACCCGACGAAATCAAGATATCGCCGGTTCTGCACATCAAACGCACTGTGGAGTGGTGAAAAGACCAGATAACGTGCTTCTCACATTAAATAGCTTCAAAAGAGCAATTTCGGTGATTCTGCATACTTCTCACAGAAGCCTCACCAAGATTATCGCAGAAAATGCATATATCGGCTTGAAGCCCCACGAAAACCAAGATATCTCCGGTTCTGCATATCAAACGCACTGTGCAGTGGTGAAAACACCAGAAAACGCGTTTTCTCGAATTAAATAGCTACAAAAGAGCGATTTCGATTATTCTGCATACTTCGCACAGAAGCCTCACCATGATCATCGCAGAAAATGCATATCTCAGCTTGAATCCCCTCGAATACCAAGATATCTCCGGTTCTGCATATCAAACGCACTGTGGAGTGGTGAAAACACCAGATAACGTGCTTCTCGCATTAAATAGCTTCAAAAGAGCAATTTCGGTGATACTGCATACTTCTCACAGAAGCCTCACCAAGATTATCGCAGAAAATGCATATATCAGCTTGAAGCCCCACGAAAACCAAGATATCGCCGGTTCTGCACATCAAACGCACTGTGGAGTGGTGAAAAGACCAGATAACGTGTTTCTCGCATTAAATAGCTCCGAAAGTGTTATTTCGATGATTCGGCATACTTCTCTCAGAAGAACCACCAAGACTATGACAGAAAATGCATATCTCAGCTTGAAACCCCACGAAAACCAAGGTATCGCCGGTTCGGCATATCAAACGCACTGTGGAGTCGTGAAAACACCAGATAACGTCCTTCTCGCATTAAATATCTCCAACAGAGCGATATCGATGATTCGGCATACTTCTCACAGAAGCCTCACCATGATCATCGCAGACAATGCATAACTCAGCTTGAAACCCCACGAAAACCAAGATATCTCAGGTTCTGCATATCAAACGCACTGTGTAGTGGTGAAAACACCAGAAAACACGTTTTCTCGAATTAAATTGCTACAAAAGTGCGATTTCGATTATTCTGCGTACTTCTCACAGAAGCCTCACCAAGCTTATCGCAGAGAATGCATATCTCAGCTTGAAACCCCACGAAAACCAAGATATCTCCGGTTCTGTATAACAAACGCACTGTGCAGTGGTGAAAACACCAGAAAATGAGTTTTTTCGCATTAAATAGCTTCAAAAGAGCGATTACAATGATTCTGCATACTTCTCACAGAAGCCTCACCAAGATTATCGCACGAAATGCATATCCAGCTGGAAACCCCACGAAAATCCAGATATCGCAGTTTCTGCATTTCAAACGTACTGAGGAGTGGTGACAAACCCGGATAACGTGCTTCCCCGCATTGAATAGCTCCAAAAGAGCGATTTCGATGATTCGGCATATTTGTCACAGAAGAAACACTAACATTATCGCAGAAAACGCATATCTCAGCTTGAAACCATACCAAAACCAACATATCGCCGGTTCTGCATATCAAACGCACTGTGGAGTGGTGAAGACACCAGATAAAGTGTTGCTCGCATTATATAGCTCCAACAGAGTGATTTCGATGATTCGGCATACTTCCCACAGAAGAACCACCAAGATTATCCCAGAAAATGCATATCTCAGCTTGAAACCCCACGAAAACCAAGGTATCGCCGGTTCGGCATATCAAACGCACTGTGGAGTCGTGAAAACACCAGATAACGTGCTTCTCGCATTAAATAGCTCCAACAGAGCGATATCGATGATTCGGCATACTTCTCACAGAAGCCTCACCATGATCATCGCAGACAATGCATAACTCAGCTTGAAACCCCACGAAAACCAAGATATCTCAGGTTCTGCATATCACACGCACTGTGGAGTGGTGAAAACACCAGAAAACGCGTTTTCTCGAATTAAATAGCTACAAAAGAGCGATTTCGATTATTCTGCATACTTCTCAAAGAAGATCCACCAAGATTATCCCAGAAAATGCATATCTCAGCTTGAAACCCCACGAAAACCAAGATATCTCCGGTTCTGCATAACAAACGCACTGTGCAGCGGTGAAAACACCAGTAAACGAGTTTTTTCGCATTAAATAGCTCCAACAGAGAGATTTCGATGATTCGGCATACTTCTCACAGAAGATCCACCAAGATTATCCCAGAAAATGCATATCTCAGCTTGAAACCCCACGAAAACCAAGATATCTCCGGTTCTGCATAACAAACGCACTGTGCAGCGGTGAAAACACCAGTAAACGAGTTTTTTCGCATTAAATAGCTCCAACAGAGCGGTTTCGATGATTCAGCATACTTTTCACAGAAGAACCACCAAGATTATCGCAGAAAATGCATGTCTCAGCTTGAAACCCCACGAAAACCAAGATATCTCCGGTTCTGCATATCAAACGCACTGTGTAGTGGTGAAAACCCCAAAAAACGCGTTTTTTCGCATTAAATATCTAGAAAAGGGCGATTTCGATGATACGGCATACTTCTTACAGAAGCCTCACCAAGATTATCGCAGAAAATGCATATCTCAGCTTGAAACCGCACGAAAACAAGATATCGCCGGATTTGCATACCAAACGCACTGTGGAGTGGTGAAAACACCAGATAACGTGCTTCTCGCATTAAATAGCTTCAAAAGAGCGATTTCGGTGATTCTGCATACTTCTCACAGAAGCCTCACCAAGATTATCGCAGAAAATGCATATCTCAGCATGAATCCCCACGAAAACCAAGATATCTCCGGTTCTGCATATCAAACGCACTGTTTAGTGGTGAAACCCCCAAAAAACGCGTTTTTTCGCATTAAATATCTAGAAAAGGGCGATTTCGATGATACGGCATACTTCTCACAGAAGCCTCACCAAGATTATCGCAGAAAATGCATATCTCAGCATGAATCCCCACGAAAACCAAGATATCTCCGGTTCTGCATATCAAACGCACTGTGGAGTGGTGAAGACACCAGATAAAGTGTTTCTCGCATTAAATAGCTCCAAAAGAGCGGTTTCGATGATTCTGCATACTTCTCACAGAAGCATCACCAAGATTATCGCAGAAAATACATATCTCAGCTTGAAACCTCACGAAAACCAAGATATCTCCGGTTCTGCATAACAAACGCACTGTGCAGTGGTGAAAACACCAGAAAATGAGTTTTTTCGCATTAAATAGCTTCACAAGAGCGATTACAATGATTCTGCATACTTCTCACAGAAGCCTCACCAAGATTATCGCAGACAATGCATATCTCAGCTTGAAACCCCACGAAAACCAAGATATCTCCGGTTCTGCATAACAAACGCACTGTGCAGTGGAGAAAACTCCAGAAAACGCGTGTTTTCGCATGAAATAGCTCCATAAGAGCGATTTCGATAATTCTGCATACTTCTCACAGAAGCCTCACCAAGATTATCGCAGAAAATGCATATATCAGCTTGAAGCCCCACGAAAACCAAGATATCTTCGGTTCTGCATATCATACGCACTGTGCAGTGGTGAAAACACCAGAAAACGCGTTTTCTCGAATTAAATTGCTACAAAAGAGCGATTTCGGTGATTCTGCATACTTCTCACAGAAGCCTCACCAAGATTATCGCAGAAAATGCATATATCAGCTTGAAGCCCCACGAAAACCAAGATATCTTCGGTTCTGCATATCAAACGCACTGTGCAGTGGTGAAAACACCAGAAAACGCGTTTTCTCGAATTAAATTGCTACAAAAGTGCGATTTCGATTATTCTGCGTACTTGTCACAGAAGCCTCACCAAGATTATCGCAGAAAATGCATATCTCAGTTTGAAACCCCACGAAAACCAAGATATCGCCGGTTCGGCATATCAAACGCACTGTGGAGTGGTGATAAAACCAGATAACATGCTTCTCGCATTAAATAACTCCAACAGAGCGATTTCGATGATTCGGCATACTTCTCACAGAAGCCTCACCATGATTATCGCAGAAAATGCATATCTCAGTTTGAAACCCCACGAAAACCAAGATATCGCCGGTTCGGCATATCAAACGCACTGTGGAGTGGTGATAAAACCAGATAACGTGCTTCTCGCATTAAATTGCTTCAAAAGAGCGATTTCGATGATTCTGCATACTTCTCACAGAAGCCTCACCAAGATTATCGCAGAAAATGCATATCTCAGCTTGGCACCACACGTAAATCAAGATATCGCCGGTTCTGCAAATCAAACGCACTGTGGAGTGGTGAAAAACCCAGATAACGTGCTTCTCGCATTAAATAGCTTCAAAAGAGCAATTTCGGTGATTCTGCATACTTCTCACAGAAGCCTCACCAAGATTATCGCAGAAAATGCATATATCAGCTTGAAGCCCCACGAAAACCAAGATATCTTCGGTTCTGCATATCAAACGCACTGTGCAGTGGTGAAAACACCAGAAAACGCGTTTTCTCGAATTAAATTGCTACAAAAGTGCGATTTCGATTATTCTGCGTACTTGTCACAGAAGCCTCACCAAGATTATCGCAGAAAATGCATATCTCAGTTTGAAACCCCACGAAAACCAAGATATCGCCGGTTCGGCATATCAAACGCACTGTGGAGTGGTGATAAAACCAGATAACATGCTTCTCGCATTAAAAAACTCCAACAGAGCGATTTCGATGATACGGCATACTTCTCACAGAAGCCTCACCATGATTATCGCAGAAAATGCATATCTCAGTTTGAAACCCCACGAAAACCAAGATATCGCCGGTTCGGCATATCAAACGCACTGTGGAGTGGTGATAAAACCAGATAACGTGCTTCTCGCATTAAATTGCTTCAAAAGAGCGATTTCGATGATTCTGCATACTTCTCACAGAAGCCTCACCAAGATTATCGCAGAAAATGTATATCTCAGCTTGGCACCACACGTAAATCAAGATATCGCCGGTTCGGCATATCAAACGCACTGTGGAGTGGTGAAAAAACCAGATAACGTGCTTCTCGCATTAAATAGCTTCAAAATCGCGATTTCGGTGATTCTGCATACTTCTCACAGAAGCCTCACCAAGATTATCGCAGAAAATGCATACCTCAGCTTGAAACCCCACGAGAACAAGATATCGCCGGTTCTGCATACCAAACGCACTGTGGAGTGGTGAAAACACCAGATAATGTGCTTCTCGCATTAAATAGCTTCAAAAGAGCGATTTCGGTGATTCTGCATACTTCTCACAGAAGCCTCACCAAGATTATCGCAGAAAACGCATATCTCAGCTTGAAGCCCCACGAAAACCAACATATCTCCGGTTCTGCATATCAAACGCACTGTGGAGTGGTGAAGACACCAGATAAAGTGTTTCTCGCATTAAATAGCTCCAAAAGAGCGGTTTCGATGATTCTGCATACTTCTCACAGAAGAACCACCAACATTATCCCGGAAAATGCATATCTCAGCTTGAAGCCGCACGAAAACCAAGATATCGCCGGCACTGCATATCAAACGCACTGTGGAGTGGTGAAAACACCAGATAACGTGCTTTACGCATTAAATAGCTCCAAAAGAGCGATTTCGATGATTCTGCATTCTTCTTACAGAAGCCTCACCAAGATTATCGCAGAAAATGCATATCTCAGCTTGAACCCCATCGAAAACAAGATATCTCCGGTTCTGCATATCAAACGCACTGTGGAGAGGTGAACACACCAGAAAACGCGTTTTTTCGCGTTAAATAGCTCCAACAGAGCGATTTCGATGATACGGCATACTTCTTACAGAAGCCTCACCAAGAGTATCGCAGAAAATGCATATCTCAGCTTCAAACCCGACGAAATCAAGATATCGCCGGTTCTGCACATCAAACGCACTGTGGAGTGGTGAAAAGACCAGATAACGTGCTTCTCACATTAAATAGCTTCAAAAGAGCAATTTCGGTGATTCTGCATACTTCTCACAGAAGCCTCACCAAGATTATCGCAGAAAATGCATATATCAGCTTGAAGCCCCACGAAAACCAAGATATCTCCGGTTCTGCATATCAAACGCACTGTGCAGTGGTGAAAACACCAGAAAACGCGTTTTCTCGAATTAAATAGCTACAAAAGAGCGATTTCGATTATTCTGCATACTTCGCACAGAAGCCTCACCATGATCATCGCAGAAAATGCATATCTCAGCTTGAATCCCCTCGAATACCAAGATATCTCCGGTTCTGCATATCAAACGCACTGTGGAGTGGTGAAAACACCAGATAACGTGCTTCTCGCATTAAATAGCTTCAAAAGAGCAATTTCGGTGATACTGCATACTTCTCACAGAAGCCTCACCAAGATTATCGCAGAAAATGCATATATCAGCTTGAAGCCCCACGAAAACCAAGATATCTCCGGTTCTGCATATCAAACGCACTGTGGAGTGGTGAAAACACCAGATAACGTGTTTCTCGCATTAAATAGCTCCGAAAGTGTTATTTCGATGATTCGGCATACTTCTCTCAGAAGAACCACCAAGACTATGACAGAAAATGCATATCTCAGCTTGAAACCCCACGAAAACCAAGGTATCGCCGGTTCGGCATATCAAACGCACTGTGGAGTCGTGAAAACACCAGATAACGTGCTTCTCGCATTAAATAGCTCCAACAGAGCGATATCGATGATTCGGCATACTTCTCACAGAAGCCTCACCATGATCATCGCAGACAATGCATAACTCAGCTTGAAACCCCACGAAAACCAAGATATCTCAGGTTCTGCATATCAAACGCACTGTGTAGTGGTGAAAACACCAGAAAACACGTTTTCTCGAATTAAATTGCTACAAAAGTGCGATTTCGATTATTCTGCGTACTTCTCACAGAAGCCTCACCAAGCTTATCGCAGAGAATGCATATCTCAGCTTGAAACCCCACGAAAACCAAGATATCTCCGGTTCTGTATAACAAACGCACTGTGCAGTGGTGAAAACACCAGAAAATGAGTTTTTTCGCATTAAATAGCTTCAAAAGAGCGATTACAATGATTCTGCATACTTCTCACAGAAGCCTCACCAAGATTATCGCACGAAATGCATATCCAGCTGGAAACCCCACGAAAATCCAGATATCGCAGTTTCTGCATTTCAAACGTACTGAGGAGTGGTGAAAACACCAGATAACGTGCTTCCCCGCATTGAATAGCTCCAAAAGAGCGATTTCGATGATTCGGCATATTTGTCACAGAAGAAACACTAACATTATCGCAGAAAACGCATATCTCAGCTTGAAACCATACCAAAACCAACATATCGCCGGTTCTGCATATCAAACGCACTGTGGAGTGGTGAAGACACCAGATAAAGTGTTTCTCGCATTATATAGCTCCAACAGAGCGATTTCGATGATTCGGCATACTTCTCACAGAAGCCTCACCAAGATTATCGCAGAAAATGCATATCTCAGCTTGGCACCACACGTAAATCAAGATATCGCCGGTTCTGCAAATCAAACGCACTGTGGAGTGGTGAAAACACCAGAAAACGCGTTTTTTCGCATTAAATTGCTTCAAAAGAGCGATTTCGATGATTCTGCATACTTCTCACGGAAGCCTCACCAAGATTATAGCAGAAAATGCATATCTCAACTTGAAGCCCCAAGAAAACCAAGATATCTTGGGTTCTGCATATCAACCGCACTGTGTAGTGGTTAAAACACCAGAAAACGCGTTTTTTCGAATTAAATAGCACCAAAAGGGCGATTTCGATGATACGGCGTACTTCTTACAGAAGCCTCGCCAAGATTATCGCAGAAAATGCATATCTCAGCTTGAAACCCCACGAAAACCAAGATATCTCCGGTTCTGCATATCAAACGCACTGTGTAGTGGTTAAAACACCAGAAAACGCGTTTTTTGCATTAAATAGCTCCAACAGAGCGATTTCGATGATACGGCATACATCTTACAGAAGCCTCACCAAGATTATCGCTGAAAATGCATATCTCAGCTGGAAACCCCACGGATCGAGGATATCGCCGGTTCTGCATATCATGCGCACTGTGTAGTGCTGAAAACACCAGATAACGTGTTTCTCGAATTAAATAGCTCCAAATGAGCGATCACGATGATTCTGCATACTTCTCACAGACGAACCACCAAGATTATGACAGAAAATGCATATCTCAGCATGAAACCCTACGAAAACCAAGATATCGCCGGTTCTACATATCATGCGAACTGTGGAGTGGTGAAAACACCAGATAACGTGTTTCTCGCATTAAATAGCACCAAAAGAGCGAATTCGATGATTCTGCATACTTCTCACAGAAGAACTACCAACATTATCGCAGAAAGCGCATATCTGAGCTAAAAACCTTACGAAAACCAAGATATCGCCGATTCTGCATATCAAACGCACTGTGGAGTGGTGAAAACACCAGATAACGTGTTTCTCGAATTAAATAGCTCCAAATGAGCGATCACGATGATTCTGCATACTTCTCACAGACGAACCACCAAGATTATGACAGAAAATGCATATCTCAGCATGAAACCCTACGAAAACCAAGATATCGCCGGTTCTACATATCATGCGAACTGTGGAGTGGTGAAAACACCAGATAACGTGTTTCTCGCATTAAATAGCTCCAAATGAGCGATCACGATGATTCTGCATACTTCTCACAGACGAACCACCAAGATTATGACAGAAAATGCATATCTCAGCATGAAACCCTACGAAAACCAAGATATCGCCGGTTCTACATATCATGCGAACTGTGGAGTGGTGAAAACACCAGATAACGTGTTTCTCGCATTAAATAGCACCAAAAGAGCGAATTCGATGATTCTGCATACTTCTCACAGAAGAACTACCAACATTATCGCAGAAAGCGCATATCTGAGCTAAAAACCTTACGAAAACCAAGATATCGCCGGTTCTGCATATCAAACGCACTGTGGAGTGGTGAAAACACCAGATAACGTGTTTCTCGCATTAAATAGCACCAAAAGAGCGAATTCGATGATTCTGCATCCTTCTCACAGAAGAACTACCAACATTATCGCAGAAAGCGCATATCTGAGCTAAAAACCCTACGAAAACCAAGATATCGCCGGTTCTGCATATCAAACGCATTGTGGAGTGGTGAGAACACCAGATAACGTGTTTCTCGCATTATATTGCTCCAAAAGAGCGATTACGATGATACGGCATACTTCTCACAGAAGCCTCACCAAGATTATCGCAGCAAATGCATATCTCAGCATGAAGCCTCACGAAAACCAAGATATCGCCGGTTCTGAGTATCAAACGTACTGTGGAGTGGTGAAAACACCAGATAACGTGTTTCTCGCATTAAATAGCTCCAAAACAGCGATTTCGATGATTCTGCATACTTCTCACAGAAGCCTCACCAAGATTATCGCAGAAAATGCATATCTCAGCTTGAAACCCTACGTAAACCAAGATATCGCCGGTTCTGCATATCAAACGCACTGTGGAGTGGTGAAAACACCAGATAACGTGTTTCTCGCATTACATTGCTCCAAAAGAGCGATATCGATGATTCTGCATACTTCTCACAGAAGCCTCACCAAGATTATCGCAGAAAATGCATATCTCAGCTTGAAACCCTACGTAAACCAAGATATCGCCGATTCTGCATATCAAACGCATTGTAGAGTGGTGAGAACACCATGTAACGTGTTTCTCGCATTATATTGCTCCAAAAGAGCGATTTCGATGATACGGCATACTTCTCACAGAAGCCTCACCAAGATTATCGCAGCAAATGCATATCTCAGCTGGAAACCCCACGGATCGAAGATATCGCCGGTTCTGCATATCATGCGCACCGCGGAGCGGTGAAAACACCAGATAACGTGTTTCTCGAATTAAATAGCTCCAAAAGAGCGATTTCGATGATTCTGCATACTTCTCACAGAAGCCTCACCAAGATTATCGCAGAAAATGCATATCTCAGCTTGAAACCCTATGTAAACCAAGATATCGCCGGTTCTATATATCATGCGAACTGTGGAGTGGTGAAAACACCAGATAACGTGTTTCTCGCATTAAATAGCTCCAAATGAGCGATCACAATGATCCTGCATACTTCTCACAGACGAACCACCAAGATTATGACAGAAAATGCATATCTCAGCATGAAACCCGACGAAAACCAAGATATGGCCGGTTCTGAATATCAAACGTACTGTGGAGTGGTGAAAACACCAGATAACGTGTTTCTGGCATTAAATAGCTCCACTAGGGCAGTAATCGGTGATTCTGCATACTTCTCACTGAAGAATCACGAATATTATCGTAGAAAATGCGTATCTCAACTGGAAAACCACGAAAACGAAGATATCGCCAGTTCTGCATGTCAAACGCACTGCGGAGTGCAGAAAACAACTGAAAACGTGTTTTTCTCATTAAGTAGCACTAAATCAGCGATCTCTGTGATTCTGCACACTTGTCACAGAAGAAGCACGGATATAAGTGCTGAAAATGCTTATCTCAGCTGGAAACCCGACGAAAACGGAGATATCTCCGGTTCTGCATATCATGCGCACTGCGGGGTGCTGAAGACACTAGAAAACGTGTTTTTCGCTTCAGGTAGCACTAAAACAGCGATCTCGGTGCTTCTGCACACTTCTCACAGAAGAATCACGAATATTATCGTAGCAAATGCGTATCTCAACTAGAAACCCCACGAAAACGAAGATATCGCCAGTTCTGCATATCAAACGCACTGCGGAGTGCAGAAAGCAACTGAAAACGTGTTTCTCGAATTAAATAGCTCCAAAAGAGCGATTTCGATGATTCTGCATACTTCTCACAGAAGCCTCACCAAGATTATCGCAGAAAACGCATATCTCAGCTTAAAACCCTACGAAAACCATGATATCGCCGGTTCTGCATATCAAACGCATTGTGGAGTGGTGAGAACACCAGATAACGTGTTTCTCGCATTACATTGCTCCAAAAGAGCGATTTCGATGATACGGAATACTTCTCACAGAAGCCTCACCAAGATTATCGCAGCAAATGCATATCTCAGCTGGAAACCCCACGGATCGAAGATATCGCCGGTTCTGCATATCATGCGCACCGTGAAGTGGTGAAAACACCAGATAACGTGTTTCTCGAATTAAATAGCTCCAAAAGAGCGATTTCGATGATTCTGCATACTTCTCACAGAAGCCTCACCAAGATTATCGCAGAAAACGCATATCTCAGCTTAAAACCCTACGAAAACCAACACATTGCCGGTTCCACATATCAAGAGCACTGTGGAGTGGTGAAAACACCAGATAACGTGTTTCTCGCATTAAATAGCTCCAAAAGAGCGATTTCGATGATTTTGCATACTTCTCACAGAAGAACTACCAACATTATCGCAGAAAGCGCATATCTGAGCTAAAAACCCTACGAAAACCATGATATCGCCGGTTCTGCATATCAAACGCATTGTGGAGTGGTGAGAACACCAGATAACGTGTTTCTCGCATTGCATTGCTCCAAAAGAGCGATTTCGATGATACGGAATACTTCTCACAGAAGCCTCACCAAGCTTATCGCAGCAAATGCATATCTCAGCTGGAAACCCCACGGATCGAAGATATCGCCGTTTCTGCATATCATGCGCACCGTGAAGTGGTGAAAACACCAGATAACGTGTTTCTCGAATTAAATAGCTCCAACAGAGCGATTTCGATGATTCTGCATACATCTCACAGAAGCCTCACCAAGATTATCGCAGAAAATGCATATCTCAGCTTGAAACCCTACGTAAACCAAGATATCGCCGGTTCTGCATATCAAACGCACTGTGGAGTGGTGAAAACACCAGATAACGTGTTTCTCGCATTATATTGCTCCAAAAGAGCGATTTCGATGATTCTGCATACTTCCCACAGAAGAACCACCAAGTTTATTGCAGAAAATGCATATCTCAGCTAAACACCCTACGAAAACCAAGATATCGCCGGTTCTACATATCATGCGAACTGTGGAGTGGTGAAAACACCAGATAACGTGTTTCTCGCATTAAACAGCACCAAAAGAGCGAATTCGATGATTCTGCATACTTCTCACAGAAGAACCACCAAGTTTATTGCAGAAAATGCATATCTCAGCTTGAAGCCCCACGGATCGAAGATATCGACGGTTCTGCATATCATGCGCACCGTGGAGTGGTGAAAACACCAGATAACGTGTTTCTCGCATTATATTGCTCCAAAAGAGCGATTTCGATGATTCTGCATACTTCCCACAGAAGAACCACCAAGTTTATTGCAGAAAATGCATATCTCAGCTTGAAGCCCCACGGATCGAAGATATCGACGGTTCTGCATATCATGCGCACCGTGGAGTGGTGAAATCACCAGATAACGTGTTTCTCCAATTAAGTAGCTCCAAAAGAGCGATTTCGATGATTCTGCATACTTCTCACAGAAGCCTCACCAAGATTATCGCAGAAAATGCATATCTCAGCTTGAAACCCTACGTAAACCAAGATATCGCCGGTTCTGCATATCAAACGCACTGTGGAGTGGTGAAAACACCAGATAACGTGTTTGTCGCATTATATTGCTCCAAAAGAGCGATTTCGATGATTCTGCATACTTCCCACAGAAGAACCACCAAGTTTATTGCAGAAAATGCATATCTCAGCTTGAAGCCCCACGGATCGAAGATATCGATGGTTCTGCATATCATGCGCACCGTGGAGTGGTGAAAACACCAGATAACGTGTTTGTCCAATTAAGTAGCTCCAAAAGAGCGATTTCGATGATTCTGCATACTTCTCACAGAAGCCTCACCAAGATTATCGCAGAAAATGCATATCTCAGCTTGAAACCCTACATAAACCAAGATATCGCCGGTTCTGCATATCAAACGCACTGTGGAGTGGTGAAAACACCAGATAACGTGTTTCTCGCATTATATTGCTCCAAAAGAGCGATTTCGATGATACGGCATACTTCTCACAGAAGAACTACCAACATTATCGCAGAAAGCGCATATCTGAGCTAAAAACCTTACGAAAACCAAGATATCGCCGGTTCTGCATATCAAACGCACTGTGGAGTGGTGAAAACACCAGATAACGTGTTTCTCGAATTAAATAGCTCCAAATGAGCGATCACGATGATTCTGCATACTTCTCACAGACGAACCACCAAGATTATCGCAGAAAATGCATATCTCAGCTTGAAACCCCACGAAAACCAAGATATCTCCGGTTCTGCATATCAAACGCACTGTGTAGTGGTTAAAACACCAGAAAACGCGTTTTTTGCATTAAATAGCTCCAACAGAGCGATTTCGATGATACGGCATACATCTTACAGAAGCCTCACCAAGATTATCGCTGAAAATGCATATCTCAGCTGGAAACCCCACGGATCGAGGATATCGCCGGTTCTGCATATCATGCGCACTGTGTAGTGCTGAAAACACCAGATAACGTGTTTCTCGAATTAAATAGCTCCAAATGAGCGATCACGATGATTCTGC
Source organism: Anthophora plumipes (assembly GCA_951804975.1). Classification (NCBI taxonomy): domain Eukaryota; kingdom Metazoa; phylum Arthropoda; class Insecta; order Hymenoptera; family Apidae; genus Anthophora; species Anthophora plumipes. Next base: position 1,046,290 of record OX638127.1, read on the forward strand.
ATACTTCTCACAGACGAACCACCAAGATTATGACAGAAAATGCATATCTCAGCATGAAACCCTACGAAAACCAAGATATCGCCGGTTCTACATATCATGCGAACTGTGGAGTGGTGAAAACACCAGATAACGTGTTTCTCGCATTAAATAGCACCAAAAGAGCGAATTCGATGATTCTGCATACTTCTCACAGAAGAACTACCAACATTATCGCAGAAAGCGCATATCTGAGCTAAAAACCTTACGAAAACCAAGATATCGCCGGTTCTGCATATCAAACGCACTGTGGAGTGGTGAAAACACCAGATAACGTGTTTCTCGAATTAAATAGCTCCAAATGAGCGATCACGATGATTCTGCATACTTCTCACAGACGAACCACCAAGATTATGACAGAAAATGCATATCTCAGCATGAAACCCTACGAAAACCAAGATATCGCCGGTTCTACATATCATGCGAACTGTGGAGTGGTGAAAACACCAGATAACGTGTTTCTCCCATTAAATAGCTCCAAATGAGCGATCACGATGATTCTGCATACTTCTCACAGACGAACCACCAAGATTATGACAGAAAATGCATATCTCAGCATGAAACCCTACGAAAACCAAGATATCGCCGGTTCTACATATCATGCGAACTGTGGAGTGGTGAAAACACCAGATAACGTGTTTCTCGCATTAAATAGCACCAAAAGAGCGAATTCGATGATTCTGCATACTTCTCACAGAAGAACTACCAACATTATCGCAGAAAGCGCATATCTGAGCTAAAAACCTTACGAAAACCAAGATATCGCCGGTTCTGCATATCAAACGCACTGTGGAGTGGTGAAAACACCAGATAACGTGTTTCTCGCATTAAATAGCACCAAAAGAGCGAATTCGATGATTCTGCATCCTTCTCACAGAAGAACTACCAACATTATCGCAGAAAGCGCATATCTGAGCTAAAAACCCTACGAAAACCAAGATATCGCCGGTTCTGCATATCAAACGCATTGTGGAGTGGTGAGAACACCAGATAACGTGTTTCTCGCATTATATTGCTCCAAAAGAGCGATTACGATGATACGGCATACTTCTCACAGAAGCCTCACCAAGATTATCGCAGCAAATGCATATCTCAGCATGAAGCCTCACGAAAACCAAGATATCGCCGGTTCTGAGTATCAAACGTACTGTGGAGTGGTGAAAACACCAGATAACGTGTTTCTCGCATTAAATAGCTCCAAAACAGCGATTTCGATGATTCTGCATACTTCTCACAGAAGCCTCACCAAGATTATCGCAGAAAATGCATATCTCAGCTTGAAACCCTACGTAAACCAAGATATCGCCGGTTCTGCATATCAAACGCACTGTGGAGTGGTGAAAACACCAGATAACGTGTTTCTCGCATTACATTGCTCCAAAAGAGCGATATCGATGATTCTGCATACTTCTCACAGAAGCCTCACCAAGATTATCGCAGAAAACGCATATCTCAGCTTGAAACCCTACGTAAACCAAGATATCGCCGATTCTGCATATCAAACGCATTGTAGAGTGGTGAGAACACCATGTAACGTGTTTCTCGCATTATATTGCTCCAAAAGAGCGATTTCGATGATACGGCATACTTCTCACAGAAGCCTCACCAAGATTATCGCAGCAAATGCATATCTCAGCTGGAAACCCCACGGATCGAAGATATCGCCGGTTCTGCATATCATGCGCACCGCGGAGCGGTGAAAACACCAGATAACGTGTTTCTCGAATTAAATAGCTCCAAAAGAGCGATTTCGATGATTCTGCATACTTCTCACAGAAGCCTCACCAAGATTATCGCAGAAAATGCATATCTCAGCTTGAAACCCTATGTAAACCAAGATATCGCCGGTTCTATATATCATGCGAACTGTGGAGTGGTGAAAACACCAGATAACGTGTTTCTCGCATTAAATAGCTCCAAATGAGCGATCACAATGATCCTGCATACTTCTCACAGACGAACCACCAAGATTATGACAGAAAATGCATATCTCAGCATGAAACCCGACGAAAACCAAGATATGGCCGGTTCTGAATATCAAACGTACTGTGGAGTGGTGAAAACACCAGATAACGTGTTTCTGGCATTAAATAGCTCCACTAGGGCAGTAATCGGTGATTCTGCATACTTCTCACTGAAGAATCACGAATATTATCGTAGAAAATGCGTATCTCAACTGGAAAACCACGAAAACGAAGATATCGCCAGTTCTGCATGTCAAACGCACTGCGGAGTGCAGAAAACAACTGAAAACGTGTTTTTCTCATTAAGTAGCACTAAATCAGCGATCTCTGTGATTCTGCACACTTGTCACAGAAGAAGCACGGATATAAGTGCTGAAAATGCTTATCTCAGCTGGAAACCCGACGAAAACGGAGATATCTCCGGTTCTGCATATCATGCGCACTGCGGGGTGCTGAAGACACTAGAAAACGTGTTTTTCGCTTCAGGTAGCACTAAAACAGCGATCTCGGTGCTTCTGCACACTTCTCACAGAAGAATCACGAATATTATCGTAGCAAATGCGTATCTCAACTAGAAACCCCACGAAAACGAAGATATCGCCAGTTCTGCATATCAAACGCACTGCGGAGTGCAGAAAGCAACTGAAAACGTGTTTCTCGAATTAAATAGCTCCAAAAGAGCGATTTCGATGATTCTGCATACTTCTCACAGAAGCCTCACCAAGATTATCGCAGAAAACGCATATCTCAGCTTAAAACCCTACGAAAACCATGATATCGCCGGTTCTGCATATCAAACGCATTGTGGAGTGGTGAGAACACCAGATAACGTGTTTCTCGCATTACATTGCTCCAAAAGAGCGATTTCGATGATACGGAATACTTCTCACAGAAGCCTCACCAAGATTATCGCAGCAAATGCATATCTCAGCTGGAAACCCCACGGATCGAAGATATCGCCGGTTCTGCATATCATGCGCACCGTGAAGTGGTGAAAACACCAGATAACGTGTTTCTCGAATTAAATAGCTCCAAAAGAGCGATTTCGATGATTCTGCATACTTCTCACAGAAGCCTCACCAAGATTATCGCAGAAAACGCATATCTCAGCTTAAAACCCTACGAAAACCAACACATTGCCGGTTCCACATATCAAGAGCACTGTGGAGTGGTGAAAACACCAGATAACGTGTTTCTCGCATTAAATAGCTCCAAAAGAGCGATTTCGATGATTTTGCATACTTCTCACAGAAGAACTACCAACATTATCGCAGAAAGCGCATATCTGAGCTAAAAACCCTACGAAAACCATGATATCGCCGGTTCTGCATATCAAACGCATTGTGGAGTGGTGAGAACACCAGATAACGTGTTTCTCGCATTGCATTGCTCCAAAAGAGCGATTTCGATGATACGGAATACTTCTCACAGAAGCCTCACCAAGCTTATCGCAGCAAATGCATATCTCAGCTGGAAACCCCACGGATCGAAGATATCGCCGTTTCTGCATATCATGCGCACCGTGAAGTGGTGAAAACACCAGATAACGTGTTTCTCGAATTAAATAGCTCCAACAGAGCGATTTCGATGATTCTGCATACATCTCACAGAAGCCTCACCAAGATTATCGCAGAAAATGCATATCTCAGCTTGAAACCCTACGTAAACCAAGATATCGCCGGTTCTGCATATCAAACGCACTGTGGAGTGGTGAAAACACCAGATAACGTGTTTCTCGCATTATATTGCTCCAAAAGAGCGATTTCGATGATTCTGCATACTTCCCACAGAAGAACCACCAAGATTATCGCAGCAAATGCATATCTCAGCTGGAAACCCCACGGATCGAAGATATCGCCGGTTCTGCATATCATGCGCACCGTGAAGTGGTGAAAACACCAGATAACGTGTTTCTCGAATTAAATAGCTCCAAAAGAGCGATTTCGATGATTCTGCATACTTCTCACAGAAGCCTCACCAAGATTATCGCAGAAAACGCATATCTCAGCTTAAAACCCTACGAAAACCAACACATTGCCGGTTCCACATATCAAGAGCACTGTGGAGTGGTGAAAACACCAGATAACGTGTTTCTCGCATTAAATAGCTCCAAAAGAGCGATTTCGATGATTTTGCATACTTCTCACAGAAGAACTACCAACATTATCGCAGAAAGCGCATATCTGAGCTAAAAACCCTACGAAAACCATGATATCGCCGGTTCTGCATATCAAACGCATTGTGGAGTGGTGAGAACACCAGATAACGTGTTTCTCGCATTGCATTGCTCCAAAAGAGCGATTTCGATGATACGGAATACTTCTCACAGAAGCCTCACCAAGCTTATCGCAGCAAATGCATATCTCAGCTGGAAACCCCACGGATCGAAGATATCGCCGTTTCTGCATATCATGCGCACCGTGAAGTGGTGAAAACACCAGATAACGTGTTTCTCGAATTAAATAGCTCCAAAAGAGCGATTTCGATGATTCTGCATACTTCTCACAGAAGCCTCACCAAGATTATCGCAGAAAATGCATATCTCAGCTTGAAACCCTACGTAAACCAAGATATCGCCGGTTCTGCATATCAAACGCACTGTGGAGTGGTGAAAACACCAGATAACGTGTTTCTCGCATTATATTGCTCCAAAAGAGCGATTTCGATGATTCTGCATACTTCCCACAGAAGAACCACCAAGTTTATTGCAGAAAATGCATATCTCAGCTAAACACCCTACGAAAACCAAGATATCGCCGGTTCTACATATCATGCGAACTGTGGAGTGGTGAAAACACCAGATAACGTGTTTCTCGCATTAAACAGCACCAAAAGAGCGAATTCGATGATTCTGCATACTTCTCACAGAAGAACCACCAAGTTTATTGCAGAAAATGCATATCTCAGCTTGAAGCCCCACGGATCGAAGATATCGACGGTTCTGCATATCATGCGCACCGTGGAGTGGTGAAAACACCAGATAACGTGTTTCTCGCATTATATTGCTCCAAAAGAGCGATTTCGATGATTCTGCATACTTCCCACAGAAGAACCACCAAGTTTATTGCAGAAAATGCATATCTCAGCTTGAAGCCCCACGGATCGAAGATATCGACGGTTCTGCATATCATGCGCACCGTGGAGTGGTGAAATCACCAGATAACGTGTTTCTCCAATTAAGTAGCTCCAAAAGAGCGATTTCGATGATTCTGCATACTTCTCACAGAAGCCTCACCAAGATTATCGCAGAAAATGCATATCTCAGCTTGAAACCCTACGTAAACCAAGATATCGCCGGTTCTGCATATCAAACGCACTGTGGAGTGGTGAAAACACCAGATAACGTGTTTCTCGCATTATATTGCTCCAAAAGAGCGATTTCGATGATACGGCATACTTCTCACAGAAGAACTACCAACATTATCGCAGGAAGCGCATATCTGAGCTAAAAACCCTACGAAAACCAAGATATCGCCGGTTCTACATATCATGCGAACTGTGGAGTGGTGAAAACACCAGATAACGTGTTTCTCGCATTAAATAGCTTCAAAATAGCGTTTTCGATTATTCTGCATACTTCCCACAGAAGAACCACCGCAATTATCCCAGAAAATGCATCTCAGCTTGAAACCCCACGAAAACCAATATATTGCCTGTTCTGCATATCAAACGCACTGTGGAGTGGTAAAAACACCAGATAACGTGTTTCTCGCATTATATTCCTCCTAAACAGCGATTTCGATGATACGGCATGCTTCTCACAGAAGCCAAACCAAGATTATCGCAGCAAATGCATATCTCAGCTGGAAACCCCACGGATCGAAGATATCGCCGGTTCTGCATATCATGCGCACCGTGGAGTGGTGAAAACACCAGATAACGTGTTTCTCGAATTAAATAGCTCCAAAAGAGCGATTTCGATGATTCTGCATACGTCTCACAGAAGCCTCACCAAGATTATCGCAGCAAATGCATATCTCAGCTGGAAACCCCACGGATCGAAGATATCGCCGGTTCTGCATATCATGCGCACCGTGGAGTGGTGAAAACACCAGATAACGTGTTTCTCGAATTAAATAGCTCCAAAAGAGCGATTTCGATGATTCTGCATACTTCTCACAGAAGCCTCACCAAGATTATCGCAGAAAATGCATATCTCAGCTTGAAACCCTACGTAAACCAAGATATCGCCGGTTCTGCATATCAAACGCACTGTGGAGTGGTGAAAACACCAGATAACGTGTTTCTCGCATTAAATAGCTCCAAAAGAGCGATTTCGATGATTCTGCATACTTCTCACAGAAGAACCACCAACATTATCGCAGAAAGCGCATATCTGAGCTAAAAACCCTACGAAAACCAAGATATCGCCGGTTCTGCATATCATGCGAACTGTGGAGTGGTGAAAACACCAGATAACGTGTTTCTCGCATTAAATAGCTCCAAAACAGCGATTTCGATGATTCTGCATACTTCTCACAGAAGCCTCACCAAGATTATCGCAGAAAATGCATATCTCAGCTCGAAACCCTACGTAAACCAAGATATCGCCGGTTCTACATATCAAACGCACTGTGGAGTGGTGAAAACACCAGATAACGTGTTTCTCGCATTATATTGCTCCAAAAGAGCGATTTCGATGATTCTGCATACTTCTCACAGAAGCCTCACCAAGATTATCGCAGCAAATGCATATCTCAGCTGGAAACCCCACGGATCGAAGATATCGCCGGTTCTGCATATCAAACGCACTGTGGAGTGGTGAAAACACCAGATAACGTGTTTCTCGCATTATATTGCTCCAAAAGAGCGATTTCGATGATTCTGCATACTTCTCACAGAAGCCTCACCAAGATTATCGCAGCAAATGCATATCTCAGCTGGAAACCCCACGGATCGAAGATATCGCCGGTTCTGCATATCATGCGCACCGTGGAGTGGTGAAAACACCAGATAACGTGTTTCTCGAATTAAATAGCTCCAAAAGAGCGATTTCGATGAATCTGCATACTTCTCACAGAAGCCTCACCAAGATTATCGCAGAAAATGCATATCTCAGCTTGAAACCCTACGTAAACCAAGATATCGCCGGTTCTGCATATCAAACGCACTGTGGAGTGGTGAAAACACCAGATAACGTGTTTCTCGCATTAAATAGCACCAAAAGAGCGAATTCGATGATTCTGCATACTTCTCACAGAAGAACCACCAAGTTTATTGCAGAAAATGCATATCTCAGCTTGAAGCCCCACCAAAACCAAAATATCTCCGGTTCTGCATATCAAACGCACTCGTAGTGGTGAAAACACCAGATAACGTGTTTCTCGCATTAAATAGCTCCAAAAGAGCGATTTCGATGATTCTGCATACTTCTCACAGAAGAACTACCAACATTATCGCAGAAAGCGCATATCTGAGCTAAAAACCCTACGAAAACCAAGATATCGCCGGTTCTGCATATCATGCGAACTGTGGAGTGGTGAAAACACCAGATAACGTGTTTCTCGCATTAAATAGCTCCAAAACAGCGATTTCGATGATTCTGCATACTTCTCACAGAAGCCTCACCAAGATTATCGCAGAAAATGCATATCTCAGCTCGAAACCCTACGTAAACCAAGATATCGCCGGTTCTACATATCAAACGCACTGTGGAGTGGTGAAAACACCAGATAACGTGTTTCTCGCATTATATTGCTCCAAAAGAGCGATTTCGATGATTCTGCATACTTCTCACAGAAGAACTACCACATTATCGCAGAAAGCGCATATCTGAGCTAAAAACCCTACGAAAACCAAGATATCGCCGGTTCTACATATCATGCGCACCGTGGAGTGGTGAAAACACCAGATAACGTGTTTCTCGAATTCAATAGCTCCAAAAGAGCGATTTCGATGATTCTGCATACTTCTCACAGAAGCCTCACCAAGATTATCGCAGAAAATGCATATCTCAGCTTGAAACCCTACGTAAACCAAGATATCGCCGGTTCTGCATATCAAACGCACTGTGGAGTGGTGAAAACACCAGATAACGTGTTTCTCGCATTAAACAGCACCAAAAGAGCGAATTCGATGATTCTGCATACTTCTCACAGAAGAACCACCAAGTTTATTGCAGAAAATGCATATCTCAGCTTGAAGCCCCACCAAAACCAAAATATCTCCGGTTCTGCATATCAAACGCACTCGGAGTGGTGAAAACACCAGATAACGTGTTTCTCGCATTAAATAGCTCCAAAAGAGCGATTTCGATGATTCTGCATACTTCTCACAGAAGAACTACCAACATTATCGCAGAAAGCGCATATCTGAGCTAAAAACCCTACGAAAACCAAGATATCGCCGGTTCTGCATATCAAACGCATTGTGGAGTGGTGAGAACACCAGATAACGTGTTTCACGCATTACATTGCTCCAAAAGAGCGATTTCGATGATACGGCATGCTTCTCACAGAAGCCTCACCAAGATTATCGCAGCAAATGCATATCTCAGCTGGAAACCCCACGGATCGAAGATATCGCCGGTTCTGCATATCGTGCGCACCGTGGAGTGGTGAAAACACCAGATAACGTGTTGTTCGAATTAAATAGCTCCAAAAGAGCGATTTCGATGTTTCTGCATACTTCTCACAGAAGCCTCACCAAGATTATCGCAGAAAATGCATATCTCAGCATGAAACCCTACGTAAACCAAGATATCGCCGGTTCTGCATATCATGCGAACTGTGGAGTGGTGAGAACACCAGATAACGTGTTTCTCGCATTATATTCCTCCTAAACAGCGATTTCGATGATACGGCATACTTCTCACAGAAGCCTCACCAAGATTATCGCAGCAAATGCATATCTCAGCTGGAAACCCCACGGATCGAAGATATCGCCGGTTCTGCATATCATGCGCACCGTGGAGTGGCGAAAACACCAGATAACGTGTTTCTCGCATTAAATAGCTCCAAAACAGCGATTTCGATGATTCTGCATACTTCTCACAGAAGCCTCACCAAGATTATCGCAGAAAATGCATATCTCAGCTTGAAACCCTACGTAAACCAAGATATCGCCGGTTCTGCATATCATGCGCACCGTGGAGTGGTGAAAACACCAGATAACGTGTTTCTCGAATTAAATAGCTCCAAAAGAGCGATTTCGATGATTCTGCATACTTCTCACAGAAGTACTACCAACATTATCGCAGAAAGCGCATATCTGAGGTGAAAACCCTACGAAAACCACGATATCGCCGGTTCTGCATATCAAACGCATTGTGGAGTGGTGAGAACACCAGATAACGTGTTTCTCGCATTACATTGCTCCAAAAGAGCGATTTCGATGATACGGCATGCTTCTCACAGAAGCCAAACCAAGATTATCGCAGCAAATGCATATCTCAGCTGGAAACCCCACGGATCGAAGATATCGCCGGTTCTGCATATCATGCGCACCGTGGAGTGGTGAAAACACCAGATAACGTGTTTCTCGAATTAAATAGCTCCAAAAGAGCGATTTCGATGATTCTGCATACGTCTCACAGAAGCCTCACCAAGATTATCGCAGCAAATGCATATCTCAGCTGGAAACCCCACGGATCGAAGATATCGCCGGTTCTGCATATCATGCGCACCGTGGAGTGGTGAAAACACCAGATAACGTGTTTCTCGAATTAAATAGCTCCAAAAGAGCGATTTCGATGATTCTGCATACTTCTCACAGAAGCCTCACCAAGATTATCGCAGAAAATGCATATCTCAGCTTGAAACCCTACGTAAACCAAGATATCGCCGGTTCTGCATATCAAACGCACTGTGGAGTGGTGAAAACACCAGATAACGTGTTTCTCGCATTAAATAGCTCCAAAAGAGCGATTTCGATGATTCTGCATACTTCTCACAGAAGAACCACCAACATTATCGCAGAAAGCGCATATCTGAGCTAAAAACCCTACGAAAACCAAGATATCGCCGGTTCTGCATATCATGCGAACTGTGGAGTGGTGAAAACACCAGATAACGTGTTTCTCGCATTAAATAGCTCCAAAACAGCGATTTCGATGATTCTGCATACTTCTCACAGAAGCCTCACCAAGATTATCGCAGAAAATGCATATCTCAGCTCGAAACCCTACGTAAACCAAGATATCGCCGGTTCTACATATCAAACGCACTGTGGAGTGGTGAAAACACCAGATAACGTGTTTCTCGCATTATATTGCTCCAAAAGAGCGATTTCGATGATTCTGCATACTTCTCACAGAAGCCTCACCAAGAGTATCGCAGCAAATGCATATCTCAGCTGGAAACCCCACGGATCGAAGATATCGCCGGTTCTGCATATCAAACGCACTGTGGAGTGGTGAAAACACCAGATAACGTGTTTCTCGCATTATATTGCTCCAAAAGAGCGATTTCGATGATTCTGCATACTTCTCACAGAAGCCTCACCAAGATTATCGCAGCAAATGCATATCTCAGCTTGAAACCCTACGTAAACCAAGATATCGCCGGTTCTGCATATCAAACGCACTGTGGAGTGGTGAAAACACCAGATAACGTGTTTCTCGCATTAAATAGCACCAAAAGAGCGAATTCGATGATTCTGCATACTTCTCACAGAAGAACCACCAAGTTTATTGCAGAAAATGCATATCTCAGCTTGAAGCCCCACCAAAACCAAAATATCTCCGGTTCTGCATATCAAACGCACTCGGAGTGGTGAAAACACCAGATAACGTGTTTCTCGCATTAAATAGCTCCAAAAGAGCGATTTCGATGATTCTGCATACTTCTCACAGAAGAACTACCAACATTATCGCAGAAAGCGCATATCTGAGCTAAAAACCCTACGAAAACCAAGATATCGCCGGTTCTGCATATCATGCGAACTGTGGAGTGGTGAAAACACCAGATAACGTGTTTCTCGCATTAAATAGCTCCAAAACAGCGATTTCGATGATTCTGCATACTTCTCACAGAAGCCTCACCAAGATTATCGCAGAAAATGCATATCTCAGCTCGAAACCCTACGTAAACCAAGATATCGCCGGTTCTACATATCAAACGCACTGTGGAGTGGTGAAAACACCAGATAACGTGTTTCTCGCATTATATTGCTCCAAAAGAGCGATTTCGATGATTCTGCATACTTCTCACAGAAGAACTACCAACATTATCGCAGAAAGCGCATATCTGAGCTAAAAACCCTACGAAAACCAAGATATCGCCGGTTGTACATATCATGCGCACCGTGGAGTGGTGAAAACACCAGATAACGTGTTTCTCGAATTAAATAGCTCCAAAAGAGCGATTTCGATGATTCTGCATACTTCTCACAGAAGCCTCACCAAGATTATCGCAGAAAATGCATATCTCAGCTCGAAACCCTACGTAAACCAAGATATCGCCGGTTCTACATATCAAACGCACTGTGGAGTGGTGAAAACACCAGATAACGTGTTTCTCGCATTATATTGCTCCAAAAGAGCGATTTCGATGATTCTGCATACTTCTCACAGAAGAACTACCACATTATCGCAGAAAGCGCATATCTGAGCTAAAAACCCTACGAAAACCAAGATATCGCCGGTTCTACATATCATGCGCACCGTGGAGTGGTGAAAACACCAGATAACGTGTTTCTCGAATTCAATAGCTCCAAAAGAGCGATTTCGATGATTCTGCATACTTCTCACAGAAGCCTCACCAAGATTATCGCAGAAAATGCATATCTCAGCTTGAAACCCTACGTAAACCAAGATATCGCCGGTTCTGCATATCAAACGCACTGTGGAGTGGTGAAAACACCAGATAACGTGTTTCTCGCATTAAACAGCACCAAAAGAGCGAATTCGATGATTCTGCATACTTCTCACAGAAGAACCACCAAGTTTATTGCAGAAAATGCATATCTCAGCTTGAAGCCCCACCAAAACCAAAATATCTCCGGTTCTGCATATCAAACGCACTCGGAGTGGTGAAAACACCAGATAACGTGTTTCTCGCATTAAATAGCTCCAAAAGAGCGATTTCGATGATTCTGCATACTTCTCACAGAAGAACTACCAACATTATCGCAGAAAGCGCATATCTGAGCTAAAAACCCTACGAAAACCAAGATATCGCCGGTTCTGCATATCAAACGCATTGTGGAGTGGTGAGAACACCAGATAACGTGTTTCACGCATTACATTGCTCCAAAAGAGCGATTTCGATGATACGGCATGCTTCTCACAGAAGCCTCACCAAGATTATCGCAGCAAATGCATATCTCAGCTGGAAACCCCACGGATCGAAGATATCGCCGGTTCTGCATATCGTGCGCACCGTGGAGTGGTGAAAACACCAGATAACGTGTTGTTCGAATTAAATAGCTCCAAAAGAGCGATTTCGATGATTCTGCATACGTCTCACAGAAGCCTCACCAAGATTATCGCAGCAAATGCATATCTCAGCTGGAAACCCCACGGATCGAAGATATCGCCGGTTCTGCATATCATGCGCACCGTGGAGTGGTGAAAACACCAGATAACGTGTTTCTCGAATTAAATAGCTCCAAAAGAGCGATTTCGATGATTCTGCATACTTCTCACAGAAGCCTCACCAAGATTATCGCAGAAAATGCATATCTCAGCTTGAAACCCTACGTAAACCAAGATATCGCCGGTTCTGCATATCAAACGCACTGTGGAGTGGTGAAAACACCAGATAACGTGTTTCTCGCATTAAATAGCTCCAAAAGAGCGATTTCGATGATTCTGCATACTTCTCACAGAAGAACCACCAACATTATCGCAGAAAGCGCATATCTGAGCTAAAAACCCTACGAAAACCAAGATATCGCCGGTTCTGCATATCATGCGAACTGTGGAGTGGTGAAAACACCAGATAACGTGTTTCTCGCATTAAATAGCTCCAAAACAGCGATTTCGATGATTCTGCATACTTCTCACAGAAGCCTCACCAAGATTATCGCAGAAAATGCATATCTCAGCTCGAAACCCTACGTAAACCAAGATATCGCCGGTTCTACATATCAAACGCACTGTGGAGTGGTGAAAACACCAGATAACGTGTTTCTCGCATTATATTGCTCCAAAAGAGCGATTTCGATGATTCTGCATACTTCTCACAGAAGCCTCACCAAGATTATCGCAGCAAATGCATATCTCAGCTGGAAACCCCACGGATCGAAGATATCGCCGGTTCTGCATATCAAACGCACTGTGGAGTGGTGAAAACACCAGATAACGTGTTTCTCGCATTATATTGCTCCAAAAGAGCGATTTCGATGATTCTGCATACTTCTCACAGAAGCCTCACCAAGATTATCGCAGCAAATGCATATCTCAGCTGGAAACCCCACGGATCGAAGATATCGCCGGTTCTGCATATCATGCGCACCGTGGAGTGGTGAAAACACCAGATAACGTGTTTCTCGAATTAAATAGCTCCAAAAGAGCGATTTCGATGAATCTGCATACTTCTCACAGAAGCCTCACCAAGATTATCGCAGAAAATGCATATCTCAGCTTGAAACCCTACGTAAACCAAGATATCGCCGGTTCTGCATATCAAACGCACTGTGGAGTGGTGAAAACACCAGATAACGTGTTTCTCGCATTAAATAGCACCAAAAGAGCGAATTCGATGATTCTGCATACTTCTCACAGAAGAACCACCAAGTTTATTGCAGAAAATGCATATCTCAGCTTGAAGCCCCACCAAAACCAAAATATCTCCGGTTCTGCATATCAAACGCACTCGGAGTGGTGAAAACACCAGATAACGTGTTTCTCGCATTAAATAGCTCCAAAAGAGCGATTTCGATGATTCTGCATACTTCTCACAGAAGAACTACCAACATTATCGCAGAAAGCGCATATCTGAGCTAAAAACCCTACGAAAACCAAGATATCGCCGGTTCTGCATATCATGCGAACTGTGGAGTGGTGAAAACACCAGATAACGTGTTTCTCGCATTAAACAGCACCAAAAGAGCGAATTCGATGATTCTGCATACTTCTCACAGAAGCCTCACCAAGATTATCGCAGAAAATGCATATCTCAGCTTGAAACCCTACGTAAACCAAGATATCGCCGGTTCTGCATATCAAACGCACTGTGGAGTGGTGAAAACACCAGATAACGTGTTTCTCGCATTAAACAGCACCAAAAGAGCGAATTCGATGATTCTGCATACTTCTCACAGAAGAACCACCAAGTTTATTGCAGAAAATGCATATCTCAGCTTGAATCCCCACCAAAACCAAAATATCTCCGGTTCTGCATATCAAACGCACTCGGAGTGGTGAAAACACCAGATAACGTGTTTCTCGCATTAAATAGCTCCAAAAGAGCGATTTCGATGATTCTGCATACTTCTCACAGAAGAACTACCAACATTATCGCAGAAAGCGCATATCTGAGCTAAAAACCCTACGAAAACCAAGATATCGCCGGTTCTGCATATCAAACGCATTGTGGAGTGGTGAGAACACCAGATAACGTGTTTCACGCATTACATTGCTCCAAAAGAGCGATTTCGATGATACGGCATGCTTCTCACAGAAGCCTCACCAAGATTATCGCAGCAAATGCATATCTCAGCTGGAAACCCCACGGATCGAAGATATCGCCGGTTCTGCATATCGTGCGCACCGTGGAGTGGTGAAAACACCAGATAACGTGTTGTTCGAATTAAATAGCTCCAAAAGAGCGATTTCGATGTTTCTGCATACTTCTCACAGAAGCCTCACCAAGATTATCGCAGAAAATGCATATCTCAGCATGAAACCCTACGTAAACCAAGATATCGCCGGTTCTGCATATCATGCGAACTGTGGAGTGGTGAGAACACCAGATAACGTGTTTCTCGCATTATATTCCTCCTAAACAGCGATTTCGATGATACGGCATACTTCTCACAGAAGCCTCACCAAGATTATCGCAGCAAATGCATATCTCAGCTGGAAACCCCACGGATCGAAGATATCGCCGGTTCTGCATATCATGCGCACCGTGGAGTGGCGAAAACACCAGATAACGTGTTTCTCGCATTAAATAGCTCCAAAACAGCGATTTCGATGATTCTGCATACTTCTCACAGAAGCCTCACCAAGATTATCGCAGAAAATGCATATCTCAGCTTGAAACCCTACGTAAACCAAGATATCGCCGGTTCTGCATATCATGCGCACCGTGGAGTGGTGAAAACACCAGATAACGTGTTTCTCGAATTAAATAGCTCCAAAAGAGCGATTTCGATGATTCTGCATACTTCTCACAGAAGTACTACCAACATTATCGCAGAAAGCGCATATCTGAGCTGAAAACCCTACGAAAACCACGATATCGCCGGTTCTGCATATCAAACGCATTGTGGAGTGGTGAGAACACCAGATAACGTGTTTCTCGCATTACATTGCTCCAAAAGAGCGATTTCGATGATACGGCATGCTTCTCACAGAAGCCAAACCAAGATTATCGCAGCAAATGCATATCTCAGCTGGAAACCCCACGGATCGAAGATATCGCCGGTTCTGCATATCATGCGCATCGTGGAGTGGTGAAAACACCAGATAACGTGTTTCTCGAATTAAATAGCTCCAAAAGAGCGATTTCGATGATTCTGCATACTTCTCACAGAAGCCTCACCAAGATTATCGCAGAAAATGCATATCTCAGCTTGAAACCCTACGTAAACCAAGATATCGCCGGTTCTGCATATCATGCGCACCGTGGAGTGGTGAAAACACCAGATAACGTGTTTCTCGAATTAAATAGCTCCAAAAGAGCGATTTCGATGATTCTGCATACTTCTCACAGAAGTACTACCAACATTATCGCAGAAAGCGCATATCTGAGGTGAAAACCCTACGAAAACCACGATATCGCCGGTTCTGCATATCAAACGCATTGTGGAGTGGTGAGAACACCAGATAACGTGTTTCTCGCATTACATTGCTCCAAAAGAGCGATTTCGATGATACGGCATGCTTCTCACAGAAGCCAAACCAAGATTATCGCAGCAAATGCATATCTCAGCTGGAAACCCCACGGATCGAAGATATCGCCGGTTCTGCATATCATGCGCACCGTGGAGTGGTGAAAACACCAGATAACGTGTTTCTCGAATTAAATAGCTCCAAAAGAGCGATTTCGATGATTCTGCATACGTCTCACAGAAGCCTCACCAAGATTATCGCAGCAAATGCATATCTCAGCTGGAAACCCCACGGATCGAAGATATCGCCGGTTCTGCATATCATGCGCACCGTGGAGTGGTGAAAACACCAGATAACGTGTTTCTCGAATTAAATAGCTCCAAAAGAGCGATTTCGATGATTCTGCATACTTCTCACAGAAGCCTCACCAAGATTATCGCAGAAAATGCATATCTCAGCTTGAAACCCTACGTAAACCAAGATATCGCCGGTTCTGCATATCAAACGCACTCGGAGTGGTGAAAACACCAGATAACGTGTTTCTCGCATTAAATAGCTCCAAAAGAGCGATTTCGATGATTCTGCATACTTCTCACAGAAGAACTACCAACATTATCGCAGAAAGCGCATATCTGAGCTAAAAACCCTACGAAAACCAAGATATCGCCGGTTCTGCATATCAAACGCATTGTGGAGTGGTGAGAACACCAGATAACGTGTTTCACGCATTACATTGCTCCAAAAGAGCGATTTCGATGATACGGCATGCTTCTCACAGAAGCCTCACCAAGATTATCGCAGCAAATGCATATCTCAGCTGGAAACCCCACGGATCGAAGATATCGCCGGTTCTGCATATCGTGCGCACCGTGGAGTGGTGAAAACACCAGATAACGTGTTGTTCGAATTAAATAGCTCCAAAAGAGCGATTTCGATGATTCTGCATACGTCTCACAGAAGCCTCACCAAGATTATCGCAGCAAATGCATATCTCAGCTGGAAACCCCACGGATCGAAGATATCGCCGGTTCTGCATATCATGCGCACCGTGGAGTGGTGAAAACACCAGATAACGTGTTTCTCGAATTAAATAGCTCCAAAAGAGCGATTTCGATGATTCTGCATACTTCTCACAGAAGCCTCACCAAGATTATCGCAGAAAATGCATATCTCAGCTTGAAACCCTACGTAAACCAAGATATCGCCGGTTCTGCATATCAAACGCACTGTGGAGTGGTGAAAACACCAGATAACGTGTTTCTCGCATTAAATAGCTCCAAAAGAGCGATTTCGATGATTCTGCATACTTCTCACAGAAGAACCACCAACATTATCGCAGAAAGCGCATATCTGAGCTAAAAACCCTACGAAAACCAAGATATCGCCGGTTCTGCATATCATGCGAACTGTGGAGTGGTGAAAACACCAGATAACGTGTTTCTCGCATTAAATAGCTCCAAAACAGCGATTTCGATGATTCTGCATACTTCTCACAGAAGCCTCACCAAGATTATCGCAGAAAATGCATATCTCAGCTCGAAACCCTACGTAAACCAAGATATCGCCGGTTCTACATATCAAACGCACTGTGGAGTGGTGAAAACACCAGATAACGTGTTTCTCGCATTATATTGCTCCAAAAGAGCGATTTCGATGATTCTGCATACTTCTCACAGAAGCCTCACCAAGATTATCGCAGCAAATGCATATCTCAGCTGGAAACCCCACGGATCGAAGATATCGCCGGTTCTGCATATCAAACGCACTGTGGAGTGGTGAAAACACCAGATAACGTGTTTCTCGCATTATATTGCTCCAAAAGAGCGATTTCGATGATTCTGCATACTTCTCACAGAAGCCTCACCAAGATTATCGCAGCAAATGCATATCTCAGCTGGAAACCCCACGGATCGAAGATATCGCCGGTTCTGCATATCATGCGCACCGTGGAGTGGTGAAAACACCAGATAACGTGTTTCTCGAATTAAATAGCTCCAAAAGAGCGATTTCGATGAATCTGCATACTTCTCACAGAAGCCTCACCAAGATTATCGCAGAAAATGCATATCTCAGCTTGAAACCCTACGTAAACCAAGATATCGCCGGTTCTGCATATCAAACGCACTGTGGAGTGGTGAAAACACCAGATAACGTGTTTCTCGCATTAAATAGCACCAAAAGAGCGAATTCGATGATTCTGCATACTTCTCACAGAAGAACCACCAAGTTTATTGCAGAAAATGCATATCTCAGCTTGAAGCCCCACCAAAACCAAAATATCTCCGGTTCTGCATATCAAACGCACTCGGAGTGGTGAAAACACCAGATAACGTGTTTCTCGCATTAAATAGCTCCAAAAGAGCGATTTCGATGATTCTGCATACTTCTCACAGAAGAACTACCAACATTATCGCAGAAAGCGCATATCTGAGCTAAAAACCCTACGAAAACCAAGATATCGCCGGTTCTGCATATCATGCGAACTGTGGAGTGGTGAAAACACCAGATAACGTGTTTCTCGCATTAAACAGCACCAAAAGAGCGAATTCGATGATTCTGCATACTTCTCACAGAAGCCTCACCAAGATTATCGCAGAAAATGCATATCTCAGCTTGAAACCCTACGTAAACCAAGATATCGCCGGTTCTGCATATCAAACGCACTGTGGAGTGGTGAAAACACCAGATAACGTGTTTCTCGCATTAAACAGCACCAAAAGAGCGAATTCGATGATTCTGCATACTTCTCACAGAAGAACCACCAAGTTTATTGCAGAAAATGCATATCTCAGCTTGAATCCCCACCAAAACCAAAATATCTCCGGTTCTGCATATCAAACGCACTCGGAGTGGTGAAAACACCAGATAACGTGTTTCTCGCATTAAATAGCTCCAAAAGAGCGATTTCGATGATTCTGCATACTTCTCACAGAAGAACTACCAACATTATCGCAGAAAGCGCATATCTGAGCTAAAAACCCTACGAAAACCAAGATATCGCCGGTTCTGCATATCAAACGCATTGTGGAGTGGTGAGAACACCAGATAACGTGTTTCACGCATTACATTGCTCCAAAAGAGCGATTTCGATGATACGGCATGCTTCTCACAGAAGCCTCACCAAGATTATCGCAGCAAATGCATATCTCAGCTGGAAACCCCACGGATCGAAGATATCGCCGGTTCTGCATATCGTGCGCACCGTGGAGTGGTGAAAACACCAGATAACGTGTTGTTCGAATTAAATAGCTCCAAAAGAGCGATTTCGATGTTTCTGCATACTTCTCACAGAAGCCTCACCAAGATTATCGCAGAAAATGCATATCTCAGCATGAAACCCTACGTAAACCAAGATATCGCCGGTTCTGCATATCATGCGAACTGTGGAGTGGTGAGAACACCAGATAACGTGTTTCTCGCATTATATTCCTCCTAAACAGCGATTTCGATGATACGGCATACTTCTCACAGAAGCCTCACCAAGATTATCGCAGCAAATGCATATCTCAGCTGGAAACCCCACGGATCGAAGATATCGCCGGTTCTGCATATCATGCGCACCGTGGAGTGGCGAAAACACCAGATAACGTGTTTCTCGCATTAAATAGCTCCAAAACAGCGATTTCGATGATTCTGCATACTTCTCACAGAAGCCTCACCAAGATTATCGCAGAAAATGCATATCTCAGCTTGAAACCCTACGTAAACCAAGATATCGCCGGTTCTGCATATCATGCGCACCGTGGAGTGGTGAAAACACCAGATAACGTGTTTCTCGAATTAAATAGCTCCAAAAGAGCGATTTCGATGATTCTGCATACTTCTCACAGAAGTACTACCAACATTATCGCAGAAAGCGCATATCTGAGCTGAAAACCCTACGAAAACCACGATATCGCCGGTTCTGCATATCAAACGCATTGTGGAGTGGTGAGAACACCAGATAACGTGTTTCTCGCATTACATTGCTCCAAAAGAGCGATTTCGATGATACGGCATGCTTCTCACAGAAGCCAAACCAAGATTATCGCAGCAAATGCATATCTCAGCTGGAAACCCCACGGATCGAAGATATCGCCGGTTCTGCATATCATGCGCATCGTGGAGTGGTGAAAACACCAGATAACGTGTTTCTCGAATTAAATAGCTCCAAAAGAGCGATTTCGATGATTCTGCATACTTCTCACAGAAGCCTCACCAAGATTATCGCAGAAAATGCATATCTCAGCTTGAAACCCTACGTAAACCAAGATATCGCCGGTTCTGCATATCATGCGCACCGTGGAGTGGTGAAAACACCAGATAACGTGTTTCTCGAATTAAATAGCTCCAAAAGAGCGATTTCGATGATTCTGCATACTTCTCACAGAAGTACTACCAACATTATCGCAGAAAGCGCATATCTGAGGTGAAAACCCTACGAAAACCACGATATCGCCGGTTCTGCATATCAAACGCATTGTGGAGTGGTGAGAACACCAGATAACGTGTTTCTCGCATTACATTGCTCCAAAAGAGCGATTTCGATGATACGGCATGCTTCTCACAGAAGCCAAACCAAGATTATCGCAGCAAATGCATATCTCAGCTGGAAACCCCACGGATCGAAGATATCGCCGGTTCTGCATATCATGCGCACCGTGGAGTGGTGAAAACACCAGATAACGTGTTTCTCGAATTAAATAGCTCCAAAAGAGCGATTTCGATGATTCTGCATACGTCTCACAGAAGCCTCACCAAGATTATCGCAGCAAATGCATATCTCAGCTGGAAACCCCACGGATCGAAGATATCGCCGGTTCTGCATATCATGCGCACCGTGGAGTGGTGAAAACACCAGATAACGTGTTTCTCGAATTAAATAGCTCCAAAAGAGCGATTTCGATGATTCTGCATACTTCTCACAGAAGCCTCACCAAGATTATCGCAGAAAATGCATATCTCAGCTTGAAACCCTACGTAAACCAAGATATCGCCGGTTCTGCATATCAAACGCACTGTGGAGTGGTGAAAACACCAGATAACGTGTTTCTCGCATTAAATAGCTCCAAAAGAGCGATTTCGATGATTCTGCATACTTCTCACAGAAGAACCACCAACATTATCGCAGAAAGCGCATATCTGAGCTAAAAACCCTACGAAAACCAAGATATCGCCGGTTCTGCATATCATGCGAACTGTGGAGTGGTGAAAACACCAGATAACGTGTTTCTCGCATTAAATAGCTCCAAAACAGCGATTTCGATGATTCTGCATACTTCTCACAGAAGCCTCACCAAGATTATCGCAGAAAATGCATATCTCAGCTCGAAACCCTACGTAAACCAAGATATCGCCGGTTCTACATATCAAACGCACTGTGGAGTGGTGAAAACACCAGATAACGTGTTTCTCGCATTATATTGCTCCAAAAGAGCGATTTCGATGATTCTGCATACTTCTCACAGAAGCCTCACCAAGAGTATCGCAGCAAATGCATATCTCAGCTGGAAACCCCACGGATCGAAGATATCGCCGGTTCTGCATATCAAACGCACTGTGGAGTGGTGAAAACACCAGATAACGTGTTTCTCGCATTATATTGCTCCAAAAGAGCGATTTCGATGATTCTGCATACTTCTCACAGAAGCCTCACCAAGATTATCGCAGCAAATGCATATCTCAGCTTGAAACCCTACGTAAACCAAGATATCGCCGGTTCTGCATATCAAACGCACTGTGGAGTGGTGAAAACACCAGATAACGTGTTTCTCGCATTAAATAGCACCAAAAGAGCGAATTCGATGATTCTGCATACTTCTCACAGAAGAACCACCAAGTTTATTGCAGAAAATGCATATCTCAGCTTGAAGCCCCACCAAAACCAAAATATCTCCGGTTCTGCATATCAAACGCACTCGGAGTGGTGAAAACACCAGATAACGTGTTTCTCGCATTAAATAGCTCCAAAAGAGCGATTTCGATGATTCTGCATACTTCTCACAGAAGAACTACCAACATTATCGCAGAAAGCGCATATCTGAGCTAAAAACCCTACGAAAACCAAGATATCGCCGGTTCTGCATATCATGCGAACTGTGGAGTGGTGAAAACACCAGATAACGTGTTTCTCGCATTAAATAGCTCCAAAACAGCGATTTCGATGATTCTGCATACTTCTCACAGAAGCCTCACCAAGATTATCGCAGAAAATGCATATCTCAGCTCGAAACCCTACGTAAACCAAGATATCGCCGGTTCTACATATCAAACGCACTGTGGAGTGGTGAAAACACCAGATAACGTGTTTCTCGCATTATATTGCTCCAAAAGAGCGATTTCGATGATTCTGCATACTTCTCACAGAAGAACTACCAACATTATCGCAGAAAGCGCATATCTGAGCTAAAAACCCTACGAAAACCAAGATATCGCCGGTTCTACATATCATGCGCACCGTGGAGTGGTGAAAACACCAGATAACGTGTTTCTCGAATTAAATAGCTCCAAAAGAGCGATTTCGATGATTCTGCATACTTCTCACAGAAGCCTCACCAAGATTATCGCAGAAAATGCATATCTCAGCTCGAAACCCTACGTAAACCAAGATATCGCCGGTTCTACATATCAAACGCACTGTGGAGTGGTGAAAACACCAGATAACGTGTTTCTCGCATTATATTGCTCCAAAAGAGCGATTTCGATGATTCTGCATACTTCTCACAGAAGAACTACCACATTATCGCAGAAAGCGCATATCTGAGCTAAAAACCCTACGAAAACCAAGATATCGCCGGTTCTACATATCATGCGCACCGTGGAGTGGTGAAAACACCAGATAACGTGTTTCTCGAATTCAATAGCTCCAAAAGAGCGATTTCGATGATTCTGCATACTTCTCACAGAAGCCTCACCAAGATTATCGCAGAAAATGCATATCTCAGCTTGAAACCCTACGTAAACCAAGATATCGCCGGTTCTGCATATCAAACGCACTGTGGAGTGGTGAAAACACCAGATAACGTGTTTCTCGCATTAAACAGCACCAAAAGAGCGAATTCGATGATTCTGCATACTTCTCACAGAAGAACCACCAAGTTTATTGCAGAAAATGCATATCTCAGCTTGAAGCCCCACCAAAACCAAAATATCTCCGGTTCTGCATATCAAACGCACTCGGAGTGGTGAAAACACCAGATAACGTGTTTCTCGCATTAAATAGCTCCAAAAGAGCGATTTCGATGATTCTGCATACTTCTCACAGAAGAACTACCAACATTATCGCAGAAAGCGCATATCTGAGCTAAAAACCCTACGAAAACCAAGATATCGCCGGTTCTGCATATCAAACGCATTGTGGAGTGGTGAGAACACCAGATAACGTGTTTCACGCATTACATTGCTCCAAAAGAGCGATTTCGATGATACGGCATGCTTCTCACAGAAGCCTCACCAAGATTATCGCAGCAAATGCATATCTCAGCTGGAAACCCCACGGATCGAAGATATCGCCGGTTCTGCATATCGTGCGCACCGTGGAGTGGTGAAAACACCAGATAACGTGTTGTTCGAATTAAATAGCTCCAAAAGAGCGATTTCGATGTTTCTGCATACTTCTCACAGAAGCCTCACCAAGATTATCGCAGAAAATGCATATCTCAGCATGAAACCCTACGTAAACCAAGATATCGCCGGTTCTGCATATCATGCGAACTGTGGAGTGGTGAGAACACCAGATAACGTGTTTCTCGCATTATATTCCTCCTAAACAGCGATTTCGATGATACGGCATACTTCTCACAGAAGCCTCACCAAGATTATCGCAGCAAATGCATATCTCAGCTGGAAACCCCACGGATCGAAGATATCGCCGGTTCTGCATATCATGCGCACCGTGGAGTGGCGAAAACACCAGATAACGTGTTTCTCGCATTAAATAGCTCCAAAACAGCGATTTCGATGATTCTGCAGACTTCTCACAGAAGCCTCACCAAGATTATCGCAGAAAATGCATATCTCAGCTTGAAACCCTACGTAAACCAAGATATCGCCGGTTCTGCATATCATGCGCACCGTGGAGTGGTGAAAACACCAGATAACGTGTTTCTCGAATTAAATAGCTCCAAAAGAGCGATTTCGATGATTCTGCATACTTCTCACAGAAGTACTACCAACATTATCGCAGAAAGCGCATATCTGAGCTGAAAACCCTACGAAAACCACGATATCGCCGGTTCTGCATATCAAACGCATTGTGGAGTGGTGAGAACACCAGATAACGTGTTTCTCGCATTACATTGCTCCAAAAGAGCGATTTCGATGATACGGCATGCTTCTCACAGAAGCCAAACCAAGATTATCGCAGCAAATGCATATCTCAGCTGGAAACCCCACGGATCGAAGATATCGCCGGTTCTGCATATCATGCGCATCGTGGAGTGGTGAAAACACCAGATAACGTGTTTCTCGAATTAAATAGCTCCAAAAGAGCGATTTCGATGATTCTGCATACTTCTCACAGAAGCCTCACCAAGATTATCGCAGAAAATGCATATCTCAGCTTGAAACCCTACGTAAACCAAGATATCGCCGGTTCTGCATATCATGCGCACCGTGGAGTGGTGAAAACACCAGATAACGTGTTTCTCGAATTAAATAGCTCCAAAAGAGCGATTTCGATGATTCTGCATACTTCTCACAGAAGTACTACCAACATTATCGCAGAAAGCGCATATCTGAGGTGAAAACCCTACGAAAACCACGATATCGCCGGTTCTGCATATCAAACGCATTGTGGAGTGGTGAGAACACCAGATAACGTGTTTCTCGCATTACATTGCTCCAAAAGAGCGATTTCGATGATACGGCATGCTTCTCACAGAAGCCAAACCAAGATTATCGCAGCAAATGCATATCTCAGCTGGAAACCCCACGGATCGAAGATATCGCCGGTTCTGCATATCATGCGCACCGTGGAGTGGTGAAAACACCAGATAACGTGTTTCTCGAATTAAATAGCTCCAAAAGAGCGATTTCGATGATTCTGCATACGTCTCACAGAAGCCTCACCAAGATTATCGCAGCAAATGCATATCTCAGCTGGAAACCCCACGGATCGAAGATATCGCCGGTTCTGCATATCATGCGCACCGTGGAGTGGTGAAAACACCAGATAACGTGTTTCTCGAATTAAATAGCTCCAAAAGAGCGATTTCGATGATTCTGCATACTTCTCACAGAAGCCTCACCAAGATTATCGCAGAAAATGCATATCTCAGCTTGAAACCCTACGTAAACCAAGATATCGCCGGTTCTGCATATCAAACGCACTGTGGAGTGGTGAAAACACCAGATAACGTGTTTCTCGCATTAAATAGCTCCAAAAGAGCGATTTCGATGATTCTGCATACTTCTCACAGAAGAACCACCAACATTATCGCAGAAAGCGCATATCTGAGCTAAAAACCCTACGAAAACCAAGATATCGCCGGTTCTGCATATCATGCGAACTGTGGAGTGGTGAAAACACCAGATAACGTGTTTCTCGCATTAAATAGCTCCAAAACAGCGATTTCGATGATTCTGCATACTTCTCACAGAAGCCTCACCAAGATTATCGCAGAAAATGCATATCTCAGCTCGAAACCCTACGTAAACCAAGATATCGCCGGTTCTACATATCAAACGCACTGTGGAGTGGTGAAAACACCAGATAACGTGTTTCTCGCATTATATTGCTCCAAAAGAGCGATTTCGATGATTCTGCATACTTCTCACAGAAGAACTACCAACATTATCGCAGAAAGCGCATATCTGAGCTAAAAACCCTACGAAAACCAAGATATCGCCGGTTCTACATATCATGCGCACCGTGGAGTGGTGAAAACACCAGATAACGTGTTTCTCGAATTAAATAGCTCCAAAAGAGCGATTTCGATGATTCTGCATACTTCTCACAGAAGCCTCACCAAGATTATCGCAGAAAATGCATATCTCAGCTTGAAACCCTACGTAAACCAAGATATCGCCGGTTCTGCATATCAAACGCACTGTGGAGTGGTGAAAACACCAGATAACGTGTTTCTCGCATTAAATAGCACCAAAAGAGCGAATTCGATGATTCTGCATACTTCTCACAGAAGAACCACCAAGTTTATTGCAGAAAATGCATATCTCAGCTTGAAGCCCCACCAAAACCAAAATATCTCCGGTTCTGCATATCAAACGCACTCGGAGTGGTGAAAACACCAGATAACGTGTTTCTCGCATTAAATAGCTCCAAAAGAGCGATTTCGATGATTCTGCATACTTCTCACAGAAGAACTACCAACATTATCGCAGAAAGCGCATATCTGAGCTAAAAACCCTACGAAAACCAAGATATCGCCGGTTCTGCATATCAAACGCATTGTGGAGTGGTGAGAACACCAGATAACGTGTTTCACGCATTACATTGCTCCAAAAGAGCGATTTCGATGATACGGCATGCTTCTCACAGAAGCCTCACCAAGATTATCGCAGCAAATGCATATCTCAGCTGGAAACCCCACGGATCGAAGATATCGCCGGTTCTGCATATCGTGCGCACCGTGGAGTGGTGAAAACACCAGATAACGTGTTGTTCGAATTAAATAGCTCCAAAAGAGCGATTTCGATGTTTCTGCATACTTCTCACAGAAGCCTCACCAAGATTATCGCAGAAAATGCATATCTCAGCTTGAAACCCTACGTAAACCAAGATATCGCCGGTTCTGCATATCATGCGAACTGTGGAGTGGTGAGAACACCAGATAACGTGTTTCTCGCATTATATTCCTCCTAAACAGCGATTTCGATGATACGGCATACTTCTCACAGAAGCCTCACCAAGATTATCGCAGCAAATGCATATCTCAGCTGGAAACCCCACGGATCGAAGATATCGCCGGTTCTGCATATCATGCGCACCGTGGAGTGGCGAAAACACCAGATAACGTGTTTCTCGCATTAAATAGCTCCAAAACAGCGATTTCGATGATTCTGCATACTTCTCACAGAAGCCTCACCAAGATTATCGCAGAAAATGCATATCTCAGCTTGAAACCCTACGTAAACCAAGATATCGCCGGTTCTGCATATCATGCGCACCGTGGAGTGGTGAAAACACCAGATAACGTGTTTCTCGAATTAAATAGCTCCAAAAGAGCGATTTCGATGATTCTGCATACTTCTCACAGAAGTACTACCAACATTATCGCAGAAAGCGCATATCTGAGCTGAAAACCCTACGAAAACCACGATATCGCCGGTTCTGCATATCAAACGCATTGTGGAGTGGTGAGAACACCAGATAACGTGTTTCTCGCATTACATTGCTCCAAAAGAGCGATTTCGATGATACGGCATGCTTCTCACAGAAGCCAAACCAAGATTATCGCAGCAAATGCATATCTCAGCTGGAAACCCCACGGATCGAAGATATCGCCGGTTCTGCATATCATGCGCACCGTGGAGTGGTGAAAACACCAGATAACGTGTTTCTCGAATTAAATAGCTCCAAAAGAGCGATTTCGATGATTCTGCATACTTCTCACAGAAGTACTACCAACATTATCGCAGAAAGCGCATATCTGAGCTGAAAACCCTACGAAAACCACGATATCGCCGGTTCTGCATATCAAACGCATTGTGGAGTGGTGAATACACCAGATAACGTGCTTGTCGCATTAAATAACTCCAACAGAGCGATTTCAATGATTCGGCATACTTCTCACAGAAGAACCACCAAGATTATCGCAGAAAATGCATATCTCAGCTTGAAGCCCCACGATAACCAAGATATCTCCGGTTCTGCATATCAAACGCACTGTGAAGTCGTGAAATCACCAGATAACGTGCTTCTCGCATTAAATAGCTCCAAAAGAGCGATTTAGATGATTCGGCATACTTCTCACAGAAGCCTCACCCAGATTATCCCAGAAAATGCATGTCTCAGCTTGATACACCACGAAAACCAAGATATCTCCGGTTCTGCATATCAAACGCGCTGTGTAGTGGTGAACACACCAGAAAACGCGTTTTTTCGCGTTAAACAGCTCCACAAGAGCGATTTCGAAGATACGGCATACTTCTTACAGAAGCCTCACCTAGATTATCGCAGAAAATGCATATCTCAGCTTGAAGCCCCTCGAAAACAAGATATCTCCGGTTCTGCATATCAAACGCACTGTGGAGTGGTGAAAAAACCAGATAACGTGCTTGTCGCATTAAATAACTCCAACAGAGCGATTTCAATGATTCGGCATACTTCTCACAGAAGAACCACCAAGATTATCGCAGAAAATGCATATCTCAGCTTGAAGCCCCACGAAAACCAAGATATCTCCGGTTCTGTATATCAAACGCACTGTGGACTGGTGAATACACCAGATAACGTGCTTCTCGCATGAAGTAGCTCCAAAAGAGCGATTTCGATGATTTGGCATACTTCTCACAGAAGAACCACCAAGATTATCCCAGAAAATGAATATCTCAACTTGAAACCCCACGAAAACCAAGATATCGCCGGTTCGGCATATCAAACGCACTGTGGAGTGGTGAAAACACCAGATAACGTGCTTTACGCATTAAATAGCTCCAAAAGAGCGATTTAGATGATTCGGCATACTTCTCAGTGGAGAACCACCAAGATTATCCCAGAAAATGCATATCTCAGCTGGAAGCCCCTCGAAAACGAGATATCCCCGGTTCTGCATATCAAACGCACTGTGCAGTGGTGAAAAAACCAGATAACGTGCTTGTCGCATTAAATAACTCCAACAGAGCGATTTCAATGAATCGGCATACTTCTCACAGAAGAACCACCAAGATTATCGCAGAAAATGCATATCTCAGCTTGAAGCCCCACGAAAACCAAGATATCTCCGGTTCTGCATATCAAACGCACTGTGGAGTGGTGAATACACCAGATAACGTGCTTCTCGCATGAAGTAGCTCCAAAAGAGCGATTTCGATGATTCGGCATACTTCTCACAGAAGAAACACCAAGATTATCCCAGAAAATGCATATCTTAGCTTGAAGCCCCACGAAAACCAAGATATCTCCGGTTCTGCATATCAAACGCACTGTGGAGTGGTGAATTCCCCAGATAACGTGCTTCTCGCATGAAGTAGCTCCAAAAGAGCGATTTCGATAATTCTGCATACTTCTTACACAAGCCTCACCAAGATTATCCCAGAAAATGCATGTGTCAGCTTGATACCCCACGAAAACAAGATATCGCCGGTTCTGCAACTCAAACGCACTGTGAAGTCGTGCAAACACCAGATAACGTGCTTCTCGCATTAAATAGCTCCAACAGAGCGATTTCAATGATTCGGCATACTTCTCAACAAATCCTCACTAAGATTATCCCAGAAAATGCATGTCTCAGCTTGATACCCCACGAAAACCAAGATATCGCCGGTTCTGCATATCAAACGCACTGTGGAGTCGTGAAAGCACCAGATAACGTGTTTCCCGCATTAAATAACTCCAACAGAGCGATTTCGATGATTCTGCATACTTCTTACAGAAGCCTCACCAAGATTATCGCAGAAAATACATATCTCAGCTGGAAGCCCCTCGAAAACAAGATATCCCCGGTTCTGCATATCAAACGCACTGTGGAGTGGTGAAAAAACCAGATAACGTGCTTGTCGCATTAAATAACTCCAACAGAGCGATTTCAATGATTGGGCATACTTCTTACCAAAGCCTCACTAAGATTATCGCAGAAAATGCATATCTCAGTTTGAAACCCCACGAAAACCAAGATATCGCCGGTTCGGCATATCAAACGCACTGTGGAGTGGTGATAAAACCAGATAACGCATTTATTCGCATTAAATTGCTTCAAAAGAGCGATTTCGATGATTCTGCATACTTCTTACAGAAGCCTCACCAAGATTATCCCAGAAAATGCATATCTCACCTAGAAGCCCCTCGAAAACAAGATATCTCCGGTTCTGCATATCAAACTCACTGTGGAGTGGTGAAAAAACCAGATAACGTGCTTGTCGCATTAAATAACTCCAACAGAGCGATTTCAATGATTCGGCATACTTCTCACAGAAGAACCACCAAGATTATCGCAGAAAATGCATATCTCAGCTCGAAGCTCCACGAAAACCAAGATATCTCCGGTTCTGCATATCAAACGCACTGTGGAGTGGTGAATACACCAGAGAACGTGCTTTTCGCATGAAGTAGCTCCAAAAGAGCGATTTCGATAATACTGCATACTTCTTACAGAAGCCTCACCAAGATTATCGCAGAAAATGCATATCTCAGCTGGAAGTCCCTCGAAAACAAGATATCCCCGGTTCTGCATATCAAACGCACTGTGGAGTGGTGAAAAAACCAGATAACGTGCTTGTCGCATTAAATAATTCCAACAGAGCGATTTCAATGATTCGGCATACTTCTCACAGAAGAACCACCAAGATTATCGCAGAAAATGCATATCTCAGCTTGGCACCACACGTAAATCAAGATTTCGCCGGTTCTGCATATCAAACGCACTGTGGAGTGGTGAAAAAACCAGATAACGTGCTTGTCGCATTAAATAACTCCAAAAGAGCGATTTCGATGATTCGGCATACTTCTCACAGAAGACTCACCGAGATTATCGCAGAAAATGCACATCCAGCTGGAAACCCCACGAAAATCCAGATATCGCCGGTTCGGCATATCAAACGCACTGTGGAGTGGTGAAAAAACCAGATAACGTGCTTGTCGCATTAAATAACTCCAAAAGAGCGATTTCGATGATTCGGCATACTTCTCACAGTAGACTCACCGAGATTATCGCAGAAAATGCACATCCAGCTGGAAACCCCACGAAAATCCAGATATCGCCGTTTCTGTATATCAAACGTACTGTGGTGTGGTGAAAACACCAGTTAACGTGCATCTCGCATTAAATAGCTCCAAAACAGCGATTTCGATGATTCGGCATACTTCTCACAGAAGAAACACCAACATTATCGCAGAAAATGCATATCTCAGCTTGAAGCCCCACGAAATCCAAGATATCTCCGGTTCTGCATATCAAACGCACTGTGGAGTGGTGAATACACCAGATTACGTGTTTCTCGCATTAAATAGCTTCCAAAGAGCGATTTCGATAATTCTGCATACTGCTCACAGAAGCCTGACCAACATTATCGCAGAATATGCATACGTCATCTTGAAACCCCATGAGAACCAAGATATCGCCGGTTCGGCATATCAAACGCACTGTGGAGTGGTGAAAAAACCAGATAACGTGCTTGTCGCATTAAATAACTCCAAAAGAGCGATTTCGATGATTCGGCATACTTCTCACAGAAGACTCACCGAGATTATCGCAGAAAATGCACATCCAGCTGGAAACCCCACGAAAATCCAGATATCGCCGTTTCTGTATATCAAACGTACTGTGGTGTGGTGAAAACACCAGTTAACGTGCATCTCGCATTAAATAGCTCCAAAACAGCGATTTCGATGATTCGGCATACTTCTCACAGAAGAACCACCAACATTATCGCAGAAAATGCATATCTCAGCTTGAAGCCCCACGAAAACCAAGATATCTCCGGTTCTGTATATCAAACGCACTGTGGACTGGTGAATACACCAGATAACGTGCTTCTCGCATGAAGTAGCTCCAAAAGAGCGATTTCGATGATTTGGCATACTTCTCACAGAAGAACCACCAAGATTATCCCAGAAAATGAATATCTCAACTTGAAACCCCACGAAAACCAAGATATCGCCGGTTCGGCATATCAAACGCACTGTGGAGTGGTGAAAACACCAGATAACGTGCTTCTCGCATGAAGTAGCTCCAAAAGAGCGATTTCGATGATTCGGCATACTTCTCACAGAAGAAACACCAAGATTATCCCAGAAAATGCATATCTTAGCTTGAAGCCCCACGAAAACCAAGATATCTCCGGTTCTGCATATCAAACGCACTGTGGAGTGGTGAATACCCCAGATAACGTGCTTCTCGCATGAAGTAGCTCCAAAAGAGCGATTTCGATAATTCTGCATACTTCTTACACAAGCCTCACCAAGATTATCCCAGAAAATGCATGTCTCAGCTTGATACCCCACGAAAACAAGATATCGCCGGTTCTGCAACTCAAACGCACTGTGAAGTCGTGCAAACACCAGATAACGTGCTTCTCGCATTAAATAGCTCCAACAGAGCGATTTCAATGATTCGGCATACTTCTCAACAAATCCTCACTAAGATTATCCCAGAAAATGCATGTCTCAGCTTGATACCCCACGAAAACCAAGATATCGCCGGTTCTGCATATCAAACGCACTGTGGAGTCGTGAAAACACCAGATAACGTGTTTCCCGCATTAAATAACTCCAACAGAGCGATTTCGATGATTCTGCATACTTCTTACAGAAGCCTCACCAAGATTATCGCAGAAAATACATATCTCAGCTTGGCACCACACGTAAATCAAGATTTCGCCGGTTCTGCATATCAAACGCACTGTGGAGTGGTGAAAAAACCAGATAACGTGCTTGTCGCATTAAATAACTCCAAAAGAGCGATTTCGATGATTCGGCATACTTCTCACAGAAGACTCACCGAGATTATCGCAGAAAATGCACATCCAGCTGGAAACCCCACGAAAATCCAGATATCGCCGTTTCTGTATATTAAACGTACTGTGGTGTGGTGAAAACACCAGTTAACGTGCTTCTCGCATTAAATAGCTCCAAAACAGCGATTTCGATGATTCGGCATACTTCTCACAGAAGAAACACCAACATTATCGCAGAAAATGCATATCTCAGCTTGAAGCCCCACGAAATCCAAGATATCTCCGGTTCTGCATATCAAACGCACTGTGGAGTGGTGAATACACC
This sequence comes from Anthophora plumipes, assembly GCA_951804975.1. Classification (NCBI taxonomy): domain Eukaryota; kingdom Metazoa; phylum Arthropoda; class Insecta; order Hymenoptera; family Apidae; genus Anthophora; species Anthophora plumipes. The sequence goes on from OX638127.1 coordinate 1,079,105, forward strand.
AGATTACGTGTTTCTCGCATTAAATAGCTTCCAAAGAGCGATTTCGATAATTCTGCATACTGCTCACAGAAGCCTCACCAACATTATCGCAGAAAATGCATACGTCATCTTGAAACCCCATGAGAACAAGATATCGCCGGTTCTGCATATCAAACGCACTGTGGAGTGGTGAAAACACCAGATAACGTGCTTTACGCATTAAATAGCTCCAAAAGAGCGATTTAGATGATTCGGCATACTTCTCACAGAAGAACCACCAAGATTATCCCAGAAAATGCATATCTCAGCTTGAAACCCCACGAAAACAAGATATCGCCGGTTCTGCATATCAAACGCACTGTGGAGTGGTGAATACACCAGATAACGTGCTTGTCGCATTAAATAACTCCAACAGAGCGATTTCAATGATTCGGCATACTTCTCACAGAAGAACCACCAAGATTATCCCGGAAAATGCATATCTCAACTTGAAACCCCACGAAAACCAATATTTCGCCGGTTCGGCATATCAAACGCACTGTGGAGTGGTGAATACCCCAGATAACGTGCTTCTCGCATGAAGTAGCTCCAAAAGAGCGATTTCGATAATTCATCATACTTCTTACACAAGCTTCACCAAGATTATCCCAGAAAATGCATGTCTCAGCTTGATACCCCACGAAAACAAGATATCGCCGGTTCTGCAACTCAAACGCACTGTGGAGTCGTGAAAACACCAGATAACGTGCTTCTCGCATTAAATAGCTCCAACAGAGCAATTTCGATGATTCGGCATACTTCTCACAGAAGCCTCACCAAGATTATCGCAGAAAATGCATATCTCAGCTTGAAGCCCCACGAAAACCAAGATATCTCCGGTTCTGCATATCAAACGCACTGTGGAGTGGTGAAGTCTCCAGATAAAGTGTTTCTCGCATTAAATAGCTCCAAAAGAGCGGTTTCGATGATTCTGCATACTTCTCACAGAAGAACCACCAAGATTATCCCAGAAAATGCATATCTCAGCTTGAAGCCCCTCGAAAACAAGATTTCTCCGGTTCTGCATATCAAACGCACTGTGGAGTGGTTATAACACCAGATAACGTGTTTCTCGCATTAAATAGCTCCGAAAGTGTTATTTCGATGATTCTGCATACTTCTCACAGAAGACTCACCGAGATTATCCCAGAAATTGCATATCTCAGCTTGAAACCCCACGAAAACAAGATATCGCCGGTTCTGCATATAAAACGCACTGTGGAGTCGTGAGAACACCAGATTACGTGCTTCACGCATTAAATAGCTCCAAAAGAGCGATTTAGATGATTCGGCATACTTCTCACAGAAGCCTCACCAAGATTATCCCAGAAAATGCATGTCTCAGCTTGATACCCCACGAAAACCAAGATATCTCCGGTTCTGCATATCAAACGCGCTGTGTAGTGGTGAACACACCCGAAAACGCGTTTTTTCGCGTTAAATAGCTCCACAAGAGCGATTTCGATGATACGGCATACTTCTTACAGAAGCCTCACCTAGATTATCGCAGAAAATGCATATCTCAGCTTGAAGCCCCTCGAAAACAAGATATCTCCGGTTCTGCATATCAAACGCACTGTGGAGTGGTGAAAAAACCAGATAACGTGCTTGTCGCATTAAATAACTCCAACAGAGCGATTTCAATGATTCGGCATACTTCTCACAGAAGAACCACCAAGATTATCCCAGAAAATGCATATCTCAGCTTGAAACCCCACGAAAACAAGATATCGCCGGTTCTGCACATCAAACGCACTGTGGTGTGGTGAAAAACCAGATAACGTGCTTCTCGCATTAAATAGCTTCAAAAGAGCAATTTCGGTGATTCTGCATACTTCTCACAGAAGCCTCACCAAGATTATCGCAGAAAATGCATATATCAGCTTGAAGCCCCACGAAAACCAAGATATCTCCTGTTCTGCATATCAAACGGACTGTGGATTGGTGAAAACACCAGATAACGTGTTTCTCGCATTAAATAGCTCCGAAAGTGTTATTTCGATGATTCGGCATACTTCTCACAGAAGAACCACCAAGATTATGACAGAAAATGCATATCTCAGCTTGAAACCCCACGAAAACCAAGATATCGCCGGTTCGGCATATCAAACGTACTGTGGAGTCGTGAAAACACCAGATTACGTGCTTCACGCATTAAATAGCTCCAACAGAGCGATATCGATGTTTCGGCATACTTCTCACAGAAGCCTCACCAAGATTATCGCAGAAAATGCATATCTCAGCTTGAAGCCCCATGAAAACCATGATATCTCCGGTGCTGCGTATCAAACACACTGTGGAGTCGTGAAAACACCAAATAACGTGCTTCTCGCATTAAATAGCTTCCAAAGTGCGTTTTCGATGATTCTGCATGCTTCTCACAGAACAACCACCAAGATTATCCCAGAAAATGCATATCTCAGGTTGAAGCCCCACGAAAACCAAGATATCTCTGGTTCCGCATATCAAACGCACTGTGGACTGGTGAAGACACCAGATAACGTGTTTCTCGCATTAAATAGCTCCGAAAGAGCGATTTCGGTGATTCTGCGTCCTTCTCACAGAAGAATATCCAAGATTATCGTAGAAAATGCATATCCAGCTGGAAACCCCACGAAAATCAAGGTATCGCCGTTTTTGCATATCGAACGAACTCAGGAGTGGTGAAAACACCAAATGACGTGCTTCTCGTATTAAGTAGCTCGAAAACAGCGATTTTGGTGATTCTGCACACTTGTCACAGAAGAATCATGAAGATTATCACGGAAAATGCATATATCAGCTGGAAACCCAACGAAACCGCAGATATCGCAGTTTCCGCATATCAAACGCACTGTGGAGTGCTGAAAACACCAGAAAACGTGTTTTTCGCATTCAATAGCTCGAAAACAGCGATTTTGGTGATTCTGCACACTTGTCACAGAAGAATCATGAAGATTATCACTGAAAATGCATATCTCAGCTGGAAACCCAACGAAACCGGAGATATCGCAGTTTCCGCATGTCATACGAACTGTGGAGTGCTGAAAACGCCAGAAAACGTGTTTTTCGCATTTAATAGCTCGAAAACAGCGATTTTGGTGATTCTGCACACTTGTCAAAGAAGAATCATGAAGACTATCACTGAAAATGCATATCTCAGCTGGAAACCCAACGAAACCGGAGATATCGCAGTTTCCGCATATCAAACGCACTGTGGAGTGCTGAAAACACCAGAAAACGTGTTTTTCGCATTCAATAGCTCGAAAACAGCGATTTTGGTGATTCTGCACACTTGTCACAGAAGAATCATGAATATTATCACTGAAAATGCATATCTCAGCTGGAAACCCAACGAAACCGGAGATATCGCAGTTTCCGCATATCAAATGCACTGCGGAGTGCTGAAAACACCACAAAACGTGTTTCTCGCATTCAATAGCACGAAAACAGCGATTTCGGTGATTCTGCGCACTTGTCACAGAAGAAACTCGAAGATTATCGCAGAAAATGCGTATCTCAGCTGGAAACCCAACGAAACCGAAGATACGGCAGATTCCGCATATCAAACGCACTGTGGAGCCCTGAAAACACCAGGAAACGTGTTCTTCGCATTCAATAGCACGAGAACAGCGATTTCGGTGATTCTGCACACTTGTCACAGAAGAATAATGAAGAATATCGCTGAGAATGTACATTTCAGCTGCAAACCCAACGAAAACGTAGATATCGCAGTTTCCGCATACCAAACGCACTGTGGAGTGCAAAAAAAACCAGAAAACTTCTTTAGCGCATTAAATAGCACGAAAACAGCGATTTCTGTGATTCTGCACACTTGTCACAGAAGAATCTCGACGATTATCACTGAAAATGCATATCTCAGCTGGAAACCAACGATACCGAAGATATCGCAGTGTCTGCATGTCAAACGCACTGTGTAGTGCTGAAAACCCCAGAAAACGTGTTTCTCGCACTCAATAGCACGTAAACAGCGATTTCGGTGATTCTGCACACTTGTCACAGAAGAATCATGAAGAATATCGCTGAGAATGCATATTTCAGCTGGAAACCCAACGATAACGTAGATATCGCAGTTTCCGCATACCAAACGCACTGTGGAGTGCTGAAAACCCCAGAAAACATGTTTTTCGCATTCAATAGCACGTAAACAGCGATTTCGGTGATTCTGCACACTTGTCACAGAAGAATCTCGACGATTATCATTGAAAATGCATATCTCAGCTGGAAACCCAACGAAACCGAAGGTATCGCCGTTTCCGCATTACAAACGCACTGTGGAGTGCTGAAAACACCAGATAACGTGTTTCTCGCATTCAATAGCACGTAAACAGCGATTTCGGTGATTCTGCACACTTGACACAGAAGAATCTCGACGATTATCACTGAAAATGCATATCTCAGCCGGAAACCCCACGAAAACGTAGATTTCGCCGGTTTTGCATATAAAACGCTCTGTGGAGTGCAGCAACACCAGAAAACGTGTTGTTCACATTCTGTAGCACGAAAACAGCGATTTCGGTGATTCTGCACACTTGTCACAGAAGAATCATGAAGAATATCGCTGAGAATGCATATTTCAGCTGGAAACCCAACGATAACGTAGATATCGCAGTTTCCGCATACCAAACGCACTGTGGAGTGCTGAAAACCCCAGAAAACATGTTTTTTGCATTCAATAGCACGTAAACAGCGATTTCGGTGATTCTGCACACTTGTCACAGAAGAATCTCGACGATTATCATTGAAAATGCATATCTCAGCTGGAAAACCAACGAAACCGAAGGTATCGCAGTTTCCGCATTACAAACGCACTGTGGAGTGCTGAAAACACCAGAAAACGTCTTTAGCGCATTAAATAGCACGAAAACAGCTATTTCGGTGATTCTGCACACTTGTCCCAGAAGAATCTCGACGATTATCACTGAAAATGCATATCTCTGCTGGAAACCCAACGAAACCGAAGGTATCGCAGTTTCCGCATTACAAACGCACTGTGGAGTGCTGAAAACACCAGAAAACGTCTTTAGCGCATTAAATAGCACGAAAACAGCTATTTCGGTGATTCTGCACACTTGTCACAGAAGAAACTCGAAGAATATCACTGACAATGCATATCTCAGCTGGAAACCCAACGAAACCGAAGATACCGCATATTCCGCATATCAAACGCACTGTGGAGCCCTGAAAACACCAGGAAACGTGTTCTTCGCATTCAATAGCACGAGAACAGCGATTTCGGTGATTCTGCACACTTGTCACAGAAGAATAATGAAGAATATCGCTGAGAATGTACATTTCAGCTGCAAACCCAACGAAAACGTAGATATCGCAGTTTCCGCATACCAAACGCACTGTGGAGTGCAAAAAAAACCAGAAAACTTCTTTAGCGCATTAAATAGCACGAAAACAGCGATTTCTGTGATTCTGCACACTTGTCACAGAAGAATCTCGACGATTATCACTGAAAATGCATATCTCAGCTGGAAACCAACGATACCGAAGATATCGCAGTGTCTGCATGTCAAACGCACTGTGTAGTGCTGAAAACCCCAGAAAACGTGTTTCTCGCACTCAATAGCACGTAAACAGCGATTTCGGTGATTCTGCACACTTGTCACAGAAGAATCATGAAGAATATCGCTGAGAATGCATATTTCAGCTGGAAACCCAACGATAACGTAGATATCGCAGTTTCCGCATACCAAACGCACTGTGGAGTGCTGAAAACCCCAGAAAACATGTTTTTCGCATTCAATAGCACGTAAACAGCGATTTCGGTGATTCTGCACACTTGTCACAGAAGAATCTCGACGATTATCATTGAAAATGCATATCTCAGCTGGAAACCCAACGAAACCGAAGGTATCGCCGTTTCCGCATTACAAACGCACTGTGGAGTGCTGAAAACACCAGATAACGTGTTTCTCGCATTCAATAGCACGTAAACAGCGATTTCGGTGATTCTGCACACTTGACACAGAAGAATCTCGACGATTATCACTGAAAATGCATATCTCAGCCGGAAACCCCACGAAAACGTAGATTTCGCCGGTTTTGCATATAAAACGCTCTGTGGAGTGCAGCAACACCAGAAAACGTGTTGTTCACATTCTGTAGCACGAAAACAGCGATTTCGGTGATTCTGCACACTTGTCACAGAAGAATCATGAAGAATATCGCTGAGAATGCATATTTCAGCTGGAAACCCAACGATAACGTAGATATCGCAGTTTCCGCATACCAAACGCACTGTGGAGTGCTGAAAACCCCAGAAAACATGTTTTTTGCATTCAATAGCACGTAAACAGCGATTTCGGTGATTCTGCACACTTGTCACAGAAGAATCTCGACGATTATCATTGAAAATGCATATCTCAGCTGGAAAACCAACGAAACCGAAGGTATCGCAGTTTCCGCATTACAAACGCACTGTGGAGTGCTGAAAACACCAGAAAACGTCTTTAGCGCATTAAATAGCACGAAAACAGCTATTTCGGTGATTCTGCACACTTGTCCCAGAAGAATCTCGACGATTATCACTGAAAATGCATATCTCTGCTGGAAACCCAACGAAACCGAAGGTATCGCAGTTTCCGCATTACAAACGCACTGTGGAGTGCTGAAAACACCAGAAAACGTCTTTAGCGCATTAAATAGCACGAAAACAGCTATTTCGGTGATTCTGCACACTTGTCACAGAAGAAACTCGAAGAATATCACTGACAATGCATATCTCAGCCGGAAACCCCACGAAAACGTAGATTTCGCCGGTTTTGCATATAAAACGCTCTGTGGAGTGCAGCAACCTCAGAAAACGTGTTGTTCACATTCAGTAGCACGAAAACAGCGATTTCGGTGATTCTGCACACTTGTCACAGAAGAATCTCGGCGATTATCATTGAAAATGCATATCTCAGCTGGAAACCCAACGAAACCGAAGGTATCGCAGTTTCCGCATTACAAACGCACTGTGGAGTGCTGAAAACACCAGAAAACGTGTTTCTCGCATTAAATAGCACGAAAACAGCGATTTCGGTGATTCTGCACACTTGACACAGAAGAATCTCGACGATTATCACTGAAAATGCATATCTCAGCCGGAAACCCAACGAAACCGAAGATACCGCAGTTTCCGCATATCAAACGCACTGTGGAGCGCTGAGAACACCAGGAAACGTGTTCTTCGCATTCAATAGCACGAGAACAGCGATTTCGGTGATTCTGCACACTTGTCACAGAAGAATCATGAAGAATATCGCTGAGAATGCATATTTCAGCTGGAAACCCAACGAAAACGTAGATATCGCAGTTTCCGCATACCAAACGCACTGTGGAGTGCTAAAAAAACCAGAAAACTTCTTTAGCGCATTAAATAGCACGAAAACAGCGATTTCGGTGATTCTGCACACTTGTCACAGAAGAATCTCGACGATTATCACTGAAAATGCATATCTCAGCTGGAAACCCAACGAAACCGAAGGTATCACAGTTTCTGCATGTCAAACGCACTGTGAAGTGCTGAAAACCCCAGAAAACGTGTTTTTCGCATTCAATAGCACGTAAACAGCGATTTCGGTGATTCTGCACACTTGACACAGAAAAATCTCGACGATTATCACTGAAAATGCATATCTCAGCTGGAAACCCAACGAAACCGAAGGTATCGCAGTTTCCGCATTACAAACGCACTGTGGAGTGCTGAAAACACCAGAAAACGTCTTTAGCGCATTAAATAGCACGAAAACAGCTATTTCGGTGATTCTGCACACTTGTCACAGAAGAAACTCGAAGATTATCACAGAAAATATGTATCTCAGCTGGAAACCCAACGAAACCGAAGATACCGCACTTTCCGCATATCAAACGCACTATGGAGCGCTGAAAACACCAGGAAACATGTCCTTCGCATTCAATAACACGAGAACAGCGATTTCGGTGAATCTGCACACTTGTCACAGAAGAATCATGAAGATTATCGCTGAGAATGCATATTTCAGCTGGAAACCCAACGAAAACGTAGATATCGCAGTTTCCGCATACCAAACGCACTGCGGAGTGCTAAAAAAACCAGAAAACTTCTTTAGCGCATTAAATAGCACGAAAACAGCGATTTCGGTGATTCTGCACACTTGTCCCAGAAGAATCTCGACGATTATCACTGAAAATGCATATCTCAGCTGGAAACCCAAGGAAACCGAAGGTATCGCAGTTTCTGCATGTCAAACGCGATGTGGAGTGCTGAAAACCCCAGAAAACGTGTTTTTCGCATTCAATAGCACGCAAACAGCGAATTCGGTGATTCTGCATGCTTCTCACAGAAGAATATCCAAGAATATCGTAGAAAATGCATGTCTCAGCTGGAAACCCAACGAAACCGTAGATATCGCAGTTTCCGCATATCAAACGCACTGTGGAGTGCAGCAACACCAGAAAACGTGTTGTTCACATTCAATTGCACGAAAGCAGCGATTTCGGTGATTCTGCACACTTGTCACAGAAGAATCTCGACGATTATCACTGAAAATGCATATCTCAGCTGGAAACCCAACGAAACCGAAGGTATCGCAGTTTCTGCATGTCAAACGCGCTGTGGAGTGCTGAAAACCCCAGAAAACGTGTTTTTCGCATTCAATAGCACGCAAACAGCGATTTCGGTGATTCTGCACACTTGACACAGAAGAATCTCGACGATTATCACTGAAAATGCATATCTCAGCTGGAAACCCAACGAAACCGAAGGTATCGCAGTTTCTGCATGTCAAACGCACTGTGGAGCGCTCAAAGCACGAGAAAACGTGTTTTTCGCATTGAATAGCACGAATACAGCTATTTCGGTGATTCTGCACACTTGTCACAGAAGAAACTCGAAGATTATCACAGAAAATGCGTATCTCAGCTGGAAACCCAACGAAACCGAAGATACCGCAGTTTCTGCATATCAAACGCACTGTGGAGTGCTGAAAACCCCAGAAAACGTGTTTTTCGCATTCAATAGCACGCAAACAGCGATTTCGGTGATTCCGCATGCTTCTCACAGAAGAATATCCTAGAATATCGTAGAAAATGCATGTCTCAGCTGGAAACCCAACGAAACCGAAGATATCGCAGTTTCCGCATATCAAACGCACTGTGGAGTGCAGCAACACCAGAAAACGTGTTGTTCACATTCAATTGCACGAAAGCAGCGATTTCGGTGTTTCTGCACACTTGTCACAGAAGAATCTCGACGATTATCACTGAAAATGCATATCTCAGCTGGAAACCCAACGAAACCGAAGGTATCGCAGTTCCCGCATGTCAAACGCACTGTGGAGTGCTGAAAACACCAGAAAACGTGTTTTTCGCATTCAATAGCACGCAAACAGCGATTTCGGTGATTCTGCATGCTTCTCACAGAAGAATCTCGACGATTATCACTGAAAATGCATATCTCAGCTGGAAACCCAACGAAACCGAAGGTATCGCAGTTTCTGCATGTCAAACGCGCTGTGGAGTGCTGAAAACCCCAGAAAACGTGTTTTTCGCATTCAATAGCACGCAAACAGCGATTTCGGTGATTCTGCATGCTTCTCACAGAAGAATATCCAAGAATATCGTAGAAAATGCATGTCTCAGCTGGAAACCCAACGAAACCGAAGATATCGCAGTTTCCGCATATCAAACGCACTGTGGAGTGCAGCAACACCAGAAAACGTGTTGTTCACATTCAATTGCACGAAAGCAGCGATTTCGGTGATTCTGCACACTTGTCACAGAAGAATCTCGACGATTATCACTGAAAATGCATATCTCAGCTGGAAACCCAACGAAACCGAAGGTATCGCAGTTTCCGCATGTCAAACGCACTGTGGAGTGCTGAAAACACCAGAAAGCGTGTTTCTCGGATTAAATAGCACGAAAACATCGATTTCGGTGATTCTGCACACTTGACACAGAAGAATCTCGACGATTATCACTGAAAATGCATATCTCAGCTGGAAACCCAACGAAAACGTAGATATCGCAGTTTCTGCATGTCAAACGCACTGTGGAGTGCTGAAAACCCCAGAAAACGTGTTTTTCGCATTCAATAGCACGCAAACAGCGATTTCGGTGATTCTGCATGCTTCTCACAGAAGAATATCCAAGAATATCGTAGAAAATGCATGTCTCAGCTGGAAACACATCGAAACCGAAGATATCGCAGTTTCCGCATATCAAACGCACTGTGGAGTGCAGCAACACCAGAAAACGTGTTGTTCACATTCAATTGCACGAAAGCAGCGATTTCGGTGATTCTGCACACTAGTCACAGAAGAATCTCGACGATTATCACTGAAAATGCATATCTCAGCCGGAAACCCAACGAAACCGAAGATACCGCAGTTTCCGCATATCAAACGCACTGTGGAGCGCTGAGAACACCAGGAAACGTGTTCTTCGCATTCAATAGCACGAGAACAGCGATTTCGGTGATTCTGCACACTTGTCACAGAAGAATCATGAAGAATATCGCTGAGAATGTATATTTCAGCTGGAAACCCAACGAAAACGTAGATATCGCAGTTTCCGCATACCAAACGCACTGTGGAGTGCTAAAAAAACCAGAAAACTTCTTTAGCGCATTAAATAGCACGAAAACAGCGATTTCGGTGATTCTGCACACTTGTCACAGAAGAATCTCGACGATTATCACTGAAAATGCATATCTCAGCTGGAAACCCAACGAAACCGAAGGTATCACAGTTTCTGCATGTCAAACGCACTGTGAAGTGCTGAAAACCCCAGAAAACGTGTTTTTCGCATTCAATAGCACGTAAACAGCGATTTCGGTGATTCTGCACACTTGACACAGAAAAATCTCGACGATTATCACTGAAAATGCATATCTCAGCTGGAAACCCAACGAAACCGAAGGTATCGCAGTTTCCGCATTACAAACGCACTGTGGAGTGCTGAAAACACCAGAAAACGTCTTTAGCACATTAAATAGCACGAAAACAGCTATTTCGGTGATTCTGCACACTTGTCACAGAAGAAACTCGAAGATTATCACAGAAAATATGTATCTCAGCTGGAAACCCAACGAAACCGAAGATACCGCACTTTCCGCATATCAAACGCACTATGGAGCGCTGAAAACACCAGGAAACATGTCCTTCGCATTCAATAACACGAGAACAGCGATTTCGGTGAATCTGCACACTTGTCACAGAAGAATCATGAAGATTATCGCTGAGAATGCATATTTCAGCTGGAAACCCAACGAAAACGTAGATATCGCAGTTTCCGCATACCAAACGCACTGCGGAGTGCTAAAAAAACCAGAAAACTTCTTTAGCGCATTAAATAGCACGAAAACAGCGATTTCGGTGATTCTGCACACTTGTCCCAGAAGAATCTCGACGATTATCACTGAAAATGCATATCTCAGCTGGAAACCCAAGGAAACCGAAGGTATCGCAGTTTCTGCATGTCAAACGCGATGTGGAGTGCTGAAAACCCCAGAAAACGTGTTTTTCGCATTCAATAGCACGCAAACAGCGAATTCGGTGATTCTGCATGCTTCTCACAGAAGAATATCCAAGAATATCGTAGAAAATGCATGTCTCAGCTGGAAACCCAACGAAACCGTAGATATCGCAGTTTCCGCATATCAAACGCACTGTGGAGTGCAGCAACACCAGAAAACGTGTTGTTCACATTCAATTGCACGAAAGCAGCGATTTCGGTGATTCTGCACACTTGTCACAGAAGAATCTCGACGATTATCACTGAAAATGCATATCTCAGCTGGAAACCCAACGAAACCGAAGGTATCGCAGTTTCTGCATGTCAAACGCGCTGTGGAGTGCTGAAAACCCCAGAAAACGTGTTTTTCGCATTCAATAGCACGCAAACAGCGATTTCGGTGATTCTGCACACTTGACACAGAAGAATCTCGACGATTATCACTGAAAATGCATATCTCAGCTGGAAACCCAACGAAACCGAAGGTATCGCAGTTTCTGCATGTCAAACGCACTGTGGAGCGCTCAAAGCACGAGAAAACGTGTTTTTCGCATTGAATAGCACGAATACAGCTATTACGGTGATTCTGCACACTTGTCACAGAAGAAACTCGAAGATTATCACAGAAAATGCGTATCTCAGCTGGAAACCCAACGAAACCGAAGATACCGCAGTTTCTGCATATCAAACGCACTGTGGAGTGCTGAAAACCCCAGAAAACGTGTTTTTCGCATTCAATAGCACGCAAACAGCGATTTCGGTGATTCCGCATGCTTCTCACAGAAGAATATCCAAGAATATCGTAGAAAATGCATGTCTCAGCTGGAAACCCAACGAAACCGAAGATATCGCAGTTTCCGCATATCAAACGCACTGTGGAGCGCTGAGAACACCAGGAAACGTGTTCTTCGCATTCAATAGCACGAGAACAGCGATTTCGGTGATTCTGCACACTTGTCACAGAAGAATCATGAAGAATATCGCTGAGAATGTATATTTCAGCTGGAAACCCAACGAAAACGTAGATATCGCAGTTTCCGCATACCAAACGCACTGTGGAGTGCTAAAAAAACCAGAAAACTTCTTTAGCGCATTAAATAGCACGAAAACAGCGATTTCGGTGATTCTGCACACTTGTCACAGAAGAATATCCAAGAATATCGTAGAAAATGCATGTCTCAGCTGGAAACCCATCGAAACCGAAGATATCGCAGTTTCCGCATATCAAACGCACTGTGGAGTGCAGCAACACCAGAAAACGTGTTGTTCACATTCAATTGCACGAAAGCAGCGATTTCGGTGATTCTGCACACTAGTCACAGAAGAATCTCGACGATTATCACTGAAAATGCATATCTCAGCCGGAAACCCAACGAAACCGAAGATACCGCAGTTTCCGCATTACAAACGCACTGTGGAGTGCTGAAAACACCAGAAAACGTCTTTAGCACATTAAATAGCACGAAAACAGCTATTTCGGTGATTCTGCACACTTGTCACAGAAGAAACTCGAAGATTATCACAGAAAATATGTATCTCAGCTGGAAACCCAACGAAACCGAAGATACCGCACTTTCCGCATATCAAACGCACTATGGAGCGCTGAAAACACCAGGAAACATGTCCTTCGCATTCAATAACACGAGAACAGCGATTTCGGTGAATCTGCACACTTGTCACAGAAGAATCATGAAGATTATCGCTGAGAATGCATATTTCAGCTGGAAACCCAACGAAAACGTAGATATCGCAGTTTCCGCATACCAAACGCACTGCGGAGTGCTAAAAAAACCAGAAAACTTCTTTAGCGCATTAAATAGCACGAAAACAGCGATTTCGGTGATTCTGCACACTTGTCCCAGAAGAATCTCGACGATTATCACTGAAAATGCATATCTCAGCTGGAAACCCAAGGAAACCGAAGGTATCGCAGTTTCTGCATGTCAAACGCGATGTGGAGTGCTGAAAACCCCAGAAAACGTGTTTTTCGCATTCAATAGCACGCAAACAGCGAATTCGGTGATTCTGCATGCTTCTCACAGAAGAATATCCAAGAATATCGTAGAAAATGCATGTCTCAGCTGGAAACCCAACGAAACCGTAGATATCGCAGTTTCCGCATATCAAACGCACTGTGGAGTGCAGCAACACCAGAAAACGTGTTGTTCACATTCAATTGCACGAAAGCAGCGATTTCGGTGATTCTGCACACTTGTCACAGAAGAATCTCGACGATTATCACTGAAAATGCATATCTCAGCTGGAAACCCAACGAAACCGAAGGTATCGCAGTTTCTGCATGTCAAACGCGCTGTGGAGTGCTGAAAACCCCAGAAAACGTGTTTTTCGCATTCAATAGCACGCAAACAGCGATTTCGGTGATTCTGCACACTTGACACAGAAGAATCTCGACGATTATCACTGAAAATGCATATCTCAGCTGGAAACCCAACGAAACCGAAGGTATCGCAGTTTCTGCATGTCAAACGCACTGTGGAGCGCTCAAAGCACGAGAAAACGTGTTTTTCGCATTGAATAGCACGAATACAGCTATTACGGTGATTCTGCACACTTGTCACAGAAGAAACTCGAAGATTATCACAGAAAATGCGTATCTCAGCTGGAAACCCAACGAAACCGAAGATACCGCAGTTTCTGCATATCAAACGCACTGTGGAGTGCTGAAAACCCCAGAAAACGTGTTTTTCGCATTCAATAGCACGCAAACAGCGATTTCGGTGATTCCGCATGCTTCTCACAGAAGAATATCCAAGAATATCGTAGAAAATGCATGTCTCAGCTGGAAACCCAACGAAACCGAAGATATCGCAGTTTCCGCATATCAAACGCACTGTGGAGTGCAGCAACACCAGAAAACGTGTTGTTCACATTCAATTGCACGAAAGCAGCGATTTCGGTGTTTCTGCACACTTGTCACAGAAGAATCTCGACGATTATCACTGAAAATGCATATCTCAGCTGGAAACCCAACGAAACCGAAGGTATCGCAGTTCCCGCATGTCAAACGCACTGTGGAGTGCTGAAAACACCAGAAAACGTGTTTCTCGGATTAAATAGCACGAAAACAGCGATTTCGGTGATTCTGCACACTTGACACAGAAGAATCTCGACGATTATCACTGAAAATACATATCTCAGCTGGAAACCCAACGAAAACGTAGATATCGCAGTTTCTGCATGTCAAACGCACTGTGGAGTGCTGAAAACCCCAGAAAACGTGTTTTTCGCATTCAATAGCACGCAAACAGCGATTTCGGTGATTCTGCATGCTTCTCACAGAAGAATCTCGACGATTATCACTGAAAATGCATATCTCAGCTGGAAACCCAACGAAACCGAAGGTATCGCAGTTTCTGCATGTCAAACGCGCTGTGGAGTGCTGAAAACCCCAGAAAACGTGTTTTTCGCATTCAATAGCACGCAAACAGCGATTTCGGTGATTCTGCATGCTTCTCACAGAAGAGTATCCAAGAATATCGTAGAAAATGCATGTCTCAGCTGGAAACCCAACGAAACCGAAGATATCGCAGTTTCCGCATATCAAACGCACTGTGGAGTGCAGCAACACCAGAAAACGTGTTGTTCACATTCAATTGCACGAAAGCAGCGATTTCGGTGATTCTGCACACTTGTCACAGAAGAATCTCGACGATTATCACTGAAAATGCATATCTCAGCTGGAAACCCAACGAAACCGAAGGTATCGCAGTTTCCGCATGTCAAACGCACTGTGGAGTGCTGAAAACACCAGAAAGCGTGTTTCTCGGATTAAATAGCACGAAAACATCGATTTCGGTGATTCTGCACACTTGACACAGAAGAATCTCGACGATTATCACTGAAAATGCATATCTCAGCTGGAAACCCAACGAAAACGTAGATATCGCAGTTTCTGCATGTCAAACGCACTGTGGAGTGCTGAAAACCCCAGAAAACGTGTTTTTCGCATTCAATAGCACGCAAACAGCGATTTCGGTGATTCTGCATGCTTCTCACAGAAGAATATCCAAGAATATCGTAGAAAATGCATGTCTCAGCTGGAAACCCATCGAAACCGAAGATATCGCAGTTTCCGCATATCAAACGCACTGTGGAGTGCAGCAACACCAGAAAACGTGTTGTTCACATTCAATTGCACGAAAGCAGCGATTTCGGTGATTCTGCACACTAGTCACAGAAGAATCTCGACGATTATCACTGAAAATGCATATCTCTGCTGGAAACCCAACGAAACCGAAGGTATCGCAGTTTCCGCATACCACACGCACTGTGGAGCGCTGAAAACACCAGGAAACGTGTTCTTCGCATTCAATAGCACGAGAGCAGCGATTTCGGTGATTCTGCACACTTGTCACAGACGAATCATGAAGAATATCGCAGAGAATGCATATTTCAGCTGGAATCCCAACGAAAACGTAGATATCGCAGTTTCCGCATACCAAACGCACTGTGGAGTGCAAGAAAAACCAGAAAACTTCTTTAGCGCATTAAATAGCACGAAAACAGCGATTTCTGTGATGCTGCACACTTGTCACAGAAGAATCTCGACGATTATAACTGAAACTGCATATGTCAGCAGGAATCCCAACGAAAACGTAGATATCGCAGTTTCTGCATGTCAAACGCACTGTGGAGTGCTGAAAACCCCAGAAAACGTGTTTTTCGCTTTCAATAGCACGCAAACAGCGATTTCGGTGATTCTGCATGCTTCTCACAGAAGAATATCCAAGAATATGGTAGAAAATGCATGTCTCAGCTGGAAACCCAACGAAACCGAAGATATCGCAGTTTCCGCATATCAAACGCACTGTGGAGTGCAGCAACACCAGAAAACGTGTTGCTCACATTCAATTGCACGAAAGCAGCGATTTCGGTGATTCTGCACACTTGTCACAGAAGAAACTCGAAGATTATCACAGAAAATGCGTATCTCAGCTGGAAACCCAACGAAACCGAAGATACCGCAGTTTCCGCATATCACACGCACTGTGGAGCGCTGAAAACACCAGGAAACGTGTTCTTCGCATTCAATAGCACGAGAACAGCGATTTCGGTGATTCTGCACACTTGTCACAGACGAATCATGAAGAATATCGCTGAGAATGCATATTTCAGCTGGAATCCCAACGAAAACGTAGATATCGCAGTTTCCGCATACCAAACGCACTGTGGTGTGCAAGAAAATCAGAAAACTTCTTTAGCGCATTAAATAGCACGAAAACAGCGATTTCTGTGATGCTGCACACTTGTCACAGAAGAATCTCGACGATTATCACTGAAAATGCATATCTCAGCTGGAAACCCAACGATTCCGAAGGTATCGCAGTTTCCGCATATCAAACGCACTGTGGAGTGCAGCAACACCAGAAAACGTGTTGTTCACATTCAATTGCACGAAAGCAGCGATTTCGGTGATTCTGCACACTTGTCACAGAAGAATCTCGACGATTATCACTGAAAATGCATATCTCAGCTGGAAACCCAACGAAACCGAAGGTATCGCAGTTCCCGCATGTCAAACGCACTGTGGAGTGCTGAAAACACCAGAAAACGTGTTTCTCGGATTAAATAGCACGAAAACAGCGATTTCGGTGATTCTGCACACTTGACACAGAAGAATCTCGACGATTATCACTGAAAATGCATATCTCAGCTGGAAACCCAACGAAAACGTAGATATCGCAGTTTCTGCATGTCAAACGCACTGTGGAGTGCTGAAAACCCCAGAAAACGTCTTTTTCGCATTCAATAGCACGAAAACAGCGATTTCGGTGATTCTGCATGCTTCTCACAGAAGAATCTCGACGATTATCACTGAAAATGCATATCTCAGCTGGAAACCCAACGAAACCGAAGGTATCGCAGTTTCTGCATGTCAAACGCGCTGTGGAGTGCTGAAAACCCCAGAAAACGTGTTTTTCGCATTGAATAGCATGCAAACTGCGATTTCGGTGATTCTGCATGCTTCTCACAGAAGAATATCCAAGAATATCGTCGAAAATACATGTCTCAGCTGGAAACCCAACGAAACCGAAGATATCGCAGTTTCCGCATATCAAACGCACTGTGGAGTGCAGCAACACCAGAAAACGTGTTGTTCACATTCAATTGCACGAAAGCAGCGATTTCGGTGATTCTGCACATTTGTCACAGAAGAATCTCGACGATTATCACTGAAAACAATTCTCAGCTGGAAACCCAGCGAAACCGAAGGTATCGCAGTTTCCGCATGTCAAACGCACTGTGGAGTGCTGAAAACACCAGAAAACGTGTTTCTCGGATAAAATAGCACGAAAACAGCGATTTCGGTGATTCTGCACACTTGACACAGAAGAATCTCGACGATTATCACTGAAAATGCATATCTCAGCTGGAAACCCAAAGAAAACGTAGATATCGCAGTTTCTGCATGTCAAACGCACTGTGGAGTGCTGAAAACCCCAGAAAACGTGTTTTTCGCATTCAATAGCACGCAAACAGCGATTTCGGTGATTCTGCATGCTTCACACAGAAGAATATCCAAGAATATCGTAGAAAATGCATGTCTCACCTGGAAACCGAACGAAACCGAAGATATCGCAGTTTCCGCATATCAAACGCACTGTGGAGTGCAGCAACACCAGAAAACGTGTTGTTCACATTCAATTGCACGAAAGCAGCGATTTCGGTGATTCTGCACACTTTTCACAGAAGAATCTCGACGATTATCTCTGAAAATGCATATCTCAGCTGGATACCCAACGAAACCGAAGGTATCGCAGTTTCTGCATGTCAAACGCGCTGTGGAGTGCTGAAAACCCCAGAAAACGTGTTTTTCGCATTGAATAGCACGAAAACAGCTATTTCGGTGATTCTGCACACTTGTCACAGAAGCAACTCGAAGATTATCACAGAAAATGCGTATCTCAGCAGGAAACCCAACGAAACTGAAGATACCGCAGTTTCCGCATACCACACGCACTGTGGAGCACTGAAAACACCAGGGAACGTGTTCTTCGCATTCAATAGCACGAGAGCAGCGATTTCGGTGATTCTGCACACTTGTCACAGACGAATCATGAAGAATATCGCTGAGAATGCATATTTCAGCTGGAATCCCAACGAAAACGTAGATATCGCAGTTTCCGCATACCAAACGCACTGTGGAGTGCAAGAAAAACCAGAAAACTTCTTTAGCGCATTAAATAGCACGAAAACAGCGATTTCTGTGATGCTGCACACTTGTCACAGAAGAATCTCGACGATTATCACTGAAACTGCATATGTCAGCAGGAAACCCAACGAAAACGTAGATATCGCAGTTTCTGCATGTCAAACGCACTGTGGAGTGCTGAAAACCCCAGAAAACGTGTTTTTCGCTTTCAATAGCACGCAAACAGCGATTTCGGTGATTCTGCATGCTTCTCACAGAAGAATATCCAAGAATATCGTAGAAAATGCATGTCTCAGCTGGAAACCCAACGAAACCGAAGATATCGCAGTTTCCGCATATTAAACGCACTGTGGAGTGCAGCAACACCAGAAAACGTGTTGTTCACATTCAATTGCACGAAAGCAGCGATTTCGGTGATTCTGCACACTTGTCACAGAAGAATCTCGACGATTATCACTGAAAATGCATATCTCAGCTGGAAACCCAGCGAAACCGAAGGTATCGCAGTTTCCGCATGTCAAACGCACTGTGGAGTGCTGAAAACACCAGAACACGTGTTTCTCGGATTAAATAGCACGAAAACAGCGATTTCGGTGATTGTGCATGCTTCTCACAGAAGAATATCCAAGAATATCGTAGAAAATGCATGTCTCAGCTGGAAACCCAACGAAACCGAAGATATCGCTGTTTCCGCATATCAAACGCACTGTGGAGTGCAGCAACACCAGAAAACGTGTTGTTCACATTCAATTGCACGAAAGCAGCGATTTCGGTGATTCTGCACACTTGTCACAGAAGAATCTCGACGATTATCACTGAAAATGCATATCTCAGCTGGAAACCCAACGAAACCGAAGGTATCGCAGTTTCCGCATGTCAAACGCACTGTGGAGTGCTGAAAACACCAGAAAACGTGTTTCTCGGATTAAATAGCACGAAAACAGCGATTTCGGTGATTCTGCACACTTGACACAGAAGAATCTCGACGATTATCACTGAAAATGCATATCTCAGCTGGAAAACCAACGAAAACGTAGATATCGCAGTTTCTGCATGTCAAACGCACTGTGGAGTGCTGAAAACCCCAGAAAACGTGTTTTTCGCATTCAATAGCACGCAAACAGCGATTTCGGTGATTCTGCATGCTTCACACAGAAGAATATCCAAGAATATCGTAGAAAATGCATGTCTCACCTGGAAACCGAACGAAACCGAAGATATCGCAGTTTCCGCATATCAAACGCACTGTGGAGGGCAGCAACACCAGAAAACGTGTTGTTCACATTCAATTGCACGAAAGCAGCGATTTCGGTGATTCTGCACACTTTTCACAGAAGAATCTCGACGATTATCTCTGAAAATGCATATCTCAGCTGGATACCCAACGAAACCGAAGGTATCGCAGTTTCTGCATGTCAAACGCGCTGTGGAGTGCTGAAAACCCCAGAAAACGTGTTTTTCGCATTGAATAGCACGAAAACAGCTATTTCGGTGATTCTGCACACTTGTCACAGAAGCAACTCGAAGATTATCACAGAAAATGCGTATCTCAGCAGGAAACCCAACGAAACTGAAGATACCGCAGTTTCCGCATACCACACGCACTGTGGAGCACTGAAAACACCAGGGAACGTGTTCTTCGCATTCAATAGCACGAGAGCAGCGATTTCGGTGATTCTGCACACTTGTCACAGACGAATCATGAAGAATATCGCTGAGAATGCATATTTCAGCTGGAATCCCAACGAAAACGTAGATATCGCAGTTTCCGCATACCAAACGCACTGTGGAGTGCAAGAAAAACCAGAAAACTTCTTTAGCGCATTAAATAGCACGAAAACAGCGATTTCTGTGATGCTGCACACTTGTCACAGAAGAATCTCGACGATTATCACTGAAACTGCATATGTCAGCAGGAAACCCAACGAAAACGTAGATATCGCAGTTTCTGCATGTCAAACGCACTGTGGAGTGCTGAAAACCCCAGAAAACGTGTTTTTCGCTTTCAATAGCACGCAAACAGCGATTTCGGTGATTCTGCATGCTTCTCACAGAAGAATATCCAAGAATATCGTAGAAAATGCATGTCTCAGCTGGAAACCCAACGAAACCGAAGATATCGCAGTTTCCGCATATTAAACGCACTGTGGAGTGCAGCAACACCAGCAAACGTGTTGTTCACATTCAATTGCACGAAAGCAGCGATTTCGGTGATTCTGCACGCTTGTCACAGAAGAATCTCGACGATTATCACTGAAAATGCATATCTCAGCTGGAAACCCAACGAAACCGATGGTATAGGCAGTTTCTGCATGTCAAACGCGCTGTGGAGTGCTGAAAACCCCAGAAAACGTGTTTTTCGCATTGAATAGCACGAAAACAGCTATTTCGGTGATTCTGCACACTTGTCACAGAAGCAACTCGAAGATTATCACAGAAAATGCGTATCTCAGCAGGAAACCCAACGAAACTGAAGATACCGCAGTTTCCGCATACCACACGCACTGTGGAGCACTGAAAACACCAGGGAACGTGTTCTTCGCATTCAATAGCACGAGAGCAGCGATTTCGGTGATTCTGCACACTTGTCACAGACGAATCATGAAGAATATCGCTGAGAATGCATATTTCAGCTGGAATCCCAACGAAAACGTAGATATCGCAGTTTCCGCATACCAAACGCACTGTGGAGTGCAAGAAAAACCAGAAAACTTCTTTAGCGCATTAAATAGCACGAAAACAGCGATTTCTGTGATGCTGCACACTTGTCACAGAAGAATCTCGACGATTATCACTGAAACTGCATATGTCAGCAGGAAACCCAACGAAAACGTAGATATCGCAGTTTCTGCATGTCAAACGCACTGTGGAGTGCTGAAAACCCCAGAAAACGTGTTTTTCGCTTTCAATAGCACGCAAACAGCGATTTCGGTGATTCTGCATGCTTCTCACAGAAGAATATCCAAGAATATCGTAGAAAATGCATGTCTCAGCTGGAAACCCAACGAAACCGAAGATATCGCAGTTTCCGCATATTAAACGCACTGTGGAGTGCAGCAACACCAGCAAACGTGTTGTTCACATTCAATTGCACGAAAGCAGCGATTTCGGTGATTCTGCACGCTTGTCACAGAAGAATCTCGACGATTATCACTGAAAATGCATATCTCAGCTGGAAACCCAACGAAACCGAAGATATCGCAGTTTCCGCATATCACACGCACTGTGGAGCGCTGAAAACACCAGGAAACGTGTTCTTCGCATTCAATAGCACGAGAACAGCGATTTCGGTGATTCTGCACACTTGTCACAGACGAATCATGAAGAATATCGCTGAGAATGCATATTTCAGCTGGAATCCCAACGAAAACGTAGATATCGCAGTTTCCGCATACCAAACGCACTGTGGTGTGCAAGAAAATCAGAAAACTTCTTTAGCGCATTAAATAGCACGAAAACAGCGATTTCTGTGATGCTGCACACTTGTCACAGAAGAATCTCGACGATTATCACTGAAAATGCATATCTCAGCTGGAAACCCAACGATTCCGAAGGTATCGCAGTTTCCGCATATCAAACGCACTGTGGAGTGCAGCAACACCAGAAAACGTGTTGTTCACATTCAATTGCACGAAAGCAGCGATTTCGGTGATTCTGCACACTTGTCACAGAAGAATCTCGACGATTATCACTGAAAATGCATATCTCAGCTGGAAACCCAACGAAACCGAAGGTATCGCAGTTCCCGCATGTCAAACGCACTGTGGAGTGCTGAAAACACCAGAAAACGTGTTTCTCGGATTAAATAGCACGAAAACAGCGATTTCGGTGATTCTGCACACTTGACACAGAAGAATCTCGACGATTATCACTGAAAATGCATATCTCAGCTGGAAACCCAACGAAAACGTAGATATCGCAGTTTCTGCATGTCAAACGCACTGTGGAGTGCTGAAAACCCCAGAAAACGTCTTTTTCGCATTCAATAGCACGAAAACAGCGATTTCGGTGATTCTGCATGCTTCTCACAGAAGAATCTCGACGATTATCACTGAAAATGCATATCTCAGCTGGAAACCCAACGAAACCGAAGGTATCGCAGTTTCTGCATGTCAAACGCGCTGTGGAGTGCTGAAAACCCCAGAAAACGTGTTTTTCGCATTGAATAGCATGCAAACTGCGATTTCGGTGATTCTGCATGCTTCTCACAGAAGAATATCCAAGAATATCGTCGAAAATACATGTCTCAGCTGGAAACCCAACGAAACCGAAGATATCGCAGTTTCCGCATATCAAACGCACTGTGGAGTGCAGCAACACCAGAAAACGTGTTGTTCACATTCAATTGCACGAAAGCAGCGATTTCGGTGATTCTGCACATTTGTCACAGAAGAATCTCGACGATTATCACTGAAAACAATTCTCAGCTGGAAACCCAGCGAAACCGAAGGTATCGCAGTTTCCGCATGTCAAACGCACTGTGGAGTGCTGAAAACACCAGAAAACGTGTTTCTCGGATAAAATAGCACGAAAACAGCGATTTCGGTGATTCTGCACACTTGACACAGAAGAATCTCGACGATTATCACTGAAAATGCATATCTCAGCTGGAAACCCAAAGAAAACGTAGATATCGCAGTTTCTGCATGTCAAACGCACTGTGGAGTGCTGAAAACCCCAGAAAACGTGTTTTTCGCATTCAATAGCACGCAAACAGCGATTTCGGTGATTCTGCATGCTTCACACAGAAGAATATCCAAGAATATCGTAGAAAATGCATGTCTCACCTGGAAACCGAACGAAACCGAAGATATCGCAGTTTCCGCATATCAAACGCACTGTG
This sequence comes from Anthophora plumipes, assembly GCA_951804975.1. Taxonomy (NCBI): domain Eukaryota; kingdom Metazoa; phylum Arthropoda; class Insecta; order Hymenoptera; family Apidae; genus Anthophora; species Anthophora plumipes. The sequence goes on from OX638127.1 coordinate 1,102,630, forward strand.
GAGTGCAGCAACACCAGAAAACGTGTTGTTCACATTCAATTGCACGAAAGCAGCGATTTCGGTGATTCTGCACACTTTTCACAGAAGAATCTCGACGATTATCTCTGAAAATGCATATCTCAGCTGGATACCCAACGAAACCGAAGGTATCGCAGTTTCTGCATGTCAAACGCGCTGTGGAGTGCTGAAAACCCCAGAAAACGTGTTTTTCGCATTGAATAGCACGAAAACAGCTATTTCGGTGATTCTGCACACTTGTCACAGAAGCAACTCGAAGATTATCACAGAAAATGCGTATCTCAGCAGGAAACCCAACGAAACTGAAGATACCGCAGTTTCCGCATACCACACGCACTGTGGAGCACTGAAAACACCAGGGAACGTGTTCTTCGCATTCAATAGCACGAGAGCAGCGATTTCGGTGATTCTGCACACTTGTCACAGACGAATCATGAAGAATATCGCTGAGAATGCATATTTCAGCTGGAATCCCAACGAAAACGTAGATATCGCAGTTTCCGCATACCAAACGCACTGTGGAGTGCAAGAAAAACCAGAAAACTTCTTTAGCGCATTAAATAGCACGAAAACAGCGATTTCTGTGATGCTGCACACTTGTCACAGAAGAATCTCGACGATTATCACTGAAACTGCATATGTCAGCAGGAAACCCAACGAAAACGTAGATATCGCAGTTTCTGCATGTCAAACGCACTGTGGAGTGCTGAAAACCCCAGAAAACGTGTTTTTCGCTTTCAATAGCACGCAAACAGCGATTTCGGTGATTCTGCATGCTTCTCACAGAAGAATATCCAAGAATATCGTAGAAAATGCATGTCTCAGCTGGAAACCCAACGAAACCGAAGATATCGCAGTTTCCGCATATTAAACGCACTGTGGAGTGCAGCAACACCAGAAAACGTGTTGTTCACATTCAATTGCACGAAAGCAGCGATTTCGGTGATTCTGCACACTTGTCACAGAAGAATCTCGACGATTATCACTGAAAATGCATATCTCAGCTGGAAACCCAGCGAAACCGAAGGTATCGCAGTTTCCGCATGTCAAACGCACTGTGGAGTGCTGAAAACACCAGAACACGTGTTTCTCGGATTAAATAGCACGAAAACAGCGATTTCGGTGATTGTGCATGCTTCTCACAGAAGAATATCCAAGAATATCGTAGAAAATGCATGTCTCAGCTGGAAACCCAACGAAACCGAAGATATCGCTGTTTCCGCATATCAAACGCACTGTGGAGTGCAGCAACACCAGAAAACGTGTTGTTCACATTCAATTGCACGAAAGCAGCGATTTCGGTGATTCTGCACACTTGTCACAGAAGAATCTCGACGATTATCACTGAAAATGCATATCTCAGCTGGAAACCCAACGAAACCGAAGGTATCGCAGTTTCCGCATGTCAAACGCACTGTGGAGTGCTGAAAACACCAGAAAACGTGTTTCTCGGATTAAATAGCACGAAAACAGCGATTTCGGTGATTCTGCACACTTGACACAGAAGAATCTCGACGATTATCACTGAAAATGCATATCTCAGCTGGAAAACCAACGAAAACGTAGATATCGCAGTTTCTGCATGTCAAACGCACTGTGGAGTGCTGAAAACCCCAGAAAACGTGTTTTTCGCATTCAATAGCACGCAAACAGCGATTTCGGTGATTCTGCATGCTTCACACAGAAGAATATCCAAGAATATCGTAGAAAATGCATGTCTCACCTGGAAACCGAACGAAACCGAAGATATCGCAGTTTCCGCATATCAAACGCACTGTGGAGGGCAGCAACACCAGAAAACGTGTTGTTCACATTCAATTGCACGAAAGCAGCGATTTCGGTGATTCTGCACACTTTTCACAGAAGAATCTCGACGATTATCTCTGAAAATGCATATCTCAGCTGGATACCCAACGAAACCGAAGGTATCGCAGTTTCTGCATGTCAAACGCGCTGTGGAGTGCTGAAAACCCCAGAAAACGTGTTTTTCGCATTGAATAGCACGAAAACAGCTATTTCGGTGATTCTGCACACTTGTCACAGAAGCAACTCGAAGATTATCACAGAAAATGCGTATCTCAGCAGGAAACCCAACGAAACTGAAGATACCGCAGTTTCCGCATACCACACGCACTGTGGAGCACTGAAAACACCAGGGAACGTGTTCTTCGCATTCAATAGCACGAGAGCAGCGATTTCGGTGATTCTGCACACTTGTCACAGACGAATCATGAAGAATATCGCTGAGAATGCATATTTCAGCTGGAATCCCAACGAAAACGTAGATATCGCAGTTTCCGCATACCAAACGCACTGTGGAGTGCAAGAAAAACCAGAAAACTTCTTTAGCGCATTAAATAGCACGAAAACAGCGATTTCTGTGATGCTGCACACTTGTCACAGAAGAATCTCGACGATTATCACTGAAACTGCATATGTCAGCAGGAAACCCAACGAAAACGTAGATATCGCAGTTTCTGCATGTCAAACGCACTGTGGAGTGCTGAAAACCCCAGAAAACGTGTTTTTCGCTTTCAATAGCACGCAAACAGCGATTTCGGTGATTCTGCATGCTTCTCACAGAAGAATATCCAAGAATATCGTAGAAAATGCATGTCTCAGCTGGAAACCCAACGAAACCGAAGATATCGCAGTTTCCGCATATTAAACGCACTGTGGAGTGCAGCAACACCAGCAAACGTGTTGTTCACATTCAATTGCACGAAAGCAGCGATTTCGGTGATTCTGCACGCTTGTCACAGAAGAATCTCGACGATTATCACTGAAAATGCATATCTCAGCTGGAAACCCAACGAAACCGATGGTATAGGCAGTTTCTGCATGTCAAACGCGCTGTGGAGTGCTGAAAACCCCAGAAAACGTGTTTTTCGCATTGAATAGCACGAAAACAGCTATTTCGGTGATTCTGCACACTTGTCACAGAAGCAACTCGAAGATTATCACAGAAAATGCGTATCTCAGCAGGAAACCCAACGAAACTGAAGATACCGCAGTTTCCGCATACCACACGCACTGTGGAGCACTGAAAACACCAGGGAACGTGTTCTTCGCATTCAATAGCACGAGAGCAGCGATTTCGGTGATTCTGCACACTTGTCACAGACGAATCATGAAGAATATCGCTGAGAATGCATATTTCAGCTGGAATCCCAACGAAAACGTAGATATCGCAGTTTCCGCATACCAAACGCACTGTGGAGTGCAAGAAAAACCAGAAAACTTCTTTAGCGCATTAAATAGCACGAAAACAGCGATTTCTGTGATGCTGCACACTTGTCACAGAAGAATCTCGACGATTATCACTGAAACTGCATATGTCAGCAGGAAACCCAACGAAAACGTAGATATCGCAGTTTCTGCATGTCAAACGCACTGTGGAGTGCTGAAAACCCCAGAAAACGTGTTTTTCGCTTTCAATAGCACGCAAACAGCGATTTCGGTGATTCTGCATGCTTCTCACAGAAGAATATCCAAGAATATCGTAGAAAATGCATGTCTCAGCTGGAAACCCAACGAAACCGAAGATATCGCAGTTTCCGCATATTAAACGCACTGTGGAGTGCAGCAACACCAGCAAACGTGTTGTTCACATTCAATTGCACGAAAGCAGCGATTTCGGTGATTCTGCACGCTTGTCACAGAAGAATCTCGACGATTATCACTGAAAATGCATATCTCAGCTGGAAACCCAACGAAACCGATGGTATAGGCAGTTTCTGCATGTCAAACGCGCTGTGGAGTGCTGAAAACCCCAGAAAACGTGTTTTTCGCATTGAATAGCACGAAAACAACTATTTCGGTGATTCTGCACACTTGTCACAGAAGAAACTCGAAGATTATCACAGAAAATGCGTATCTCAGCTGGAAACCCAACGAAACCGAAGATACTGCAGTTTCCGCATATCGCACGCACTGTGGAGCGCTGAAAACACCAGGAAACGTGTTCTTCGCATTCAATAGCACGAGAACAGCGATTTCGGTGATTCTGCACACTTGTCACAGACGAATCATGAAGAATATCGCTGAGAATGCATATTTCAGCAGGAATCCCAACGAAAACGTAGATATCGCAGTTTCCGCATACCAAACGCACTGTGGAGTGCAAGAAAAACCAGAAAACTTCTTTAGCGCATTAAATAGCACGAAAACAGCGATTTCTGTGATGCTGCACACTTGTCACAGAAGAATCTCGACGATTATCACTGAAACTGCATATGTCAGCAGGAAACCCAACGAAAACGTAGATATCGCAGTTTCTGCATGTCAAACGCACTGTGGAGTGCTGAAAACCCCAGAAAACGTGTTTTTCGCTTTCAATAGCACGCAAACAGCGATTTCGGTGATTCTGCATGCTTCTCACAGAAGAATATCCAAGAATATCGTAGAAAATGCATATCTCAGCTGGAAACCCAACGGAACCTAAGGTATCGCAGTTTCCGCATGTCAAACGCACTGTGGAGTGCTGAAAACACCAGAAAACGTGTTTCTCGGATTAAATAGCACGAAAACAGCGATTTCGGTGATTCTGCACACTTGACACAGAAGAATCTCGACGATTATCATTGAAAATGCACATCTCAGCCGGAAACCCCACGAAAACGAAGATTTCGCCGGTTGTGCATATAAAACGCTCTGTCGAGTGCAGCAACACCAGAAAACGTGTTGTTCACTTTCAATTGCACGAAAACAGCGATTTCGGTGATTCTGCACACTTGTCACAGAAGAATTATGAAGAATATCACTGAGAATGCATATCTCATCTGGAAACCCAACGAAAACGTTGATATCGCAGTTTCTGCATGTCAAACGCACTGTGGAGTGCTGAAAACCCCAGAAAACGTGTTTTTCGCATTCAATAGCACGCAAACAGCGATTTCGGTGATTCTGCATGCTTCTCACAGAAGAATATCCAAGAATATCGTAGAAAATGCATGTCTCATCTGGAAACCCAACGAAACCGAAGATATCGCAGTTTCCGCATATCAAACGCACTGTGGAGTGCAGCAACACCAGAAAAAGTGTTGTTCACATTCAATTGCACGAAAGCAGCGATTTCGGTGATTCTGCACACTTGTCACAGAAGAATCTCGACGATTATCACTGAAAATGCATATCTCAGCTGGAAACCCAACGAAACCGAAGGTATCGCAGTTCCCGCATGTCAAACGCACTGTGGAGTGCTGAAAACACCAGAAAACGTGTTTCTCGGATTAAATAGCACGAAAACAGCGATTTCGGTGATTCTGCACACTTGACACAGATGAATCTCGAAGATTATCACTGAAAATGCACATCTCAGCTGGAAACCCAACGAAAACGTAGATATCGCAGTTTCTGCATGTCAAACGCACTGTGGAGTGCTGAAAACCCCAGAAAACGTGTTTTTCGCTTTCAATAGCACGCAAACAGCGATTTCGGTGATTCTGCATGCTTCTCACAGAAGAATATCCAAGAATATCGTAGAAAATGCATGTCTCAGCTGGAAACCCTACGAAACCGAAGATATCGCAGTTTCCGCATATTAAACGCACTGTGGAGTGCAGCAACACCAGAAAACGTGTTGTTCAAATTCAATTGCACGAAAGCAGCGATTTCGGTGATTCTGCACACTTGTCACAGAAGAAACTCGAAGATTATCACAGAAAATGCGTATCTCAGCTGGAAACCCAACGAAACCGAAGATACTGCAGTTTCCGCATATCACAGGCACTGTGGAGCGCTGAAAACACCAGGAAACGTGTTCTTCGCATTCAATAGCACGAGAACAGCGATTTCGGTGATTCTGCACACTTGTCACAGACGAATCATGAAGAATATCGCTGAGAATGCATATTTCAGCAGGAATCCCAACGAAAACGTAGATATCGCAGTTTCTGCATGTCAAACGCACTGTGGAGTGCTGAAAACCCCAGAAAACGTGTTTTTCGCTTTCAATAGCACGCAAACAGCGATTTCGGTGATTCTGCATGCTTCTCACAGAAGAATATCCAAGAATATCGTAGAAAATGCATGTCTCAGCTGGAAACCCACCGAAACCGAAGATATCGCAGTTTCCGCATATCAAACGCACTGTGGAGTGCAGCAACACCTGAAAACGTGTTGCTCACATTCAATTGCACGAAAGCAGCGATTTCGGTGATTCTGCACACTTGTCACAGAAGAATCTCGACGATTATCACTGAAAATGCCTATCTCAGCTGGAAACCCAACGAAACCGAAGATATCACAGTTTCCGCATGTCAAACGCACTGTGGAGCGCTGAAGACACCAGGAAACGTGTTTTTCGCATTGAATAGCACGAAAACAGCTATTTCGGTGATTCTGCACACTTGTCACAGAAGAAACTCGAAGATTATCACAGAAAATGCGTATCTCAGCTGGAAACCCAACGAAACCGAAGATACCGCAGTTTCCGCATATCAAACGCACTGTGGAGCGCTGAAAACACCAGGAAACGTGTTCTTCGCTTTCAATAGCACGAAAACAGCGATTTCGGTAATTCTGCATCCTTCTCACAGAAGAATATCCAAGAATATCGTAGAAAATTAATGTCTCAGCTGGAAACCCAACGAAACCGAAGATACCGCAGTTTCCGCGTATCAAACGCACTGTGGAGCGCTGAAAACACCAGGAAACGTGTTCTTCGCATTCAATAGCACGAAAACAGCGATTTCGGTGATTCTGCAGAATTCTCACAGAAGAATATCCAAGAATATCGTAGAAATTGCATGTCTCAGCTGGAAACCCAACGAAACCGAAGATATCGCAGTTTCCGCATATCAAACGCACTGTGGAGTGCAGCAACACCTGAAAACGTGTTGTTCACATTCAATTGCACGAAAGCAGCGATTTCGGTGATTCTGCACACTTGTCACAGAAGAATCTCGACGATTATCACTGAAAATGCGTATCTCAGCTGGAAACCCCACGAAAACGAAGATATCGCAGTTTCCGCATACCAAACGCACTGTGGAGTGCTGAAAACACCAGAAAACGTGTTTTTCCAATTAAATAGCACGACAACAGCGATTTCGGTGATTCTGCACACTTGTCACAGAAGAACCATGAAGAATATCACTGAGAATGCATATTTCAGCTGGAAACCCAACGAAACCGAAGATATCGCAGTTTCCGCATATCAAACGCACTGTGGAGTGCTGAAAACACCAGGAAGCGAGTTCTTCGCATTCAATAGCACGAGAACAGCGATTTCGGTGATTCTGCACACTTGTCACAGAAGAATCATGAAGAATATCGCTGAGAATGCATATTTCAGCTGGAAACCCCACGAAAACGAAGATTTCGCCGGTTGTGCATTTAAAACGCTCTGTGGAGTGCAGCAACACCGGAAAACGTGTTGTTCACATTCAATAGCACGAAAACAGCGATTTCGGTGATTCTGCACACTTGTCACAGAAGAATCTCGACGATTATCACTGAAAATGCATATCTCAGCTGGAAACCCTACGAAACCGAAGATTTCGCCGGTTGTGCATATAAAACGCTCTGTGGAGTGCAGCAACACCAGAAAACGTGTTGTTCACATTCAATTGCACGAAGCAGCGATTTCGGTGATTCTGCACACTTGTCACAGAAGAATCTCGACGATTATCACTGAAAATGCATATCTCAGCCGGAAACCCCACGAAAACGAAGATTTCGCCGGTTGTGCATTTAAAACGCTCTGTGGAGTGCAGCAACACCGGAAAACGTGTTGTTCACATTCAATAGCACGAAAACAGCGATTTCGGTGATTCTGCACACTTGTCACAGAAGAATCTCGACGATTATCACTGAAAATGCATATCTCAGCTGGAAACCCTACGAAACCGAAGGTATCGCCGTTTCCGCATGTCAAACGCACTGTGGAGTGCTGAAAACACCAGAAAACGTGTTGTTCACATTCAATTGCACGAAGCAGCGATTTCGGTGATTCTGCAGAATTCTCACAGAAGAATATCCAAGAATATCGTAGAAATTGCATGTCTCAGCTGGAAACCCAACGAAACCGAAGATATCGCAGTTTCCGCATATCAAACGCACTGTGGAGTGCAGCAACACCTGAAAACGTGTTGTTCACATTCAATTGCACGAAAGCAGCGATTTCGGTGATTCTGCACACTTGTCACAGAAGAATCTCGACGATTATCACTGAAAATGCGTATCTCAGCTGGAAACCCCACGAAAACGAAGATATCGCAGTTTCCGCATACCAAACGCACTGTGGAGTGCTGAAAACACCAGAAAACGTGTTTTTCCAATTAAATAGCACGACAACAGCGATTTCGGTGATTCTGCACACTTGTCACAGAAGAACCATGAAGAATATCACTGAGAATGCATATTTCAGCTGGAAACCCAACGAAACCGAAGATATCGCAGTTTCCGCATATCAAACGCACTGTGGAGTGCTGAAAACACCAGGAAGCGAGTTCTTCGCATTCAATAGCACGAGAACAGCGATTTCGGTGATTCTGCACACTTGTCACAGAAGAATCATGAAGAATATCGCTGAGAATGCATATTTCAGCTGGAAACCCAACGAAACCGAAGATATCGCAGTTTCCGCATATCAAACGCACTGTGGAGTGCTGAAAACACCAGGAAGCGAGTTCTTCGCATTCAATAGCACGAGAAGAGCGATTTCGGTGATTCTGCACACTTGTCACAGAAGAATCATGAAGAATATCGCTGAGAATGCATATTTCAGCTGGAAACCCAACGATAACGTAGATATCGCAGTTTCCGCATACCAAACGCACTGTGGAGTGCTAGAAAAACCAGAAAACTTCTTTAGCGCATTAAATAGCACGAAAACAGCGATTTCTGTGATGCTGCACACTTGTCACACAAGAATCTCAACGATTATCACTGAAACTGCATATGTCAGCTGGAAACCCAACGAAACCGAAGATATCGCAGTTTCTGCATGTCAAACGCACTGTGGAGTGCTGAAAACCCCAGAAAACGTGTTTTTCGCATTCAATAGCACGCAAACAGCGATTTCGGTGATTCTGCATGCTTCTCACAGAAGAATATCCAAGAATATCGTAGAAAATGCATGTCTCAGCTGGAAACCCAACGAAACCGAAGATATCGCAGTTTCCGCATATCAAACGCACTGTGGAGTGCAGCAACACCTGAAAACGTGTTGTTCACATTCAATTGCACGAAAGCAGCGATTTCGGTGATTCTGCACACTTGTCACAGAAGAATCTCGACGATTATCACTGAAAATGCCTATCTCAGCTGGAAACCCAACGAAACCGAAGATATCACAGTTTCCGCATGTCAAACGCACTGTGGAGCGCTGAAGACACCAGGAAACGTGTTTTTCGCATTGAATAGCACGAAAACAGCTATTTCGGTGATTCTGCACACTTGTCACAGAAGAAACTCGAAGATTATCACAGAAAATGCGTATCTCAGCTGGAAACCCAACGAAACCGAAGATACCGCAGTTTCCGCATATCAAACGCACTGTGGAGCGCTGAAAACACCAGGAAACGTGTTCTTCGCTTTCAATAGCACGAAAACAGCGATTTCGGTAATTCTGCATCCTTCTCACAGAAGAATATCCAAGAATATCGTAGAAAATTAATGTCTCAGCTGGAAACCCAACGAAACCGAAGATACCGCAGTTTCCGCGTATCAAACGCACTGTGGAGCGCTGAAAACACCAGGAAACGTGTTCTTCGCATTCAATAGCACGAAAACAGCGATTTCGGTGATTCTGCAGAATTCTCACAGAAGAATATCCAAGAGTATCGTAGAAAATGCGTATCTCAGCTGGAAACCCCACGAAAACGAAGATATCGCAGTTTCCGCATACCAAACGCACTGTGGAGTACTGAAAACACCAGAAAACGTGTTTTTCCAATTAAATAGCACGACAACAGCGATTTCGGTGATTCTGCACACTTGTCACAGAAGAACCATGAAGAATATCACTGAGAATGCATATTTCAGCTGGAAACCCAACGAAACCGAAGATATCGCAGTTTCCGCATATCAAACGCACTGTGGAGCGCTGAAAACACCAGGAAGCGAGTTCTTCGCATTCAATAGCACGAGAACAGCGATTTCGGTGATTCTGCACACTTGTCACAGAAGAATCATGAAGAATATCACTGAGAATGCATATTTCAGCTGGAAACCCAACGAAAACGTAGATATCGCAGTTTCCGCATATCAAACGCACTGTGGAGTGCAGCAACACCAGAAAACGTGTTGTCCACATTCAATTGCACGAAAACAGCGATTTCGGTGAGTCTGCACACTTGTCACAGAAGAATCTCGACGATTATCACTGAAAATGCATATCTCAGCCGGAAACCCCACGAAAACGAAGATTTCGCCGGTTGTGCATATAAAACGCTCTGTGGAGTGCAGCAACACCAGAAAACGTGTTGTTCACATTCAATTGCACGAAGCAGCGATTTCGGTGATTCTGCACACTTGTCACAGAAGAATCTCGACGATTATCACTGAAAATGCATATCTCAGCTGGAAACCCTACGAAACCGAAGATATCGCCGTTTCCGCATGTCAAACGCACTGTGGAGTGCTGAAAACACCAGAAAACCTGTTTCTCGCATTGAATAGCACGAAAACAGCTATTTCGGTGATTCTGCACACTTGTCACAGAAGAACCATGAAGAATATCACAGAAAATGCGTGTCTCAGCTGGAAACCCAACGAAACCGAAGATACCGCAGTTTCCGCGTATCAAACGCACTGTGGAGCGCTGAAAACACCAGGAAACGTGTTCTTCGCATTCAATAGCACGATAACAGCGATTTCGGTGATTCTGCAGAATTCTCACAGAAGAATATCCAAGAGTATCGTAGAAAATGCGTATCTCAGCTGGAAACCCCACGAAAACGAAGATATCGCAGTTTCCGCATACCAAACGCACTGTGGAGTGCTGAAAACACCAGAAAACGTGTTTTTCCAATTAAATAGCACGACAACAGCGATTTCGGTGATTCTGCACACTTGTCACAGAAGAACCATGAAGAATATCACTGAGAATGCATATTTCAGCTGGAAACCCAACGAAACCGAAGGTATCGCAGTTTCCGCATATCAAACGCACTGTGGAGCGCTGAAAACACCAGGAAGCGAGTTCTTCGCATTCAATAGCACGAGAACAGCGATTTCGGTGATTCTGCACACTTGTCACAGAAGAATCATGAAGAATATCGCTGAGAATGCATATTTCAGCTGGAAACCCAACGAAAACGTAGATATCGCAGTTTCCGCATATCAAACGCACTGTGGAGTGCAGCAACACCAGAAAACGTGTTGTTCACATTCAATTGCACGAAAACAGCGATTTCGGTGAGTCTGCACACTTGTCACAGAAGAATCTCGACGATTATCACTGAAAATGCATATCTCAGCCGGAAACCCCACGAAAACGAAGATTTCGCCGGTTGTGCATATAAAACGCTCTGTGGAGTGCAGCAACACCAGAAAACGTGTTGTTCACATTCAATTGCACGAAGCAGCGATTTCGGTGATTCTGCACACTTGTCACAGAAGAATCTCGACGATTATCACTGAAAATGCATATCTCAGCTGGAAACCCTACGAAACCGAAGATATCGCCGTTTCCGCATGTCAAACGCACTGTGGAGTGCTGAAAACACCAGAAAACCTGTTTCTCGCATTGAATAGCACGAAAACAGCTATTTCGGTGATTCTGCACACTTGTCACAGAAGAAACTCGAAGAATATCACAGAAAATGCGTGTCTCAGCTGGAAACCCAACGAAACCGAAGATACCGCAGTATCCGCTTATCAAACGCACCGTGGAGCGCTGAAAACACCAGGAAACGTGTTCTTCGCATTCAATAGCACGAGAACAGCGATTTCGGTGATTCTGCACACTTGTCACAGAAGAATCATGAAGAATATCGCTGAGAATGCATATTTCAGCTGGAAACCCAACGATAACGTAGATATCGCAGTTTCCGCATACCAAACGCACTGTGGAGTGCTAGAAAAACCAGAAAACTTCTTTAGCGCATTAAATAGCACGAAAACAGCGATTTCTGTGATGCTGCACACTTGTCACACAAGAATCTCAACGATTATCACTGAAACTGCATATGTCAGCTGGAAACCCAACGAAACCGAAGATATCGCAGTTTCTGCATGTCAAACGCACTGTGGAGTGCTGAAAACCCCAGAAAACGTGTTTTTCGCATTCAATAGCACGTAAACAGCGATTTCGCTGATTCTGCATGCTTCTCACAGAAGAATATCCAAGAATATCGTAGAAAATGCATGTCTCAGCTGGAAACCCAACAAAAACGAAGATATCGCAGTTTCCGCATATCAAACGCACTGTGGAGTGCTGAAAACCCCAGAAAACGTGTTTCTCGCATTCAATAGCACGAAAACAGCTATTTCGGTGATTCTGCACACTTGTCACAGAAGAAACTCGAAGATTATCACAGAAAATATGTATCTCAGCTGGAAACCCAACGAAACCGAAGATACCGCAATTTCCGCATAACAAACGCACTATGGAGCGCTGAAAACACCAGGAAACGTGTTCTTCGCATTCAATAGCACGAGAACAGCGATTTCGGTGAATCTGCACACTTGTCACAGCAGAATCATGAAGATTATCGCTGAGAATGCATATTTCAGCTGGAAACCCAACGAAAACGTAGATATCGCAGTTTCCGCATACCAAACGCACTGCGGAGTGCTGAAAAAACCAGAAAACTTCTTTAGCGCATTAAATAGCACGAAAACAGCGATTTCGGTGATTCTGCACACTTGTCACAGAAGAATCTCGACGATTATCACTGAAAATGCATATCTCAGCTGGAAACCCAACGAAACCGAAGGTATCGCAGTTTCTGCATGTCAAACGCGCGGTGGAGTGCTGAAAACCCCAGAAAACGTGTTTTTCGCATTCAATAGCACGCAAACAGCGATTTCGGTGATTCTGCATGCTTCTCACAGAAGAATATCCAAGAATATCGTAGAAAATGCATGTCTCAGCTGGAAACCCAACGAAACCGAAGATATCGCAGTTTCCGCATATCAAACGCACTGTGGAGTGCAGCAACACCAGAAAACGTGTTGTTCACATTCAATTGCACGAACGCAGCGATTTCGGTGATTCTGCACACTTGTCACAGAAGAATCTCGACGATTATCACTGAAAATGCATATCTCAGCTGGAAACCCAACGAAACCGAAGGTATCGCAGTTTCCGCATGTCAAACGCACTGTGGAGTGCTGAAAACACCAGAAAACGTGTTTCTCGGATTAAATAGCACGAAAACAGCGATTTCGGTGATTCTGCACACTTGACACAGAAGAATCTCGACGATTATCACTGAAAATGCATATCTCAGCTGGAAACCCAACGAAAACGTAGATATCGCAGTTTCTGCATGTCAAACGCACTGTGGAGTGCAGAAAACCCCAGAAAACGTGTTTTTCGCATTCAATAGCACGCAAACAGCGATTTCGGTGATTCTGCATGCTTGTCACAGAAGAATATCCAAGAATATCGTAGAAAATGCATGTCTCAGCTGGAAACCCAACGAAACCGAAGATATCGCAGTTTCCGCATATCAAACGCACTGTGGAGTGCAGCAACACCAGAAAACTTGTTGTTCACATTCAATTGCACGAAAGCAGCGATTTCGGTGATTCTGCACACTTGTCATAGAAGAATCTCGACGATTATCACTGAAAATGCATATCTCAGCTGGAAACCCAACGAAACCGAAGGTATCGCAGTTTCCGCATGTCAAACGCACTGTGGAGTGCTGAAAACACCAGAAAACGTGTTTCTCGGATTAAATAGCACGAAAACAGCGATTTAGGTGATTCTGCACACTTGACACAGAAGAATCTCGACGATAATCACTGAAAATGCATATCTCAGCTGGAAACCCAACGAAAACGTAGATATCGCAGTTTCTGCATGTCAAACGCACTGTGGAGTGCTGAAAACCCCAGAAAACGTGTTTTTCGCATTCAATAGCACGCAAACAGCGATTTCGGTGATTCTGCATGCTTCTCACAGAAGAATCTCGACGATTATCACTGAAAATGCATATCTCAGCTGGAAACCCAACGAAACCGAAGGTATCGCAGTTTCTGCATGTCAAACGCGCTGTGGAGTGCTGAAAACCCCAGAAAACGTGTTTTTCGCATTCAATAGCACGCAAACAGCGATTTCGGTGATTGTGCATGCTTCTCACAGAAGAATATCCAAGAATATCGTAGAAAATGCATGTCTCAGCTGGAAACCCAACGAAACCGAAGATATCGCAGTTTCCGCATATCAAACGCACTGTGGAGTGCAGCAACACCAGAAAACGTGTTGTTCACATTCAATTGCACGAAAGCAGCGATTTCGGTGATTCTGCACACTTGTCACATTAGAATCTCGACAATTATCACTAAAAATGCATGTCTCAGCTGGAAACCCAACGAAACCGAAGTTATCGCAGTTTCCGCATATCAAACGCACTGTGGAGTGCAGCAACACCAGAAAACGTGTTGTTCACATTCAATTGCACGAAAACAGCGATTTCGGTGATTCTGCACACTTGTCACAGAAAAATCTCGACGATTATCACTGAAAATGCATATCTCAGCTGGAAACCCAACGAAACCGAAGGTATCGCAGTTTCTGCATATCAAACGCACTGTGGAGCGCTGAATACTCCAGGAAACGTGTTCTTCGCATTCAATAGCACGAGAACAGCGATTTCGGTGATTCTACACACTTGTCACAGAAGAATCATGAAGAATATCGCTGAGAATGCATATTTCAGCTGGAGACCCAACGATAACGTAGATATCGCAGTTTCCGCATACCAAACGCACTGTGGAGTGCTAAAAAAACCAGAAAACTTCTTTAGCGCATTAAATAGTACGAAAACAGCGATTTCTGTGATGCTGCACACTTGTCACAGAAGAATCTCGACGATTATCACTGAAACTGCATATGTCAGCTGGAAACCCAACGAAACCGAAGATATCGCAGTTTCTGCATGTCATACGCACTGTGGAGTGCTGAAAACCCCAGAAAACGTGTTTTTCGCATTCAATAGCACGTAAACAGCGATTTCGGTGATTCTGCATGCTTCTCACAGAAGAATATCCAAGAATATCGTAGAAAATGCATGTCTCAGCTGGAAACCCAACGAAACCGAAGATATCGCAGTTTCCGCATATCAAACGCACTGTAGAGTGCAGCAACACCAGAAAACGTGTTGTTCACATTAGATAGCACGAAAACAGCGATATCGGTGATTCTGCACACTTGACACAGAAGAAACTCGACGATTATCACTGAAAATGCATATCTCAGCTGGAAACCCAACGAAAACGTAGATATCGCAGTTTCTGCATGTCAAACGCACTATGGAGCGCTGAAAACACCAGGAAACGTGTTCTTCGCATTCAATAGCACGAGAACAGCGATTTCGGTGAATCTGCACACTTGTCACAGAAGAATCATGAAGATTATCGCTGAGAATGCATATTTCAGCTGGAAACCCAACGAAAACGTAGATATCGCAGTTTCCGCATACCAAACGCACTGCGGAGTGCTAAAAAAACCAGAAAACTTCTTTAGCGCATTAAATAGCACGAAAACAGCGATTTCGGTGATTCTGCACACTTGTCACAGAAGAATCTCGACGATTATCTCTGAAAATGCATATCTCAGCTGGAAACCCAACGAAACCGAAGGTATCGCAGTTTCTGCATGTCAAACGCGCGGTGGAGTGCTGAAAACCCCAGAAAACGTGTTTTTCGCATTCAATAGCACGCAAAGAGCGATTTCGGTGATTCTGCATGCTTCTCACAGAAGAATATCCAAGAATATCGTAGAAAATGCATGTCTCAGCTGGAAACCCTACGAAACCGAAGATATCGCAGTTTCCGCATATCAAAAGCACTGTGGAGTGCAGCAACACCAGAAAACGTGTTGTTCACATTCAATTGCACGAAAACAGCGATTTCGGTGATTCTGCACACTTGTCACAGAAGAATCTCGAAGATTATCACTGAAAATGCATATCTCAGCTGGAAACCCAACGAAACCGAAGGTATCGCAGTTTCCGCATGTCAAACGCACTGTGGAGTGCTGAAAACACCAGAAAACGTGTTTCTCGGATTAAATAGCACGAAAACAGCGATTTCGGTGATTCTGCACACTTGACACAGAAGAATCTCGACGATTATCACTGAAAATGCATATCTCAGCTGGAAACCCTACGAAAACGTAGATATCGCAGTTTCTGCATGTCAAACGCACTGTGGAGTGCTGAAAACCCCAGAAAACGTGTTTTTCGCATTCAATAGCACGCAAACAGCGATTTCGGAGATTCTAAATGCTTCTCACAGAAGAATATCCAAGAATATCGTAGAAAATGCATGTCTCAGCTGGAAACCTAACGAAACCGAAGATATCGCAGTTTCCGCATATCAAAAGCACTGTGGAGTGCAGCATCACCAGAAAACGTGTTGTTCACATTCAATTGCACGAAAACAGCGATTTCGGTGATTCTGCACACTTGTCACAGAAGAATCTCGAAGATTATCACTGAAAATGCATATCTCATCTGGAAACCCAACGAAACCGAAGGTATCGCAGTTTCCGCATGTCAAACGCACTGTGGAGTGCTGAAAACACCAGAAAACGTGTTTCTCGGATTAAATAGCACGAATACAGCGATTTCGGTGATTCTGCACACTTGACACAGAAGAATCTCGACGATTATCACTGAAAATGCATATCTCAGCTGGAAACCCAACGAAAACGTAGATATCGCAGTTTCTGCATGTCAAACGCACTGTGGAGTGCTGAAAACCCCAGAAAACGTGTTTTTCGCATTCAATAGCACGCAAACAGCTATTTCGGTGATTCTGCATGCTTCTCACAGAAGAATATCCAAGAATATAGTAGAAAATGCATATCTCAGCTGGAAGCCCAACGAAACCGAAGATATCGCAGTTTCCGCATATCAAACGCACTGTGGAGTGCAGCAACACCAGAAAACGTGTTGTTCACATTCAATTGCACGAAAGCAGCGATATCGGTGATTCTGCACACTTGTCACAGAAGAATCTCGACGATTATCACTGAAAATGCATATCTCAGCTGGAAACCCAACGAAACCGAAGGTATCGCATTTTCTGCATGTCAAACGCGCTGTGGAGCGCTGAAAACACCAGGAAACGTGTTCTTCGCATTCAATAGCACGAGAACAGCGATTTCGGTGATTCTGCACACTTGTCACAGAAGAATCTCTACGATTATCACTGAAACTGCATATGTCAGCAGGAAACCCAACGGAAACGTAGATATCGCAGTTTCTGCATGTCAAACGCACTGTGGAGTGCTGAAAACCCCAGAAAACGTGTTTTTCGCTTTCAATAGCACGCAAACAGCGATTTCGGTGATTCTGCAGAATTCTCACAGAAGAATATCCAAGAGTA
Source organism: Anthophora plumipes (assembly GCA_951804975.1). NCBI lineage: Eukaryota > Metazoa > Arthropoda > Insecta > Hymenoptera > Apidae > Anthophora > Anthophora plumipes. The sequence goes on from OX638127.1 coordinate 1,120,162, forward strand.
TCGTAGAAAATGCGTATCTCAGCTGGAAACCCCACGAAAACGAAGATATCGCAGTTTCCGCATACCAAACGCACTGTGGAGTGCAGCAACACCAGAAAACGTGTTGTTCACATTCAATTGCACGAAAGCAGCGATTTCGGTGATTCTGCACACTTGTCACAGAAGAACCATGAAGAATATCACTGAGAATGCATATTTCAGCTGGAAACCCAACGAAACCGAAGATATCGCTGTTTCCGCATATCAAACGCACTGTGGAGCGCTGAAAACACCAGGAAGCGTGTTCTTCGCATTCAATAGCACGAGAACAGCGATTTCGGTGATTCTGCACACTTGTCACAGAAGAATCATGAAGAACATCGCTGAGAATGCATATTTCAGCTGGAAACCCAACGAAAACGTAGATATCGCAGTTTCCGCATACCAAACGCACTGTGGAGTGCAGCAACACCAGAAAACGTGATGTACACATTCAATTGCACGAAAGCAGCGATTTCGGTGATTCTGCACACTTGTCACAGAAGAACCATGAAGAATATCACTGAGAATGCATATTTCAGCTGGAAACCCAACGAAACCGAAGATATCGCAGTTTCTGCATGTCAAACGCACTGTGGAGTGCTGAAAACCCCAGAAAACGTGTTTATCGCATTCAGAAGCACGTAAACAGCGATTTCGGTGATTCTGCATGCTTCTCACAGAAGAATATCCAAGAATATCGAAGAAAATGCATGTCTCAGCTGGAAACCCAACGAAACCGAAGTTATCGCAGTTTCCGCATACCAAACGCACTGTGGATTGCTGAAGACACCAGAAAACGTGTTATTTCGCATTAAATAGCACGAAAACAGCGATTTCTGTGATGCTGCACACTTGTCACATAAGAATCTCGACGATTATCACTGAAAATGCATATCTCAGCTGGACACCCAACGAAACCGAAGATATCGCAGTTTCCGCATATCAAACGCACTGTGGAGTGCTGAAGACACCAGAAAACGTGTTATTTCGCATTAAATAGCAGTAAGCCAGCGATTTCGGTGATTATGTACACTTGTCACAGAAGAAACTCGAAGATTATCACTGAAACTGCATATGTCAGCTGGAAACCCAACGAAACCGAAGATATCGCAGTTTCTGTATGTCAAACGCACTGTGGAGTGTTGAAAACCCCAGAAAATGTGTTTTTCGCATTCAATAGCACGTAAACAGCGATGTCGGTGATTCTGCATGCTTCTCACTGAAGAATATCCAAGAATAGCGTAGAAAATGCATGTCTCATCTGGAAACCCAACGAAACCGAAGTTATCGCAGTTTCCGTATATCACACGCACTGTGGAGTGCAGCAACACCAGAAAACGTGTTGTTCACATTCAATTGCACGAAAACAGCGATATCGGTGATTCTGCACACTTGTCACAGAAGAATCTCGACGATTATCACTGAAAATGCATATCTCAGCTGGAAACCCAACGAAACCGAAGATATCGCAGTTTCCGCATATCAAACGCACTGTGGAGTGCTGAAGACACCAGAAAACGTGTTATTGCGCATTAGATTGCACGAAAACAGCGATTTCTGTGATGCTGCACACTTGTCACAGAAGAATCTCGACGATTATCACTGAAAATGCATATCTCAGCTGGACACCCAACGAAACCGAAGATATCGCAGTTTCCGCATATCAAACGCACTGTGGAGTGGTGAAGACACCAGAAAACGTGTTATTTCGCATTAAATAGCAGTAAGCCAGCGATTTCGGTGATTATGTACACTTGTCACAGAAGAAACTCGAAGATTATCACTGAAAACGCATTTCTCAGCTGGAAACCCAACGTAACCGAAGGTATCGCAGTTTCCGCATGTCAAACGCACTGTGGAGTGCTGAAAACACCACAAAACGTGTTTCTCGCATTCAATAGCACGAAAACAGCGATTTCGGTGAGTCTGCACACTTGTCACAGAAGAATCTCGACGATTATCACTGAAAATGCATATCTCAGCCGGAAACCTCACGAAAACGAAGATTTCGCCGGTTCTGCATATAAAACGCTGTGTGGAGTGCAGCAACACCAGAAAACGTGTTGTTCACATTCAATAGCACGAAAACAGCTATTTCGGTGTTTCTGCACACTTGTCACAGAAGAATCTCGACGATTATCACTGAAAATGCATATCTCAGCTGGAAACCCAACGAAACCGAAGGTATCGCAGTTTCCGCATGTCAAACGCACTGTGGAGTGCTTAAGACACCAGAAAACGTGTTATTTCGCATTAAATAGCAGTAAGCCAGCGATTTCGGTGATTATGTACACTTGTCACAGAAGAAACTCGAAGATTATCACTGAAAATGCATTTCACAGCTGGAAACCCAACGAAACCGAAGATATCGCAGTTTCCGCATGTCAAACGCACTGTGGAGTGCTGAAAACACCAGAAAACGTGTTTCTCGCATTAAATAGCACGAAAACAGCGATTTCGGTGATTCTGCACACTTGTCATAGAAGAATCATGAAGATAATCATTGAAAATGCATATGTCAGCTGGAAACCCAACGAAACCGAAGATATCGCTGTATCCGCATGTCAAACGCACTGTGGAGTGCGGTAAACACCAGGAACCGTGTTTTTCGCAATCAATAGCTCGAAAACAGCGACTTCGGTGATATCGCACGCTTGTCACAGAAGAAACTCGAAGATTATCACAGAAAATGCGTATCTCAGCTGGAAACCCAACGAAACCGAAGATATCGCAGTTTCCGCATATCAAATGCACTGTGGAGTGCTGAAGACACCAGGAAACGTGTTTTTCGCATTCAATAGCACGAAAACAGTGATTTCGGTGATTCTTCATACTTCTCACAGAAGAATATACCAGGTTATCGTAATAAATACATGTCTCAGCTGGAAACCCCACGAATGCGAAGATATCGCAGTTTCCGCATATCAAACGCACTGTGGAGTGCTGAAAACACCAGAAAACGTGTTTTTCGCATTAAATAGCAGTAAGCCAGCGAATTCGGTGATTATGCACACTTGTCACAGCAGAATCATGAAGATTATCACTGGAAATGCATATCTCAGCTTGATACCCAACGATACCGGAGATGTCGCAGTTTCTGCATATCAAACGCACTGTGGAGTGCTGGAACCCAAGAAGCGTGTTATTTCGCATTAAGTAGCAGTAAGCCAGTGATTTCGGTGATTATGAGCACTTGTAACAGAAGAATCCTGAAGATTATCACTGAAAATGCATATCTCAGCTGGAAACCCAACGAAACCGAAGATATCGCCAGTTCTGCGTATCATACGCAGTGCGGAGTGCAGAAAACACCAGAAAAAGTGTTTCACGCATTCAATATCCCCAAAAGGGAGATTTCGATGATTCTGCACACTTGTCACAGAAGAATCTCGAAGATTATCACAGAAAATTAATATCTCAGCTGGAAACGCCACGAAAACGGAGATATCGCCGGTTCTGCATATCATGCGCACTGTGGAGTGCAGAAAACACTAGAAAACGTGTTTTTCGCTTTAGGTAGCACTAAAACAGCGATCTCGGTTCTTCTACTCACTTCCCACAGAAGAATGACGAATATCATCGTAGAAAATGCGTATCTCAACAGGAAACCCCACGAAAACGAAGATATCGACAGTTCTGCATATCATACGCAGTGCGGAGTGCAGAAAACACCAGAAAAAGTGTTTCACGCATTCAATATCCCCAAAAGGGAGATTTCGATGATTCTGCACACTTGTCACAGAAGAATCTCGAAGATTATCACAGAAAATTAATATCTCAGCTGGAAACACCACGAAAACGGAGATACCGCCGGTTCTGCATCTCATACGCACTGTGTAGTGCTGAAAACACCAGAAAACGTGTTTTTCGCTTTAAGTAGCACTAAAACAGAGATCTCGGTGATTCTGCAAACTTGTCACAGAAGAATCACGAGTAATATCGCTGAAAATGCATATCTCAGCTGGAAACATAACGAAAAAGAAGAATATCGCCGGTTCTGCATCTCATACGCACTGTGTAGTGCTGAAAACACCAGAAAACGTGTTTTTCGGTATCTATAGCACTCATACAGGGAGCCCGGTGATTCTGCATACATTTCACAGAAGAATCACGAAGATTATCGCTGAAAATGCATATCTCAGCTGGAAACATAGCGAAAAAGAAGAATATCGACGGTTCTGCATATCGTACGCACTGTGGAGTGCTGAAAACACCAGTAAACGTGTTTTTCGCTTTAAGTAGCACTAAAACAGAGATCTCGGTGATTCTGCAAACTTGTCACAGAAGAATCACGAATAATATCGCTGAAAATGCATATCTCAGCTTGAAACCCCACGAAAACCAAGATATCGCCGGTTCTGAATATCAAACGTACTGTGGAGTGGTGAAAACACCAGATAACGTGTTTCTTGCATTAAATAGCTCCACTAGGGCAGTAGTCGGTGATTCTGAATACTTCTCACTGAAGAATCACGAATATTATCGTAGAAAATGCGTATCTCAACTGGAAACTCCACGAAAACGAAGATATCGCCAGTTCTGCATATCAAACGCACTGCGGAGTGCAGAAAACAACTGAAAACGTGTTTTTCGCATTAAGTAGCTCCACTACGGCAGTAGTCGGTGATTCTGCATACTTCTCACTGAAGAATCACGAATATTATCGTAGAAAATGCATATCTCAACAGGAATCCCCACGAAAACGAAGATCCCGCCGGTTCTGCATATCATACGCACTGCGGAGTGCAGAAAACACCAGAAAAAGGGTTTCACGCATTAAATATCTCCAAAAGGGCGATTTCGTTGATTCTGCACACTTGTCACAGAAGAATCACGAGGATTATCGCTGAAAATGCATATCTCAGCTGGAAACCCCACGGATCGATGATATCGCCGGTTCTGTATATCAAACGCACTGTGTAGAGCTGAAAACACCAGAAAACGTGTTTTTCTATATATGTAGCACTAATACAGGGATCCCGGTGATTCTGCATGCTTGTAACAGAAGAATCACGAAGATTATCGCTGAAAATGCATATCTCAGCTGGAAACATAACGAAAAAGAAGAATATCGCCGGTTCTGCATATCATACGCACTGGGTAGTGCTGAAAACACCAGAAAACGTGTTTTTCGCTTTAAGTAGCACTAATACAGAGATCTCGGTGATTCTGCATATTCGTCACAGAAGTATCACGAAGATTATGGCTGAAAATGCACGTCTCGGCTGAAAGCGACACGAAAATGAAGAAATCGCCGGTTCTGCATATCATACGCACTGTGTAGTGCTGAAAACACCGTAAAACGAGTTTTTCGCATTAAGTAGCACTGAAAGAGCGATTTCGATGATTCTGCGTACTTCTCACAGAAGAACCACCAAGATTATCGCAGAAAATGCATATCTCAGCTTGAAACCCTACGTAAACCAAGATATCGCCCTTTCTGTATATCAAACGTACTGTGGAGTGGTGAAAACACCAGATAACGTGTTTCTCGCATTTAATAGCTCCAAAAGAGCGATTTCGAAGATTCTGCATACTTCTCACAGAAGCACCACCAAGATTATCCCAGAAAATGCATATCTCAGCTTGAAACCCTACGTAAACCAAGATATCGCCCTTTCTGTATATCAAACGTACTGTGGAGTGGTGAAAACACCAGATAACGTGTTTCTCGCATTAGATAGCTCCAAAACAGCGATTTCGATGATTCGGCATACTTCTCACAGAAGAAACACCAAGATTATCCCAGAAAATGCATATTTCAGCTGAAGCCCTACGTAAACCAACACATTGCCGGTTCTACATATCAGACGCACTGTGGAGTGGTGAAAACAACAGATAACGTGTTTCTCGCATCAAATAGCTCCAGAAGGGCGGTTTCGGTGATTCTGAATACTTCTCACAGAAGAACCACCAAGATTATCCCAGAAAATGCATATCTCAGCATGAAGCCTCACGAAAACCAAGATATCGCCGGTTCTGCATATCAAACGCACTGTAGAGTGGTGAAAACACCAGATAACGTGTTTCTCGCATTTAATAGCTCCAAAAGAGCGATTTCGATGATTCGGCATACTTCTCACAGAACAAACACCAAGATTATCCCAGAAAATGCATATCTCAGCTTGAAACCCTACGTAAACCAAGATATCGCCCGTTCTGCATATCAAACGAAACTGTAGAGTGGTGAAAACACCAGATAACGTGTTTCTCGCATTTAATAGCTCCAAAAGAGCGATTTCGATGTTTCTGAATACTTCTCACAGAAGAACCACCAAGATTATCCCAGAAAATGCATATCTCAGCATGAAGCCTCACGAAAACCAAGATATCGCCGGTTCTGCATATCAAACGCACTGTAGAGTGGTGAAAACACCAGATAACGTGTTTCTCGCATTTAATAGCTCCAAAAGAGCGATTTCAATGATTCTGCGTACTTCTCACAGAAGAACCACCAAGATTATCCCAGAAAATGCATATCTCAGCTTGAAACCCTACGTAAACCAAGATATCGCCGGTTCTGAATATCAAACGTACTGTGGAGTGGTGAAAACTCCAGATAACGTGTTTCTCGCATTAAATAGCTCCAAAAGAGCGATTTCGAAGATTCTGAATACTTCTCACAGAAGAACCACCAAGATTATGCCAGAAAATGCATATCTCAGCTTGAAACCCTACGTAAACCAAGATATCGCCGGTTCTGCATATCAAGCGCACTGTGCAGTGGAGAAAACACCAGAAAACGCGTTTCTCGCATTAAATATCTTCAAAAGAGCGATTTCGATGATTCGGCATACTTCTCAGAGAAGAACCACCAAGATTATCGCAGCAAATGCATATCTCAGCATGAAGCCTCACGAAAACCAAGATATCGCCGGTTCTGAATATCAAACGTACTGTGGAGTGGTGAAAACACCAGATAACGTGTTTCTCGCATTAAATAGCTCCAAAAGAGCGATTTCGAAGATTCTGAATACTTCTCACAGATGAACCACCAAGATTATCCCAGAAAATGCATATCTCAGCATGAAGCCTCTCGAAAACCAAGATATCGCCGGTTCTGCATATCAAACGCACTGTGCAGTGGAGCAAACACCAGAAAACGCGTTTCTCGCATTAAATATCTTCAAAAGAACGATTTCGATGATTCGGCATACTTCTCAGAGAAGAACCACCAAGATTATCGCAGCAAATGCATGTCTCAGCATGAAGCCTCACGAAAACCAAGATATCGCCGGTTCTGAATATCAAACGTACTGTGGAGTGGTGAAAACTCCAGATAACGTGTTTCTCGCATTAAATAGCTCCAAAAGAGCGATTTCGAAGATTCTGAATACTTCTCACAGAAGAACCACCAAGATTATCCCAGAAAATGCATATCTCAGCTTGAAACCCTACGTAAACCAAGATATCGCCGGTTCTGCATATCAAACGCACTGTGCAGTGGAGAAAACACCAGAAAACGCGTTTCTCGCATTAAATATCTTCAAAAGAGCGATTTCGATGATTCGGCATACTTCTCATAGAAGAACCACCAAGATTATCGCAGCAAATGCATATCTCAGCATGAAGCCTCACGAAAACCAAGATATCGCCGGTTCTAAATATCAAACGTACTGTGGAGTGGTGAAAACACCAGATAACGTGCTTCTCGCATTAAATAGCTCCAAAACAGCGATTTCGATCATTCGGCATACTTCTCACAGAAGAAACACCAACATTATCGCAGAAAACGCATATCTCAGCTTAAAACCCTACGAAAACCAACACATTGCCGGGTCAACATATCAAGCGAACTGTGGAGTGGTGAAAACACCAGATAACGTGTTTCTCACAATATATAGCTCCAAAAGAGCTATTTCGATGATTCGGCATACTTCTCACAGAAGAACCACCAAGATTATCGCAGCAAATGCATATCTCAGCATAAAGCCTCACGAAAACCAAGATATCGCCGGTTCTGAATATCAAACGTACTGTGGAGTGGTGAAAACACCAGATAACGTGTTTCTCGCATTAAATAGCTCCAAAACAGCGATTTCGATGATTCTGCATACTTCTCACAGAAGAACCACCAAGATTATCCCAGAAAATGCATATCTCAGCTTGAAACCCTACGTAAACCAAGATATCGCACGTTCTGCATATCAAACGCACTGTGCAGTGGAGAAAACACCAGAAAACGCGTTTTTTCGCATTAAATAGCTCCAAAAGAACGATTTCGATGATACGGCATACTTCTTACAGAAGCTTCACCAAGATTATCCCAGAAAATATGCATATCTCAGCTTGAAACCCTACGAAAACCAAGATATATCCGGTTCTGCCTAACAAACGCACTGTGCAATGGTGAAACCATCGGAAAACGTGTTTCTCGCATTAAAAATCTCCAAAAGAGCGATTTCGATGATTCGGCATACTTCTCACAGAAGAAACACCAAGATTATCCCAGAAAATGGATATCTCAGCTTGAAACCCTACGTAAACAAAGATATCGCCCGTTCTGCATATCAAACGCACTGTAGAGTGGTGAAAACACCAGATAACGTGTTTCTCGCATTTAATAGCTCCAAAAGAGCGATTTCGATGATTCTGAATACTTCTCACAGAAGAACCACCAAGATTATCCCAGACAATGCATATCTCCGCTGGAAACCCCACGAAAATCGAGATATCGCCGTTTCTGATTATCAAACGTACTGTGGTGTTATAAAAACACCAGAAAACGCGTTTTTTCGCATTAAATAGCTCCAGATGAGCGATTTCGATGATTCGGCATACTTCTCACAGAAGAAACACCAACATTATCGCAGAAAACGCATATCTCAGCCTAAAACCCTACGAAAACCAACATATTGCCGGTTCAACATATCAAGCGAACTGTGAAGTGGTGAAAACACCAGATAACGTGTTTCTCGCATTAAATAGCTCCAAAACAGCGATTTCGATGATTCGGCATACTTCTCACAGAAGAAACACCAACATTATCGCAGAAAACGCATACCTCAGCTTAAAACCCTACGAAAACCAACACATTGCCGGTTCTACATATCAAACGCACTGTGGAGTGGTGAAAACACCAGATAACGTGTTTCTCACAATATATAGCTCCAAAAGAGCGATTTCGATGATTCGGCATACTTCTCACAGAAGAACCAACAAGATTATCGCAGCAAATGCATATGTCAGCATAAAGCCTCACGAAAACCAAGATATCGCCTGTTCTGAATATCGAACGTTCTGTGGAGTGGTGAAAACACCAGATAACGTGTTTCTCGCATTAAATAGCTCCAAAACAGCGATTTCGATGATTCGGCATACTTCTCACAGAAGAAACACCAACATTATCGCAGAAAACGCATATCTCAGCTTGAAACCCTACGTAAACAAAGATATCGCCCGTTCTGCATATCAAACGCACTGTAGAGTGGTGAAAACACCAGATAACGTGTTTCTCGCATTTAATAGCTCCAAAAGAGCGATTTCGATGATTCTGAATACTTCTCACAGAAGAACCACCAAGATTATCGCAGAGAACGCATATCTCAGCTTAAAACCCAACGAAAACCAACACATTGCCGGTTCTACATTTCAAGCGCACTGTGGAGTGGTGAAAACACCAGATAACGTGTTTCTCACATTATATAGCTCCAAAAGAGCGATTTCGATGATTCGGCATACTTCTCACAGAAGAACCACCAAGATTATCGCAGCAAATGCATATCTCAGCCTAAAACCCTACGAAAACCAACACATCGCCGGGTAAACATATCAAGCGAACTGTGAAGTGGTGAAAACACCAGATAACGTGTTTCTCGCATTAAATAGCTCCAAAACAGCGATTTCGATGATTCGGCATACTTCTCACAGAAGAAACACCAACATTATCGCAGAAAACGCATATCTCAGCGTAAAACCCTACGAAAACCAACACATTGCCGGTTCTACATATCAAACGCACTGTGGAGTGGTGAAAACACCAGATAACGTGTTTCTCACAATATATAGCTCCAAAAGAGCGATTTCGATGATTCGGCATACTTCTCACAGAAGAACCCCCAAGATTATCGCAGCAAATGCATATGTCAGCATAAAGCCTCACGAAAACCAAGATATCGCCTGTTCTGAATATCGAACGTTCTGTGGAGTGGTGAAAACACCAGATAACGTGTTTCTCGCATTAAATAGCTCCAAAACAGCGATTTCGATGATTCGGCATACTTCTCACAGAAGAAACACCAACATTATCGCAGAAAACGCATATCTCAGCTTAAAACCCAACGAAAACCAACACATTGCCGGTTCTACATTTCAAGCGCACTGTGGAGTGGTGAAAACACCAGATAACGTGTTTCTCACATTATATAGCTCCAAAAGAGCGATTTCGATGATTCGGCATACTTCTCACAGAAGAACCACCAAGATTATCGCAGCAAATGCATATCTCTGCATGAAGCCTCACGAAAACCAAGATATCGCCGGTTCTGAATATCAAACGTACTGTGGAGTGGTGAAAACACCAGATAACGTGTTTCTCGCATTAATTAGCTCCAAAACAGCGATTTCGATGATTCGGCATCCTTCTCACAGAAGAAACACCAGGATTATCGCAGAAAGTGCATATCTCAGCTTGAAGCACCACGAAAACCAAGATATCTCCGGTTCTGCATATCAAACGTATTGTGGAGTGGTGAAAACACCAGTTAACGTGCTTCTAGCATTAAATAGCTCCAAAAGAGCGATTTCGATGAATCTGCATACTTGTCACAGAAGAACCACCAAGATTATCGCAGAAAATGCATACCTCAGCTTGAAGCCCCACGAAAACCAAGATATCTCCGTTTCTGCATAACAAACGCACTGTGCAGTGGTGAAACCACCAGAAAACGTGTTTCTCGCATTAAATAGCTCCATAAGAGCGATTTCGATGATTCGGCATACTTCTCACAGAAGACTCACCGAGACTATAGCAGAAAATGCATATCCAGCTGGAAACCCCACGAAAATCCAGATATCGCCGTTTCTCTATATCAAACGTACTGTGGAGTGGTGAAAACACCAGTTAACGTCCCTCTCGCATTAAATAGCTCCAAAAGAGCGATTTCGATGGTTCTGCATACTTCTCACAGAAGAACCACCAAGATTATCCCAGACAATGCATATCTCCGCTTGAAACCCCACGAAAATCGAGATATCGCCGTTTCTGCTTATCGAACGTACTGTGGAGTTGTAAAAACACCAGAAAACGTGTTTTTTCGCATTAAATAGCACGACAACAGCGATTTCGGTGATTCTGCACACTTGTCACAGAAGAATCATGAAGATTATCACTGAAAATGCATATCTCAGCTGGAAACCCAACGAAACCGGAGATATCGCAGTTTCCACACTTTAAACGCACTGTGCAGTGCTGAAAACACCAGAAAACGTGTTTTTCGCATTCAATAGCTCGAAAACAGCGATTTTGGTGATTCTGCACACTTGTCACAGAAGAATCATGAACATTATCACTGAAAATGCATATCTCAGCTGGAAACCCAACGAAACCGGAGATATCGCAGTTTCCGCATATGAAACGCACTGTGGAGAGCTGAAAACACCAGAAAACGTGTTTTTCACATCAAATAGCACGACAACACCGATTTCGGTGATTCTGCACACTTGTCACAGAAGAATCATGAAGATGAACACTGAGAATGCATTTATCACCTGGAAACCCAACGAAACCGGAGATATCGTAGTTTCCGCATATCAAATGCACTGTGGAGTGCTGGAACACCAGGAAACGTGTTATTTCGCATTAAATAGCACGAAAACAGCGGTTTCGGTGATTCTGCATACTTCTCACAGAAGAATATCCAAGAGTATCGTAGAAAATACATGTTTCAGCTGGAAACCCAAAGAAACCGGAGATATCGCAGTTTCCGCATATCAAACGCACTGTGGAGTGCTGAAAACACCAGAAAACGTGTTTTTCGCATTAAATAGCACGACAACAGCGATTTCGGTGATTCTGCACACTTGTCACAGAAGAATCATGAAGATTAACACTGAGAATGCATATTTCAGCTGGAAACCCAACGAAACCGAAGATATCGCAGTTCCCGCATGTCAAACGCACTGTGGAGTGCTGGAACGCAAGAAACGTGTTATTTCGCACTAAATAGCACGAAAACAGCGATTTCGGCGATTCAGCAAACTTGTGACAGAAGAATCATGAAGATGAACACTGAGAATGCATATTTCAGCTGGAAACCCAACGAAACCGAAGATATCGCAGTTCCCGCATGTCAAACGCACTGTGGAGTGCTGGAACGCAAGAAACGTGTTATTTCGCACTAAATAGCACGAAAACAGCGATTTCGGCGATTCAGCAAACTTGTGACCGAAGAATCATGAAGATGAACACTGAGAATGCATTTATCACCTGGAAACCCAACGAAACGAAGATATCGCAGTTTCCGCATATCAAACGCACTGTGGAGTGCTGAAAACACCAGAAAACGTGTTTTTCGCATCAAATAGCACGAAAACAGCCATTTTGATGATTCTGCACACTTGTCACAGAAGAATCATGAAGATTATCACTGAAAATGCATATCTCAGCTGGAAATCCCACGAAAACGAAGATATCGCAGTTTCCGCATGTCAAGCGCACTGTGGATTGCTGAAAACACCAGGAAACGTGTTTTTCGCATTCAATAGCACGAAAACAGCCATTTTGGTGATTCTGCACACTTGTCACAGAAGAATATTCAAGATTATCGTAGAAAATGCATGTCTCATCTTGAAACCCCATGAAACGAAGATATCGCAGTTTCCGCATATCAAACGCACTGTGGAGTGCTGAAAACACCAGAAAACGTGTTTTTCGCATCAAATAGCACGAAAACAGCCATTTTGGTGATTCTGCACACTTGTCACAGAAGAATCATGAAGATTATCACTGAAAATGCATATCTCAGCTGGAAATCCCACGAAAACGAAGATATCGCAGTTTCCGCATGTCAAGCGCACTGTGGATTGCTGAAAACACCAGGAAACGTGTTTTTCGCATTCAATAGCACGAAAACAGCCATTTTGGTGATTCTGCACACTTGTCACAGAAGAATCATGAAGATTATCACTGAAAATGCATATCTCAGCTGGAAACCCCATGAAAACGAAGATATCGCAGTTTCCGCATTTCAAACGCACTGTGGAGTGCTGAAAACACCAGAAAACGTGTTTTTCGCATTAAATAGCACGACAACAGCGATTTCGGTGATTCTGCACACTTGTCACAGAAGAATCATGAAGATTAACACTGAGAATGCATATTTCAGCTGGAAACCCAACGAAACCGAAGATATCGCAGTTCCCGCATGTCAAACGCACTGTGGAGTGCTGGAACGCAAGAAACGTGTTATTTCGCACTAAATAGCACGAAAACAGCGATTTCGGCGATTCAGCAAACTTGTGACCGAAGAATCATGAAGATGAACACTGAGAATGCATTTATCACCTGGAAACCCAACGAAACCGGAGATATCGCAGTTTCCGCATATCAAATGCACTGTGGAGTGCTAGAACACCAGGAAACGTGTTATTTCGCATTAAATAGCACGAAAACAGCGGTTTCGGTGATTCTGCATACTTCTCACAGAAGAATATCCAAGATTATCGTAGAAAATACATGTCTCAGCTGGAAACCCCACGAAAACGAAGATATCGCAATTTCCGCATACCAAACGCACTGTGGAGTGCTGCAAACACCAGAAAACGTGTTTTTCGCATTCAATAGCTCGAAAACAGCGATTTTGGTGATTCTGTACACTTGTCACAGAAGAATCATGAAGATTATCACTGAAAATGCATATCTCAGCTGGAAACCCCACGAAAACGAAGATATCGCAGTTTCCGCATGTCAAGCGCACTGTGGAGTGCTGAAAACCCCAGAAAACGTGTTTTGCGCATGAAATAGCACGACAACAGCGATTTCGGGAATTCTGCATTTGTTTTCACAGAAGAATCATGAAGATTTTCACTGAAAATGCATATCTCAGCTGGAAACCCCACGAAAACGAAGATATCGCAGTTTCCGCATACCAAACGCACTGTGGAGTGCTGAAAACACCAGAAAACGTGTTTTTCGCATTAAATAGCACGACAACAGCGATTTCGGTGATTCTGCACACTTGTCACAGAAGAATCATGAAGATTAACACTGAGAATGCATATTTCAGCTGGAAACCCAACGAAACCGGAGATATCGCAGTTTCCGCATATGAAACGCACTGTGGAGTGCTGAAAACACCAGAAAACGTGTTTTTCACATCAAATAGCACGACAACACCGATTTCGGTGATTCTGCACACTTGTCACAGAAGAATCATGAAGATGAACACTGAGAATGCATTTATCACCTGGAAACCCAACGAAACCGGAGATATCGCAGTTTCCGCATATCAAATGCACTGTGGAGTGCTGGAACACCAGGAAACGTGTTATTTCGCATTAAATAGCACGAAAACAGCGGTTTCGGTGATTCTGCATACTTCTCACAGAAGAATATCCAAGATTATCGTAGAAAATACATGTTTCAGCTGGAAACCCCACGAAAACGAAGATATCGCAATTTCCGCATACCAAACGCACTGTGGAGTGCTGAAAACACCAGAAAACGTGTTTTTCGCTTTAAGTAGCACTAAAACAGAGATCTCGGTGATTCTGCATATTTGTCACAGAAGTATCACGAAGATTATGGCTGAAAAAGCACGTCCCGGCTGAAAGCGACACGAAAATGCAGAAATCGCCGGTTCTGCATATCATACGCACTGTGTAGTGCTGAAAACACCGTAAAACGAGTTTTTCGGATTAAGTAGCACTGAAAGAGCGATTTCGATGATTCTGCGTACTTCTCACAGAAGAACCACCAAGATTATCGCAGAAAATGCATATCTCAGCTTGAAGCCCCACGAAAACCAAGATATCTTCGGTTCTGCATATCAACCGCACTGTGGAGTGGTGAATACCCCAGATAACGAGTTTCTAGCATTAAATAGCTCCAAAAGAGCGATTTCGATGAATCTGCATACTTTTCACAGAAGAACCACCAAGATTATCGCAGAAAATGCATATCTCAGCTTGAAGCCCCACGAAAACCAAGATATCTCCGTTTCTGCATAACAAACGCACTGTGCAGTGGTGAAACCACCAGAAAACGTGTTTCTCGCATTAAATAGCTCCAAAAGAGCGATTTCGATGATTCGGCATACTTCTCACAGAAGACTCACCGAGACTATAGCAGAAAATGCATATCCAGGTGGAAACCCCACGAAAATCCAGATATCGCAGTTTCTCTATATCAAACGTACTGTGGAGTGGTGAAACCACCAGTTAACGTCCCTCTCGCATTAAATAGCTCCAAAAGAGCGATTTCGATGATTCTGCATACTTCTCACAGAAGAACCACCAAGATTATCCCAGACAATGCATATCTCCGCTTGAAACCCCACGAAAATCGAGATATCGCCGTATCTGCTTATCGAACGTACTGTGGAGTTGTAAAAACACCAGAAAACGTGTTTTTTCGCATTAAATAGCACGACAACAGCGATTTCGGTGATTCTGCACACTTGTCACAGAAGAATCATGAAGATTATCACTGAAAATGCATATCTCAGCTGGAAACCCAACGAAACGAAGATATCGCAGTTTCCGCATATCAAACGCACTGTGGAGTGCCGAAAACACCAGAAAACGTGTTTTTCGCATCAAATAGCACGAAAACAGCCATTTTGGTGATTCTGCACACTTGTCACAGAAGAATCATGAAGATTATCACTGAAAATGCATATCTCAGCTGGAAATCCCACGAAAACGAAGATATCGCAGTTTCCGCATGTCAAGCGCACTGTGGATTGCTGAAAACACCAGGAAACGTGTTTTTCGCATTCAATAGCACGAAAACAGCCATTTTGGTGATTCTGCACACTTGTCACAGAAGAATATTCAAGATTATCGTAGAAAATGCATGTCTCATCTTGAAACCCCACGAAACGAAGATATCGCAGTTTCCGCATATCAAACGCACTGTGGAGTGCTGAAAACACCAGAAAACGTGTTTTTCGCATCAAATAGCACGAAAACAGCCATTTTGGTGATTCTGCACACTTGTCACAGAAGAATCATGAAGATTATCACTGAAAATGCATATCTCAGCTGGAAATCCCACGAAAACGAAGATATCGCAGTTTCCGCATGTCAAGCGCACTGTGGATTGCTGAAAACACCAGGAAACGTGTTTTTCGCATTCAATAGCACGAAAACAGCCATTTTGGTGATTCTGCACACTTGTCACAGAAGAATCATGAAGATTATCACTGAAAATGCATATCTCAGCTGGAAACCCAACGAAACCGGAGATATAGCAGCTTCCGCATATCAAACGCACTGTGGAGTGCTGAAAACACCAGAAAACGTGTTTTTCGCATCAAATAGCACGACAACAGCGATTTCGGTAATTCTGCATCCTTCTCACAGAAGAATCTCGAAAATTATCACTGAAAATGCATATCTCCGCTGGAAACCCCACGAAAACGAAGATATCGCAGTTTCCGCATGTCAAGCGCACTGTGGATTGCTGAAAACACCAGGAAACGTGTTTTTCGCATTCAATAGCTCCAGATGAGCGATTTCGATGATTCGGCATACTTCTCACAGAAGAAACACCAACATTATCGCAGAAAACGCATATCTCAGCCTAAAACCCTACGAAAACCAACATATTGCCGGTTCAACATATCAAGCGAACTGTGAAGTGGTGAAAACACCAGATAACGTGTTTCTCGCATTAAATAGCTCCAAAACAGCGATTTCGATGATTCGGCATACTTCTCACAGAAGAAACACCAACATTATCGCAGAAAACGCATATCTCAGCTTAAAACCCTACGAAAACCAACACATTGCCGGTTCTACATATCAAACGCACTGTGGAGTGGTGAAAACACCAGATAACGTGTTTCTCACAATATATAGCTCCAAAAGAGCGATTTCGATGATTCGGCATACTTCTCACAGAAGAACCAACAAGATTATCGCAGCAAATGCATATGTCAGCATAAAGCCTCACGAAAACCAAGATATCGCCTGTTCTGAATATCGAACGTTCTGTGGAGTGGTGAAAACACCAGATAACGTGTTTCTCGCATTAAATAGCTCCAAAACAGCGATTTCGATGATTCGGCATACTTCTCACAGAAGAAACACCAACATTATCGCAGAAAACGCATATCTCAGCTTGAAACCCTACGTAAACAAAGATATCGCCCGTTCTGCATATCAAACGCACTGTAGAGTGGTGAAAACACCAGATAACGTGTTTCTCGCATTTAATAGCTCCAAAAGAGCGATTTCGATGATTCTGAATACTTCTCACAGAAGAACCACCAAGATTATCGCAGAGAACGCATATCTCAGCTTAAAACCCAACGAAAACCAAGATATCGCCTGTTCTGAATATCGAACGTTCTGTGGAGTGGTGAAAACACCAGATAACGTGTTTCTCGCATTAAATAGCTCCAAAACAGCGATTTCGATGGTTCGGCATACTTCTCACAGAAGAAACACCAACATTATCGCAGAAAACGCATATCTCAGCTTAAAACCCAACGAAAACCAACACATTGCCGGTTCTACATTTCAAGCGCACTGTGGAGTGGTGAAAACACCAGATAACGTGTTTCTCACATTATATAGCTCCAAAAGAGCGATTTCGATGATTCGGCATACTTCTCACAGAAGAACCACCAAGATTATCGCAGCAAATGCATATCTCAGCCTAAAACCCTACGAAAACCAACACATCGCCGGGTAAACATATCAAGCGAACTGTGAAGTGGTGAAAACACCAGATAACGTGTTTCTCGCATTAAATAGCTCCAAAACAGCGATTTCGATGATTCGGCATACTTCTCACAGAAGAAACACCAACATTATCGCAGAAAACGCATATCTCAGCGTAAAACCCTACGAAAACCAACACATTGCCGGTTCTACATATCAAACGCACTGTGGAGTGGTGAAAACACCAGATAACGTGTTTCTCACAATATATAGCTCCAAAAGAGCGATTTCGATGATTCGGCATACTTCTCACAGAAGAACCCCCAAGATTATCGCAGCAAATGCATATGTCAGCATAAAGCCTCACGAAAACCAAGATATCGCCTGTTCTGAATATCGAACGTTCTGTGGAGTGGTGAAAACACCAGATAACGTGTTTCTCGCATTAAATAGCTCCAAAACAGCGATTTCGATGATTCGGCATACTTCTCACAGAAGAAACACCAACATTATCGCAGAAAACGCATATCTCAGCTTAAAACCCAACGAAAACCAACACATTGCCGGTTCTACATTTCAAGCGCACTGTGGAGTGGTGAAAACACCAGATAACGTGTTTCTCACATTATATAGCTCCAAAAGAGCGATTTCGATGATTCGGCATACTTCTCACAGAAGAACCCCCAAGATTATCGCAGCAAATGCATATGTCAGCATAAAGCCTCACGAAAACCAAGATATCGCCTGTTCTGAATATCGAACGTTCTGTGGAGTGGTGAAAACACCAGATAACGTGTTTCTCGCATTAAATAGCTCCAAAACAGCGATTTCGATGATTCGGCATCCTTCTCACAGAAGAAACACCAGGATTATCGCAGAAAGTGCATATCTCAGCTTGAAGCACCACGAAAACCAAGATATCTCCGGTTCTGCATATCAAACGTATTGTGGAGTGGTGAAAACACCAGTTAACGTGCTTCTAGCATTAAATAGCTCCAAAAGAGCGATTTCGATGAATCTGCATACTTGTCACAGAAGAACCACCAAGATTATCGCAGAAAATGCATACCTCAGCTTGAAGCCCCACGAAAACCAAGATATCTCCGTTTCTGCATAACAAACGCACTGTGCAGTGGTGAAACCACCAGAAAACGTGTTTCTCGCATTAAATAGCTCCATAAGAGCGATTTCGATGATTCGGCATACTTCTCACAGAAGACTCACCGAGACTATAGCAGAAAATGCATATCCAGCTGGAAACCCCACGAAAATCCAGATATCGCCGTTTCTCTATATCAAACGTACTGTGGAGTGGTGAAAACACCAGTTAACGTCCCTCTCGCATTAAATAGCTCCAAAAGAGCGATTTCGATGGTTCTGCATACTTCTCACAGAAGAACCACCAAGATTATCCCAGACAATGCATATCTCCGCTTGAAACCCCACGAAAATCGAGATATCGCCGTTTCTGCTTATCGAACGTACTGTGGAGTTGTAAAAACACCAGAAAACGTGTTTTTTCGCATTAAATAGCACGACAACAGCGATTTCGGTGATTCTGCACACTTGTCACAGAAGAATCATGAAGATTATCACTGAAAATGCATATCTCAGCTGGAAACCCAACGAAACCGGAGATATCGCAGTTTCCACACTTTAAACGCACTGTGCAGTGCTGAAAACACCAGAAAACGTGTTTTTCGCATTCAATAGCTCGAAAACAGCGATTTTGGTGATTCTGCACACTTGTCACAGAAGAATCATGAACATTATCACTGAAAATGCATATCTCAGCTGGAAACCCAACGAAACCGGAGATATCGCAGTTTCCACACTTTAAACGCACTGTGGAGTGCTGGAACACCAGGAAACGTGTTATTTCGCATTAAATAGCACGAAAACAGCGGTTTCGGTGATTCTGCATACTTCTCACAGAAGAATATCCAAGAGTATCGTAGAAAATACATGTTTCAGCTGGAAACCCAAAGAAACCGGAGATATCGCAGTTTCCGCATATCAAACGCACTGTGGAGTGCTGAAAACACCAGAAAACGTGTTTTTCGCATTAAATAGCACGACAACAGCGATTTCGGTGATTCTGCACACTTGTCACAGAAGAATCATGAAGATTAACACTGAGAATGCATATTTCAGCTGGAAACCCAACGAAACCGAAGATATCGCAGTTCCCGCATGTCAAACGCACTGTGGAGTGCTGGAACGCAAGAAACGTGTTATTTCGCACTAAATAGCACGAAAACAGCGATTTCGGCGATTCAGCAAACTTGTGACAGAAGAATCATGAAGATGAACACTGAGAATGCATATTTCAGCTGGAAACCCAACGAAACCGAAGATATCGCAGTTCCCGCATGTCAAACGCACTGTGGAGTGCTGGAACGCAAGAAACGTGTTATTTCGCACTAAATATCACGAAAACAGCGATTTCGGCGATTCAGCAAACTTGTGACCGAAGAATCATGAAGATGAACACTGAGAATGCATTTATCACCTGGAAACCCAACGAAACGGAGATATCGCAGTTTCCGCATATCAAACGCACTGTGGAGTGCTGAAAACACCAGAAAACGTGTTTTTCGCATCAAATAGCACGAAAACTGCCATTTTGATGATTCTGCACACTTGTCACAGAAGAATCATGAAGATTATCACTGAAAATGCATATCTCAGCTGGAAATCCCACGAAAACGAAGATATCGCAGTTTCCGCATGTCAAGCGCACTGTGGATTGCTGAAAACACCAGGAAACGTGTTTTTCGCATTCAATAGCACGAAAACAGCCATTTTGGTGATTCTGCACACTTGTCACAGAAGAATATTCAAGATTATCGTAGAAAATGCATGTCTCATCTTGAAACCCCACGAAACGAAGATATCGCAGTTTCCGCATATCAAACGCACTGTGGAGTGCTGAAAACACCAGAAAACGTGTTTTTCGCATCAAATAGCACGAAAACAGCCATTTTGGTGATTCTGCACACTTGTCACAGAAGAATCATGAAGATTATCACTGAAAATGCATATCTCAGCTGGAAATCCCACGAAAACGAAGATATCGCAGTTTCCGCATGTCAAGCGCACTGTGGATTGCTGAAAACACCAGGAAACGTGTTTTTCGCATTCAATAGCACGAAAACAGCCATTTTGGTGATTCTGCACACTTGTCACAGAAGAATCATGAAGATTATCACTGAAAATGCATATCTCAGCTGGAAACCCCATGAAAACGAAGATATCGCAGTTTCCGCATTTCAAACGCACTGTGGAGTGCTGAAAACACCAGAAAACGTGTTTTTCGCATTAAATAGCACGACAACAGCGATTTCGGTGATTCTGCACACTTGTCACAGAAGAATCATGAAGATTAACACTGAGAATGCATATTTCAGCTGGAAACCCAACGAAACCGAAGATATCGCAGTTCCCGCATGTCAAACGCACTGTGGAGTGCTGGAACGCAAGAAACGTGTTATTTCGCACTAAATAGCACGAAAACAGCGATTTCGGCGATTCAGCAAACTTGTGACCGAAGAATCATGAAGATGAACACTGAGAATGCATTTATCACCTGGAAACCCAACGAAACCGGAGATATCGCAGTTTCCGCATATCAAATGCACTGTGGAGTGCTAGAACACCAGGAAACGTGTTATTTCGCATTAAATAGCACGAAAACAGCGGTTTCGGTGATTCTGCATACTTCTCACAGAAGAATATCCAAGATTATCGTAGAAAATACATGTCTCAGCTGGAAACCCCACGAAAACGAAGATATCGCAATTTCCGCATACCAAACGCACTGTGGAGTGCTGCAAACACCAGAAAACGTGTTTTTCGCATTCAATAGCTCGAAAACAGCGATTTTGGTGATTCTGTACACTTGTCACAGAAGAATCATGAAGATTATCACTGAAAATGCATATCTCAGCTGGAAACCCCACGAAAACGAAGATATCGCAGTTTCCGCATGTCAAGCGCACTGTGGAGTGCTGAAAACCCCAGAAAACGTGTTTTGCGCATGAAATAGCACGACAACAGCGATTTCGGGAATTCTGCATTTGTTTTCACAGAAGAATCATGAAGATTTTCACTGAAAATGCATATCTCAGCTGGAAACCCCACGAAAACGAAGATATCGCAGTTTCCGCATGTCAAGCGCACTGTGGAGTGCTGAAAACCCCAGAAAACGTGTTTTTCGCATTAAATAGCACGACAACAGCGATTTCGGTGATTCTGCACACTTGTCACAGAAGAATCATGAAGATTAACACTGAGAATGCATATTTCAGCTGGAAACCCAACGAAACCGGAGATATCGCAGTTTCCGCATATGAAACGCACTGTGGAGTGCTGAAAACACCAGAAAACGTGTTTTTCACATCAAATAGCACGACAACACCGATTTCGGTGATTCTGCACACTTGTCACAGAAGAATCATGAAGATGAACACTGAGAATGCATTTATCACCTGGAAACCCAACGAAACCGGAGATATCGCAGTTTCCGCATATCAAATGCACTGTGGAGTGCTGGAACACCAGGAAACGTGTTATTTCGCATTAAATAGCACGAAAACAGCGGTTTCGGTGATTCTGCATACTTCTCACAGAAGAATATCCAAGATTATCGTAGAAAATACATGTTTCAGCTGGAAACCCCACGAAAACGAAGATATCGCAATTTCCGCATACCAAACGCACTGTGGAGTGCTGAAAACACCAGAAAACGTGTTTTTCGCTTTAAGTAGCACTAAAACAGAGATCTCGGTGATTCTGCATATTTGTCACAGAAGTATCACGAAGATTATGGCTGAAAAAGCACGTCCCGGCTGAAAGCGACACGAAAATGCAGAAATCGCCGGTTCTGCATATCATACGCACTGTGTAGTGCTGAAAACACCGTAAAACGAGTTTTTCGGATTAAGTAGCACTGAAAGAGCGATTTCGATGATTCTGCGTACTTCTCACAGAAGAACCACCAAGATTATCGCAGAAAATGCATATCTCAGCTTGAAGCCCCACGAAAACCAAGATATCTTCGGTTCTGCATATCAACCGCACTGTGGAGTGGTGAATACCCCAGATAACGAGTTTCTAGCATTAAATAGCTCCAAAAGAGCGATTTCGATGAATCTGCATACTTTTCACAGAAGAACCACCAAGATTATCGCAGAAAATGCATATCTCAGCTTGAAGCCCCACGAAAACCAAGATATCTCCGTTTCTGCATAACAAACGCACTGTGCAGTGGTGAAACCACCAGAAAACGTGTTTCTCGCATTAAATAGCTCCAAAAGAGCGATTTCGATGATTCGGCATACTTCTCACAGAAGACTCACCGAGACTATAGCAGAAAATGCATATCCAGGTGGAAACCCCACGAAAATCCAGATATCGCAGTTTCTCTATATCAAACGTACTGTGGAGTGGTGAAACCACCAGTTAACGTCCCTCTCGCATTAAATAGCTCCAAAAGAGCGATTTCGATGATTCTGCATACTTCTCACAGAAGAACCACCAAGATTATCCCAGACAATGCATATCTCCGCTTGAAACCCCACGAAAATCGAGATATCGCCGTATCTGCTTATCGAACGTACTGTGGAGTTGTAAAAACACCAGAAAACGTGTTTTTTCGCATTAAATAGCACGACAACAGCGATTTCGGTGATTCTGCACACTTGTCACAGAAGAATCATGAAGATTATCACTGAAAATGCATATCTCAGCTGGAAACCCAACGAAACGAAGATATCGCAGTTTCCGCATATCAAACGCACTGTGGAGTGCTGAAAACACCAGAAAACGTGTTTTTCGCATCAAATAGCACGAAAACAGCCATTTTGGTGATTCTGCACACTTGTCACAGAAGAATCATGAAGATTATCACTGAAAATGCATATCTCAGCTGGAAATCCCACGAAAACGAAGATATCGCAGTTTCCGCATGTCAAGCGCACTGTGGATTGCTGAAAACACCAGGAAACGTGTTTTTCGCATTCAATAGCACGAAAACAGCCATTTTGGTGATTCTGCACACTTGTCACAGAAGAATATTCAAGATTATCGTAGAAAATGCATGTCTCATCTTGAAACCCCACGAAACGAAGATATCGCAGTTTCCGCATATCAAACGCACTGTGGAGTGCTGAAAACACCAGAAAACGTGTTTTTCGCATCAAATAGCACGAAAACAGCCATTTTGGTGATTCTGCACACTTGTCACAGAAGAATCATGAAGATTATCACTGAAAATGCATATCTCAGCTGGAAATCCCACGAAAACGAAGATATCGCAGTTTCCGCATGTCAAGCGCACTGTGGATTGCTGAAAACACCAGGAAACGTGTTTTTCGCATTCAATAGCACGAAAACAGCCATTTTGGTGATTCTGCACACTTGTCACAGAAGAATCATGAAGATTATCACTGAAAATGCATATCTCAGCTGGAAACCCAACGAAACCGGAGATATAGCAGCTTCCGCATATCAAAC
Organism: Anthophora plumipes; assembly: GCA_951804975.1. Classification (NCBI taxonomy): domain Eukaryota; kingdom Metazoa; phylum Arthropoda; class Insecta; order Hymenoptera; family Apidae; genus Anthophora; species Anthophora plumipes. The sequence goes on from OX638127.1 coordinate 1,144,528, forward strand.
GCACTGTGGAGTGCTGAAAACACCAGAAAACGTGTTTTTCGCATCAAATAGCACGACAACAGCGATTTCGGTAATTCTGCATCCTTCTCACAGAAGAATCTCGAAAATTATCACTGAAAATGCATATCTCCGCTGGAAACCCCACGAAAACGAAGATATCGCAGTTTCCGCATGTCAAGCGCACTGTGGATTGCTGAAAACACCAGGAAACGTGTTTTTCGCATTCAATAGCACGAAAACAGCCATTTTGGTGATTCTGCACACTTGTCACAGAAGAATCATGAAGATTATCACTGAAAATGCATATCTCAGCTGGAAACCCAACGAAACCGGAGATATCGCAGCTTCCGCATATCAAACGCACTGTGGAGTGCTGAAAACACCAGAAAACGTGTGATTCGCATTCAATAGCACGAAAACAGTGATTTCGGTGATTCTGCATACTTCTCACAGAAGAATATTCAAGATTATCGTAGCAAATACATGCCTCAGCTGGAAACCCCATGAAAACGAAGATATCGCAGTTTCCGCATTTCAAACGCACTGTGGAGTGCAGAAAACACCAGAAAACGTGTTTTTCACATCAAATAGCACGACAACAGCGATTTCGGTAATTCCGCATCCTTCTCACAGAAGAATATTCTAGATTATCGTAGAAAATGCATGTCTCATCTTGAAACCCCACGAAACGAAGATATCGCAGTTTCCGCATATCAAACGCACTGTGGAGTGCAGAAAACACCAGAAAACGTGTTTTTCGCATCAAATAGCACGAAAACAGCGATTTCGGCGATTCTGCATCCTTCTTACGGAAGAATATCCAAGATTATCGAAGAAAATGCATGTCCCAGCTGGCAACCCCACGAAAACGAAGATATCGCAGTTTCCACATATTGAACGCACTGTGGAGTGCTCAAACCACCAGAAAACGTGTTTCTCGCATTAAATAGCACGAAAACAGCGATTTCGGGGATTCTGCACGCTTGTCACAGAAGAATCTCGACGATTATCACTGAAAATGCATATCTCAGCTGGAAACCCAACGAAACCGAAGTTATCGCAGTTTCCGCATATCAAACGCACTGTGGAGTGCTGGAACACAAGAAGCGTGTTATTTCATACCAAATAGCAGTACCCCAGCGATTTCGGTGATTCTGGACACTTGTCACAGAAGAATCATGAAGATTATCACTGAAAATGCATATCTCAGCTGGAATCCCATCGAAACCGGAGATATCGCAGCTACCGCATATCAAACGCACTGTGGAGTGCTCAAACCACCAGAATACGTGTTTTTCGCATTCAATAGCACGAAGACAGCGATATCGGTGATTCTGCATACTTCTCACGGAAGAATATCCGAGATTATCGTAGAAAATGCATGTCTCATCTGGAAACCCAACGAAACCGAAGATATCGCAGTTTCCACATGACAAATGCACTGTGGAGTGCTGAAAACACTAGGAAACGTGTTTTTCGCATTCAATAGCACGGCAACAGTGATTTCGGTGATTCTGGACACTTGTCACAGAAGAATCTCGAAAATTATCACTGAAAATGCATATCTCCGCTGGAAACCCCACGAAAACGAAGATATCGCAGTTTCCGCATGTCAAGCGCACTGTGGATTGCTGAAAACACCAGGAAACGTGTTTTTCGCATTCAATAGCACGAAAACAGCCATTTTGGTGATTCTGCACACTTGTCGTAGAAGAATCATGAAGATTATCACTGAAAATGCATATGTCAGCTGGAAACCCAACGAAACCGAAGATATCGCTGTATACGCATGTCAAACGCACGGTGGAGAGCTGAAAACACCAGAAAACGTGTTTATCGCATCAAATAGCACGAAAGCAGCGATTTCGGTGATTCTGCATGCTTCTTACGGAAGAATATCCAAGATTATCGTAGAAAATGCATGTCCCAGCTGGAAACCCCATGAAAACGAAGGTATCGCAGTTTCCGCATTTCAAACGCACTGTGGAGTGCTGAAAACACCAGAAAACGTGTTACTCGCATCAAATAGAACGAAAACAGCGGATACGGCGATTCAGCATACTTCTTACGGAAGAATATCCAAGATTATCGTAGAAAATGCATGTCCCAGCTGGCAACCCCACGAAAACGAAGATATCGCAGTTTCCGAATATAAAACGCACTGTGGAGTGCTGTAAACACCAGGAACCGTGTTTTTCGCAATCAATAGCACGAAAACAGCGACATCGGTGATTCTGCACACTTGTCGCAGAAGAATCATGATGATTATCACTGAAAATGCATATGTCAGCTGGAAACCCAACGAAACCGAAGATATCGCTGTATACGCATGTCAAACGCACGGTGGAGAGCTGAAAACACCAGAAAACGTGTGTTTCGCATTCAATAGCACGAAAACAGTGATTTCGGTGATTCTGCATACTTCTCACAGAAGAATATTCAAGATTATCGTAGAAAATACATGCCTCAGCTGGAAACCCCATGAAAACGAAGATATCGCAGTTTCCGCATTTCAAACGCACTGTGGAGTGCTGGATCACAAGAAGCGTGTTATTTCGTATTAAATAGCAGTACGCGACAGATTTCGGTGATTATGCACACTTGTCACAGAAGAAACTCGGAGATTATCACTGAAAATGCATATCTCCGCAGGAAACCTCACGAAAACGAAGATATCGCAGTTTCCGTATGTCAAGCTCACTGTGGAGTGCTGAAAACACCAGGAAACGTGTTTTTCGCATTCAATAGCACGCAAACAGCGATTTCGGTGATTCTTCACACTTGTCACAGCAGAATCATGAAGATTATCACTGAAAATGCATATCTCAGCTGGAAACCCAACGAAACCGAAGTTATCGCAGTTTCCGCATATCAAACGCACTGTGGAGTGCTGGAACACAAGAAGCGTGTAATTTCGTATTAAATAGCAGTACGCCAGAGATTTCGGTGATTATGCTCACTTGTCACAGAAGAAACTCGGAGATTATCCCAGAAAATGCATATCTCCGCTGGAAACCCCACGAAAACAAAGATATCGCAGTTTCCGCATGTCAAGCGCACTGTGGAGTGCTGAAAACACCAGAAAACGTGTGTTTCGCATTCAATAGCACGAAAACAGTGATTTCGGTGATTCTGCATACTTCTCACAGAAGAATATTCAAGATTATCGTAGAAAATGCATGTCTCATCTTGAAACCCCACGAAACGAAGATATCGCAGTTTCCGCATATCAAACGCACTGTGGAGTGCTGAAAACACCAGAAAACGTGTTTTTCGCATCAAATAGCACGAAAACAGCGATTTCGGCGATTCTGCATACTTCTTACGGAAGAATATCCAAGATTATCGTAGAAAATGCATGTCCCAGCTGGCAACCCCACGAAAACGAAGATATCGCAGTTTCCACATATTAAACGCACCGTGGAGTGCTCAAACCACCAGAAAACGTGTTTTTCGCATTAAATAGCACGAAAACAGCGATTTCGGTGATTCTGCACGCTTGTCACAGAAGAATCTCGACGATTATCACTGAAAATGCATATCTCAGCTGGAAACCCAACGAAACCGAAGTTATCGCAGTTTCCGCATATCAAACGCACTGTGGAGTGCTGGAACACAAGAAGCGTGTTATTTCATATCAAATAGCAGTACCCCAGCGATTTCGGTGATTCTGGACACTTGTCACAGAAGAATCATGAAGATTATCACTGAAAATGCATATCACAGCTGGAAACCCAACGAAACCGGAGATATCGCAGCTTCCGCATATCAAACGCACTGTGGAGTGCTCAAACCACCAGAAAACGTGTTTTTCGCATTAAATAGCACGAAAACAGCGATTTCGGTGATTCTGCACACTTGTCACAGAAGAATTTCGACGATTATCACTGAAAACGCATATCTCAGCTGGAAACCCAACGAAACCGGAGATATCGCTGTATACGCATGTCAAACGCACTGTGGAGTGCTGAAGACACCAGAATACGTGTTTTTCGCATTCAATAGCACGAAGACAGCGATATCGGTGATTCTGCATACTTCTCACGGAAGAATATCCGAGATTATCGTAGAAAATGCATGTCTCAGCTGGAAACCCAACGAAACCGAAGATATCGCAGTTTCCGCATGACAAATGCACTGTGGAGTGCTGAAAACACCAGGAAACGAGTTTTTCGCATTCAATAGCACGGCAACAGTGATTTCGGTGATTGTGGACACTTGTCACAGAAGAATCTCGAAAATTATCACTGAAAATGCATATCTCCGCTGGAAACCCCACGAAAACGAAGATATCGCAGTTTCCGCATGTCAAGCGCACTGTGGATTGCTGAAAACACCAGGAAACGTGTTTTTCGCATTCAATAGCACGAAAACAGCCATTTTGGTGATTCTGCACTCTTGTCGCAGAAGAATCATGAAGATTATCACTGAAAATGCATATCTCATCTGGAAACCCAACGAAACCGGAGATATCGCAGCTTCCGCATATCAAACGCACTGTGGAGTGCTGGATCACAAGAAGCGTGTTATTTCGTATTAAATAGCAGTACGCCAGAGATTTCGGTGATTCTGCATCCTTCTCACAGAAGAATATTCAAGATTATCGTAGAAAATGCATGTCTCATCTTGAAACCCCACGAAACGAAGATATCGCAGTTTCCGCATATCAAACGCACTGTGGAGTGCTGAAAACACCAGAAAACGTGTTTTTCGCATCAAATAGCACGAAAACAGCGATTTCGGCCATTCTGCATACTTCTTACGGAAGAATATCGAAGATTATCGTAGAAAATACATGCCTCCGCTGGAAACCCCATGAAAACGAAGATATCGCAGTTTCCGCATTTCTAACGCACTGTGGAGTGCTGGATCAGAAGAAGCGTGTTATTTCGTATTAAATAGCAGTACGCGAGAGATTTCGGTGATAATGCACACTTGTCACGGAAGAAACTCGGAGATTATCACTGAAAATGCATATCTCCGCAGGAAACCTCACGAAAGCGAAGATATCGCAGTTTCCGCATGTCAAGCTCACTGTGGAGTGCTGAAAACACCAGGAAACGTGTTTTTCGCATTCAATAGCACGAAAACAGCGATTTCGGTGATTCTGCACACTTGTCACAGCAGAATCATGAAGATTATCACTGAAAATGCATATCTCAGCTGGATACCCAACGAAACCGGAGATATCGCAGCTTCCGCATATCAAACGCACTGTGGAGTGCTGGATCACAAGATGCGTGTTATTTCGTATTAAATAGCAGTACGCCAGAGATTTCGGTGATTATGCTCACTTGTCACAGAAGAAACTCGGAGATTATCACTGAAAATGCATATCTCCGCTGGAAACCCCACGAAAACGAAGATATCGCAGTTTCCGCATGTCAAGCGCACTGTGGAGTGCTGAAAACACCAGAAAACGTGTTTTTCGCATTCAATAGCACGAAAACAGCGATTTCGGTGATTCTGCACACTTGTCGCAGAAGAATCATGAAGATTATCACTGAAAATGCATATGTCAGCTGGATTCCCAACGAAACCGAAGATATCGCTGTATACGCATGTCAAACGCACGGTGGAGAGCTGAAAACACCAGAAAACGTGTGTTTCGCATTCAATAGCATGAAAACAGTGATTTCGGTGATTCTGCATACTTCTCACAGAAGAATATTCAAGATTATCGTAGAAAATACATGCCTCAGCTGGAAACCCCATGAAAACGAAGATATCGCAGTTTCCGCATTTCAAACGCACTGTGGAGTGCTGGATCACAAGAAGCGTGTTATTTCGTATTAAATAGCAGTACGCGAGAGATTTCGGTGATTATGCACACTTGTCACAGAAGAAACTCGGAGATTATCACTGAAAATGCATATCTCCGCTGGAAACCCCACGAAAACAAAGATATCGCAGTTTCCGCATGTCAAGCGCACTGTGGAGTGCTGAAAACACCAGAAAACGTGTGTTTCGCATTCAATAGCACGAAAACAGTGATTTCGGTGATTCTGCATACTTCTCACAGAAGAATATTCAAGATTATCGTAGAAAATACATGCCTCAGCTGGAAACCCCATGAAAACGAAGATATCGCAGTTTCCGCATTTCAAACGCACTGTGGAGTGCTGGAACACAAGAAGCGTGTTATTTCATATCAAATAGCAGTACCCCAGCGATTTCGGTGATTCTGGACACTTGTCACAGAAGAATCATGAAGATTATCACTGAAAATGCATATCTCAGCTGGAAACCCAACGAAACCGGAGATATCGCAGCTTCCGCATATCAAACGCACTGTGGAGTGCTCAAACCACCAGAAAACGTGTTTTTCGCATTAAATAACACGAAAACAGCGATTTCGGTGATTGTGGACACTTGTCACAGAAGAATCTCGAAAATTATCACTGAAAATGCATATCTCCGCTGGAAACCCCACGAAAACGAAGATATCGCAGTTTCCGCATATCCATCGCACTGTGGAGTGCTCAAACCACCAGAAAACGTGTTTTTCGCATTAAATAGCACGAAAACAGCGATTTCGGTGATTCTGCACGCTTGTCACAGAAGAATCTCGACGATTATCACTGAAAATGCATATCTCAGCTGGAAACCCAACGAAACCGAAGTTATCGCAGTTTACGCATTTCAAACGCACTGTGGAGTGCTGGAACACAAGAAGCGTGTTATTTCATATCAAATAGCAGTACCCCAGCGATTTCGGTGATTCTGGACACTTGTCACAGAAGAATCATGAAGATTATCACTGAAAATGCATATCTCAGCTGGAAACCCAACGAAACCGGAGATATCGCAGCTTCCGCATATCAAACGCACTGTGGAGTGCTCAAACCACCAGAAAACGTGTTTTTCGCATTAAATAACACGAAAACAGCGATTTCGGTGATTGTGGACACTTGTCACAGAAGAATCTCGAAAATTATCACTGAAAATGCATATCTCCGCTGGAAACCCCACGAAAACGAAGATATCGCAGTTTCCGCATGTCAAGCGCACTGTGGATTGCTGAAAACACCAGGAAACGTGTTTTTCGCATTCAATAGCACGAAAACAGCCATTTTGGTGATTCTGCACACTTGTCGCAGAAGAATCATGAAGATTATCACTGAAAATGCATATGTCAGCTGGAAACCCAACGAAACCGAAGATATCGCTGTACACGCATGTCAAACGCACTGTGGAGTGCTGAAGACACCAGAATACGTGTTTTTCGCATTCAGTAGCACGAAGACAGCGATATCGGTGATTCTGCATACTTCTCACGGAAGAATATCCGAGATTATCGTAGAAAATGCATGTCTCAGCTGGAAACCCAACGAAACCGAAGATATCGCAGTTTCCGCATGACAAATGCACTGTGGAGTGCTGAAAACACCAGGAAACGTGTTTTTCGCATTCAATAGCACGGCAACAGTGATTTCGGTGATTGTGGACACTTGTCACAGAAGAATCTCGAAAATTATCACTGAAAATGCATATCTCCGCTGGAAACCCCACGAAAACGAAGATATCGCAGTTTCCGCATGTCAAGCGCACTGTGGATTGCTGAAAACACCAGGAAACGTGTTTTTCGCATTCAATAGCACGAAAACAGCCATTTTGGTGATTCTGCACACTTGTCGCAGAAGAATCATGAAGATTATCACTGAAAATGCATATGTCAGCTGGAAACCCAACGAAACCGAAGATATCGCTGTACACGCATGTCAAACGCACTGTGGAGTGCTGAAGACACCAGAATACGTGTTTTTCGCATTCAGTAGCACGAAGACAGCGATATCGGTGATTCTGCATACTTCTCACGGAAGAATATCCGAGATTATCGTAGAAAATGCATGTCTCAGCTGGAAACCCAACGAAACCGAAGATATCGCAGTTTCCGCATGACAAATGCACTGTGGAGTGCTGAAAACACCAGGACACGTGTTTTTCGCATTCAATAGCACGGCAACAGTGAGTTCGGTGATTGTGGACACTTGTCACAGAAGAATCTCGAAAATTATCACAGAAAATACATGCCTCAGCTGGAAACCCCATGAAAACGAAGATATCGCAGTTTCCGCATTTCAAACGCACTGTGGAGTGCTGGATCACAAGAAGCGTGTTATTTCGTATTAAATAGCATTACGCGAGAGATTTCGGTGATTATGCACACTTGTCACAGAAGAAACTCGGAGATTATCACTGAAAATGCATATCTCCGCTGGAAACCCCACGAAACCGGAGATATCGCAGCTTCCGCATATCAAACGCACTGTGGAGTGCTGAAGACATCAGAAAACGTGTTTTTCGCAATCAATAGCACGAAAACAGCGACTTCGTTGATTCTGCACACTTGTCACAGAAGAATCTCGATGAATATCACTGAAAATGCATGTCTCAGCTGGCAACCCCACGAAAACGAAGATATCGCAGTTTCCGCATATCAAACGCACTGTGGAGTGCTGAAGACACCAGACAACGTGTTTTTCGCATTCAATAGCACGAAAACAGCGATTTCGGTGATTCTGCACACTTGTCACAGAAGAATCTCGAGGATTATCACTGAAAATGCATATCTCAGCTGGCAACCCCACGAAAATGAAGATATCGCAGTTTCCGCATATCAAACGCACTGTGGAGTGCTGAAGACACCAGACAACGTGTGTTTCGCATTCAATAGCACGAAAACAGCGATTTCGGTGATTCTGCACACTTGTCACAGAAGAATCTCGAGGATTATCACTGAAAATGCATATCTCAGCTGGCAACCCCACGAAAACGAAGATATCGCAGTTTCCGCATATCAAACGCACTGTGGAGTGCTGAAGACACCAGACAACGTGTTTTTCGCATTCAATAGCACGAAAACAGCGATTTCGGTGATTCTGCACACTTGTCACAGAAGAATCTCGAGGATTATCACTGAAAATGCATATCTCAGCTGGCAACCCCACGAAAACGAAGATATCGCAGTTTCCGCATATCAAACGCACTGTGGAGCGCTGAAAGCACCAGGAAACGTGTTTTTGCATTCAATAGCACGAAAACAGCGACTTCGGTGATTCAACACACTTGTCACAGCAGAATCTCGACGATTATCATTGGAAATGCATATCTCAGCTGGAACCCAGCGAAACCGAAGATATCGCAATTTCCGCATATCAAACTCACTGTGGAGTGCTGGAACACAAGAAGCGTGTTATTTCATATCAAATAGCAGTACCCCTGCGAATTCGGTGATTCGGGTCACTTGTCACAGAAGAATCTCGACGATTATCACTGAAAATGCATATCTCAGCTGGAACCCAGCGAAACCGAAGATATCGCAATTTCCGCATATCAAACGCACTGTGGAGCGCTGAAAGCACAAGGAAACGTGTATTTCGCATTCAACAGCACGAAAACAGCGACTTCGGTGATTCTGCATACCTCTCAGAGAAGAATATCCGAGATTATCGTAGAAAATGCATATCTCAGCTGGAAACCCAACGAAACCGAAGATATCGCAGTTTCCGCATATCAAACGCACTGTGGAGTGCTGGAACACAAGAAGCGTGTTATTTCATATCAAATAGCAGTACCCCAGCGATTTCGGTGATTCTGGACACTTGTCACAGAAGAAACTCGGAGATTATCACTGAAAATGCATATCTCAGCTGGAAACCCCACGAAAACGAAGATATCGCAGCTTCCGCATATCAAACGCACTGTGGAGTGCTCAAACCACAAGGAAACGTGTTTTTCGCATTAAATAGCACGAAAACAGCGATTCCGGTGATTATGCACACATGTCACAGAAGAAACTCGAAGATTATCACTGAGAATGCATATTTGAGCTGGAAACCCAACGAAAACGAAGATATCGCAGTTTCCGCATGTCAAGCTCACTGTGGAGTGCTGAAAACACCAGGAAACGTGTTCTTCGCATTCAATAGCACGAAAACAGCGATTTCGGTGATTGTGCACACTTGTCACAGAAGAATCTCGAGGATTATCACTGAAAATGCATATCTCAGCTGGCAACCCCACGAAAACGAAGATATCGCAGTTTCCGCATATCAAACGCACTGTGGAGTGCTGAAGACACCAGACAACGTGTGTTTCGCATTCAATAGCACGAAAACAGCGATTTCGGTGATTCTGCACACTTGTCACAGAAGAATCTCGAGGATTATCACTGAAAATGCATATCTCAGCTGGCAACCCCACGAAAACGAAGATATCGCAGTTTCCGCATATCAAACGCACTGTGGAGTGCTGAAGACACCAGACAACGTGTTTTTCGCATTCAATAGCACGAAAACAGCGATTTCGGTGATTCTGCACACTTGTCATAGAGGAATCATGAAGATAATCATTGAAAATGCATATGTCAGCTGGAAACCCAACGAAACCGAAGATATCGCAGTTTCCGCATATCAAACGCACTGTGGAGTGCTGGAACACAAGAAGCGTGTTATTTCATATCAAATAGCAGTACCCCAGCGATTTCGGTGATTCTGGACACTTGTCACAGAAGAAACTCGCAGATTATCACTGAAAATGCATATCTCCGCTGGAAACCCCACGAAAACGAAGATATCGCAGTTTCCGCATGTCAAGCGCACTGTGGAGTGCTGAAAACACCAGAAAACGTGTTTTTCGCATTCAATAGCACGAAAACAGCGATTTCGGTGATTCTGCACACTTGTCGCAGAAGAATCATGAAGATTATCACTGAAAATGCATATGTCAGCTGGAAACCCAACGAAACCGAAGATATCGCTGTATACGCATGTCAAACGCACGGTGGAGAGCTGAAAACACCAGAAAACGTGTGTTTCGCATTCAATAGCACGAAAACAGTGATTTCGGTGATTCGGCATACTTCTCACAGAAGAATATTCAAGATTATCGTAGAAAATACATGCCTCAGCTGGAAACCCCATGAAAACGAAGATATCGCAGTTTCCGCATTTCAAACGCACTGTGGAGTGCTGGATCACAAGAAGCGTGTTATTTCGTATGAAATAGCAGTACGCGAGAGATTTCGGTGATTATGCACACTTGTCACAGAAGAAACTCGGAGATTATCACTGAAAATGCATATCTCCGCAGGAAACCTCACGAAAACGAAGATATCGCAGTTTCCGCATGTCATGCTCACTGTGGAGTGCTGAAAACACCAGGAAACGTGTTTTTCGCATTCAATAGCACGAAAACAGCGATTTCGGTGATTCTGCACACTTGTCACAGAAGAATCTCGACGATTATCACTGAAAATGCATATCTCAGCTGGAAACCCAACGAATCCGAAGTTATCGCAGTTTCCGCATATCAAACGCACTGTGGAGTGCTGAAAACACCAGGACACGTGTTTTTCGCATTCAATAGCACGAAAACAGCGATTTCGGTGATTCTGCACACTTGTCACAGAAGAATCTCGAGGATTATCACTGAAAATGCATATCTCAGCTGGCAACCCCACGAAAATGAAGATATCGCAGTTTCCGCATATCAAACGCACTGTGGAGTGCTGAAGACACCAGACAACGTGTGTTTCGCATTCAATAGCACGAAAACAGCGATTTCGGTGATTCTGCACACTTGTCACAGAAGAATCTCGAGGATTATCACTGAAAATGCATATCTCAGCTGGCAACCCCACGAAAACGAAGATATCGCAGTTTCCGCATATCAAACGCACTGTGGAGTGCTGAAGACACCAGACAACGTGTTTTTCGCATTCAATAGCACGAAAACAGCGATTTCGGTGATTCTGCACACTTGTCACAGAAGAATCTCGAGGATTATCACTGAAAATGCATATCTCAGCTGGCAACCCCACGAAAACGAAGATATCGCAGTTTCCGCATATCAAACGCACTGTGGAGCGCTGAAAGCACCAGGAAACGTGTTTTTGCATTCAATAGCACGAAAACAGCGACTTCGGTGATTCAACACACTTGTCACAGCAGAATCTCGACGATTATCATTGGAAATGCATATCTCAGCTGGAACCCAGCGAAACCGAAGATATCGCAATTTCCGCATATCAAACTCACTGTGGAGTGCTGGAACACAAGAAGCGTGTTATTTCATATCAAATAGCAGTACCCCTGCGAATTCGGTGATTCGGGTCACTTGTCACAGAAGAATCTCGACGATTATCACTGAAAATGCATATCTCAGCTGGAACCCAGCGAAACCGAAGATATCGCAATTTCCGCATATCAAACGCACTGTGGAGCGCTGAAAGCACAAGGAAACGTGTATTTCGCATTCAACAGCACGAAAACAGCGACTTCGGTGATTCTGCATACCTCTCAGAGAAGAATATCCGAGATTATCGTAGAAAATGCATATCTCAGCTGGAAACCCAACGAAACCGAAGATATCGCAGTTTCCGCATATCAAACGCACTGTGGAGTGCTGGAACACAAGAAGCGTGTTATTTCATATCAAATAGCAGTACCCCAGCGATTTCGGTGATTCTGGACACTTGTCACAGAAGAAACTCGGAGATTATCACTGAAAATGCATATCTCAGCTGGAAACCCCACGAAAACGAAGATATCGCAGCTTCCGCATATCAAACGCACTGTGGAGTGCTCAAACCACAAGGAAACGTGTTTTTCGCATTAAATAGCACGAAAACAGCGATTCCGGTGATTATGCACACATGTCACAGAAGAAACTCGAAGATTATCACTGAGAATGCATATTTGAGCTGGAAACCCAACGAAAACGAAGATATCGCAGTTTCCGCATGTCAAGCTCACTGTGGAGTGCTGAAAACACCAGGAAACGTGTTCTTCGCATTCAATAGCACGAAAACAGCGATTTCGGTGATTGTGCACACTTGTCACAGAAGAATCTCGAGGATTATCACTGAAAATGCATATCTCAGCTGGCAACCCCACGAAAACGAAGATATCGCAGTTTCCGCATATCAAACGCACTGTGGAGTGCTGAAGACACCAGACAACGTGTGTTTCGCATTCAATAGCACGAAAACAGCGATTTCGGTGATTCTGCACACTTGTCACAGAAGAATCTCGAGGATTATCACTGAAAATGCATATCTCAGCTGGCAACCCCACGAAAACGAAGATATCGCAGTTTCCGCATATCAAACGCACTGTGGAGTGCTGAAGACACCAGACAACGTGTTTTTCGCATTCAATAGCACGAAAACAGCGATTTCGGTGATTCTGCACACTTGTCATAGAGGAATCATGAAGATAATCATTGAAAATGCATATGTCAGCTGGAAACCCAACGAAACCGAAGATATCGCAGTTTCCGCATATCAAACGCACTGTGGAGTGCTGGAACACAAGAAGCGTGTTATTTCATATCAAATAGCAGTACCCCAGCGATTTCGGTGATTCTGGACACTTGTCACAGAAGAAACTCGCAGATTATCACTGAAAATGCATATCTCCGCTGGAAACCCCACGAAAACGAAGATATCGCAGTTTCCGCATGTCAAGCGCACTGTGGAGTGCTGAAAACACCAGAAAACGTGTTTTTCGCATTCAATAGCACGAAAACAGCGATTTCGGTGATTCTGCACACTTGTCGCAGAAGAATCATGAAGATTATCACTGAAAATGCATATGTCAGCTGGAAACCCAACGAAACCGAAGATATCGCTGTATACGCATGTCAAACGCACGGTGGAGAGCTGAAAACACCAGAAAACGTGTGTTTCGCATTCAATAGCACGAAAACAGTGATTTCGGTGATTCGGCATACTTCTCACAGAAGAATATTCAAGATTATCGTAGAAAATACATGCCTCAGCTGGAAACCCCATGAAAACGAAGATATCGCAGTTTCCGCATTTCAAACGCACTGTGGAGTGCTGGATCACAAGAAGCGTGTTATTTCGTATGAAATAGCAGTACGCGAGAGATTTCGGTGATTATGCACACTTGTCACAGAAGAAACTCGGAGATTATCACTGAAAATGCATATCTCCGCAGGAAACCTCACGAAAACGAAGATATCGCAGTTTCCGCATGTCATGCTCACTGTGGAGTGCTGAAAACACCAGGAAACGTGTTTTTCGCATTCAATAGCACGAAAACAGCGATTTCGGTGATTCTGCACACTTGTCACAGAAGAATCTCGACGATTATCACTGAAAATGCATATCTCAGCTGGAAACCCAACGAATCCGAAGTTATCGCAGTTTCCGCATATCAAACGCACTGTGGAGCGCTGAAAGCACAAGGAAACGTGTATTTCGCATTCAACAGCACGAAAACAGCGACTTCGGTGATTCTGCATACCTCTCAGAGAAGAATATCCGAGATTATCGTAGAAAATGCATATCTCAGCTGGAAACCCAACGAAACCGAAGATATCGCAGTTTCCGCATATCAAACGCACTGTGGAGTGCTGGAACACAAGAAGCGTGTTATTTCATATCAAATAGCAGTACCCCAGCGATTTCGGTGATTCTGGACACTTGTCACAGAAGAAACTCGGAGATTATCACTGAAAATGCATATCTCAGCTGGAAACCCCACGAAAACGAAGATATCGCAGCTTCCGCATATCAAACGCACTGTGGAGTGCTCAAACCACAAGGAAACGTGTTTTTCGCATTAAATAGCACGAAAACAGCGATTCCGGTGATTATGCACACATGTCACAGAAGAAACTCGAAGATTATCACTGAGAATGCATATTTGAGCTGGAAACCCAACGAAAACGAAGATATCGCAGTTTCCGCATGTCAAGCTCACTGTGGAGTGCTGAAAACACCAGGAAACGTGTTCTTCGCATTCAATAGCACGAAAACAGCGATTTCGGTGATTGTGCACACTTGTCACAGAAGAATCTCGAGGATTATCACTGAAAATGCATATCTCAGCTGGCAACCCCACGAAAACGAAGATATCGCAGTTTCCGCATATCAAACGCACTGTGGAGTGCTGAAGACACCAGACAACGTGTGTTTCGCATTCAATAGCACGAAAACAGCGATTTCGGTGATTCTGCACACTTGTCACAGAAGAATCTCGAGGATTATCACTGAAAATGCATATCTCAGCTGGCAACCCCACGAAAACGAAGATATCGCAGTTTCCGCATATCAAACGCACTGTGGAGTGCTGAAGACACCAGACAACGTGTTTTTCGCATTCAATAGCACGAAAACAGCGATTTCGGTGATTCTGCACACTTGTCATAGAGGAATCATGAAGATAATCATTGAAAATGCATATGTCAGCTGGAAACCCAACGAAACCGAAGATATCGCAGTTTCCGCATATCAAACGCACTGTGGAGTGCTGGAACACAAGAAGCGTGTTATTTCATATCAAATAGCAGTACCCCAGCGATTTCGGTGATTCTGGACACTTGTCACAGAAGAAACTCGCAGATTATCACTGAAAATGCATATCTCCGCTGGAAACCCCACGAAAACGAAGATATCGCAGTTTCCGCATGTCAAGCGCACTGTGGAGTGCTGAAAACACCAGAAAACGTGTTTTTCGCATTCAATAGCACGAAAACAGCGATTTCGGTGATTCTGCACACTTGTCGCAGAAGAATCATGAAGATTATCACTGAAAATGCATATGTCAGCTGGAAACCCAACGAAACCGAAGATATCGCTGTATACGCATGTCAAACGCACGGTGGAGAGCTGAAAACACCAGAAAACGTGTGTTTCGCATTCAATAGCACGAAAACAGTGATTTCGGTGATTCGGCATACTTCTCACAGAAGAATATTCAAGATTATCGTAGAAAATACATGCCTCAGCTGGAAACCCCATGAAAACGAAGATATCGCAGTTTCCGCATTTCAAACGCACTGTGGAGTGCTGGATCACAAGAAGCGTGTTATTTCGTATGAAATAGCAGTACGCGAGAGATTTCGGTGATTATGCACACTTGTCACAGAAGAAACTCGGAGATTATCACTGAAAATGCATATCTCCGCAGGAAACCTCACGAAAACGAAGATATCGCAGTTTCCGCATGTCATGCTCACTGTGGAGTGCTGAAAACACCAGGAAACGTGTTTTTCGCATTCAATAGCACGAAAACAGCGATTTCGGTGATTCTGCACACTTGTCACAGAAGAATCTCGACGATTATCACTGAAAATGCATATCTCAGCTGGAAACCCAACGAATCCGAAGTTATCGCAGTTTCCGCATATCAAACGCACTGTGGAGTGCTGGAACACAAGAAGCGTGTTATTTCATATCAAATAGCAGCACCCCAGCGATTTCGGTGATTCTGGACACTTGTCACAGAAGAAACTCGGAGATTATCACTGAAAATGCATATCTCAGCTGGAAACCCCACGAAAACGAAGATATCGCAGCTTCCGCATATCAAACGCACTGTGGAGTGCTCAAACCACCAGAAAACGTGTTTTTCGCATTAAATAGCACGAAAACAGCGATTTCGGTGATTCTGCACACTTGTCACAGAAGAATAATCAAGATTATCGTAGCAAATACATGCGTCAGCTGGAAACCCCATGAAAACGAAGATATCGCAGTTTCCGCATTTCAAACGCACTGTGGAGTGCAGAAAACACCAGAAAACGTGTTTTTAGCATCGAATAGCACGACAACAGCGATTTCGGAAATTTTGCATCCTTCTCACAGAAGAATAATCAAGATTATCGTAGAAAATGCATGACTCATCTTGAAACCCCACGAAACGAAGATATCGCAGTTTCCGCATATCAAACGCACTGCGGAGTGCTGAAAACACCAGGAAACGTGTTTTTCGCATTCAATAGCACGAAAACAGCCATTTCGGTGATTCTGCACACTTGTCACAGAAGAATCATGAAGATTATCACTGAAAATGCATATCTCAGCTGAGAACACAACGAAACCGAAGATATCGCACTTTCCGCATATCAAACGCACTGTGGAGTGCTGAAAACACCAGAAAACGTGTGTTTCGCATTCAATAGCACGAAAACAGTGATTTCGGTGATTCTGCATACTTCTCACAGAAGAATATTCAAGATTATCGTAGAAAATACATGCCTCAGCTGGAAACCCCATGAAAACGAAGATATCGCAGTTTCCGCATTTCAAACGCACTGTGGAGTGCTGGATCACAAGAAGCGTGTTATTTCGTATTAAATAGCATTACGCGAGAGATTTCGGTGATTATGCACACTTGTCACAGAAGAAACTCGGAGATTATCACTGAAAATGCATATCTCCACAGGAAACCTCACGAAAACGAAGATATCGCAGTTTCCGCATGTCAAGCTCACTGTGGAGTGCTGAAAACACCAGGAAACGTGTTTTTCGCATTCAATAGCGCGAAAACAGCGATTTCGGTGATTCTGCACGCTTGTCACAGCAGAATCATGAAGATTATCACTGAAAATGCATATCTCAGCTGGAAACCCAACGAAACCGGAGATATCGCAGCTTCCGCATATCAAACGCACTGTGGAGTGCTGGATCACAAGAAGCGTGTTATTTCGTATTAAATAGCAGTACGCCAGAGATTTCGGTGATTATGCTCACTTGTCACAGAAGAAACTCGGAGATTATCACTGAAAATGCATATCTCAGCTGGAAACCCAACGAAACCGGAGATATCGCAGCTTCCGCATATCAAACGCACTGTGGAGTGCTGAAGACACCAGACAACGTGTTTTTCGCATTCAATAGCACGAAAACAGCGATTTCGGTGATTCTGCACACTTGTCACAGAAGAATCTCGAGGATTATCACTGAAAATGCATATCTCAGCTGGCAACCCCACGAAAACGAAGATATCGCAGTTTCCGCATATCAAACGCACTGTGGAGCGCTGAAAGCACCAGGAAACGTGTTTTTGCATTCAATAGCACGAAAACAGCGACTTCGGTGATTCAACACACTTGTCACAGCAGAATCTCGACGATTATCATTGAAAATGCATATCTCAGCTGGAACCCAGCGAAACCGAAGATATCGCAATTTCCGCATATCAAACTCACTGTGGAGTGCTGGAACACAAGAAGCGTGTTATTTCATATCAAATAGCAGTACCCCTGCGATTTCGGTGATTCGGGTCACTTGTCACAGAAGAATCTCGACGATTATCACTGAAAATGCATATCTCAGCTGGAACCCAGCGAAACCGAAGATATCGCAATTTCCGCATATCAAACGCACTGTGGAGCGCTGAAAGCACAAGGAAACGTGTATTTCGCATTCAACAGCACGAAAACAGCGACTTCGGTGATTCTGCATACCTCTCAGAGAAGAATATCCGAGATTATCGTAGAAAATGCATATCTCAGCTGGAAACCCAACGAAACCGAAGATATCGCAGTTTCCGCATATCAAATGCACTGTGGAGTGCTGGAACACAAGAAGCGTGTTATTTCATATCAAATAGCAGTACCCCAGCGATTTCGGTGATTCTGGACACTTGTCACAGAAGAAACTCGGAGATTATCACTGAAAATGCATATCTCAGCTGGAAACCCCACGAAAACGAAGATATCGCAGCTTCCGCATATCAAACGCACTGTGGAGTGCTCAAACCACCAGAAAACGTGTTTTTCGCATTAAATAGCACGAAAACAGCGATTCCGGTGATTATGCACACATGTCACAGAAGAAACTCGAAGATTATCACTGAGAATGCATATTTGAGCTGGAAACCCAACGAAACCGAAGATATCGCAGTTTCCGCATGTCAAACGCACTGTGGAGTGCTGGAACGCAAGAAACGTGTTATTTCGCACTAAATAGCACGACCAGAGCGATTTCGGTTATTCTGCACACTTGTCATAGAAGAATCATGAAGATAATCATTGAAAATGCATAAGTCAGCTGGAAACCCAACGAAACCGAAGATATCACTGTATCCGCATGTCAAACGCACTGTGGAGTGCTGGAACGCAAGGAACGTGTTATTTCGCACTAAATAGCACGCAAACAGCGATTCCGGCGATACTGCATGCTTCTCACTGAAGAATATCCAAGATTATCGTAGGAAATGCATGTCTCAGCTGGAAACCCCACGAAAACGAAGATATCGCAGTTTACGCATATCAAACGCACTGTGGAGTGCTGAAAACACCAGAAAACGTGTTTTTCGCATCAAGTAGCACGACCAGAGCGATTTCGGTGATTCTGCACACTTGTCATAGAGGAATCATGAAGATAATCATTGAAAATGCATATGTCAGCTGGAAACCCAACGAAACCGAAGATATCGCAGTTTCCGCATATCAAACGCACTGTGGAGTGCTGGAACACAAGAAGCGTGTTATTTCATATCAAATAGCAGTACCCCAGCGATTTCGGTGATTCTGGACACTTGTCACAGAAGAAACTCGGAGATTATCACTGAAAATGCATATCTCCGCTGGAAACCCCACGAAAACGAAGATATCGCAGTTTCCGCATGTCAAGCGCACTGTGGAGTGCTGAAAACACCAGAAAACGTGTGTTTCGCATGCAATAGCACGAAAACAGTGATTTCGGTGATTCTGCATACTTCTCACAGAAGAATATTCAAGATTATCGTAGAAAATGCATGTCTCATCTTGAAACCCCACGAAACGAGGATATCGCAGTTTCCGCATATCAAACGCACTGTGGAGTGCTGAAAACACCAGAAAACGTGTTTTTCGCATCAAATAGCACGAAAACAGCGATTTCGGCGATTCTGCATACTTCTTACGGAAGAATATCCAAGATTATCGTAGAAAATGCATGTCCCAGCTGGCAACCCCACGAAAACGAAGATATCTCAGTTTCCACATATTAAACGCACTGTGGAGTGCTCAAACCACCAGAAAACGTGTTTTTCGCATTCAATAGCACGAAAACAGCCATTTCGGTGATTCTGCACACTTGTCAC
Organism: Anthophora plumipes; assembly: GCA_951804975.1. Classification (NCBI taxonomy): domain Eukaryota; kingdom Metazoa; phylum Arthropoda; class Insecta; order Hymenoptera; family Apidae; genus Anthophora; species Anthophora plumipes. The sequence continues at coordinate 1,164,375 of OX638127.1, forward strand.
AGAAGAATCATGAAGATTATCACTGAAAATGCATATCTCAGCTGAGAACACAACGAAACCGAAGATATCGCACTTTCCGCATATCAAACGCACTGTGGAGTGCTGAAAACACCAGAAAACGTGTGTTTCGCATTCAATAGCACGAAAACAGTGATTTCGGTGATTCTGCATACTTCTCACAGAAGAATATTCAAGATTATCGTAGAAAATACATGCCTCAGCTGGAAACCCCATGAAAACGAAGATATCGCAGTTTCCGCATTTCAAACGCACTGTGGAGTGCTGGATCACAAGAAGCGTGTTATTTCGTATTAAATAGCATTACGCGAGAGATTTCGGTGATTATGCACACTTGTCACAGAAGAAACTCGGAGATTATCACTGAAAATGCATATCTCCGCAGGAAACCTCACGAAAACGAAGATATCGCAGTTTCCGCATGTCAAGCTCACTGTGGAGTGCTGAAAACACCAGGAAACGTGTTTTTCGCATTCAATAGCACGAAAACAGCGATTTCGGTGATTCTGCACACTTGTCACAGCAGAATCATGAAGATTATCACTGAAAATGCATATCTCAGCTGGAAACCCAACGAAACCGGAGATATCGCAGCTTCCGCATATCAAACGCACTGTGGAGTGCTGGATCACAAGAAGCGTGTTATTTCGTATTAAATAGCAGTACGCCAGAGATTTCGGTGATTATGCTCACTTGTCACAGAAGAAACTCGGAGATTATCACTGAAAATGCATATCTCAGCTGGAAACCCAACGAAACCGGAGATATCGCAGCTTCCGCATATCAAACGCACTGTGGAGTGCTGGATCACAAGAAGCGTGTTATTTCGTATTAAATAGCATTACGCGAGAGATTTCAGTGATTATGCACACTTGTCACAGAAGAAACTCGGAGATTATCACTGAAAATGCATATCTCCGCAGGAAACCTCACGAAAACGAAGATATCGCAGTTTCCGCATGTCAAGCTCACTGTGGAGTGCTGAAAACACCAGGAAACGTGTTCTTCGCATTCAATACCACGAAAACAGCGATTTCGGTGATTGTGCACACTTGTCACAGAAGAATCTCGAGGATTATCACTGAAAAAGCATATCTCAGCTGGCAACCCCACGAAAACGAAGATATCGCAGTTTCCGCATATCAAACGCACTGTGGAGTGCTGAAGACACCAGACAACGTGTGTTTCGCATTCAATAGCACGAAAACAGCGATTTCGGTGATTCTGCACACTTGTCACAGAAGAATCTCGAGGATTATCACTGAAAATGCATATCTCAGCTGGCAACCCCACGAAAACGAAGATATCGCAGTTTCCGCATATCAAACGCACTGTGGAGTGCTGAAGACACCAGACAACGTGTTTTTCGCATTCAATAGCACGAAAACAGCGATTTCGGTGATTCTGCACACTTGTCACAGAAGAATCATGAAGATTATCACTGAAAATGCATATCTCAGCTGAGAACACAACGAAACCGAAGATATCGCAGTTTCCGCATATCAAACGCACTGTGGAGTGCTGAAAACACCAGAAAACGTGTGTTTCGCATTCAATAGCACGAAAACAGTGATTTCGGTGATTCTGCATACTTCTCACAGAAGAATATTCAAGATTATCGTAGAAAATACATGCCTCAGCTGGAAACCCCATGAAAACGAAGATATCGCAGTTTCCGCATTTCAAACGCACTGTGGAGTGCTGGATCACAAGAAGCGTGTTATTTCGTATTAAATAGCATTACGCGAGAGATTTCGGTGATTATGCACACTTGTCACAGAAGAATCTCGAAAATTATCACAGAAAATGCATATCTCAGCTGGAACCCAACGAAACCGAAGATATCGCAATTTCCGCATATCGAACGCACTGTGGAGCGCTGACAGCACCAGAAAACGTGTATTTCGCATTCAAAAGCACGAAAACAGCGATTTCGGTTATTCTGCACACTTGTCACAGAAGAATATCCAAGATTATGGTAGAAAATGCGTGTCTCAGCTGGCAAACCCCACAAAGACGAATATATCGAAGTTTCTGCATGTCAAACGCACTGTGGAGCGCTGAAAGCACCAGAAAACGTGTTTTTCGCAATCAATAGCTCGAAAACAGCGACTTCGGTGATTCTGCACACTTGTCACAGCAGAATCTCGACGATTATCATTGAAAATGCATATCTCAGCTGGAACCCAGCGAAACCGAAGATATCGCAATTTCCGCATATCAAACTCACTGTGGAGTGCTGGAACACAAGAAGCGTGTTATTTCATATCAAATAGCAGTACCCCAGCGATTTCGGTGATTCTGGACACTTGTCACAGCAGAATCTCGACGATTATTACTGAAAATGCATATCTCAGCTGGAAACCCAACGAAACCGATCATTTCGCCGGTTCTGCATATAAAACGCACTGTGGAGTGCTGTAAACACCAGGAACCGTGTTTTTCGCAATCAATAGCACGAAAACAGCGACTTCGGTGATTCTGAACACTTGTCACAGAAGAATCTCGAAAATTATCACAGAAAATGCATATCTCAGCTGGAACCCAACGAAACCGAAGATATCGCAATTTCCGCATATCGAACGCACTGTGGAGTGCGGGAACACAAGAAGCGTGTTATTTCATATCAAATAGCAGTACCCCAGCGATTTCGGTGATTCTGGACACTTGTCACAGAAGAATCTTGACGATTATCACTAAAAATGCATATCTCAGCTGGAAACCCAACGAAACCGATCCTTTCGTCGGTTCTGCATATAAAACGCACTGTGGAGTCTGTAAACACCAGGAACCGTGTTTTTCGCAATCAATAGCACGAAAACAGCGACTTCGGTGATTCTGCACACTTGTCACAGAGGAATCTCGAAAATTATCACAGAAAATGCATATCTCAGCTGGAACCCAACGAAACCGAAGATATCGCAATTTCCGCATATCGAACGCACTGTGGAGCGCTGAAAGCACGAGAAAACGTGTTTTTCGCATTCAATAGCACGAAACCAGCGATCTCGGTGATTCTGCATGCTTCTCAGAGAAGAATCACCAAAATTATCCTAGAAAGTGCATATCTCCGCTGGAAACCCCACGAAAACGAAGATATCGCAGTTTCCGCATGTCAAGCGCACTGTGGAGTGCTGAAAACACCAGAAAACGTGTTTTTCGCATTAAATAGCACGAAAACAGCGATTTCGGTGATTCTGCACACTTGTCACAAAAGAATCTCGACGATTATCACTGAAAATGCATATCTCAGCTGGAAACCCGACGAAACCGAAGATATCGCAGTTTCCGCATGTCAAGCGCACTGTGGAGAGCTGAAAACACCAGAAAACGTGTTTTTCGCATCAAATAGCACGAAAACAGCGATTTCGGAAATTCTGCATACTTCTTACGGAAGAATATCCAAGATTATCGTAGAAAATGCATGTCCCAGTTGGCAACCCCACGAAAACGAAGATATCGCAGTTTCCACATATTAAACGCACTGTGGAGTGCTCAAACCACCAGAAAACGTGTTTTTCGCATTAAATAGAACGAAAACAGCGATTTCGGTGATTCTGCATACTTGTCACAAAAGAATCTCGACGATTATCACTGAAAATGCATATCTCAGCTGGCAACCCCACGAAAACGAAGATATCGCAGTTTCCGCATATCAAACGCACTGTGGAGTGCTGATGACACCAGACAACGTGTTTTTCGCATTCAATAGCACGAAAACAGCGATTTCGGTGATTCTGCACACTTGTCACAGAAGAATCATGAAGATTATCACTGAAAATGCATATCTCAGCTGAGAACACAACGAAACCGAAGATATCGCAGTTTCCGCATATCAAACGCACTGTGGAGTGCTGAAAACACCAGAAAACGTGTGTTTCGCATTCAATAGCACGAAAACAGTGATTTCGGTGATTCTGCATACTTCTCACAGAAGAATATTCAAGATTATCGTAGAAAATACATGCCTCAGCTGGAAACCCCATGAAAACGAAGATATCGCAGTTTCCGCATTTCAAACGCACTGTGGAGCGCTGAAAGCACCAGAAAACGTGTATTTCGCATTCAAAAGCACGAAAACAGCGACTTCGGTGATTCTGCATACCTCTCAGAGAAGAATATCCGAGATTATCGTAGAAAATGCATATCTCAGCTGGAAACCCTACGAAACCGAAGATATCGCAGTTTCCGCATGTCAAACGCACTGTGGAGTGCTGGAACGCAAGAAACGTGTTATTTCGCACTAAATAGCACGACCAGAGCGATTTCGGTTATTCTGCACACTTGTCATAGAAGAATCATGAAGATAATCATTGAAAATGCATAAGTCAGCTGGAAACCCAACGAAACCGAAGATATCGCTGTATCCGCATGTCAAACGCACTGTGGAGTGCTGGAACGCAAGGAACGTGTTATTTCGCACTAAATAGCACGAAAACAGCGATTCCGGCGATACTGCATGCTTCTCACTGAGGAATATCCAAGATTATCGTAGGAAATGCATGTCTCAGCTGGAAACCCCACGAAAACGAAGATATCGCAGTTTCCGCATATCAAACGCACTGTGGAGTGCTGAAAACACCAGAAAACGTGTTTTTCGCATCAAGTAGCACGACCAGAGCGATTTCGGTGATTCTGCACACTTGTCATAGAAGAATCATGAAGATAATCATTGAAAATGCATATGTCAGCTGGAAACCCAACGAAACCGATCATTTCGCCGGTTCTGCATATAAAACGCACTGTGGAGTGCTGTAAACACCAGGAACCGTGTTTTTCGCAATCAATAGCACGAAAACAGCGACTTCGGTGATTCTGCACACTTGTCACAGAAGAATCTCGAAAATTATCACAGAAAATGCATATCTCAGCTGAAACCCAACGAAACCGAAGATATCGCAATTTCCGCATGCCAAGCGCACTGTGGAGAGCTGAAAATACCAGAAAACGTGTTTTTCGCATTCAATAGCAGGAAAACTGCGATTTCGGTGATTCTGCACACTTGTCACAGCAGAATCATGAAGATTATCACTGAAAATGCATATCTCAGCTGGAAACCCAACGAAACCGGAGATATCGCAGCTTCCGCATATCAAACGCACTGTGGAGTGCTGGATCACAAGAAGCGTGTTATTTCGTATTAAATAGCAGTACGCCAGAGATTCCGGCGATACTGCATGCTTCTCACTGAAGAATCACCAAAATTATCCTAGAAAGTGCATATCTCCGCTGGAAACCCCACGAAAACGAAGATATCGCAGTTTCCACATATTAAACGCACTGTGGAGTGCTCAAACCACCAGAAAACGTGTTTTTCGCATTAAATAGCACGAAAACAGCGATTTCGGTGATTCTGCACACTTGTCACAGAGGAATCTCGAAAATTATCACAGAAAATGCATATCTCAGCTGGAACCCAACGAAACCGAAGATATCGCAATTTCCGCATATCGAACGCACTGTGGAGCGCTGAAAGCACGAGAAAACGTGTTTTTCGCATTCAATAGCACGAAACCAGCGATCTCGGTGATTCTGCATGCTTCTCAGAGAAGAATCACCAAAATTATCCTAGATAGTGCATATCTCCGCTGGAAACCCCACGAAAACGAAGATATCGCAGTTTCCGCATGTCAAGCGCACTGTGGAGTCCTGAAAACACCAGAAAACGTGTTTTTCGCATTAAATAGCACGAAAACAGCGATTTCGGTGATTCTGCACACTTGTCACAAAAGAATCTCGACGATTATCACTGAAAATGCATATCTCAGCTGGAAACCCGACGAAACCGAAGATATCGCAGTTTCCGCATGTCAAGCGCACTGTGGAGAGCTGAAAATACCAGAAAACGTGTTTTTCGCATTCAATAGCAGGAAAACAGCGATTTCGGTGATTCTGCACACTTGTCACAGCAGAATCATGAAGATTATCACTGAAAATGCATATCTCAGCTGGAAACCCAACGAAACTGGACATATCGTAGCTTCCGCATATCAAACGCACTGTGGAGTGCTGGATCACAAGAAGCGTGTTATTTCGTATTAAATAGCAGTACGCCAGAGATTTCGGTGATTATGCACACTTGTCACAGAAGAAACTCGGAGATTATCACTGAAAATGCATATCTCAGCTGGAAACACCACGAAAACGAAGATATCGCAGCTTCTGCATATCAAACGCACTGTGGAGTGCTCAAACCACCAGAACACGTGTTTTTCGCATTAAATAGCACGAAAACAGCGTTTCCGGTGATTATGCACACATGTCACAGAAGAAACTCGAAGATTATCACTGAGAATGCATATTTGAGCTGGAAACCCAACGAAACCGAAGATATCGCAGTTTCCGCATGTCAAACGCACTGTGGAGTGCTGGAACGCAAGAAACGTGTTATTTCGCACTAAATAGCACGACCAGAGCGATTTCGGTTATTCTGCACACTTGTCATAGAAGAATCATGAAGATAATCATTGAAAATGCATATGTCAGCTGGAAACCCAACGAAACCGAAGATATCGCTGTATCCGCATGTCAAACGCACTGTGGAGTGCTGGAACACAAGAAGCGTGTTATTTCATATCAAATAGCAGTACCCCAGCGATTTCGGTGATTGTGGACACTTGTCACAGAAGAATCTCGACGATTATCTGTGAAAATGCATATCTCAGCTGGAAACCCAAAGAAACCGATCATTTCGCCGGTTCTGCATATATAACGCACTGTGGAGTGATGTAAACACCAGGAACCGTGTTTTTCGCAATCAATAGCACGAAAACAGCGATTTCGGTGATTCTGCACACTTGTCACAGAAGAATCTCGACGATTATCACTGAAAATGCATATCTCAGCTGGAAACCCAACGAAACCGAAGATATCGCAGTTTCCGCATATCAAACGCACTGTGGAGTGCTGGAACACAAGAAGCGTGTTATTTCATATCAAATAGCAGTACCCCAGCGATTTCGGTGATTGTGGACACTTGTCACAGAAGAATCTCGACGATTATCTGTGAAAATGCATATCTCTGCTGGAAACCCAAAGAAACCGATCATTTCGCCGGTTCTGCATATATAACGCACTGTGGAGTGATGTAAACACCAGGAACCGTGTTTCTCGCAATCAATAGCACGAAAACAGCGACTTCGGTGATTCTGCACACTTGTCACAGAGGAATCTCGAAAATTATCACAGAAAATGCATATCTCAGCTGGAACCCAACGAAACCGAAGATATCGCAATTTCCGCATATCGAACGCACTGTGGAGCGCTGAAAGCACGAGAAAACGTGTTGTTCGCATTCAATAGCACGAAACCAGCGATCTCGGTGATTCTGCATGCTTCTCAGAGAAGAATCACCAAAATTATCCTAGAAAGTGCATATCTCCGCTGGAAACCCCACAAAAACGAAGATATCGCAGTTTCCGCATGTCAAGCGCACTGTGGAGTGCTGAAAACACCAGAAAACGTGTTTTTCGCATTAAATAGCACGAAAACAGCGATTTCGGTGATTCTGCACACTTGTCACAAAAGAATCTCGACGATTATCACTGAAAATGCATATCTCAGCTGGAAACCCAACGAAACCGGAGATATCGCAGTTTCCGCATGTCAAGCGCACTGTGGAGAGCTGAAAATACCAGAAAACGTGTTTTTCGCATTCAATAGCAGGAAAACAGCGATTTCGGTGATTCTGCACACTTGTCACAGCAGAATCATGAAGATTATCACTGAAAATGCATATCTCAGCTGGAAACCCAACGAAACCGGAGATATCGCAGCTTCCGCATATCAAACGCACTGTGGAGTGCTGGATCACAAGAAGCGTGTTATTTCGTATTAAATAGCAGTACGCCAGAGATTCCGGCGATACTGCATGCTTCTCACTGAAGAATATCCAAGATTATCGTAGGAAATGCATGTCTCAGCTGGAAACCCCACGAAAACAAAGATATCGCAGTTTCCGCATATCAAACGCACTGTGGAGTGCTGAAAACACCAGAAAACGTGTTTTTCGCATCAAGTAGCACGACCAGAGCGATTTCGGTGATTCTGCACACTTGTCATAGAAGAATCATGAAGATAATCATTGAAAATGCATATGTCAGCTGGAAACCCAAAGAAACCGATCATTTCGCCGGTTCTGCATATATAACGCACTGTGGAGTGATGTAAACACCAGGAACCGTGTTTTTCGCAATCAATAGCACGAAAACAGCGATTTCGGTGATTCTGCACACTTGTCACCGAAGAATCTCGAAGATTATCACTGAAAATGCATGTCTCAGCTGGAAACCCAACGAAACCGAAGATATCGCTGTTTCCGCATGTCAAATGCACTGTGGAGTGCTGAAAACACCAGAAAACGTGTTTTTCGCAGTAAATAGCACGAAAACAGCGATTTCGGTGGTTCTGCATACTTCTCACGGAAGAATATCCGAGATTATCGTAGAAAATGCGTTTCTCAGCTGGAAACCCAACGAAACCGAAGATATCGCAATTTCCGCATATCGAACGCACTGTGGAGTGCGGGAACACAAGAAGCGTGTTATTTCATATCAAATATCAGTACCTCAGCGATTTCGGTGATTCTGGACACTTGTCACAGAAGAATCTCGACGATTATCACTAAAAATGCATATCTCAGCTGGAAACCCAACGAAACCGATCGTTTCGTCGGTTCTGATTATAAAACGCACTGTGGAGTCTGAAAACACCAGGAACCGTGTTTATCGCAATCAATAGCACGAAAACAGCGACTTCGGTGATTCTGCACACTTGTCACAGAAGAATCTCGAAAATTATCACAGAAAATGCATATCTCAGCTGGAACCCAACGAAACCGAAGATATCGCAATTTCCGCATATCGAACGCACAGTGGAGCGCTGAAAGCACCAGAAAACGTGTATTTCGCATTCAAAAGCACGAAAACAGCGATTTCGGTTATTCTGCACACTTGTCACAGAAAAATATCCAAGATTATCGTAGAAAATGCGTGTCTCAGCTGGCAACCCGACAAAGACGAATATATCGAAGTTTCCGCATGTCACACGCACTGTGGAGTGCTGAAAACACTAGGAAACGTGTTGTTCGCATCCAACAGCACGAAAACAGCGATTACGGTTATTCTACACACTTGTCACAGCAGAATCTCGAAGATCAACAGTAATAATACATATCTCAGCTGGAAACTCAACGAAACCGAAGATATCGCAGTTTCCGCATGTCAAAAGTACTGTGGATTGCTGAAAACACCACAAAACGTGTTTGTCGCATTAAATAGCAAGAAAACAGCGGTTTCTGTGATTCTGCACACTTGTCACAGAAGAATCTCGAAAATTATCACAGAAAATGCATATCTCAGCTGGAACCCAACAAAACCGAAGATATCGCAATTTCCGCATATCAAACGCACTGTGGAGCGCTCAAAGCACCAGAAAACGTGTTTTTCGCATTAAATAGCACGCAACCAGCGATTTCGGTGGTTCTGCATACTTCTCAGAGAAGAATCACCAAGGTTATCCTAGAAAATGCATATCTTAGCTGGCAACCCCACGAAAACGAAGATATCGCAGTTTCCGCATATCAAACGCACTGTGGAGTGCTGAAGACACCAGACAACGTGTTTTTCGCATTCAATAGCACGAAAACAGCGATTTCGGTGATTCTGCACACTTGTCACAGAAGAATCTCGACGATTATCACTGAAAATGCATATCTCAGCTGGAAACCCAAAGAAACCGATCATTTCGCCGGTTCTGCATATAAAACGCACTGTGGAGTGCTGTAAACACCAGGAACCGTGTTTTTCGCAATCAATAGCACGAAAACAGCGACTACGGTGATTCCGCACACTTGTCACAGAAGAATTTCGACGATTATCACTGAAAATGCATATCTCAGCTGGAACCCAGCGAAACCGAAGATATCGCAGTTTCCGCATATCAAACGCACAGTTGAGTGCTGAAGACACCAGAAAACGTGTTTTTCGCATTCAGTAGCACGAAAACAGCGACTTCGGTGATTCTGCACACTTGTCACCGAAGAATCTCGAAGATTATCACTGAAAATGCATGTCTCAGCTGGAAACCCAACGAAACCGAAGATATCGCAGTTTCCGCATGTCAAATGCACTGTGGAGTGCTGAAAACACCAGAAAACGTGTTTTTCGCAGTAGATAGCACGAAAACAGCGATTTCGGTGGATCTGCATACTTCTCAGAGAAGAATCACCAAGATTATCCTAGAAAATGCATATCTCAGCTGGCAACCCCACGAAACCGAAGATATCGCAATTTCCGCATATCAAACGCACTGTGGAGTGCTGAAGACACCAGAAAACGTGTTTTTGCATTCAATAGCACGAATACAGCGATTTCAGTGATTCTGCATACTTCTCACAGAAGAATGTACAAGATAATCGTAGAAAATGCGTGTCTCAGCTGGCAACTCCACAAAGACGAATATATCGAAGTTTCCGCATGTCAAACGCACTGTAGAGCGCTGAAAGCACCAGGAAACGTGTTGTTGCATTCAATAGCACGAATAGAGCGATTTCAGTGATTCTGCATACTTCTCACAGAAGAATATCCGAGATTATCGTAGAAAATGCATATCTCAGCTGGAAACTCAACGATACCGAAGATTTCGCAGTTTCCGTATGTCAAACGCACTGTGGATTGCTGAAAACACCAGGAAACGTGTTTTTCGCATTCAATAGCACGGCAACAGCGATTTCGGTGAATCTGCACTCTTGTCACAGAAGAATCTCGAAAATTATCACAGAAAATGCATATCTCAGCTGGAACCCAACGAAACCGAAGATATCGCAATTTCCGCATATCAAACGCACTGTGGAGTGCTCAAAACACGAGAAAACGTGTTTTTCGCATTCAATAGTACGAAAACAGCGATTTCGGTGATTCTGCACACTTGTCACAGAAGAATCTCGAAAATTATCACAGAAAATGCATATCTCAGCTGGAACCCAACGAAACCGAAGATATCGCAGTTTCCGGGTGTCAAACGCACTGTGGAGTGCTGTAAACACCAGGAACCGTGTTTTTCGCATTCAATAGCACAAAGACAGCGATGTCGGTGATTCTGCACACTTGTCACAGAACAATCTCGAAGATTATCACTGAAAATGCATATCTCAGCAGGAACACCAGCGAAACCGAAGATATCGCAATTTCCGCATATCAAACGCACTGTGGAGTGCTGGAACACAAGAAGCGTGTTATTTCATATCAAATAGCAGTACCCCAGCGATTTCGGTGATTCTGGACACTTGTCACAGAAGAATCTCGACGATTATCACTGAAAATGCATATCTCAGCTGGAAACCCAAAGAAACCGATCATTTCGCCGGTTCTGCATATAAAACGCACTGTGGAGTGCTGTAAACACCAGGAACCGTGTTTTTCGCAATCAATAGCACGAAAACAGCGACTACGGTGATTCCGCACACTTGTCACAGAAGAATTTCGACGATTATCACTGAAAATGCATATCTCAGCTGGAACCCAGCGAAACCGAAGATATCGCAGTTTCCGCATATCAAACGCACAGTTGAGTGCTGAAGACACCAGAAAACGTGTTTTTCGCATTCAGTAGCACGAAGACAGCGATATCGTTGATTCTGCATACTTCTCACGGAAGAATATCCGAGATTATCGTAGAAAATGCATATCTCAGCTGGAACCCAGCGAAACCGAAGATATCGCAGTTTCCGCATATCAAACGCACAGTTGAGTGCTGAAGACACCAGAAAACGTGTTTTTCGCATTCAGTAGCACGAAGACAGCGATATCGGTGATTCTGCATACTGCTCAAAGAAGAATATCCGAGATTATCGTAGAAAATGCACATCTCAACTGGAAACCCAACATTATCGAAGATATCGCAGTTTCCGCATATCCATCGCACTGTGGAGTGCTGAAAACACCAGAAAACGTGTTTTTCGCATTACATAGCACGAAAACAGCGAATTCGGTGATTCTGCACAGTTGTCATAGAAGAATATCGAAGATTATCCCTGATAATGTATATCTCAGCTGGAAACCCAGCGAAACCGAAGATATCGCAGTTTCCGCATATCAAACGCACTGTGGAGTGCTGGATCTTCAGGAAACGTGTTATTTCGCATTAAGTAGCAGTAAGCCAGCGCTTTCGGTGCTTCTGCATACTTCTCACAGAAGAATATCCAAGATTATCGTAGAAAATGCACATCTCAGCTGGCAACCCCACGAAAACGAAGATATCCCAGTTTCCGCATATCAAACGCACTGTGGAGTGCTGAAAACACCAGGAAACGTGTTTTTCGAATTCAACAGCACGAAAACAGCGATTTCGGTGATTGTGGACATTTGTCAGAGAAGAATCATGAAGATTATCACTGCAAATGCATATCTATGCTGGAAACCCTACGAAACCGAAGATATGGCAGTTTCCGCATTTCGAACGCACTGTGGAGTGCTGGAACACCAGGAAACGTGTTATTTGCATTCAATAGCACGAAAACAGCGACTTCGGTGATTCTGCACACTTGTCACAGAAGAATCAAGAAGGTTATCACTGAAAATGCATATCTCAGCTGGAAACCCAACGTAACGGAAGATATCGCTGTTTCCGCATATCCATCGCACAGTTGAGTGCTGAAGACACCAGAAAACGTGTTTTTCGCATTCAGTAGCACGAAGACAGCGATATCGTTGATTCTGCATACTTCTCACGGAAGAATATCCGAGATTATCGTAGAAAATGCATGTCTCAGCTGGAAACCATCGAAATCGAACATATCGCAGTTTCCGCATGACAAATGCACAGTTGAGTGCTGAAGACACCAGAAAACGTGTTTTTCGCATTCAGTAGCACGAAGACAGCGATATCGTTGATTCTGCATACTTCTCACGGAAGAATATCCGAGATTATCGTAGAAAATGCATATCTCAGCTGGAACCCAGCGAAACCGAAGATATCGCAGTTTCCGCATATCAAACGCACAGTTGAGTGCTGAAGACACCAGAAAACGTGTTTTTCGCATTCACTAGCACGAAAACAGCGCTTTCCGTGATTCTGCACACTTCTCACAGATGAATATCCAAGATTATCGTAGAAAGTGCATGTCTCTGCTGGGAACCCCACGAAAACGAAGATATCGCAGTTTCCGCATATCCATCGCACTGTGGAGTGCTGAAAACACCAGAAAACGTGTTTTTCGCATTCAATAGCACGAAAACAGCGCTTTTCGTGATTCTGCATACTTCTCAGAGAAGAATCACCAAGATTATCACTGAAAATGCATGTCTCAGCTGGCAACCCCACGAAAACGAAGATATCGCAGTTTCCGCATATCAAACGCACTGTGGAGTGCTGAAGACACCAGAAAACGTGCTTTTCGCATTCAATAGCACGAAAACAGCGATTTCGGTGATTCTGCATACTTCTCACAGAAGAATATTCAAGATTATGGTAGAAAATGCATATCTCAGCTGGAAACGCCACGAAAACGAAGATATGGCAGTTTCCGCATGTCAAGCGCACTGTGGAGTGCTGAAAACACCAGGAAACGTGTTATTTGCATTTAATAGCACGAAAACAGCGATTTCGGTGATTCTGCACACTTGTCACAGAAGAATCAAGAAGCTTATCACTGAAAATGCATATCTCACCTGGAAACCCAACGTAACGGAAGATATCGCTGTTTCCGCATATCCATCGCACTGTGGAGTGCAGAATACACCTGAATACGTGTTTTTCGCATTCAATAGCACGAAAACAGCGCTTTTCGTGATTCTGCATACTTCTCACAGAAGAATATCCAAGATTATCGTAGAAAGTGCATGTCTCTGCTGGGAACCCCACGAAAACGAAGATATCCCAGTTTCCGCATATCAAACGCACTGCGGAGTGCTGAAAACACCAGAATACGTGTTTTTCGCATTCAATAGCACTAAAATAGCGATATCGGTGATTCTGCATACTTCTCACAGAAGAATATCCAAGATTATCATACAAAATGCATGTCTCAGCTGGAATCCCCACGAAAACGAAGATATCCCAGTTTCCGCATATCAAACGCACTGCGGAGTGCTGAAAACACCAGAATACGTGTTTTTCGCATTCAATAGCACTAAAATAGCGATATCGGTGATTCTGCATACTTCTCACAGAAGAATATCCAAGATTATCGTGCAAAATGCCTGTATCAGCTGGCAACCCCACGAAAACGAAGACATCCCAGTTTCCGCATATCAAACGCACTGTGGAGTGCTCAAAACACCAGAAAACGTGTTTTTCGCATAAAATAGCACGACAACAGCGATTTCGGTAGTTCTGCATCCTTCTCACAGAAGAATATTCAAGATTATCGTAGAAAATACATGCCTCAGCTGGAAACCGCACTAAAACGAAGGTATCGCAATTACCGCATTTCAAACGCACTGTGGAGTGCAGAAAACACCAGAAAACGTGTTTTTCGCATCAAATAGCACGAAAACAGCGATTTCGGTGATTCTGCATACGTGTCACAGAATTATCATGAAGATTATCACTGAAAATGCATATCTCAGCAGAAAACCCAACGAAAACGAAGATATCGCAGTTTCCGCATATCAAACGCACTGTGGAGTGCTGAAAACACCAGAAAACGTGTTTTTCGCATTCAATAGCACGAAAGAAGCGACATGGGTGATTCTCTATACTTCTCACAGAAGAAACAACAAGATTATCGTTGAAAATGCATGTCTCATCTGGAAACCCCACGAAAACGAAGATATCGCTGTTTCCACATATCAGACGCACTGTGGAGTGCTGAAAACACCAGAAAACGTGTTTTTCGCATTACATAGCACGAAAACAGCGATATCTGTGATTGTGCACACTTGTCACAGAACAATCTCGAAGATTATCACTGAAAATGCATATCTCAGCTGGAAACCCAGCGAAACCGAAGATATCCCAGTCTACGCATATCAAACGCACTGTGGAGTGCTGAAAACACCAGGAAACGAGTTTTTCGAATTCAACAGCACGAAAACAGCGATTTCGGTGATTGTGGACATTTGTCATAGAAGAATCATGAAGATTATCACTGAAAATGCATATCTATGCTGGAAACCCTACGAAACCGAAGATATGGCAGTTTCCGCATATCAAACGCACTGTGGAGTGCTGGAACACCAGGAAACGTGTTATTTGCATTCAATAGCACGAAAACAGCGATTTCGGTGATTCTGCACACTTGTCACAGAAGAATCAAGAAGGTTATCACTGAAAATGCATATCTCAGCTGGAAACCGAACGTAACGGAAGATATCGCTGTTTCCGCATATCCATCGCACTGTGGAGTGCAGAATACACCTGAATACGTGTTTTTCGCATTCACTAGCACGAAAACAGCGCTTTCCGTGATTCTGCACACTTGTCACAGAACAATCTCGAAGATTATCACTGAAAATGCATATCTATGCTGGAAACCCTACGAAAACGAAGATATCCCAGTTTCCGCATATCAAACGCACTGCGGAGTGCTGAAAACACCAGAATACGTGTTTTTCGCATTCAATAGCACGAAAACAGCGATTTCGGTGATGCTGCATACTTCTCATAGAAAAATATCCAAGATTATAGTAGAAAATGCATGTGTCAGCTGGCAACCCCACGAAAACGAAGATATCCCATTTTCCGCATATCAAACGCACTGTGGAGTGTTGAAAACACCAGAAAACGTGTTCTTCGCATTCAATAGCACGAAAACAGCGATTTCGGTGATTCTGCACACTTGTCACAGCAGAATATCTATGATTATCACTGATAATGTATATCTCAGCTGGAAACCCAACGAAACCGATGATATCGTATTTACCGCATATCAAACGCACTGTGGAGTGCTCAAAACACCAGAAAACGTGTTTTTCGCATTCAATAGCACGAAAACAGCGATTTCGGTGATTCTGCACACTTGTCTCAGAAGAATCTCGAAAATTATCACAGAAAATGCATATCTCAGCTGGAACCCTACGAAACCGAAGATATGGCAGTTTCCGCATATCAAACGCACTGTGGAGTGCTGGAACACCAGGAAACGCGTTTTCAGCATTCAATAGCACGAAAATACCGATTTCGGTGATTCTGCATACTTCTCTCAGAAGAAACAACAAGATTATCGTTGAAAATGCATGTCTCATCTGGAAACCCCACGAAAACGAAGATATCGCTGTTTGCGCATATCAAACGCACTGTGGAGTGCTCAAAACACCAGAAAACGTGTTTTTCGCATTCAATAGCACGAAAATAGCGATTTCGGTGATTCTGCACACTTGTCACAGCAGAATCATGAAGATTATCACTGAAAATGCATATCTCAGCTGGAAACCCCACGAAAACGAAGATATCGCTGTTTCCGCATATCAGACGCACTGTGAAGTGCTGAAAACACCAGAATACGTGTTTTTCGCATTCAATAGCACGAAAACAGCGATTTCGGTGATTCTGCACACTTGTCACAGCAGAATATGTAAGATTATCACTGACAATGCATATCTCAGCTGGAAACCCAACGAAACCGATCATTTCGCCGGTTCTGCTTATAAAACGCACTGTGGAGTGCTGTAAACACCAGGAACCGTGTTTTTCGCAATAAATAGCACGAAAACAGCGACTACGGTGATTCCGCACACTTGTTACAGAAGAATTTCGACGATTATCACTGAAAATGCATATCTCAGCTGGAACCCAGCGAAACCGAAGATATCGCAGTTTCCGCATATCAAACGCACAGTTGAGTGCTGAAGACACCAGAAAACGTGTTTTTCGCATTCAATAGCACGAAGACAGCGATATCGTTGATTCTGCATACTTCTCACGGAAGAATATCCGAGATTATCGTAGAAAATGCATGTCTCAGCTGGAAACCCAACGAAATCGAAGATATCGCAGTTTCCGCATGACAAATGCACTGTGGAGTGCTGAAAACACCAGCAAACGTGTCTTTCGCATTAAATAGCACGCAACTAGCGATTTCGGTGGTTCTGCATACTTCTCAGAGAAGAATCACCAAGATTATCACTGAAAATGCATGTCTCAGCTGGCAACCCCACGAAAACGAAGATATCGCAGTTTCCGCATATCAAACGCACTGTGGAGTGCTGAAGACACCAGAAAACGTGCTTTTCGCATTCAATAGCACGAAGACAGCGATATCGGTGATTCTGCATACTGGTCAAAGAAGAATATCCGAGATTATCGTAGAAAATGCACATCTCAGCTGGAAACCCAACATTACCGAAGATATCGCAGTTTCCGCATATCCATCGCACTGTCGAGTGCTGAAAACACCAGAAAACGTGTTTTTCGCATTACATAGCACGAAAACAGCGAATTCGGTGATTCTGCACAGTTGTCATAGAAGAATATCGAAGATTATCCCTGATAATGTATATCTCAGCTGGAAACCCAGCGAAACCGAAGATATCGCAGTTTCCGCATATCAAACGCACTGTGGAGTGCTGGATCTTCAGGAAACGTGTTATTTCGCATTAAGTAGCAGTAAGCCAGCGCTTTCGGTGCTTCTGCATACTTCTCACAGAAGAATATCCAAGATTATCGTAGAAAATGCACATCTCAGCTGGCAACCCCACGAAAACGAAGATATCCCAGTTTCCGCATATCAAACGCACTGTGGAGTGCTGAAAGCACCAGGAAACGTGTTTTTCGAATTCAACAGCACGAAAACAGCGATTTCGGTGATTCTGCACACTTGTCACAGAAGAATCAAGAAGGTTATCACTGAAAATGCATATCTCAGCTGGAAACCCAACGTAACGGAAGATATCGCTGTTTCCGCATATCCATCGCACTGTGGAGTGCTGAAAACACCAGAAAACGTGTTTTTCGCATTCAATAGCACGAAAACAGCGCTTTTCGTGATTCTGCATACTTCTCACAGAAGAATATCCAAGATTATCGTAGAAAGTGCATGTCTCTGCTGGGAACCCCACGAAAACGAAGATATTCCAGTTTCCGCATATCAAACGCACTGCGGAGTGCTGAAGACACCAGAAAACGTGTTTCTCGCATTCAATAGCACGAAGACAGCGATATCGTTGATTCTGCATACTTCTCACGGAAGAATATCCGAGATTATCGTAGAAAATGCATGTCTCAGCAGGAAACCCAACGAAATCGAAGATATCGCAGTTTCCGCATGACAAATGCACTGTGGAGTGCTGAAAACACCAGAAAACGTGTTTTTCGCATTAAATAGCACGCAACCAGCGATTTCGGTGGTTCTGCATACTTCTCAGAGAAGAATCACCAAGATTATCACTGAAAATGCATGTCTCAGCTGGCAACCCCACGAAAACGAAGATATCGCAGTTTCCGCATATCAAACGCACTGTGGAGTGCTGAAGACACCAGAAAACGTGCTTTTCGCATTCAATAGCACGAAAACAGCGATTTCGGTGATTCTGCATACTTCTCACAGAAGAATATTCAAGATTATGGTAGAAAATGCATATCTCAGCTGGAAGCGCCACGAAAACGAAGATATGGCAGTTTCCGCATGTCAAGCGCACTGTGGAGTGCTGAAAACACCAGGAAACGTGTTATTTGCATTTAATAGCACGAAAACAGCGATTTCGGTGATTCTGCACACTTGTCACCGAAGAATCAAGAAGCTTATCACTGAAAATGCATATCTCAGCTGGAAACCCAACGTAACGGAAGATATCGCTGTTTGCGCATATCCATCGCACTGTGGAGTGCAGAATACACCTGAATACGTGTTTTTCGCATTCAATAGCACGAAAACAGCGCTTTTCGTGATTCTGCATACTTCTCACAGAAGAATATCCAAGATTATCGTAGAAAGTGCATGTCTCTGCTGGGAACCCCACGAAAACGAAGATATCCCAGTTTCCGCATATCAAACGCACTGCGGAGTGCTGAAAACACCAGAATACGTGTTTTTCGCATTCAATAGCACTAAAATAGCGATATCGGTGATTCTGCATACTTCTCACAGAAGAATATCCAAGATTATCATACAAAATGCATGTCTCAGCTGGAATCCCCACGAAAACGAAGATATCCCAGTTTCCGCATATCAAACGCACTGCGGAGTGCTGAAAACACCAGAATACGTGTTTTTCGCATTCAATAGCACTAAAATAGCGATATCGGTGATTCTGCATACTTCTCACAGAAGAATATCCAAGATTATCGTACAAAATGCCTGTATCAGCTGGCAACCCCACGAAAACGAAGTCATCGCAGTTTCCGCATATCAAACACACTGTGGAGTGCTCAAAACACCAGAAAACGTGTTTTTCGCATAAAATAGCACGACAACAGCGATTTCGGTAGTTCTGCATCCTTCTCACAGAAGAATATTCAAGATTATCGTAGAACATGCATATCTCAGCTGGAAACCCCACGAAACGAAGATATCGCTGTTTCCGCATATCAGACGCACTGTGGAGTGCTGAAAACACCAGAAAACGTGTTTTTCGCATTACATAGCACGAAAACAGCGAATTCGGTGATTCTGCACAGTTGTCATAGAAGAATATCGTAGATTATCACTGATAATGTATATCTCAGCTGGAAACCCCACCAAACCGATGATATCCCAGTTTACGCATATCAAACGCACTGTGGAGTGCTGAAAACACCAGGAAACCTGTTTTTCGAATTCAACAGCACGAAAACAGCGATATCTGTGATTGTGGACATTTGTCAGAGAACAATCATGGAGATTATCACTGAAAATGCATATCTATGCTGGAAACCCTACGAAACCGAAGATATCGCAGTTTCCGCATATCAAACGCACTGTGGAGTGCTGGATCTTCAGGAAACGTGTTATTTCACATTAAGTAGCAGTAAGCCACTGATTTCGGTGATTGTGCACACTTGTCACAGAACAATCTCGAAGATTATCACTGAAAATGCATATCTCAGCTGGAAACCCAGCGAAACCGAAGATATCCCAGTCTACGCATATCAAACGCACTGTGGAGTGCTGAAAACACCAGGAAACGAGTTTTTCGAATTCAACAGCACGAAAACAGCGATTTCGGTGATTGTGGACATTTGTCAGAGAAGAATCATGAAGATTATCACTGAAAATGCATATCTATGCTGGAAACCCTACGAAACCGAAGATATGGCAGTTTCCGCATATCAAACGCACTGTGGAGTGCTGGAACACCAGGAAACGTGTTATTTGCATTCAATAGCACGAAAACAGCGATTTCGGTGATTCTGCACACTTGTCACAGAAGAATCAAGAAGGTTATCACTGAAAATGCATATCTCAGCTGGAAACCCAACGTAACGGAAGATATCGCTGTTTCCGCATATCCATCGCACTGTGGAGTGCAGAATACACCTGAATACGTGTTTTTCGCATTCACTAGCACGAAAACAGCGCTTTCCGTGATTCTGCATACTTCTCACAGATGAATATCCAAGATTATCGTAGAAAGTGCATGTCTCTGCTGGGAACCCCACGAAAACGAAGATATCCCAGTTTCCGCATATCAAACGCACTGCGGAGTGCTGAAAACACCAGAATACGTGTTTTTCGCATTCAATAGCACTAAAATAGCGATATCGGTGATTCTGCATACTTCTCACAGAAGAATATCCAAGATTATCATACAAAATGCATGTCTCAGCTGGAATCCCCACGAAAACGAAGATATCCCAGTTTCCGCATATCAAACGCACTGCGGAGTGCTGAAAACACCAGAATACGTGTTTTTCGCATTCAATAGCACTAAAATAGCGATATCGGTGATTCTGCATACTTCTCACAGAAGAATATCCAAGATTATCGTACAAAATGCCTGTATCAGCTGGCAACCCCACGAAAACGAAGTCATCGCAGTTTCCGCATATCAAACACACTGTGGAGTGCTCAAAACACCAGAAAACGTGTTTTTCGCATAAAATAGCACGACAACAGCGATTTCGGTAGTTCTGCATCCTTCTCACAGAAGAATATTCAAGATTATCGTAGAACATGCATATCTCAGCTGGAAACCCCACGAAACGAAGATATCGCTGTTTCCGCATATCAGACGCACTGTGGAGTGCTGAAAACACCAGAAAACGTGTTTTTCGCATTACATAGCACGAAAACAGCGAATTCGGTGATTCTGCACAGTTGTCATAGAAGAATATCGTAGATTATCACTGATAATGTATATCTCAGCTGGAAACCCCACCAAACCGATGATATCCCAGTTTACGCATATCAAACGCACTGTGGAGTGCTGAAAACACCAGGAAACCTGTTTTTCGAATTCAACAGCACGAAAACAGCGATATCTGTGATTGTGGACATTTGTCAGAGAACAATCATGGAGATTATCACTGAAAATGCATATCTATGCTGGAAACCCTACGAAACCGAAGATATCGCAGTTTCCGCATATCAAACGCACTGTGGAGTGCTGGATCTTCAGGAAACGTGTTATTTCACATTAAGTAGCAGTAAGCCACTGATTTCGGTGATTGTGCACACTTGTCACAGAACAATCTCGAAGATTATCACTGAAAATGCATATCTCAGCTGGAAACCCAGCGAAACCGAAGATATCCCAGTCTACGCATATCAAACGCACTGTGGAGTGCTGAAAACACCAGGAAACGAGTTTTTCGAATTCAACAGCACGAAAACAGCGATTTCGGTGATTGTGGACATTTGTCAGAGAAGAATCATGAAGATTATCACTGAAAATGCATATCTATGCTGGAAACCCTACGAAACCGAAGATATGGCAGTTTCCGCATATCAAACGCACTGTGGAGTGCTGGAACACCAGGAAACGTGTTATTTGCATTCAATAGCACGAAAACAGCGATTTCGGTGATTCTGCACACTTGTCACAGAAGAATCAAGAAGGTTATCACTGAAAATGCATATCTCAGCTGGAAACCCAACGTAACGGAAGATATCGCTGTTTCCGCATATCCATCGCACTGTGGAGTGCAGAATACACCTGAATACGTGTTTTTCGCATTCACTAGCACGAAAACAGCGCTTTCCGTGATTCTGCATACTTCTCACAGATGAATATCCAAGATTATCGTAGAAAGTGCATGTCTCTGCTGGGAACCCCACGAAAACGAAGATATCCCAGTTTCCGCATATCAAACGCACTGCGGAGTGCTGAAAACACCAGAATACGTGTTTTTCGCATTCAATAGCACGAAAACAGCGATTTCGGTGATGCTGCATACTTCTCATAGAAAAATATCCAAGATTATAGTAGAAAATGCATGTGTCAGCTGGCAACCCCACGAAAACGAAGATATCCCATTTTCCGCATATCAAACGCACTGTGGAGTGCTGAAAACACCAGGAAACCTGTTTTTCGAATTCAACAGCACGAAAACAGCGATATCTGTGATTGTGGACATTTGTCACAGCAGAATATCTATGATTATCACTGATAATGTATATCTCAGCTGGAAACCCAACGAAACCGATGATATCGTATTTACCGCATATCAAACGCACTGTGGAGTGCTTAAAACACCAGAAAACGTGTTTTTCGCATTCAATAGCACGAAAACAGCGATTTCAGTGATTCTGCACACTTGTCACAGAAGAATCTCGAAAATTATCACAGAAAATGCATATCTCAGCTGGAACCCTACGAAACCGAAGATATGGCAGTTTCCGCATATCAAACGCACTGTGGAGTGCTGGAACACCAGGAAACGCGTTTTCAGCATTCAATAGCACGAAAATACCGATTTCGGTGATTCTGCATACTTCTCTCAGAAGAAACAACAAGATTATCGTTGAAAATGCATGTCTCATCTGGAAACCCCACGAAAACGAAGATATCGCTGTTTGCGCATATCAAACGCACTGTGGAGTGCTCAAAACACCAGAAAACGTGTTTTTCGCATTCAATAGCACTAAAATAGCGATATCGGTGATTCTGCATACTTCTCACAGAAGAATATCCAAGATTATCGTACAAAATGCCTGTATCAGCTGGCAACCCCACGAAAACGAAGTCATCGCAGTTTCCGCATATCAAACACACTGTGGAGTGCTCAAAACACCAGAAAACGTGTTTTTCGCATAAAATAGCACGACAACAGCGATTTCGGTAGTTCTGCATCCTTCTCACAGAAGAATATTCAAGATTATCGTAGAACATGCATATCTCAGCTGGAAACCCCACGAAACGAAGATATCGCTGTTTCCGCATATCAGACGCACTGTGGAGTGCTGAAAACACCAGAAAACGTGTTTTTCGCATTACATAGCACGAAAACAGCGAATTCGGTGATTCTGCACAGTTGTCATAGAAGAATATCGTAGATTATCACTGATAATGTATATCTCAGCTGGAAACCCCACCAAACCGATGATATCCCAGTTTACGCATGTCAAACGCACTGTGGAGTGCTGAAAACACCAGGAAACCTGTTTTTCGAATTCAACAGCACGAAAACAGCGATATCTGTGATTGTGGACATTTGTCAGAGAACAATCATGGAGATTATCACTGAAAATGCATATCTATGCTGGAAACCCTACGAAACCGAAGATATCGCAGTTTCCGCATATCAAACGCACTGTGGAGTGCTGGATCTTCAGGAAACGTGTTATTTCACATTAAGTAGCAGTAAGCCACTGATTTCGGTGATTGTGCACACTTGTCACAGAACAATCTCGAAGATTATCACTGAAAATGCATATCTCAGCTGGAAACCCAGCGAAACCGAAGATATCCCAGTCTACGCATATCAAACGCACTGTGGAGTGCTGAAAACACCAGGAAACGAGTTTTTCGAATTCAACAGCACGAAAACAGCGATTTCGGTGATTGTGGACATTTGTCAGAGAAGAATCATGAAGATTATCACTAAAAATGCATATCTATGCTGGAAACCCTACGAAACCGAAGATATGGCAGTTTCCGCATATCAAACGCACTGTGGAGTGCTGGAACACCAGGAAACGTGTTATTTGCATTCAATAGCACGAAAACAGCGATTTCGGTGATTCTGCACACTTGTCACAGAAGAATCAAGAAGGTTATCACTGAAAATGCATATCTCAGCTGGAAACCCAACGTAACGGAAGATATCGCTGTTTCCGCATATCCATCGCACTGTGGAGTGCAGAATACACCTGAATACGTGTTTTTCGCATTCACTAGCACGAAAACAGCGCTTTCCGTGATTCTGCATACTTCTCACAGATGAATATCCAAGATTATCGTAGAAAGTGCATGTCTCTGCTGGGAACCCCACGAAAACGAAGATATCCCAGTTTCCGCATATCAAACGCACTGCGGAGTGCTGAAAACACCAGAATACGTGTTTTTCGCATTCAATAGCACGAAAACAGCGATTTCGGTGATGCTGCATACTTCTCATAGAAAAATATCCAAGATTATAGTAGAAAATGCATGTGTCAGCTGGCAACCCCACGAAAACGAAGATATCCCATTTTCCGCATATCAAACGCACTGTGGAGTGCTGAAAACACCAGGAAACCTGTTTTTCGAATTCAACAGCACGAAAACAGCGATATCTGTGATTGTGGACATTTGTCACAGCAGAATATCTATGATTATCACTGATAATGTATATCTCAGCTGGAAACCCAACGAAACCGATGATATCGTATTTACCGCATATCAAACGCACTGTGGAGTGCTTAAAACACCAGAAAACGTGTTTTTCGCATTCAATAGCACGAAAACAGCGATTTCGGTGATTCTGCACACTTGTCACAGAAGAATCTCGAAAATTATCACAGAAAATGCATATCTCAGCTGGAACCCTACGAAACCGAAGATATGGCAGTTTCCGCATATCAAACGCACTGTGGAGTGCTGGAACACCAGGAAACGCGTTTTCAGCATTCAATAGCACGAAAATACCGATTTCGGTGATTCTGCATACTTCTCTCAGAAGAAACAACAAGATTATCGTTGAAAATGCATGTCTCATCTGGAAACCCCACGAAAACGAAGATATCGCTGTTTGCGCATATCAAACGCACTGTGGAGTGCTCAAAACACCAGAAAACGTGTTTTTCGCATTCAATAGCACGAAAATAGCGATTTCGGTGATTCCGCACACTTGTCACAGCAGAATCATGAAGATTATCACTGAAAATGCATATCTCAGCTGGAAACCCCACGAAAACGAAGATATCGCTGTTTCCGCATATCAGACGCACTGTGGAGTGCTGAAAACACCAGAATACGTGTTTTTCGCATTCAATAGCACGAAAACAGCGATTTCGGTGATTCTGCACACTTGTCACAGCAGAATATGTAAGATTATCACTGACAATGCATATCTCAGCTGGAAACCCAACGAAACCGATGATATCGCAGTTTCCGCTTATCAATCGCACTGTGGAGTGCTGGAGCACCAGGAAACGTGTTATTTCGCATTGAGTAGCAGTAAGCCAGCGATTTCGATCATTCTGCGCACTTGTCCCAGAAGAATATCTAAGATTATCACTGATAGTGTATATCTCAGCTGGAAACCCAACGAAACCGATGATATCGTAGTAACCGCATATCAAACGCACTGTGGAGTGCTCAAAACACCAGAAAACGTGTTTTTCGCTTTCAATAGCACGAAAATACCGATTTCGGTGATTCTGCATACTTCTCTCAGAAGAAACAACAAGATTATCGTTGAAAATGCATGTCTCATCTGGAAACCCCACGAAAACGAAGATATTGCAGTTTCCGCATATCAAACGCACTGTGTAGTGCTGGAACACCAGGAAACGCGTTTTCAGCATTCAATAGCACGAAAACAGCGGCTTCGGTGATTCTGCACACTTGTCACAGAAGAATCTCGAAAATTATCACAGAAAATGCATATCTCAGCTGGAACCCAACGAAACCGCAGATATCGCAAGTTCCGCATATCGAACGCACTGTGGAGTGCGGGAACACAAGAAGCGTGTTATTTCATATCAAATAGCAGTACCCCAGCGATTTCGGTGATTGTGGACACTTGTCACAGAAGAATCTCGACGATTATCTGTGAAAATGCATATCTCAGCTGGAAACCCAACGAAACCGAAGATATCGTAGTTTCCGCATGTCAAACGCACTGTGGAGTGCTGAAAGCACCAGGAAACGTGTTTTTCGAATTCAACAGCACGAAACCAGCGATTTCGTTGATTCTGGACACTTGTCACAGAAGAATCTCGACGATTATCACTGAAAATGCATGTCTCAGCTCGAAACCCAACGAAACCGAAGATATCGCAGTTTCCGCATGTCAAATGCACTGTGGAGTGCTCAAAACACCAGAAAACGTGTTTTTCGCGTTAAATAGCACGAAAACAGCGCTTTCGGTGGTTCTGCATACTTCTCAGAGAAGAATCACCAAGATTATCCTAGAAAATGCATATCTCAGCTGGCAACCCCACGAAAACGAAGATATCGCAGTTTCCGCATATCAAACGCACTGTGGAGTGCTGAAGACACCAGAAAACGTGCTTTTCGCATTCAATAGCACGAAGACAGCGATATCGGTGATTCTGCATACTGCTCAAAGAAGAATATCCGAGATTATCGTAGAAAATGCATATCTCAGCTGGCAACCCCACGAAAACGAAGATATCGCAGTTTCCGCATATCAAACGCACTGTGGAGTGCTGAAAACACCAGGAAACGTGTTTTTCGAATTCAACAGCACGAAACCAGCGACTTTGGTGATTCTGCACACTTGTCACAGTAGAATCTCAACGATTATCATTGAAAATGCATATCTCAGCTGGATCCCTACGAAACCGAAGATATGGCAGTTTCCGCATTTCGAACGCACTGTGGAGTGCTGGAACACCAGGAAACGCGTTTTCAGCATTCAATAGCACGAAAATAGCGATTTCGGTGATTCTGCATACTTCTCTCAGAAGAAACAACAAGATTATCGTTGAAAATGCATGTCTCATCTGGAAACCCCACGAAAACGAAGATATCGCTGTTTCCGCATATCAGACGCACTGTGGAGTGCTGAAAACACCAGAATACGTGTTTTTCGCATTCAATAGCACGAAAGCAGCGATTTCGGTGATGCTGCACACTTGTCACAGCAGAATATCTAAGATTATCACTGACAATGCATATCTCAGCTGGAAACCCAACGAAACGGATGATATCGCAGTTTCCGCTTATCAATCGCACTGTGGAGTGCTGGAGCACCAGGAAACGTGTTATTTCGCATTGAGTAGCAGTAAGCCAGCGATTTCGATCATTCTGCGCACTTGTCCCAGAAGAATATCTAAGATTATCACTGATAATGTATATCTCAGCTGGAAACCCAACGAAACCGATGATATCGTAGTAACCGCATATCAAACGCACTGTGGAGTGCTCAAAACACCAGAAAACGTGTTTTTCGCATTCAATAGCACGAAAACAGCGATTTCGTTGATTCTGCACACTTGTCACAGAAGAATCTCGAAAATTATCACAGAAAATGCATATCTCAGCTGGAACTCTACGAAACCGAAGATATGGCAGTTTCCGCATATCAAACGCACTGTGGAGTGCTGAAAACACCAGAAAACGTGTTTTTCGCATTACATAGCACGAAAACAGCGAATTCGGTAATTCTGCACAGTTGTCATAGAAGAATATCGAAGATTATCACTGATAATGTATATCTCAGCTGGAAACCCAGCGAAACCGAAGATATCGCAGTTTCCGCATATCAAACGCACTGTGGAGTGCTGGATCTTTAGGAAACGTGTTATTTCGCATTAAGTAGCAGTAGGCCAGCGCTTTCGGTGATTCTGCATACTTCTCTCAGAAGAAACATCAAGATTATCGTAGAAAATGCATGTCTCATCTGGAAACCCCACGAAAACGAAGATATCGCTGTTTCCGCATATCAGACGCACTGTGGAGTGCTGAAAACACCAGGAAACGTGTTTTTCGAATTCAACAGCACGAAAACTGCGATTTCGGTGATTGTGACATTTGTCAGAAAAGAATCATGAAGATTATCACTGAAAATGCATATCTAAGCTGGAAACCCTACGAAACCGAAGATATGGCTGTTTCCGCATATCAAACGCACTGTGGAGTGCTGGAACACCAGGAAACGCGTCTTCAGCATTCAATAGCACGAAAACAGCGGTTTCGGTGATTCTGCATACTTCTCTCAGAAGAAACAACAAGATTATCGTTGAAAATGCATGTCTCATCTGGAAACCCCACGAAAACGAAGATATCGCTGTTTCCGCATATCAGACGCACTGTGGAGTGCTGAAAACACCAGAAAACGTGTTTTTCGCAATACATAGCACGAAAACAGCGATTTCGGTGATTCTGCACACTTGTCACAGAAGAATCAAGAAAGTTATCACTGATAATGTATATCTCAGCTGGAAACCCCACCAAACCGATGATATCGTAGTTTCCGCATATCAAACGCAATGTGGTGTGCTCAAAACAACAGAAAACGTGTTTATCGCATTACATAGCACGAAAACAGTGATTTCGGTGATTCTGCACTCTTGTCACAGCAGAATCTCGCAGATTATCACTGAGAATGCATATCTCAGCTGGTAACCCAGCGAAACCGAAGATATCCCAGTTTCCGCATATCAAACGCACTGTGGAGTGCTGAAAACACCAGGAAACGTGTTTTTCGGATTCAACACCACGAAAACAGCGATTTCGGTGATTCTGCATACTTCTCTCAGAAGAAACATCAAGATTATCGTAGAAAATGCATGTCTCATCTGGAAACCCCACGAAAACGAAGATATCGCTGTTTCCGCATACCAGACGCACTGTGGAGTGCTGAAAACACCAGAAAACGTGTTTTTCGCATTACATAGCACGAAAATAGCGAATTCGGTGATTCTGCACAGTTGTCATAGAAGAATATCGAAGATTATCACTGATAATGTATATCTCAGCTGGAAACCCAGCACAACCGAAGATATCGCAGTTTCCGCATATCAAACGCACTGTGGAGTGCTGGATCTTCAGGAAACGTGTTATTTCGCATTAAGTAGCAGTAAGCCAGCGCTTTCGGTGATTCTGCATACTTCTCACAGAAGAATATCCAAGATTATCGTAGAAAATGCACATCTCAGCTGGCAACCCCACGAAAACGAAGATATCCCAGTTTCCGCATATCAAACGCACTGTGGAGTGCTGAAAACACCAGGAAACGTGTTTTTCGGATTCAACAGCACGAAAACAGCGATTTCGGTGATTGTGGACATTTGTCAGAGAAGAATCATGAAGATTATCACTGAAAATGCATATCTATGCTGGAAACCCTACGAAACCGAAGACATGGCAGTTTCCGCATATCAAACGCAATGTGGAGTGCTGGAACACCAGGAAACGTGTTATTTGCATTCAATAGCACGAAAACAGCGATTTCGGTTATTCTGCACAGTTGTCATAGAAGAATATCGTAGATTATCACTGAAAATGCATATCTCAGCTGGAAACCCAGCGAAACCGACGATATCGCAGTTTCCGCATATCAAACGAACTGTGGAGTGCTGGATCTTCAGGAAACGTGTTATTTCGCATTAAGTAGCAGTAAGCCAGCGCTTTCGGTGATTCTGCATACTTCTCACAGAAGAATATCCAAGATTATCGTAGAAAATGCACATCTCAGCTGTCAACCCCACGAAAACGAAGATATCCCAGTTTCCGCATATCAAACGCACTGTGGAGTGCTGAAAACACCAGGAAACGTGTTTTTCGGATTCAACAGCACGAAAACAGCGATTTCGGTGATTGTGGACATTTGTCAGAGAAGAATCATGAAGATTATCACTGAAAATGCATATCTATGCTGGAAACCCT
Organism: Anthophora plumipes; assembly: GCA_951804975.1. NCBI lineage: Eukaryota > Metazoa > Arthropoda > Insecta > Hymenoptera > Apidae > Anthophora > Anthophora plumipes. The sequence goes on from OX638127.1 coordinate 1,194,248, forward strand.
ACGAAACCGAAGACATGGCAGTTTCCGCATATCAAACGCACTGTGGAGTGCTGGAACACCAGGAAACGTGTTATTTGCATTCAATAGCACGAAAACAGCGATTTCGGTGAATCTGCACACTTGTCACAGAAGAATCAAGAAGGATATCACTGAAAATGCATATCTCAGCTGGAAACCCAACGTAACGGAAGATATCGCTGTTTCCGCATATCCATCGCAGTCTGGAGTGCTGACAACAACAGAAAACGTGTTTTTCGCATTCAATAGCACGAAAACAGCGATTTCGGTGATTCAGCATTCTTCTCACGGAAGAATATCCAAGATTATCGTAGAAAATGCACGTCCCAGCTGGCAACCCCACGAAAACGAAGATATCGCAGTTTCCGCATGTCAAACGCACTGTGGAGAGCTGAAAGCACCAGGAAACGTGTTTTTGCATTCAATTGCACGAAAACAGCGATTTCGGTGATTCTGCATACATCTCTCAGAAGAAACAACAAGATTATCGTTGAAAATGCATGTCTCATCTGGAAACCCCAGCAAAACGAAGATATCGCTGTTTCCGCATATCAGACGCACTGTGGAGTGCTGAAAACACCAGAAAACGTGTTTTTCGCATTACATAGCACGAAAACAGCGAATTCGGTTATTCTGCACAGTTGTCATAGAAGAATATCGTAGATTATCACTGATAATGTATATCTCAGCTGGAAACCCCTCCAAACCGATGATATCGTAGTTTCCGCATATCAAACGCACTGTGGAGTGCTCAAAACAACAGAAAACGTGTTTACCGCATTACATAGCACGAAAACAGTGATTTCGGTGATTCTGCACTCTTGTCACAGCAGAATCTCGAAGATTATCACTGAAAATGCATATCTCAGCTGGAAACCCAACGGAACCGGAGATGTCGCAGGTTCCGCATATCAAACGCACTGAGGAGTGCTGAAAACACCAGAAAACGTGTTTTTCGCATCAAATAGCACGAAAGCAGCGATTTCGGTGAATCTGCATACTTCTCATAGAACAATATAGAAGATTATCGTAGAAAATGCATGTCTCAGCTGGAAACCCCACGAAAACGAAGATATCACGGTTTCCGCATGTCAAGCGCACTGTGGAGTGCTGAAAACACCAGAAAACGTGTCTTTCGCATCAAATATCACGACAACAGCGATTTCGGTAATTCTGCATCCTTCTCACAGAAGAATATTCAAGATTATGTTAGAAAATACATGCCTCAGCTGGAAACACAACGAAAACGAAGATATTGAATTTTTCGCATGTCAAGCGCACTGTGGAGTGCTGATAACACCGGAAAACGTGTTTTTCGCATCAAACAGCACGAAAACAGCGATTTCGGTGATTCTGAATACTTGTCACAGAAGAATATTCAAGATTATCGTAGAAAATACATGCCTCAGCTGGAAACCCCACGAAAACGAAGATATCGCAATTACCGCGTTTCAAACGCACTGTGGAGTGCAGAAAACACCAGAAAACGTGTTTTTCGCATCAAATAGCACGAAAACAGCGATTTCGGTTATTCTGCACAGTTGTCATAGAAGAATATCGTAGATTATCACTGAAAATGCATATCTCAGCTGGAAACCCAGCGAAACCGACGATATCGCAGTTTCCGCATATCAAACGCACTGTGGAGTGCTGGATCTTCAGGAAACGTGTTATTTCGCATTAAGTAGCAGTAAGCCAGCGCTTTCGGTGATTCTGCATACTTCTCACAGAAGAATATCGAAGATTATCGTAGAAAATGCACATCTCAGCTGTCAACCCCACGAAAACGAAGATATCCCAGTTTCCGCATATCAAACGCACTGTGGAGTGCTGAAAACACCAGGAAACGTGTTTTTCGGATTCAACAGCACGAAAACAGCGATTTCGGTGATTGTGGACATTTGTCAGAGAAGAATCATGAAGATTATCACTGAAAATGCATACCTATGCTGGAAACCCTACGAAACCGAAGACATGGCAGTTTCCGCATATCAAACGCACTGTGGAGTGCTGGATCTTCAGGAAACGTGTTATTTCGCATTAAGTAGCAGTAAGCCAGCGCTTTCGGTGATTCTGCATACTTCTCACAGAAGAATATCCAAGATTATCGTAGAAAATGCACATCTCAGCTGTCAACCCCACGAAAACGAAGATATCCCAGTTTCCGCATATCAAACGCACTGTGGAGTGCTGAAAACACCAGGAAACGTGTTTTTCGGATTCAACAGCACGAAAACAGCGATTTCGGTGATTGTGGACATTTGTCAGAGAAGAATCATGAAGATTATCACTGAAAATGCATATCTATGCTGGAAACACTACGAAACCGAAGACATGGCAGTTTCCGCATATCAAACGCACTGTGGAGTGCTGGATCTTCAGGAAACGTGTTATTTCGCATTAAGTAGCAGTAAGCCAGCGCTTTCGGTGATTCTGCATACTTCTCACAGAAGAATATCCAAGATTATCGTAGAAAATGCACATCTCAGCTGGCAACCCCACGAAAACGAAGATATCGCAATTACCGCGTTTCAAACGCACTGTGGAGTGCAGAAAACACCAGAAAACGTGTTTTTCGCATCAAATAGCACGAAAACAGCGATTTCGGTTATTCTGCACAGTTGTCATAGAAGAATATCGTAGATTATCACTGAAAATGCATATCTCAGCTGGAAACCCAGCGAAACCGACGATATCGCAGTTTCCGCATATCAAACGCACTGTGGAGTGCTGGATCTTCAGGAAACGTGTTATTTCGCATTAAGTCGCAGTAAGCCAGCGCTTTCGGTGATTCTGCATACTTCTCTCAGAAGAAACATCAAGATTATCGTAGAAAATGCATGTCTCATCTGGAAACCCCACGAAAACGAAAATATCGCTGTTTCCGCATATCAGACGCACTGTGGAGTGCTGAAAACACCAGAAAACGTGTTTTTCGCATTACATAGCACGAAAATAGCGAATTCGGTGATTCTGCACAGTTGTCATAGAAGAATATCGAAGATTATCACTGATAATGTATATCTCAGCTGGAAACCCAGCACAACCGAAGATATCGCAGTTTCCGCATATCAAACGCACTGTGGAGTGCTGGAACTTCAGGAAACGTGTTATTTCGCATTAAGTAGCAGTAAGCCAGCGCTTTCGGTGATTCTGCATACTTCTCACAGAAGAATATCCAAGATTATCGTAGAAAATGCACATCTCAGCTGTCAACCCCACGAAAACGAAGATATCCCAGTTTCCGCATATCAAACGCACTGTGGAGTGCTGAAAACACCAGGAAACGTGTTTTTCGGATTCAACAGCACGAAAACAGCGATTTCGGTGATTGTGGACATTTGTCAGAGAAGAATCATGAAGATTATCACTGAAAATGCATATCTATGCTGGAAACCCTACGAAACCGAAGACATGGCAGTTTCCGCATATCAAACGCACTGTGGAGTGCTGGAACACCAGGAAACGTGTTATTTGCATTCAATAGCACGAAAACAGCGATTTCGGTGAATCTGCACACTTGTCACAGAAGAATCAAGAAGGATATCACTGAAAATGCATATCTCAGCTGGAAACCCAACGTAACGGAAGATATCGCTGTTTCCGCATATCCATCGCAGTCTGGAGTGCTGACAACAACAGAAAACGTGTTTTTCGCATTCAATAGCACGAAAACAGCGATTTCGGTGATTCAGCATTCTTCTCACGGAAGAATATCCAAGATTATCGTAGAAAATGCACGTCCCAGCTGGCAACCCCACGAAAACGAAGATATCGCAGTTTCCGCATGTCAAACGCACTGTGGAGAGCTGAAAGCACCAGGAAACGTGTTTTTGCATTCAATTGCACGAAAACAGCGATTTCGGTGATTCTGCATACATCTCTCAGAAGAAACAACAAGATTATCGTTGAAAATGCATGTCTCATCTGGAAACCCCAGCAAAACGAAGATATCGCTGTTTCCGCATATCAGACGCACTGTGGAGTGCTGAAAACACCAGAAAACGTGTTTTTCGCATTACATAGCACGAAAACAGCGAATTCGGTTATTCTGCACAGTTGTCATAGAAGAATATCGTAGATTATCACTGATAATGTATATCTCAGCTGGAAACCCCTCCAAACCGATGATATCGTAGTTTCCGCATATCAAACGCACTGTGGAGTGCTCAAAACAACAGAAAACGTGTTTACCGCATTACATAGCACGAAAACAGTGATTTCGGTGATTCTGCACTCTTGTCACAGCAGAATCTCGAAGATTATCACTGAAAATGCATATCTCAGCTGGAAACCCAACGGAACCGGAGATGTCGCAGGTTCCGCATATCAAACGCACTGAGGAGTGCTGAAAACACCAGAAAACGTGTTTTTCGCATCAAATAGCACGAAAGCAGCGATTTCGGTGAATCTGCATACTTCTCATAGAACAATATAGAAGATTATCGTAGAAAATGCATGTCTCAGCTGGAAACCCCACGAAAACGAAGATATCACGGTTTCCGCATGTCAAGCGCACTGTGGAGTGCTGAAAACACCAGAAAACGTGTCTTTCGCATCAAATATCACGACAACAGCGATTTCGGTAATTCTGCATCCTTCTCACAGAAGAATATTCAAGATTATGTTAGAAAATACATGCCTCAGCTGGAAACACAACGAAAACGAAGATATTGAATTTTTCGCATGTCAAGCGCACTGTGGAGTGCTGATAACACCGGAAAACGTGTTTTTCGCATCAAACAGCACGAAAACAGCGATTTCGGTGATTCTGAATACTTGTCACAGAAGAATATTCAAGATTATCGTAGAAAATACATGCCTCAGCTGGAAACCCCACGAAAACGAAGATATCGCAATTACCGCGTTTCAAACGCACTGTGGAGTGCAGAAAACACCAGAAAACGTGTTTTTCGCATCAAATAGCACGAAAACAGCGATTTCGGTTATTCTGCACAGTTGTCATAGAAGAATATCGTAGATTATCACTGAAAATGCATATCTCAGCTGGAAACCCAGCGAAACCGACGATATCGCAGTTTCCGCATATCAAACGCACTGTGGAGTGCTGGATCTTCAGGAAACGTGTTATTTCGCATTAAGTAGCAGTAAGCCAGCGCTTTCGGTGATTCTGCATACTTCTCACAGAAGAATATCGAAGATTATCGTAGAAAATGCACATCTCAGCTGTCAACCCCACGAAAACGAAGATATCCCAGTTTCCGCATATCAAACGCACTGTGGAGTGCTGAAAACACCAGGAAACGTGTTTTTCGGATTCAACAGCACGAAAACAGCGATTTCGGTGATTGTGGACATTTGTCAGAGAAGAATCATGAAGATTATCACTGAAAATGCATACCTATGCTGGAAACCCTACGAAACCGAAGACATGGCAGTTTCCGCATATCAAACGCACTGTGGAGTGCTGGATCTTCAGGAAACGTGTTATTTCGCATTAAGTAGCAGTAAGCCAGCGCTTTCGGTGATTCTGCATACTTCTCACAGAAGAATATCCAAGATTATCGTAGAAAATGCACATCTCAGCTGTCAACCCCACGAAAACGAAGATATCCCAGTTTCCGCATATCAAACGCACTGTGGAGTGCTGAAAACACCAGGAAACGTGTTTTTCGGATTCAACAGCACGAAAACAGCGATTTCGGTGATTGTGGACATTTGTCAGAGAAGAATCATGAAGATTATCACTGAAAATGCATATCTATGCTGGAAAC